>CAKLNU010000636.1:0-1227500 GCA_922788865.1 Poeciliopsis turneri | reverse complement strand
TAAAGATAATGATGATGATCCTGGCAGTCTTAACACTTTTGTTCACAGAATTGAACAATTTCATCTTTGCCCTTGCATCTTTGAAGTAAAGAGTTGTTTTAAATAGTCTCATTATTATATATCCTATGTTTTGGATGTTACTGCAAATAATTCAAACAACTAGAACCTGTTCACATTTGGTCACATTGCAATAAACCGGACTGTATTTTTTTGGGATTAAGCAAAACTGAACTTTGTGGATTTCATTTAAAACATTGTGTTAGTTCTGTGGTATCCACCCTGAACATAACAACCCTACTGTGAAGCATGGAGGTGGCATCATATGATAATGCCAGGAGACTGTTGTTCAGCGAGGTTCAGGGAGTTTATGAGATGATTGGGGGAGAGCTGAATACAGAGCATTCCTGGAAGAAAAGCCATTGGGAGCTGTAAAAGATTGGGCTAGAGGTTTGCATTTCAGCAAGTCAAAAATAAACACAAGAAGCAGAATGCTTTAGAACAAAGTATTTATGTGTTAGAGTGGACCAGTCAAAGCCCAGATCTAAATTTATATGAGAATCTGTAGCAAGTTCTGGAAATAGATACAAGCAGACGCTCTAAATGCAATCTGAGTGAGCTCGAGTCATTAGTTTTGCAAAGTAGGATGGGTAAAAATCTCCCGTCAAACCACAACTGAAAATACATTCAGCTGCAAATACATCAAGAGACAGTTTTCCAAAGTATTTCTGAAAGAGAGGAAGTACAACACATCCCCCATCTTTCCCTATTCAAATTGTAATAAGTACATAAACCCTTTTAACTAATACTTTTGCACTACTAACATTAAAAGATAATAAAAATATTTAGATGTTTGAGTATAGATGAGTAATTTTGCAAAATACTGCCACAATGGCACATTAAAAATATTTTCTGACGAAAATGAACATAGGATGAAAGCAATCAAACACGTGCCCCTCTGACCAGGATGATTTTGAACGTCAAGTAAATCACATCAAAACACCAAACTGGGGCCTATTTATGGTCTATGTTGTTTCAGATTCTTATTTTTGGGTGTTTAGTATCCCAAAGATAAGAATATCAGTTTGACCGATGTTGACTTGAGGTGGACCTCTATAAAACCTGCAGTCATGATTATTTAAAAGAGACATTTTAACATGTTTACTCTTTGTTGTTTTTGAAAGCAGACATAAAAATATCTTCATTTCCCTCTTCCAGCCAGGGCCGTTGTGGAGATAAACATGGAGGACAAAGTGGAAGCTTTTTTGGGAGACACGACTCAGATCACCTGCATGTTCAAATCGGACGACTTTGGCGGCAGCGGCGGCTTGACCATAGAGTGGTACTATGTGAGTGTCATCAAACCTTTTGCTCAACACACCCAGAGAGCGATACCAGCTGTCCTAACATGCACACTGATGTGTGTGAACACGCAGGTAAAGAGTTCAAAAGACACTCAACGAATCTACAGCCAGGACAGCCTTCAAAGCACCGTGGAGAAGAACACTCCGTACACTGATCGGATCACGGTGAATACCACCGGAACCACTGGAGAGGTGGTGCTGACGATCAGGGATGTGCAGCTGAGCGACGATGAGGTGGCATTCAAGTGTAATGTCAAGATCATTGGCGAAGAGACGGGAGAGGGAAGCACAAAGCTGAAAGTGTTTAGTAAGATTTACTGCATTCTGATGGCTGAGAGATTAAAAACAGCTAGAGATGGATTTACATTAAGCAGTCAGTTATTGTCTGCCTTCCTTCTCTTTACCTTGTCCTTTTTTCTTTCCAGAAACACCAGAGGATCCCACAATTCAAGGTGTGGAAAAAGGAATATCAGTCAACGATGAATTGCCAAAGGTAAGCAGGTCCTTGATCACAAGAGACGAACCATTTGAAAATAATAAACTGTCAGACAACACCCTCATGTTCGGACTCCTATGTTACATAGATTGCCTCTTGCGAGGTGAAAAATGGATACCCCAAACCAAAGATCACCTGGTACAGAGACAAGATGCCACTGCACAATATTCCAGATGGTGAGTCACACTTCCATCAAAGTCTGTATTTAGTTGTACAGTTTTCATTTCTGATCATGTGGTAAAAACACAATGCTTAATTAGAGACATTATTAACCAAGATTTCAGTTTCAAGACGTTTAGCTATGTAAAGATGCACAAAATTATGCAAGACAGTAAACTAGACCTCATGCTTATCACAAAGAAGTAATTTAAATAGATTCTGTCCATCAAAAGGTAAAACATCTCAAAACGTAATGAATTGTGCTACGTGTTGAACAAATGCAAGAAGAGATCAATCTCTCAGACTGGAACTAGTTCCAAAGCCAATACAGAGACTTTGGGACTCCAGCGAACCACAGACAAAGCCACAATCCATAAATGGAGAAAACATGAAACAGAAATGGCCTGCCTGCCACATTTCCTTCAAGAAGACCTCAACAGCTCATCTAGATGGTCACATCAGAACCCCAGACAACAGCACAACAAACCTACTTAGCTCACTTAAATCAGTGATTCAGCAAAAATAAACAGGAATGGCCTGAACCACTACTTATGTAAAAGGCACAAAAACATCCGCCTTTCATTTCCCAGAGAACAGCTGAAACAGAGCCGGGCTCACTTCTAAAACTGATGCGCATATGAAATGAAACTGGTGAATGTCAAACAATATTTTCCTTTTTAATGAATTTCTCTGTCTGTGAGTCAGCGCCGTAACGGCTTACCTTTTCACATCTCTTTGTTTTGCAAATGTGTTTTGTCTTCCAGTTGTGAAAGTGGATTCCACAGACACCACTCTGTCGACTGGTTTATTTTTGGTCAACAGTGACCTGAACATGAAGGTGGAGAAGAAGGACAAAGATGCAGTTTTCTACTGCGAGGTCACTTTCCTTGTTCCTGGAGCTGAGAAAATGCTTGAAACCAACAGTATTAAAATCAATGTCCTCTGTGAGTAACCCAGACTATGAGAGTTTTCTGGCAACAGCTGTTCCGGACATTTTGGGTGAATTTCAAGCGACGTAGAAGTAATCTGTGTTAGAGATCCTCAACCAAAAACAGTAGCTGCATATCATAGAAACATATCTTCGTAACAAGATGTTCTTGAGGTTTGTGTGGTTTAGTTTTGTCCATGGATGATGTAATCTGAGGGTAGAAAAGAATCCACAGGACTAAAAAGTGATAAAAATGTCAATTAGTTTTCTGTAGTAAATAATATAGTCGCTTAATAACTTTGAGACTTATTTTATGAGGAGTAGTATAATTTTGTCCTCATGGCATAACATTTCTGGATCTTTCTGACTTTCCCTTCTTTGTTTCAGATCCTCCCACGACAGTAAATCTGTGGGTTGAATCCCCAAAGGGTAAAATCAAGGAGGGCGACACGGTGGAGCTCCACTGCGCCAGTGATGGAAATAGTGAATCCCAATTTTTCACAATTGGCGGTAAAGATGTAAGAAATTTGACTGTCACCATAATTCTTGTGCTGCCGCTACATACATTAAACAGCCATCAAAAGTTAATTCATTTCAATAATTCAAGTCTAATATGGATATTTCATTTGATTATATTATATTCTTAAATGTAATAAAGAAATGTTATGGCCTCCTAGGAAAACTGCTGAGGAAAAAAATATGCTAAAAATGGTACACCTGTGGTGTACCATTTTTTTCTAACTAACTTTGTTCCTAAAACACAAATAACAACTTGTATGTGATTACATTGTGTTTGATAAGACTGTTGTTTGGTTTTGAAGGGTCAACGTTTGACGATGGAGAACGTTTCTCGTCAAAATAGTGATGTTTACGTCTGCACCGTAGAGGACTATGAAAATTTTGTGACATTATCAACAAACAACACAGTGTTTGTCAACTGTAAGGACTTTTAATTTCATCTGCAATGAGAACAATAAATGTGACTTATTCAGCACTCAGTACTTTATGTTTTGCATAGATCTGGACGAGGTGGTCATTAAACCCACCGGCTCTGTTTTGGTGGACTGGAAGAAAGAGTTTTCGGCTACCTGCAATGCTTTGTCATCTCTCAGCACCAGCACAACATGGTTTAAGGTAGCAGTGCAATATAGTTTTGCACAAAGTAGCAGATAATGTCTGACTGTTTTTTACTTAGAAAAAGCAGAGGTCTGTTGCATTAAGAACCACTAATGTATGCTTTGCTTTCTATGTAAATGCTAATGGCAGCAAGTAAGTTTGATATGGTTTTTCTGCAGAATGGAAAAGAAGTTGAAAAGGGTCACCATTTAAACCTAAAGGCTGTAACGTATGACACCGCAGGAACTTATGTTTGCGTAGTGACAGTACCGGAGAGTCCGGGAATGCAAGCCAGCGCTTCACTACAGCTTACTGTTCAGGGTGAGTTGGACAACAAAATTTATTTATTAGGAACTAAGGATGAATTTACTCGTTAAATTAATTTTTACTTCATAGTTAAGATCATCAAATGTGTTTGCTTCATGTCTTTCTTTCTGCAGGCCCAACAGAGATGACAGAAAAACAGCTCAATGAGAAAGAGACCAATGAGAGGGAACTTGAACTTACCTGTCACGTCAGAAGCTTCCCAACTCCCAATATAACCTGGGGCACCAGTAATGGGAAGGTACTACTGAGAAATGTCTTTCAGTTTTAGCTTTAAATCCAACATACGCAATGGATTCCGTTATCAGACCTAACTCATGAATATGTGACAAGGTCAATTATGACAAAAACCAGACTGTCTACGTCTCATAAATCCAAACTGGTCGGGTGAAGGTAACGGCATGGATTATTTTCTGAATCTTTAAGGGAAATCACTGGTTCTGGTATTTGTTCTTTTGACAAATAACTCTTCTACATGATACTCGTCAAGTTATTATTTAGGAAGATGCCTTTTCTACAGTAAGCTGTCATCAAAGTTTAATGGTAGCAGGAGGTTCCCAGGAGGGCATGGACTGGAAACCATTATTAGGGTACACCAAAATGTTTACTTTTTAGTTTGAAACAAACGTAAAAAAAAAAAAAAAAATACAATCAGCTCATATTGTTTAAAGTTCTTTGAATCAGGAGTTTATACCCTAAGACACACAAAACACAAAACAGTGTCAGTCAGAATTTGTTTTGAGTTGAATTTGTCTCGTTTTTCAGTGATTATGACGCCACGGTTACTCAAAATGCAAACAAAAGTAATAGCTCTCCTCACTTGATATTGGTTGGACAAGAACCAACTTTTCAAGCTTTTTCAAAAGAACTTTTGAACCAAATCTGACCCTTTTATTTTGTAACCACACCGTTCTGTCTTGAAATGTGTGTTTGTGGCAGATCATCAGCTCCTCAAATCACATGACCGATACGGGTGCTAAGAGCGTAGCCAAAGTTGAAGTCAGTATCACTTCAAACACGACTGTTTTCTGCAACGCCTCAAATGAGTTCGGCAAAGACTCGGTTACGTACGTCATCAAATTCAGTGAGTACCTGCTTCATTCCTGTTGTCCACCCTGTTGTTGTGTCCTTCCCCCTCTGTCCTTCCCCTTCTTGTCTGTGTCAAGGTTTGTTTTTATTCTTCGTCTGAAGGTCAGGCGCTCTCTGTGACGTGTTGTAAAGTGTTGCGTGTAATTTGGAGCACTTCACCGTGTGTCTCTTTGCAAAAGAGGCAACGTCGTGAAGCTGCTCGGCTGTTGATGTGAACCCCTCCGTTCCCCCTAATGTTGTAACGTGAAGTGTGCTCCCATCTGTTCCTCCCACCCCCTTTCAGCTAAACACACCACCTCACCAGCCACTACCACCACAACAATATCTCCAACAACCATTACAGCAGCCAACACAACCAACAATACAAGCACATCCACCAATGCTGTCAAACCCAAATCCACAGGTAAGATCAGTTACTTGCGCCTCTTTAGCCGAATTAAGGTAAACTAAAGGTTCCAGTAATCATCATCACTGATTTATTACTGTATATCTGTTTCATCAAGTTATTATGTTAAATTTTTATCTTATTTGTAACCTTACATATTCTGTAAATTACGATTGCGTTGCACTGATCAATTAATCGTTAATTGAAATCAGTCCACTTTCATTGATTCTAAATCTATTGTTTTACATGTTGACCTAAATGTAATAGGACTGAAGACTTTCACTTTTTGGCCTCAGATAAAAAGACACATAACTCAATACATACATGTTGATAATCTGTAATTTTTGGCTGAATTACAATCACAACCAGTAACATCAGGCTGATGTATTTTTAATTATATTATCCACCGATCATCCCAAGATGAAATTTATAACCTGAGAAAATCATACTGTGGTTGAAAAGCATCTGCAAAACGGAGAAGGATATTAAAAACTAAAACAGAAACATCCACAAATATAAACATAACTGAAGAAGCAATGCTTTGAATCCACTCAGAGTGAGCCTCTTCACTGGTGTACAGGATGCTGCTTTTTTCTCCGTCTCTTTTTGTTTTTCAACATATACCCTGCCAGGAAACTTTCCATCCCCTCAGAGGAAAGCTGTTCTGGATTTTTGTTTCTCTCTTGTGAAATGAGATTAAAGCGGGCTACTGTGGGAAATGACTCAGGTCACTGACCACAATTCATGCTAGATTTTTTTTTTTTTTTTTTTAGCTTTGGAGAGATAACAGCCTTTTAAATTAAGTAATTTTGTCTGACTTTTTTATGCCGAATGCCTGGAATGCCTGTTTGTGTGAATCAGCCCTGCTGATTCAGTTATTTAACACACAAACCCTCTGATAACTCTGCTCATTTGGTTTTTCTCAGTCAAAGCAGAGACACCCAAACCACAAGAGAAAGTCCAAAAAGGTTTGTATGTCATGCTGCTGCAGATCGTCTTCAAAAACCAGAAAGCATCCTTTAGCTTATCCACCATATCAGTTTTCTGACTCTCTTCCAGCAGACATTCCTTTTCTATTGAGCACAACATTGTTGTCCATTACCTCCACTTGTCCCTCTGCATGCTCGACACTTATTCTCCCTTTTGTTTTTGGTTTAAGCGCACGTCTTCTCTTGCAGACTTGAAACTTTTGCACATTGTTTCTTCTGAGTTTCCAGATATAGATCACCTGAACGTTGCTCGCACTGCTGTATTGTTATTGAATGCTTTCTGTCACACCCTCACCTGCCATCGGACTCTTCTAACTCCGAGCACAATCTCTTTTACAAGTCGACTTTCTCTGATTTGTTTCTGCTTTTTCTTCTTCAACAGGAAGCTATGGTGTTGTCATTGCAGTGATCATTATCTGCATCCTGCTTCTGGCCATCTTGGGTAGCGTGCTTTACTTCCTTTACAAAAAAGGCAAGATCTGCAATCGGTCAGGAAAAAAGGACTTGTAAGTTTAATGAAAATGAAATTGTCTGTTTTTGTATTGTTAAGACACAACATTGTTGTCCATTACCTCCACTTGTAAAGGGATTCTCTAAGTTTTGTTAATCTTTACTGTCTTTACTGTTGGGTCTAATGCTAGATTTATATATTTATGTGTAGAAAACACTGCTGGAAAAATAAACTTTTCTGTTAAATTTAAATACCAGGAGAGAAGTTTGCTATCAACATTTAAATCCAATTTTCCACCCTACTGCAAATATTAATGTTTTACCAAATTTGTATTAAAACACATTAACAAAATTCTACAATTTAAGTGGAAACATTTAACTAAAGAAAATCTGATACTCCTAAAAGTTTTTACAGACATGATGCCATGATCAAAGCTCCAATTTCACCAATTCCACACACCTAATCCCAATATATGCACACTATTCATTCGAGAAAAATATCAAAAATAGCACACACAAACTTTAAAGACGTGAGACGCAAAATCCCTTTTGTTCAGACCGTTTCTGAATGCGAGCTTATAGGGTAAACAAGCAGCTGTGTTGTGAATTTTCCATCACACCCTTTTTGTTTTGGTCCCACTGAGAAAACTACAAAACAAACTGACCCCTGGAAGGGTTCCTTGTTATAATTAAAGATTATAACTCTGGTCACATAAAAAATAAAATCCTTGGGTAAAATATTATATTGGCTCGGTTTGATTTAAATTACTTAATCAAACGTTTAAACGTTTGCATTATATTTTCCTTTACTCATTGCAACTGAAACACAAGTAATTTTTTCTTCAGCAAAGGATCTTTAGTCAAGGCATTCAGATATCAACATCCACATTAGGTACTGTTTCACAATGTTATACAATGTCAGTCACTTATTTGAGCCTGTTCTTGTCCAACCGAAGCACTAAAGAGAAGTCCAGCAAAGATAAGATTGTGGTGGAGATGAAGAGCGACAACACAGAGGAGGCGATTCTGCTCGCGGTCAACGGAGAAAAACAGCTACCCAACGACCAGGTAGATCCCCAATCCTGGACCAGACACAGTGCTGTTCTGCTGATCGGTTCACACGTTTTTCTAACGCATCGCTGTTTCTCCTTGTGCCCATTTGTATGTTAATGTTCCTGTTGGTCCTCTGGAGTGATGAGAACCTGCATGTTCAGAAAGTGAGGTTGTGAGAAAGCTGCTCCTGGTGTTCCCTCTCAGGCTCAGACCCCCAGATGCCTTCAAGTCGCCACCAAAGCTCCTTCTTTCAGAGTTACATCATGGAGATAATCATCTGACACTTGAACAGTTCAAAGTGAAAGGGTTTTTTTTTTTTTTTTACTTGCTGTCCATATATGCTCCTTGAGTTGAAATTGAACACAATATGCAAGCTCCATGATGTAACTCCACAACACGCCTACCAAGCTTTGACTGTCTGTCTCATTATTGCAAGCCTTGTATACTGCTGATTGTCAGAGGAACAAGAATTATAGCACAAAGTTGACAGGGTCTGCTTTAAGTACAGGGGTGGACGAATTCATTGTCTGCCCTGAGAAAAGTGTGGAAAAGCCTTAAAATAAACAACTGTTTTATTCAGGTTACATCATCTCACAATGAAAGGTTGTGAGAAATCCAATGGTTACTTCAAGAAAATTTATTCAGATAAATAAGTAAATACAATTCAAATATTTGGGAAAATGTCCATTTTTATCGAGGAAAATTAGTTTCGTTATTTAGCTGTTTAAATTATGCCTCCTCCATGTTTGTGTTTGTATTTAGTACTTCTCTGGACATGATAAAACACCTTAGGATTGTTTAAAAAATAAACTGCAGCAGAGGTTTCTGAATTACCAGCAGATTTTAAATAAAACATCGCTGATGGGTCCTACAGCAAGATAGAGACAGAAAGAACAAAACTACTAACCTTTGTTCCACGGAGACAGAACCAACCTTCTCAAATGATCTACAATAAGTCAAGTCAATCTGCTGAATATTGAAGATTTTCAAAGTAAAATAGTTCTACGTTTATTTTGAGGCTCTTTGCACATTTTTACCATGGGTGCCATTAAATATGTATGACATAGCATCACCTCAAGCAGTGCAATCCACTGAAGAGAATAATGATGCAGCTCAGTTACTGTACATATTATAGTCTATGTATATATTTCTTTATTTGAAATAACACATACCCAAAACAAACAAAAAAAAAGGCATATATATATATCCAGACAGTGTTTCTATGATTCGGTGCTTGTTGGAGATAAAGCGGGAGCTCGATTTGGTTGATTGTTTTGTTTATTTTCTGCTATGTTTCAGTCTGCACACTGAAAGTTAAGAGACGCCTCACCTCTTCAGCTAAACCTTTTTTTATTCTTTAAATACAAACATGCAGGTTATTTTAAAGACGCATCACTCAGTTTCTCAACTCCAAGTGCTCTGGAGATGATGGACAGTATTTTCTGAGGCTGAAGAAGTTGAACTATTTGGTAATGTTTTTCTATTTTATCTTCTTTTTTGGGTCTCTGTATATTTTTACATTTGATCAGATTTATTTGTTAGATTTATTGCATTGCCACTAGTCAGGTTATATAATTGCATTTATTTTCCTAGATATGAAATTCAGATGCTTTTCAAAAACTTCACATTTTGTACTGTTGTTTTTTTTTTCTATTTATTTTCCATGCACTGATTTTTGTTTTTTCTTTTTTTGTGCGTGTGTGTGTATTCATGCAGTTTTTCTCCAGTATGACATGTTTTTAAAAGAACTGTTTCTATAGCTGTTTTTTTCTTTACAAGAAGGAAATATGAGATCAGAAGAGGTTGCCCTTATCACACACATTTCTGTTCACTGAATGCGTTTCTAGAATAAGTGAAACTTGAGCTAATCTAACCCAAAGAGACACAGAACCCCCTCAGACCTGAAGCCTTAAACCAACAACTGCTCTTCATGTAAGTGTTTTGTGTTCATGTTGGTTCCCATAATATCTGTGTACTACTGAAGAGGGGGGAATGACTGTGTCTAAACTCCAGCTTAAAGACAATCACGGCATCATGCACTTCCTTCCTTGTGCTTTTAGCAACTCTGGCAAACAGCGTTGGTTGTCTGAAACGCCTTTAAATGTCTCTGAGTTATTGCGCATCTTGTAATTACCAAAACATTTATTGTTTTTAGTTTTCAAAATCATACCAAATAAAGTTAAATGGTCAAAAATGAAGAGTTCCAACATTAATTTAACGTCTTCTAATGTCGAAACACGCATTCATGGTTTTCCACTTCTCTGTGATCGAGCTGCGCGAGGGAAACCCAGACATCCGTCTCCAGGGTTACGCTCTCGAGCTCATCCAGGGAGATCCCAAAGAGTTCCAGGTCAGAAGGGTCACACGGTCCCTCCAGTGAGTCCTGGATCTACCCCAGCGGAACGTGGCCCCGCCTGAAATGTTTCAAAAATAAAAACATTACATTTAGGACTAGTGTTATTAAGGTTTCCCCCAGAAAACTTCCCGTAGCAGCCAGTGGTTGGGTACTAGGGCAGTCATTCATCCAGCGGGCCGTTGTGTTTTTGAGATAAAAAATGTTTCAAGTTGACAAGAAATTTGAAAATATCACTTGATAGCTATGTGTTATTGAAAGATTGGAAGATTAGTATCTGAACACCCAATATAAAATCTTAAAAAGTGCAAACATTTTCAAAAGACTTAAATAAATAAGCAATGTTTAACCTGGTGGGGGCATAAGTAAAGCCTGGTGGCCCGCCAGGCCATCATTCATTTATCACATTTAATTATTCATTTTCTGCTGGGCATTTTAGACAGTAAAGCATCATTTTGAAAACTGAAATAAAATTCATCTGTCTTAGTGAGAGTTTACTGGCTAAAAATCTTTAGTTTACTGGCTTTACTGGTCAATTGTAAAATGTAAAGATTATAAAAGAACAATGTGATCTCACCATTCAAATGACTGTCAGGAGAAGAGCGCACAAAATGTACATATACCCAATTTGCAGAAGATAGCACTGTGAAGATAATCATCAACACTTAGAAAAATGTAGGCCCATGGCAGCAATCTCCTGGGTCCTCAATGTGTCTGGACTGGTCTCAGGCTAAAACACATGATGTTTGTAACCTGATTAAATCATTGATCTTCGTGGACAAACAGCAGCTGAATTCAGTGGAGCAAACACAATCATTTATTTTAAGAGAAGGTGTCCTCTTCACAGGATATAAAGTCTACATACAAGATTAAATAATCTGTGTAAGAAAATGTATTGAATCTTCAGATCTGTAAATACTTCACCCTGTTGTCACGATCTGTTCTGCATCTTCGTCTTGCTGCTGTAAGCATGAGAAATTGGTTCTTAGCTGTATCTTTCCCAGCATAAACGTCTTTGAAGACTGTCATTTGATCCGCTTAAGGCGGCGGTCAAATCATATTTTGGTTTATAATGTAGTTACCAAATACATTAGAAAATAAGAAGCTTAAACATTAAATGCAGCATATGAAACAAAAGTAGCTCTCAAGTAATCAATTTTGTCTATAGTTTACCTCTTCATGCATTTTGGAGGATTTCTGCTGAGGTTTCTTTCAAATGTCTTGGTCTCAGTTCAGAAAAAAGGACAAGCTCCACTGTATAAATCCTCCACATGTATTTTGTGTCAAACATAACTGCATCCACATATTACACTATTACTAAACAATATTCCTAAAACGAGTGGGAGCCAGATCCCACCTGGAAATAAATTCAAAAAATTAATTCAGGCTCCTCTAGTCTTTGACTTGAGAGGTTCACAATGGACTTCTGTGGCTCTCAACTGTAGGACTTGGGTTTCCAAAAAAAATTATTTTTCTCTCTGCTTTTTTTCCAGGCAAAAAAAGCTAAATCAGATATAGAGACAAAAAACGTTTGATACAGATTTGGATTTGCAAAATTATAGTTTATCCTTCCACTAAACTTTTTGAATATAGCACTCAGAAAACATCAAGTTTCTATGGCAAAGTAATGAAATAACACTTTTTAAAAATCTCTTTATTTTTGTCTGAGATCTAAAAGTTGCAAAAAAAACAAAAACAATGAGGTGGAGTAAAACTCTTAAACGTTTAACAACCTGCAACTTACCACAATATAAGCGTTTTATTTCAGTCTATATGTTCATGAATGCCCGTTAACTTTTTCTTTGTTGTTTTAAATGTCTGAAATACTGTTAAACTGCTGACTTAACCGTTCCCGTTTCATCCAGTTTTCATCCAGTAAAAGCCGTTTAACCTGAAACTGAAGCTAAGCAAGCTCGTCAACTGGTTGCTACTAGCAACTGGTTGTTACTAGGCAACAACCAGTTGACCAGCAAAGAGCGAGTTGACGCTCACTCACTTCCTCTCACGACCTAGCTTAGCCAACTGATAGTCTTTCCTCTGCCTACATCTCCCAGAATGCTGTGCAGTTAAGCGAGATCTGTATTACAAGAATAATTGACTTATCTTGTTATAATCAATAAAACAAATAAAAATAAACTATTGAAATTTATCAATGTGTAATGACTCCATTGGTTTTAATTTTTCTTTTCATATCCATGTTAAAAAAAAAAAAACAAAAGACACGAAGCGGTTGCTTAACCTTTTATTAACAGCAATGTGCATACTTTGAAATTGATATGAGCTTTAAAAACCATTAAAAAAAATAATGAATGCCTTTCTTTTACTGAGGTTTGGGGGGGAAAAAAATTAGAACGACAGCCCCCTCTCCTGGTTGAATATTGAAATTGCACAGCACTGAGCATCTGGGGCACCCAGAGGCTGAGAACTGATCTGGAAAAAGTGAGCAAAAAGACACTGAAGCGTTTGAGGGATGAGGCTAGATGCGGCTGAAGAGGCAGAGGACATATCGATGCAAGCATTACTGCACTATGTTGCCTTCAAAGACCAACAGGTACAGATTGAGACTCACAAACGCTCCTCGAATATCAAGGCCTTTTAAAAAAAAAAACAAAAGTAAGGACGTCGGTGATGAGCTCTCTCTTTCTCTCTCTAAACATATGGCACAAGTCAAGAAAAACAAACAAGTAAACAAAACCTTTGGGACAAAATGCACAGGAATGCAAAAATGACTTTTTTTCTTTAAATGTATACAATGAGCTGTTCTTTAGAGTGACAGTATCAAAGCACAAATCGGTATGCTGTGCAAAAATAAGGTTAATTAATAATACATAATGAGATGCCGTCTTGAAACATAGGTACAGTATTGAGGATTGCGGACCACCCCAGTTCCATCATCATTCAAGAAGTTTCTCAAGGCAACTAGGAAATAAACATGAAACAGAACTAGAGACAGCGCAGAGAGAGCTTCCAGTCAACACACAGCATCAGCCGGAAGAGGTGAAGACAAACTGGGGCTAATTGGCACCCCCCTAATCAGAAAATAATAATAAAAAAAAAACACCAAAAACATTCTTCATATACTGAGAGAGCCTCAAGTTAATGTACCTACAAACTGTTTGTGTGACTATATCCTTTAAATTCAGAGTACCTGGAAGTAAAAAGCTGCTGTTTCTGCTCCTGCGAACACTGGAGAAATGATACAAAAACAAAATGTGCAAGTCTGTGACTAAGAAGCAGTTACTTTTGGCTGTACACAGGTGAGCTGCTGTCTGTGCTAAAGAGTCCGCTCCGCGTTTCGACAGCATTTATTCCTGAGTTAGTTGTTACAGTCGGCCCAAATACTGATTTTTACCGTAGACCGTGGGGCGGGGCCAGCGTACCCAGGGGTCTACACTACGGAAAGCCTCGGCGCTCGCTCCTCTTTTCAGAGCAACGAGAAGGCAAAGCTCAACAGAAAGCATTCGTCTTTTACCGAAAACTTCAAAAGCATTTTGGTTGCTTTATTACTGTTAATATACACAAGGTTCCCACTGGCAACGATTCTCATTTGCTTATTATTACTCCTGTCCATGTTTTTAAGTTTATATGATCTCTATATTTCACAAATCGTTACAACATTGAGGTTGGCTTCCAATTTTGCAGAGCAGTAAAGGGCTATTTCACTGCAGTTTTGGCTTCTGGGTCGTCTTTGATCAACTCTTTTTCATAATCTCTGACACATAAGGCCTATATATGTTGCTGCCCACTGCCTGAAAGATGGTTTCTTTCATTATTCATTGAAAGACTAATTTGGTGGGTTGGCCATTTTTCTAGTCACAAAAAAAAAAAAAATTTAAATAAATTTTTGACAGGAGAACTAACTAGTTGGTGGATTTTAAAAAGGGGAAAAATACTTGCTCAATGTTTTTTGGGCTTCTGGATCAAATTTAATCTTTTACTTGCTTGTAGAAACTGAATGAATGAAGTAGCACAACTCATGCAGTGCTTATACAGGAAAGCTTAAAGAGTGGTGGGCTTTTCATGATTACAGAAAAGTGCTGAAAATGTTCAGCGTTCAATTATTAGCAATTTTATGAATTTCTTAAATCATTCAGAACCAGTTACCAAAAAGGCATTGAAATAGCCCTTTATTATTTATAAAGGGCTATTTATAAATAATAAATTTATAAATTTATAAATAAATTTATTTTTTTATTTATTTATTTTGTAAATTTTACTTAAATATACTGAAATCCTAAGGTATAAACAGCCTGTGTTTTTCCCTAATGTTCAGATTTTTCTCGTTTAGATAGTGGAAATACTTATGATAGTCTAGGAACTCAAATACATCTCAAACTTCAAATGTAAAAATCAAATTTCAAACTTTTCAACAATCGTGTAGGAACCTTGTATATACACTAAAGAAAGAACAGAACCAAACGTTAAAAATACAAAACAGGTCGACAGCTTGAGAGGGCTGCGGGCTCACGAGCTGCGTATACTCTTCAAGTATGCTACATTATGAACAGGAAAGACAAATGATACTGTCACTTTAAAGAAACAGGATGACGGTTAAACAGAGTATTCACAAATGTACATTTAAGGCTTTAATTGTTTAGCACTAACAATAATAGCAGCAGTGAAACACTTCTGAATTAATTATACCAACAATATTTATGATCGTATATCAACAATATATTATCAAAGTAAGTCAATACTTTTTTTTTTTTTTTTTTCGTTTTTGTCTTGTAACACTGGACTCAGCTGGAGACAGAAACCCGGACCAGCCAGTGAGTTCATACAACAGAAAGAAAACATGTGAGCCACCACAGATCACACAACAATTAGCCTGGTCTGCTAGCTGCAGGACGCACCTCTGCAGCTACGCCAGGCCCCGCCTTATAACTTAGAGCAGTAGTACATTAACAGAGCGCGAGTCCAAGTACGCGGACTGGAGTACACATTCATGTTGAGACGGACAGGAGAGGGAGGGGGTTCGTCCGAGAGCAGGACGAGTGGAGTAAAAAGTCTGGCAAACACACACACACAGGCAACCATGCTCACGTACACAAAACACACAAGCAGCCAGCAACATGTCCAGACCTGAAACCATCATCATGCTACAAACAAAACAACGACGCTTGCTTTTTTTTGTTTAAAAAAAAAAAAAAAAAGTACCAAAGCAACGTTAATTAAAGGCCGTATCCGACTGAAGTCAAGATGAAAAGCTCTGCTGCACGTTTTCCAAGGTTCTGCTGACTAACGCATCCTGGTGAGGAAGACGCCCGATTCGTCCTTCCTCTTCCTTCCTGTCTTCCCGTAATCCGACTCCTGTCCCCCCACCCCCGCTAACCCTGCAGTGGTACCAAGAGCAACCCTCCAAACTGAACCATTTTCACATATTATTTATGCACGTACTGTATATATTACACACATTTAATATATACTTACTTATATATTAAATTCTCATATAGACATACACTTTTAGTTTTCCTTGTGAGGTGTTGATTATATTTTCAGCGAGAGGCTTCAACATGAAAGATGAGAGTTTGTCTTCGGCAGATTCCTATGAAAGTCTCGGGCCACTGCGTTTGGGCGGTCCAGAGGAGATGCTCCTGAAACCAAACACTCGAAGAAGAAAAAAAGAAAGAAAAAAAAAGAGCATGAGACTTTTGAAAGCGCATGGAGTGCCTGCCGCAGATTCCTGCAGATACTGTAAGCTTGCTGAGTAACAGCCAGGTCAGAAACCACAGGAGGGTTCGGTGGCGGGGGGCGTCAGGCAGCACTTTACGTAGTCCTGGAGGCAGTAGGCTTTTCTGGTCGGTCTGTGCCGACCAAAACCAAACCAGGCTGAGCCAAGCTAGGGCAAAGAGAGCAAACCGCGATTCTTGGGCGCCACGATCTGCTATGTGAAAATGTGGGCAGTGGAGGGAACAGAGACGAACTCACGCAGGATGTTCTTTGCCATTTCTATATTGTTCTGTGCAATCATCAGAGCTTTCTGGATGTCCTGGTAGGAGTACCCCTGACTCATGAGGTGCTCGATCTCGCTGCTGATCAGGGGGTTGGCCTCCCCGCCCGCGGCGCCGCCGCCGGGCAGAGCGGGCACAGGCGGCACGGGGCTGTGGCGGCGCTCCGAGTTGATCCGTCTGGGCAGCGGCTTTGGAGGTCTCTCCGGTGCTTCGGCTGGCTCTAAAGCAGCTGAGGAAGAAAAAGAGGAGGAGGAAGTGTTTAGATTTAAACAGCAACTAAAGGTCGACGTGAAGAGATCATTTATTTAACTGGAAACGGCGCTACACTTAAAAGATGGTTCGTAATTATACTTAAGTCTAAGGGAAGAGACATGACCTTTCACACAATCTGAAACCTTTTCATCTTTCCACTGCAGTGACATTTAACAAAGCACTGCAAGAGGGCCGGCTATAATCTGCGAGCTTGTCAGCTTGACGCAAGGTGATTTAATTGGCTCACAGATTCAAACATGCAGAATGCCCGTGTGTGGTAAATGTCAACCCAGCACAGAAACATCACCCTGAGAAATCAAGAAACAACTGCTGAATAGACTTCCTGCACTGTGGCTTAACCTCAAGGCTTGCAAAGGCATAACATGCAATTGTCTTTTTGTCACACCTTCACCAGATTTGCCAATATCTTCACCAAATGATGGTAAAATTGGAGCTCAATCTTTAAACTTGCCTGCTTTTAATTTCTTCATCAAATATGAAAAAAGATAACATTTTCCAGTAATAAGTAAGCGAGTAGCATACTTCTAATTTATGCTTTGTGTCTTTGGAAAACCACTGATGGATTATTGATACAAAAAACTGCTTCACAGACCTACAGAGGCAGCCATAAGTCACACAATTAGCCAATAAAAACATCCCAAGATGGCCACAGCTTCACTGCTGTGTTTTGTTTCTCAGAGATGCACAGAGAATCGGGTGGGTCGGAACCTCAAAAATCCCATCTTTCTCCAATCAAAAGCACCGCGATAATGCTGCATTCCAGCATTATCGTGGAAGTTGGAACAATTGAGATGATAGTTAAGGAGTTGGAATTTCAACATGGCAACACCCAGAAATATTATTTGCATTGTCTCCAATTTTAAGTTTTACTTTCTAAAAGCAAACACCTTGTTTAAACTTGTTCAGTTCATAGATGCAGGTGCTGCATATAACGCACTCTTACATGTTTCCACCACAACTTACTACTGTTGATATGAGGACCGGCCATATAGAAACAGAAAGCCATAGTTGAAGTTGGCCCCAGTTTGTTAATGGAAAATCCAACTTTAAAGGATGTTTCAGTTGACTTCTCCACTGGAACACCCAGTTCCCAGTTGCAGCTCAGCATTTGTGTTAGCGTTTTGCAACACCTTTCTGTGAGGCGTCTGTTACTGGAGTGAGAAGCCACATCATGGCACACACTGGAGTAAATTTCAGCGGTCGCTTCTACTCAGGATATTAATATGTTTGTTGTTTAGTTTCATATGAAACAGAAGTCAAATGACTCCTGCAAAACTAGTCAGAACTTGACATTGATCTGAAAACACTTTCAGCTGAGGCACCTAAAGAACCTCTGCTGGTTAGAAAAACTAATGTGTAACATCTGGTGACTGATCCTGTAAATGGACATGTAGAGTTTTCAAAGAAGGATTTTCCTATCTTCCCTCATTCGTGAACAAGATCCCGAGATACTTGAACTCCTCCACTTGAGGCAGGACATCTCCCTATCTAGCGGGCGCTGTACCGGTTCGTTGTGGTGAAGAGAGAGCTGAGTCAAAAAGCGAAGCTCTCGATTTTCCGGTCGATCTACGTTCCTACCCTCATCTATGGTCATGAGCTTTGGGTAATGACCGAAAGAACGAGATCGCGAATACAAGCGGCCAAAATGAGTTTTCTCCGTAGGGTGGCTGGGCTCTCCCTTAGAGATAGGGTGAGAAGCTCAGTCATCCGGGAGGGACTCAGAGTAGAGCCATTGCTCCTCCACATCGAGAGGAGCTAGTTGAGGTGGCTCCTGAACGCCTCCCTGGTGAGGTGTTTCGGGCACGTCCCACCGGGAGGAGGCCCCGGGGCTGAGGGACTACGTCTCTCGGCTGGCTTGGGAACGCCTCGGGATTCCCCCGGAGGAGCTGGAGGAAGTGGCTGGGGAGAGGGAAGTCTGGGCCTCCCTTCTCAAGCTGCTACCCCCGCGACCCGACCCCGGATAAGCGGCAGAAGATGGATGGATGGATTTTCCTATCTCACCATAGTAACCAGTGAACCTATCTAAAAAAACCCAGTAAATATGCATCAAAGGACCAGTATATGGATCGAAACTCATTTATACTTTGTTGCTGTGAGAAACTTACATGCTGCAGCTCCAAAATCTGAATCTAGGGAAAGGCGGCTAAAGGGTGCCACAGAGGACGAGCATGACGATGAGGAGGATGAAGATGATGACAGAGACCCCCCCATTTCTGAAAAGGTCCGCCGAGCCGGGGGCTGCGGTAGCCGTGGCTTTGGGAAGTCGTAGCCGTTTTCCTCTTCCTCTTTGTCCTCTGCTGCGTGGTCTCTGGGCCCGTTGGTGACCGACAGGGGAGGCAGCTCTGAGTAATCTGAGAGGATGGAAGTTAATCTCATCATAAAACTACGAGAAATATTCACACTGTAGCATCAGAGTCCTCTAAGACAGGCAATTGAGGGGGATTTTTAGGTCATCTGGATAGAAGAAAATACCTGAATCTCTGGCTTGTTGTGACCTCGGCATGGGTTCATGCGATATTGGCCCATCTTCTGCACCAAGTGCGAGCCTACAACAACAAAATGATGGGTTTAAAGCTCAGACCATGACAAGATCTTTTCTAAAGTGCCTTTAGGAAGGTTTGAATACCGCGAGTTGACTGCAGGGGTTTGAGGCTGTGCCTGCAGAGCAGTTAGCGGTTGAGGCTGTGGGGGCCTTTGGACTTGCAGGGTCTCTGGTACTGGTGGGACGGCAATGGGACGAGATGAAGGGATCATGTACTCAGAGTCTTCCTCGCTGTCACACCCCTCCTCTCCAGGCATTTGCCTTAAACCTAGAGACGGTCTGGGAACAGACAGTATGAGTATGAGAATATTAAAAGACTCTTTAAGAGGAAACATCCAGACCACAGGTGTGCATGGTAAGTAACCTCAGGGTCATTTGGGCATACCTGTTTGCCAGTGTGTAGATGGCACTGGACGAGGCTGATTGTTTCACTTTGGGGTTGTCATAATCTTGAGAAACCATTGGAGCAAAACTCTGAAGGAGGAAACAGATTTCACCAGTTTTAGTTACTTTACCCCAAAAAACTGAACATTTAAAACGAGATAATTAAAAGCTATAACTTAGGGTCGTGCTTTTTTCTGCCAAAACTAGAGAGCCGGTTAGAACTGAAGGGTTTCATCCAGTGCATCATAAGCCTGGCAGCCCACCAGGCTTTATTTGCCTCCCCACCAGGCTAAGTGTTGCTTATTTTATTTAAATAGGTTTTCTTAAAAGCACACAATGTTTCTAGTAAATAAAAAAATTCAAGGTAGCAATTAGATGGACTCATTTTACTATTTATTACTGGGTGAGCAGTTAATTTTAGATACTTTTATTTATTTCTCCTTTGTCAACCTTTACAATAAAGGGATGCTTGTCATGTTCTCAGTTTCAGAAACTCTTTCCTATTTTACATTTACGAGACTACTGAGGGCGAATATTGAAAATAAAGTTTAGATTAGATCTAAAGTACAAAAAGAGGTTTTCAAAAGTGTAGCTTTTCAATTTCATTTAAAAGAAACAGCACGTGTGTTCTCACGGAAAGGTGCAGACTACTTCTGAGTTGCATGTTACCGACACTTGGAAACCACAGATGTGATCAGATTTCTTTGCTGAAGGAAAGCTCAATCTCAGCAACACACTTTTTAAGACAGACATGTTATTACGCAGGACCACACAGACAGCTTTTTCTGCCAATTTCTGTTGCAACTAGAAAGACCAGCTTATGCTTCATAATAGACAAACAAACATTATGGAATGTCTGATTAGGAAAGGATTAGGATGTTGGAAAAATAGAAATTGTACTAAAATACAGCAGGAGACTTAAAGGAGGAAGAGGAGTGATGATGTGACAGTAGAGCCTGATATTCTCTGTAAGGGGCTCAAAGATCTTTTGATGACTGAGATTTTAACCAACCAAAACCAGATGCGGTTAGACACGTCTTCAAAAAAAATAGATAAAAACAATTAAAATAATACAGGTGTTCAAAGTTTTGCAACTTTTAATAACTTAGAACTATGCAAGACTTTTAAAACAATTATAATTTGGTGGATTCTTTTCCAGAAGTATCGACATGAGAGCCTTCATAAGAGGGTTAGATCAACATGTCAATATTTATAAAATATCATTATGTGACACATGAAAATGACTATTGGCAATACAGATGTAAAATTCCACCAAAGGTTTTACAATTCTGCATATTACTTAGTTTCTTCCCTAACCCCCATGAATGTTCCCGAGATGAAAATTATGGTTGCAGAAGAACAAACTGAGCAGCCCAGGAATGATTAGAGAGTGTTCAGACTCAGACGTTTCGTAAAGACGCATGGGTTTTATTCATGAGAGGGGAAAAACGTTCTGGTTTGAGGAGTGGTTGAGGAGGAAAAGACTGAAATTTTATTCAGAGTCATCCAAGGAGAGTGATGCCTGCTTGCTCTTATCAAACATGCCAGATAACTTCAAAAAATGAGAGAGAAAAATGAGGAAACTCAGCAGACTCTTGAAAGGCTTGTAAGGCTGAAGCTGACAGAGTAACAGGGACGTTAGGGCACCAAACGGGGCAGTTGAGTAAATAAACAAGGAGCAGAGTTGGTCCTTTAGGTTTTTAAAGAAGAATCAGACCATATTAAGTATCTGTGATGCCAGATTATGTAAGAAGACAGCTGTGAGGTTTGTTTCTTCCTGCAGTTTTTGAAGAACACTCAGAGTATGAGGGAAGGCTTTCCACAAGGACTGGCTCACTTTCTCTCCTTTAATAATCCCAACATTGTACTATCAGGTTGAGGTCAGGACTCTTCTGCATTAAACCTGCTCGTCTGTGTCTTTATGGACTTTTCTTTTTGCACTGGTGCGCTGTAACGTGGTAACACGAAGGAACTATTCACAAACTGTACCCAAACAAAGTTGGGAGCAATAAATTAATCAAAGTGTTGCGCTATGCTGACGAGTTTCTTTCACTGAAACTAAAGTTCTGTAGCTATTAACTCTGAGAAAAGTTGGTGACCTCTTCACACTATGTGCCTCGACACCTGCTAACCGCACTCTGATTTTATGTGGCCTACCACTTTGTGGCAGAGTTGCTGTCGTTCCCATTTGCCTCCTTCCACCAACAGTTGACTGTGTAAAGTTTTGTGGCATGGAAAATTCAGACTTATTGCTCAGGTGGCCTCTTATCACACTGCAATGCTGAAAATGACCCTTTATTTCACAAATGTTTGTGAAATCAGTTTGCGTGCTCCAGTGCAGGATGCTACACAGCTGTAGCCACAGAAGTGATTTTGATTGATCGCTAAAGTGTAAGAAAAATCTCTTAAATTTGATTAATAACTTTGTTCAGACATTGACCTAAGTAAGGTAAAAAGTAATTCAGTTTTTTAAAGGCCTGTATCACAGTCTCCAGTTTTCAGTCTTTCAGTTACAAAACTGAGTTCATGCTTACAAACAGATTTTAGCCAACTATTGTAATAAATGTTTAAGTTTAAAAAAAAAAGTTCTATCTTTAAGTTTCTGAGTGAATTTTGACATTTTTGTGCAAGTTTACTTAATTTGTCAATATTTTGAGATAAGTATAAAACCACCTCATTCAGACACAAGGCCCCGTCCTGAGGTGAGTCAGAAGTTGAAATAGTGAGTTTGACTGTGACAAACACCGATTCAGTGCGTCAATCAGCTTTGCAAATATCTGACTTGTGCAATATGAACACAGAGTGAAATGGGTCTTCTTCTCTGCTCTGACAACCGGTGACTGTATACTGCAGGATGAATGATTGCACAAGACGGACTGCAGAGCTTAGGAAATGGGAGAAGCTCACGTTAGCGCTCACTATTTACTCAGGACATTGAAGAGCGCTGACAGCATAAAAATCTCCAACAACACAGATAAAAAAAAGTTTATAAATTTATCCACTGATTCTATTTTTTTTTTTTTAGGAGGGGTGAGTGACAGGAGATAAACAGAGCAACAAAGTGCCGAAGTTAACACTTCTTCTTTCTGTCCCCTCCAAAAATCATCTCCACACTCGGCCGTGTTTCTTGGCTTCACACACTTTCATGGAATTTTTAAAAATGTGCCAAGTTTAGCTTTAACCGGCAGATTAAGAACAATTACTGTATAATTTTTACCTAGCATTCATTATCTTTTTCTAATAAAATCTAATACCATCAAAAAATGGTATGAAACATAAAGAACGATAATTTAAACTCTTTGATGATTAAAAAAAGACATCAAGAAATAAATCTTGGGCTGCTAAAGACTAAATTTGTGGAAGTTCTAGTCATGAATGACCCGTCAAAAATAACAGTCTATATTTAGGAAATTCTATCCAAAGTCTTTTGTGAACAACTTTTACAAACATCAGACAAATCAGATGTAAAATTTGTGTGTGTTGGTTCTGACCAGCTGGTGGTCCAGACTGAGGGAGCTGTTGTTCTTCTGAGAGTCTGCGCGGTTGTCCAGCGCAGAGGGCAGCGCCAAGGGGAGGGAGTGTCTGTTGGAGAGCTCTCTGACACCTGCTCTGAGGTCGCATCCCAGGCTGGGCACGTGGGTGGATGAGGAGGATGGTGAAGATGATGAAGAAGACGGGGTTGGAGCTTTGGGAACGGGTCTGGAGTTCCAGTCCGCCATAGGACGGTTCGGGGGAGTGGGAGGGAGCTTATCTCGAAGGGGCTCCCCTGGTGTGCAGGGTAGGGGCCGTCTCGGATGCCGAGCATCTGGAGCCGCCCCGACTGTGTGAGGTCTGTCTGGAGGAGGGGGCGGAGGGAGATCCCGCAGTGCAGGGGGAAGTGGAAGAGGCTTGTCTTTGTGATGTGATGCTGCCTGGAGGGACGACAGAGATGGAAGGAGCTCTTTTAGACGAAACACCAGAAAGACCAAAAGCCAAAGAAAGTTATTTTCCAATGCAGGAAATAATCAGCTTAGAAGGAAAAACCATCAATCATCAGGAGGATTCAGATGAATGACAGCAAGGGGGAAAATATCTTAATCTCCCAACTGCACTTTCTGTTTCTAAGAAAAGACATGTTGCTGTGGTATTGGAGTAAGAAAAAATAAGAGTCAAAACCCTCATTTACATAACTGTTTTTTTTTTTTTTTTTTACTAGAGTAACAGGGAAAAAGTAAAAAAATAAATTGTTTTTTGAGGTGGAGAAATACTAGTTCAGTGTGTCAAGTAGCACTGCACCAAAGTATTTTCAGCTACATACTCTGCACTTTCTTTCAATCTTTTACATACAGTTCTACAAAAAAAACCTGCAAGAAGCCAAATTTTTTATAAATAATTGGAGTTACATTCCACAAAAATGTATGCAGAAAGTCTATGTGACTGGTTTGTCTTGCTCTAACAGAGTAAATTATCTGAATTTGAACCAAACAGGAAGTTAAATACATACATTTAAACAAGAACTGTTAAGATATGTGAAATTACTACAATAGGAGCTTGGAGATGTTTAAAACTGGTTTGACCGAGCGTTGAGCATTAACATTATTGTTGTAATGGATTACAACAATAATGAATAGTTTGTATATATGCAGGAATAAAATAAACAAATTAAAGATAAACTTATTTTTCTTAAAAGCTTAGACGAATATAACCCTGACAGTTTCATAATGCCAAATCTGTGTAATTAGTCAACACTGTATTTTTAATCTGAACTAAGGCATTGGATGAAAATGATCAATACTTTGAATCATTAACTGAGCTTATTATACTGTTTGACGAAGAAGATCGATTGGAATACATGTAGAATTTAACTGAAGTTATTTTTCTGTTAATTGGTGCTGTACAAATAAACTGAAATAAATTGGTTACCTTACTGGTCGCCCCTGGACTAGAGGCACCAGGGGGGTTTGGAGGTCTGTGTGGTAACAAGTCAAGTCTGGGAGGCACAGGGGGAAGAGATGACTGAGGGGGCATGGACATGGGTGATGGGGGGCGTTCCACCTGGATGAGACAAGAAGCAACCATGAGATCCAATCCACTGACGTCACTGTCGTACTTTCAGAAAAAACACATATTATATATGACTACATGTACAGAAGTTGCTGAAAAGTCTCGGTTAGATGATAATCGAGTTACCTCAAAGCTGCTCAGGTTGTAAACAAATAATGTATACAGATTTTCTCAAAGGCAATAAGACATGTAGGACTTTTCTAACATAAAAAAAGCTGCTTCTTTAGCAACAGGAACGATGGAGATGAAAGGCCAAAGATGTGAGCTGTCAGCTCAGAAAAGGAAGACATGATAAGTGAGAATGTGTTTTATCTACACAGAGATTGGTTTGAAGAGTCCCTTGTGGGCTGTTTCACAACAACAACAAAAAATTAATTACCTCAATCTTTTTCCACAATCTTACCTTTGTGCCAGCAAGTTTGCTCATTACCAGGTGGGGGTCTTCAAGTCTGTCATCGTCATCGTCGTCATAGCTTGGCGATGGAGCTCCCCCGGCTCCCATGGCGGCCCGACTTGAGCCCCCGCTGTTGTCCTTGGGGTCAAAAGGATCTACGACAATCGGCTCTGTACCTTTAATCTCACACCGACAGAAGGGGCATCCTGTTCCCTGACCCTCCGACTCCTGGAGCGCAGGCAGAAAGGAGGGAGTAAAGACAAGCTGACAAGAAGCTGGAAACTTTATCAACATGCTGAAGAGCTCTTCAGTAAATCCACCTTGGAATGACGATACCGCCTTTCCATTTCCAAAAACAGATTTATAGATTTTTCCCAGAAGACACTTGGCTTGGGAAAGGCAAATAAAAAATGTTTACTTGGGTTTTATTATTCGAATGTTACACAAATCATGAAAGCTAAAGTTAGCTTTTGATTCTGCAGTGGGTTTCTTTTTTCCACCTAAACAAAGTTAATTCAGCTTGAGCTTAGAACGTACAACAAATAAACGCAGACTTTATTATGCTCTACTACATACAGAAGAGTCTTGTTTGGTAAAAAAAAAAAAACAAACAAACAAAAAAAAAAACAACATAAAAAATAGAAATGAAATCCGGCTTTAAAATATTATGCCAGATAGATGAAACAAGCAGAGAAAAGTCACCGTCTGTTTTTGATAAAGTGCATTTTCCTTTTATTCACGTCTATAACTCAAAAGCCAAAGCAGGCAAAAGGTTTGGCCAACACCGAAGTTTTAATTTGTCCAACCAAAGGCTAAGGATTATCTGAACATAAAATAATGAAGGAAAAAAAACAACAGTAAAAAAATTATGAGCAATGAAAAGAATGAGCTGTGAAAAAAATTCTAAATATAAGAAAAATAAAAAAATGAATGAGCTATGAAAATAAATATGGAACACTGTGCAAATGCAAACATTGTGCCACAATTTATTTTACCCACTTGTACTTGGAAAGATGAACTCAAAGCTACACTCTTCCAGAGTGGTGTAAGAGCGCTAACCATCACCTGTGACATGCAAGCCCACCAACTCAACACCCTTTGCTTCCTCCCACTCTTGTACCTGCCAGGAGGTGAGACAGGAAGTGCACATGAGATGACCACAAGGCTCGATCTTCACGTCTTTGTCGTTCTCCGCACAGATTTTACAGAGCTGGAAAGTGGAGCCCATCTCACAGTACAGCTCATATTGCTCCTGAGGGCGGGAACAAAAAACATGAGAAGACAGTAACATCACAGAGAACTGAGATCCTGCTGAGCAGAGCCTGGGAGGAGGGGGAGCGATCAGTTAGAGCCAGGGGACGTACGCCGAGTTTCGGTTCTGCGCTGATGCAGAGATAAGGTCGACAAGAAACGAGGCAAAAACTGCTTTTCATACATTTCCGTTATACGTCTTTCTCTCTAAAAATGTTGTGAACCTTAAAGTTCAGATGTACTAAATGAAAAACCAAAAAAATGAAAGAAAAAATAATTCTTTGTCTTTCTGAAGGAAGATGACACTGAAATTTGAGGACCGAAAAAGCCACAATTCAATACATGAAGACATAATTTGTATAAGCAGTCATTTAAATAAAACTGGAAATTAATACATTAAACATATGTTTATTGTTTGCACAATTCTTCTTAACATTTTATTCAAATTAAAAAAAACAAAACCTGTCTAGTTCATTTTAATTTAATTTTAGCTGATATGCCTGGATTCACTGTCATATAATAGCTCATTTTATTTTTTGATATTTTCATATTCAAATGGGTATATTTTGTCATTCTGCTGCTGTAACAGCAGCAGAGTGAGATTAATAATAGACTATCCTGAATAAACTAAATCTACTAAACACACAAGTATTGAAAGGGAAAAGAAGTACAATGTAGATTTTTTTTTTTTTGCAAGAACAACAGTATGCACTTTCTATTGGCATGTGTAATTCTGTGTTTAATTATTGACTTTGTGTTTTTATCTCAGTTTTATTTAGATTATATTTGATTGTGGTACTCGGTCTCTCAAAGCACTGTTGAAGATATATTTTCTTGAAATAAACCATTTTCAATGAAATAATAAAAGGCAATGCAAATACACAAAAAACCCTCCAACAAAGAGTTCTGGGTAAACACACTGATAGGTGCATGGCTCTCACCTGTGTGACTTTAATGTGGTCTTGAGGTGAAGGCTCACACAGACCCATCAGGTCGGGGTTCTGAGTCCGGCCATCGGGGAATAAATAGCTGGGGGCACAAAAAAAATAAATTGAAAATGTACCCACACAAAACATTGTTTTAATTTAAAACTAATTATTGTTATTACAGTGATTATACCACTTGTGTACCCAACAAGCTGCGGTGATAAAAACATCTGTTGAGTTCATTTACTTTGCGCAAGTTGCTGCATATACAGTACAAGACAATTTTACAAATGGGTTGGATGCTGTAATTACCATCTGATAAATGTTTTGTAGACATAGGCCGTATACTTTACAGGCTTTCCCAGCTCAAATCGGAGTTTGATTGCAGGTTAGGACAGGCCAAACACAGTTTTCATTAAACACAAGAATCACCACTGGCAGGAAAAGACGGGTTTCAAGCCAGCCGGGTAAACCACTGACTGAGGTCCGCATTAGAAATCAATGGTTCTGCTCTGGTTATGATAACAGTGTGGTGAAGAGGGGGTTGGCAGTGGCGAACTAGATGATATGCCTGGATTCACTTGAAGCTGAGAGGCATATTCAATCGAAGGCTCCAAAGAAAGGGGGTAACCAAGTTCACACAGAGACGCACTTAAAAGAACAACAAAAGAAATGACAAAAAAAAGAAAAAAAAAACAACAACAGGGAAGATCTGAAGGGTACAAACTGAATGCAAAGACAAAGCTCAGAAATCTAGATTAAAAAACCACAACAGATATAAATTAGTCAAACAAAAAGGGAACTTACAAGCCTTCTCTGAAACCATCAATGAGGGCCTGGAAGAGGGGCTTATTATGGGGAATGGTTTGGAGAATATTCCCATCGGCTGTCACGTAACCGATGGCCCACTGGCCCAGTCGAGTGCAACTGAGTCGGAAGATGTAACTGGGGAAAAAGACGAAAATGTATCAAGTCATTTGAAAAAAATATACAAATAAATACCAGACACTGAAGACCAGTAAAATGAGTACACAAACTAATCAAGGATTATCACGGAGCCCTCTAGGGGACATGGGAAATTTTTTTTTTCTTTGTGTTCCCTCGCAAAACTTTTGCATTCCTTCGCAAAACAAAAGTTTTTGCGAGGGAACACAAAAGAAAAAAAATTCCCCATGTCCCCTAGGGGGGCTCCGTAGATTATAAGACTAATCTACTGAATAGAGTTATTTGTGAATTATGGTCCAGATTAGTGGTAGAAACTTCACCTTTATTTCTTTCACATTGACATTAATCTAAATGAAAGGACAGTTTTGTTGAACCATTTTTTGATTCAATTGCAGGATTCAGTCTTTGTGTTCACATTTATCGACTGTAGAGGCTAGTTAACTAATAAACAAAGTTAAACTAGCCTAGTTACATTTTCTTTCTGGATGACAATTTGTTTATTACCCAGTTAAATAATTTGATGTTTCTGAAGTTACTGTGAGATGTATGTTGTACAATTTAACACAGTTAAATTTTTTGTAACTAATACTGGGATTTTATAAGGACTGATTGCACTCGGAAGGTTCAATGTTCAGGGGTTGACATCTAATAACGACGCTGTAGGTTTTATTAGTGCTTTATGCTATTTTTCAAAAAAAATATAGGGTTTCTGCAAAATTAAATACAGCAACAAGAAAAATGAGACATTACTGTTATAAATCAACAGTTAAAACAATAATCTGGCCTATTGGGACATACAACAAAGAACTGTTGTTTTTAAATGTGAAGACATCAGCTAGCAATGAATTAAGAACAACTTACAATGCTCCCGAGAGAAAGTGCTCACTGTGGCCAAAACATTTAATAAAATCAAAGCAGGTTTTACAAGTTTATATTAAATATTAATATAAACTTAATCACATTATTATAAAATGTGATTAAGCCTAAACAGAAAAAGGTATGTGACTCTGATACACTTCACTGAAACGTTTCAATAATAAAAAAAAAAAAACCTGTTTTGAAACATTAAAACAGAAAGAGGAAATCTAACAATAAAACAAAGTGAAAGAGGAGCTTCAGATGAGTCAGCAAGAGCCTGAGGTTTCTGGGCTCGATGTGCCGTCTAGCCTCAAGTTGGGAAATCTTTTATTATTAGGAAGAAATAAAGTTGAACTGGTCTCGCTGCGATAGTGAAGCAGGATGGGTTTGAAGCGTTTTGTGACTGATATAAGCTAGCAAGAAAAGACTTGCATCAGCTCACTATAGCTAGTTGGACAGAAAAAAAAAAAGACAAAAAAAGCACAACCATTTGGGAGCTCTGGATTGCACTGGATTAAAGTGTAAAAAGCAGCTTTTACATCGACCAGTAAGTGCTCTGGTGTTGATGTGGCCTTAAGCTGGCTAGGCCTGAAGAGTGACATCAACTTCCAATGCACAATCAGGCCATTGATGTAAGGTACCAGCGCCACGCCGCCCTGGGCTCTTTGGACTCAGCTCCAAACGCACCCACACAAAATGTAGCATGTATGGCTTAAGAATCCATCACCAGGATTCAATGTGTGATACTTGATGCAAACACGGACCGATGAAGGACCTTTATTAAAAATAAGACCTGAGAGCGACAGCAAACCTGCGTCTGTGCAATAATCAGTAGAAACACGTTACGCTCAAAGTAAGGAAACAAAAGCTGAAACTTTTCTTCACATGATGGATGTTATTTGTCTTTTAGATGTGTTTGTGCACAGAGTGGTTCTCACCTGCCAGGCTTGTGGATGAATTTCTGCAGCCGAGCTTTGACCTCATCATATGTGAGGAAGGCCATGTACCCTGGGTGAGTAACAGCCAAGCTGTTCCAGTTTCGCAGCAGGGATGACCAAGGCTACCCACGCACACAGGCATACACACACACACACACACAGAGAGAGAGAGAATGGTCATAGGAGAAAGGCAGAGTGAGTCATAATGTGTGAGTGAATGGACACAGTAATAAAGAGCTGAAATGGAGTAAGGAGAAATGCCGCATATTGCAACATGCATGGGTTTTGTTCACACAGCTGTTCAGTGGACATCAGTGGGATTTATAGGCGGATCCAGCCAGAGTCATTATGTTTAATGGTAGATGAGCTTGCAGAGTTTAAAGGCACACGATGAAGTAAAAGAGATATTTTCCATACTGTCCGTAAATCAAACTATACGCAATTCAGGCCGGAAAGTTTACATGCCCTCATTATTAACGTTGATTTAGGACTTTATGCGTTTTAAAGTTCCTTATGATACATCATACCACTAGGAGTTTAAAAGAAAAAGCTTGAGCTTTAATTTGAACTGTGTATTTTCTACACATGATCAAAGTTATACAAACACCGACAAACAAAGGCACAGTTGGCTTTTGAGGTGGTCTTCTGGACTCACTGGTTTCAATGCAAGCAAAAATTCAAAACCTCCAAGGATTGGATTTCTGATGCAGGCCCAGTTTTTAGTGGTTTTAGTGGTTAAAATATGCAGCCAGAATCAAGCTGTGGGTTCCCAAGAAGATTGTAAATCTTGCTAAAGTTTCAAACACCAGTTAAGCCATTTGAATGTTCGAGCCTTTAATGTATATGACACATTTTAACTGAGTGGGCCATTGGTAAACTTTGGGATTCTGTCATTCTACAATGAGGAAAAAAGTGTATTTATGACCCCGCCTTTTCAACGAGTTCACCACTTATCCAGAATAAGCAATGCCCAGAGAAACTGCAGAAAGCCAAGTGCCATCTTGAGCTTCAAATACATCACGTAGCATATTAAAATATTAAAGCTCATGACTGCATGACTCCAAAAGCTGTTTGGTTTGGCTTTTAGAAGAAAACTGCTTTCTTTTTACTGCCTTTTTTACGTGTTCATTTTTGGCCATTTATAAAAAGTTTAAGAAGTGATGCTGTTCATGTGAGGATGTATTTAGTTAGTTTTAAAAACCTGTAATAACCAGGCCTCATATGTAAAATCATGTCTGCAAACACGAGTGACCTTAAAGTGGACATTTTGACACAAATCCATTGAGTTGGTGAGTCAGTGAAGGTATTTTAGGCATGAATGAATGGACATTCATGAACCCAACAGGGACATTGAAAAGGCTTCAGGTGTTCTCAGCAATGAGATTAAATGTTTCCTGTGGCTCGGACAAATCAGCTCATATTAAAACTTGCGGCTTGTTTTTTTTTTATAGTTCTCCCACACAGGAAGCGACTGAACTGTCTTGTTCAGTCAGAGTGCGTCATTTCTTCTTGCAGGCCTCATGCTAACCTAATTATACACCATCTTGCTCAAACAACATTCACAAAAAATGTTAATTGAACAAACTGTACTTTTAATTTTTGGTTTTCTTTATACTGCACACACTTTTACATTATTTTACATAAATATACAACTACTACTAATCTTTTACACAGTGTCAATAGGTTAAGAACAGCCTTCAAAATGGTCTCAGAGTTACTTCCTCTGAGTCTGAGGAGGTTAGGAGGAGATCTTTTTTTGTTTGGGGGAGGAAACGTCTAATCTGTTTAGGCTTCATTAAGCCTGTCAGAGCTTTGCGCACAAGTTCCAAGGGATAATGTCACCCAGGGATAAATGACACTACAGCATAACAGTGGTTTATGATACAAGAAGACTTGTGCAACTTAGAAAGGTAAGCATGTTAACTAGGGCCTTTACTTTCCATTATTTTTAACAGTTGTAACACATTTATTTTAATACTGATTTAAAAATGTAGATGTGCTGTTCAACATCAACCAATGCATGTGCAATATAAACTTGTGACAAAATGGAGCACAGTTATTGCTTGTAACAAAGTGTGAAAATATCTTGAATTTAACAGCTTGTATTTAGGATTGTCAATATTACAATGTTTGCTATTTTTTCCTGATATGTATATGCAAAACTAAAAATCAACAAAATTGTGTAAGCAAATAAAAATCAAAAGGTACAATAATGTTTCACAAAATGTAGGAGGGGTGTTTTAACTTCCATTTCATGACTGGACAAGAACACTGATGAATAAATGACTTTTTAAAAAAAATACTTGAAAGGTGCATAGCATGTTTGTGTGGAGTTTCTACCTGGAATAGCCGAGTGAAGATGTCGAACTCAAACACTGAGATATAATCGTTGCAGGTAAGATCTATGGTGGATTTGAGAGCCATGGCCTCCAGACCAGAGCTGATGTTATGAAACTCATGGAGAGACTGTCGGAACACCTTCCAAGGCACAATGGTTCTGGAAACAGACCGACAATCATACATTTACAAGAGCTTTGGATAACATTGTGCTTAAAGCTTACTTTTAAAAAACAAGCTATAACAGTTCCATTCTTGTTTTAAATCCGGATTAGCAGTCTGCTGTATTGTGAAAATAAGTTCTTGACTCTGCAGAAGGCTGCTCATCCCGAGCCCAGTTCTACTGGAAGGTTGTTACTGTCAGGAGGAAGTTGGAAGTTGTTCCTCTCCACTGTCACTACTTTCTTCACAGGAGGAGAGATTGCTGTAATGTCAGTGACTTGAAGCAATCATCTGAGAGTCACTAGACCGCTACATAATCAACTGAAGTTTACCACTTCTACATTCTGAATTAATTGAACTGTACAGTATGACTATAATTGAATAAAGTAAATAGAGTTTACTCTTAACTGGATTTTGTTTTTGTAACCATTGTATAAATCGTATCCATTTGTTTTGTGATGTTGTAAACTAATGTTACAAAAGTTTACTAGAATGAACTGAATTCATCTTGTTGTCCAGTTCACTTAATTCTCATTGGAAACATAACAGAGGAAACCAAATTGAAATGCTATGGAAACACTATGGTACAACAGAGTTATGTAAACTAACTGAATTGCTGAAATGTCCATGGCTATATTGAACAGTGGCTGAACTTAATGTTATCTAATGCATAAGTGCAAATGTTGTGATGGCTCCCTGTTGTGCTTTTAAAAACAGTCTAGAATCTGTTTCTTTGTAGACAATCTGATTAAAGACAGGTACGTTAGAGCAGAGCTGGGGAGGATATCATTTGGTTGCAATATAATTTTCATACTGTAATAATAAACTCGCTGAAGATGTTTCCAAACCCCCAAAACCTGACTGAGTGCAGGGGATGATTCTGCGCTTTAAAGTACTGAGAATACATTGGGTAGAGTCCTGACTGTGTCACCACTTTTCTTAACTTCTTCTTAAATGTGGCCGGGGAGCTCAAATAGTCTAGCTGATATTTATTTTTAGAACAACATTTTGGTTTGGGACCTAGATACAGTAAGACTGTGCTGAACTAGCAAGTTTTTAATGGTAACTTTATCACTGCAATAAATACCAGTACATATACTGACACATTTTAGTCCATAGGTTATACCTGTGCTAAATGAATAACTCCACCATAAAAAGACAAAAACGATGGGGCTTACTTGTCCCCAAAGGCGCGCCTCCAGAACTCTGCAGCATCAGCTTTGGTTATGCGGAAGTTGTCACCTTGAAACAGGCCATTGGGGAAAATGGCTTTCAGCTCAGCCAGCATGTGACTGAAGATCAACGACAGCTTGGTGAGGTTTCGTCTGAAAAGTGGAAAAAATTTTAAATCAGTGGATTTTTCTTAAAAGATCACCATAAGTATATCACCATCACAATTTTTCAGTAAACATCCAAAGTTGTTGAATCCAAAAACAGAAACACACAATGAATTAATTTAAACAAACACTGAATGATGAGGCAAACATTCAAATCTACCAACATTAAAAACAGTTTTTTACTCTGTTTATCTTTGTCTGACGTCAAAATTTGCTTAGTTTCAGAAAATTTTTATTTGGATGAAAATGGGTAAATATTTTTGTGGCACATTACGTCCTAACTGATCATTTGTGAATATTACCAGAAGAACACGAAACTGGGAAACCGTCACAGTCTATGGACAGTTCGTCATTACATTTTACCAGAAATGAGCTGCTAAAAAAAAAACAAGAAAAAAAACTGCCAAATCATACAAGTAAATTGCTATAAATAAAGTTTGCTTTTGTTGGGTGAAAAACAAAAAGCCCTACTGCTGGAATTTGGCTCAGTGAACGTAAAAGTAAATCAACATGCTTATAGTTGCTATAGTTTATTTAAGCCTCAATGGTGGCTTTGTAAATAAAGATGGCAAGAACTGTGTGTCCTCCAACAACCAAACAACTTTAATTTTTTCACAGATGGTTTGAATAGGGCTGGAACAGCTGACACAAACTGAACTGTTGGCAGTCACTGACCATAAATGGACCACATCAAACACATTGGCACATTCAGTTGTGATTAGATATAATAGGATTTAATAGGCATTAAACAAATGCCTGGAACATTTGTGCCATCCATTTTAATAACATGTTACTTTTTATTTTGTGAGGCAAACTCAACATCTTTGCTTCAGAAGGCCACAAGAACAACTGATTGTGGGTTGTTTTGTAGTCTAGAGGGGGATTTTCAAAGTTCCCAGTAGGGAAAGAGCATCCCATTAAGTTGGAACTCCACAGTCAACCCTCAGTTGTGTGTCCAATATGGCTGCAGCAGATTTATGGAAGTTGTGAAAGCTGCCAGTAAAAACTAGTTATTAGCGCTTCTGGGGGTTTGCGTCTCTTAGAATTTGTGGTATCAAGTTTCTAGGTTAGAAGATTTTCATAAGATTGTGACAGATTAACTTTTTCCCTTTTGATGTGACCTACAAACTGTGCAATATAAGAGAAAAACGTTTTGGGTTCTTTTTGGATAGGATTCTATCAGCATGGAACTTTTTAATTTGGGAGTATTTTCTCATTCTTTGCCAAAATCTAGATTTGTCAAATTACGATCTTTTCGGCACACCCCTCTATAAATCTTACCACATTATTAATCTATTTAGTTTTGGGCTATGTCTGGGTCATTACATAACTTTGACATTTTTCTGGACCTGGGTTGATATGATAAGTCTGAACACTGGTATTTGGAATTGCTCATAATCCCCTCCACCCAGTAAAAGACGAATATAAAAAACAATATGTTCAAAACATGAATCACCATCACACTTCACTGTGTTTCTGCACATTCCTATTGCAGTCAGAGACAAAAGGTCCAAACTTTGACTCAGACCAGAACACATTATCCCGCAAGTGCTTTTGGTTGACTTTAAATGTGTTTATGCAGGGCTTGAATGATTTTCTGCCTGTTTTTCTGTCACCCGTCCCGATAGCTCAGACATATAAAAACAAGGAATCACCGATTGCAGTTTTTTGGCTAATCGGCCACTACCGACCTTTGAAAAAACTTTAAAATGCCAATTACGATTTTGACCGATACCAATTTTTCTGCATGAAATGTCGCTAAATACAGCAAGAAATAGGACTGTGTAATTGAATCAACTCTACAATATTTACCGATGTTCTTTTCTCACAAAGTATTGATTTTTCATCCGCGAGTATTGGTACATAAAATCCCATTTTGAGTTTTATGTCAAATCCACATGAATAAAATGACTGCTATCACACGTGACCAGTGTTGTATAAAGTACTGAAATCTCGGAGTCAAGTAAAAGTATAGGTACCGCTCCAAAATATGACTTTGGTAAAAGTAAAAGTCACTGATTGAAATGTTACTTGAGTTAAAGTATTAAAGTATCTGAAATGTCTTGTACTTAAGTATAGAAAGTACTGTAAAAATGGATGTACTCAAGTAATGTAATGAAAAGTAAAAGTAAAAAGTAAAACAAGGCAAATGCAGTTTGAATGACATTTTTTATATTTTGGTAAACTTGTTAAATACACTTAAATTAATGTACACAACCAAGTGCTGGCAAAATTAAACCTGCTAATAGATAAACCTGCAGGCATCATTTAGTTAAGAAAATTAGGTGCTTTACCTAAACCACAAGGTTAACTTAACCTGCTTTACAACTGAACCAGCTTCTTAGTAAACCCTCCAGGACAGAAAATACAAAGTTTTTGTAAGCCTTAAGTTTTCCCTTTCAGTAAGGTCAGTGATGAAAATGAGAAAAATAAATATTCAGTACAGAAAATGCGGCCAACATGAAGGAAAAAAGCCATTACGATTACTCTACTTCACAAACTATAGGTGCCACAACTGGTCATTATGCAAAAGAAAAAAAGAATTGGGAGGGAAATGCAGCTTATTGGCATCTGAAGAGGGAGAGCTTTTCTGTTAACTTGGTGTTTCATGGGAGAAAGGTAACAGACCTCTGTGAAGCTGACACCCACCTACTCAAAAAATCCAGCAAATAGTCTGATTGGTTAGAGCTCTGTTTGTGCAGCTTTGGTTTCCGAGATATTAAAAATTATTTTTTAGGCCATCCAAAATATATACTTTTTAAGATTATAATTACTGAAAATATTGAGTATGACTACTTCATACTCAATATTTTGTGTCATGAATTTTGTGACAGTTGGTCACAAGGCAAGAAATCTATTTCCATTAGTTTTTCAGGAGTTTGGATGTAACATTTGTTGACTCTCCCTGAGTGAAACTCCGACACCTTGAGGAAGGGGAGACCGAGAGAACGGCTGGCCGAAATTAGCGTTCATGAATCGGATCAACCTCGAGTTAGGCGCCGCTCACACCGGATATCGGAATAGCCAAAATCCAAATTGAAAACAACTTTGCTGCGTTTGTTTTAACGGCACAAACCTGCACAAACGGAGCATTAACGAACCAGCCCACTTTGCTTTGTTTTGGAGCAAAATGCGGGGATGGTGAACTCTGGATGGGCTAAAAAATCATTTTAATATCTCGGAAACCAAAGCTGCACAAACGAACATTTTAACGGCACAAACCTACACAAACGGAGCACTAACCAATCAGACTGTTTGCTGGACTTTCTGACGTAGTGGGGAGGTGCGAAACCTGTGCATCCTATTGGTGGGGATGAACAAGCCCAGGTAAGTCGGCTACCGACTTTGTTGCAGTCAATCAGTAGGTGGAGTCAAAACATTTGCGTTTCTCTCTCGCTTTTTTGTAATGAGTAACTAAACCACACATTGAAAATGTATCGGAGTAAAAGTATGCAATTAAGTTCGGAAATGTAGTGAAGTAAAAGTGAAAGTTATCAAAAATTTTCTTACTCGAGGAAAGTATAAAGTACTCCAAAATATACTTAAGTAAAGTAGTGAAGTATTTTTACTGTGTTACTATACAACACTGCACGTGACATTTTTTTACCCAGTTGCACATGTGCATTATCAATGATATGTAACGAAAAAAAAAAAAGTTACAATTACTTGAATAATGAAGTGAAATAGATCAATTACAGTATCTAATAAGTGAATAAAACATGTGAGGTTTGTTTTCTGCATAACCAAACACACGAAGCCACACAACTAACTTTTGAACAAAGCAAATGACTGACACTTTTTGTCCACTCAGTCCTGATGCTGCAATGAAAGCTTTCTGCAGGTCGTCTACTTAAAATGAATTTTAATATATGGTTTGTTCTGAATGCAGTCACACAGTTATGCAATCATATTAACCAAGTTTTGTTATGTTTTTATTTTTATTTTTTTTTATTTCTCAGCCTGAAAAAAAATCTGTTTATCATATTAGCTTTACAGGTTATAGGTCAAATATAACCCGTAAAGGTTATATTGACCTTTTGAAAAGGTCACTTCCTTATCAAAAGTTTTGAAAAGGAAGTGACCTATTTACATAGCACCCCTTACTGGTCAAAATCAAGCAATTTAACAGGGTGTACAGACTTTTTGTACCCACTGAATGTGGCATCTACGCACACCAAACACTCATACAAGTGACTAGATGACAAAAAATCCAGAGAGATTAAGGGTTACAATATTCAAGCAACAAATAAAAACATAAAATTGAAGGCTTAGTTTCTATTTGAAGTTCCTGCTCGTTAAAAGCGTCCCACAAAATGCAGCAGGGCTCCCACGGACGTACGAATTAGGATGAATAAGAAATTGAGGCTGCAGGGTCTTTCAGTTCTGACTCAGTTTCAACAGGGCTGGTCAACAAGCACAGAGAGGAGGAAGTGACTGATGGGTTGGAGCGGAAAATAAAGATAACACAATAAGGAAGTTGAGAAGAGAGCAAACTAGAAGCAGAGCAAGAGAGAACTGTCGGAAGAAGTAGAATAAGAAGCAAGAGTCCATGCTGACGATGACAGACCACACTTCAGTACAGCACTCTGTGCTGAAAAGGTGAAGATTAAAAGAGCAGCCCCGAGACCGAGCCGGCAGGCTGAATTGACATGCACGAGACAGTCGGCGCTGAAAACGCTGCAGCTGCCCCGCACCACAGCACACGCCCAGCAAGAGGAGGGGAGGGGTGCAAAGAATGAATGAGGAAGGACAGAAAACAGAAATGCATTAAAACAATTATTGCAGGGGGAAAAAAGTACTGTGCTTGTCAGGAAAACATATAAAACTGGAAAAGCCTCTCATTAGTAAAGGATTTTCAAACCAGTGCACACTTGTGGAGTTCACTGTCTAACACTTTGAAGCTTTTCTTCCACTTAGACTCTACAGAACTGACTTTAAGCTGGATCCAGCCACAGTAGCTGCCTGCACTCGTCGGTAATGCCCAGAGACAAATTAGCCGATCAACTACTCAGAAATACTAGGATGAACTTGTGATTCCTCCGGCAAGAGTTTCTTTACCTCAGAGTTTACTCATAAAAGGCGAGTGTGTCTTCGGCAGTAAAACCTCCACAGGACAGGAGGTCACCCTCCATTTCTTCTACTCCCTGGATGCGTCAGTGTTACTCAGCCTTAAAGTCATCATCTCATCCATTCCACCTCTGCGTGCTTTTATCTACTCTACAACAACCTCCCACTGTGATCTGCCTTCTTACCAAATCAAAACCCTCGTTCCCCCTTTCAGGTTTGTTCGTTCATCTCACCTCTGTAACAGATGTTGTGTCTATTCTGTTAAAGTGTGTTTATCCACTCACAGCCTCCCTGATTTTGAAACATTCATGCAGGCTGCCAACAATTAGGAACCCTCCATTTGATATCATTTCTTATTCATCAGATTCTCCCATGGTCGATGCACATAGTCTGGACTGAAATCTAAGTATAGTTTATTAGCTTCCCACATACATACTTATACTCCTTCAACTTTTTTCGCATTACTTCAGCATATTTTATGTAACAGACAAATACAAAGTAGCACTAAGTGGATGGAAACAGTTGTTTCAAAATCACAAATAACACTGCCATGCATTTGTCTTCAGGTCACTGTGTAAACACTGAACTGTTCACAACAATTGAGTCTTTTTGGGCATGTCTCACCAACTTCTAGAGAGATGATTTGCTTTGCCCGTTCTTCTTTTAATCAAAGCCTAATGCCAAGACTGTTGGATGGACAACAACTTAATTTATGTTGAAGTCTTGCTACAGAATCTCAATTGGATCTGGGTATGGACTCTCCCTGGGACTTTTGTAAGACATCAGTATGATTTAATGTTAAATAATTTCATTGAACTCCAGTCCAGAATTGCACAGCATCCTGGGGGATGTAGGCAGAGGAAAGATGAGTTACTGATGTACATTACTAGATTGAACAGCGCCTCTTAGCAGCTATAGCTCGTGCCATGCACCTGGAGGTGCTAGTACCGTGCATTGAGTCATGTCAATAAAGTTATATTTTTCCAATGTGTGATAAGCAGGACTACAGTATGTCACAAAAATGGTCCAATATAGAATAACTGACCTACTTCCCACTTTCTCCATATACTTATATATATTTTTTATTCAATTTCTTTCTGATCTGGGAAACGTGATACCCTTTGACTTTGTTCTGTCTTGGTTGGTTTGCAGTTGTGACATCTTCTATCAATCTTCTATACTCAACCGTCCTCTGCATAATGTCTGAACTCTGAGATATTGTGTTATTGTCCATTTTATCCGTGACTTCCTCCCCAAATTGGCTGCTGTATTTGTTGGTCTTCATGATGCCGTTTGACCACTGACGTACTCTCTGAGGCTTTCACACAACCGCTAAGTTAGACTTAAAAAGATAACTTACAAATAAGGTGAGGTCTGAAGGCAGTTTGTTGTCAAAGACTTTATTTTGGGGTATCAGAAGAAACAGAATTAAATACCGCTACTTGCCACTAATTTTAGATTTTGGGTTTTTTTTCGGTAAAATATTTAGAACAGCATGTATGACTGCCCTTCCTACCTCGTTAAGTATTACCCCCCCAAAAAAATCCCATGAGGTTTGTGGTTGTAAAGTGACAAAATGCAAAAAGGTTCAAAGGATATGAATGTTTTTGCAAGGCAAAGTAGCTCTCTGAAAAATAGAGCAGCTTAACGGATCAAATAAACATTAACTCTTAAATGTTGCTTTGAACAATTGTTAAAGCCACCTCAATGATCCCACTGGAATGTACACACTACTCTTTCCCTTTAAAAAAACAACAACAAAACATTAGTTTTCAGTGGATAAACTCAGCTTCCACACAACACCAGCACTTAGATGTTCCTTTAGTGATACACACGGCAGGAACTATTATTAAAAATTTAGTGAAGTTACCATACAAACAGAAGCAGAGGAAGCTTCAAAAGGAAGTAGAGCCACAGAACTGATCAGTCAAAAAAAGAACAAAAAAAGGCTTACTGCTCATTTACTAGTTTTGTGTGAATGTGTACAAATAGATGACAAATAGAGCCGTTCCAGCTTACAATCCCAAAAAAGGCCACATAATTTGAGAGAAATGGATTTTCATCCCATGTGATGGTACATGTCAACTCTGAGCCAGACTGAGACAGAGGGCCTGCGAAAGCAAACAGCAGTCTAGTATCAAGTACACAGGCTGTTCCAGCTGTCTCCAACACCAGATCTGCACAGTCCATGAGATCACTTTGAATATTTTTAACAGAATATTACAAGAAATGAAGAATTGGCTTGAAAAGGAATGGGTTTTAATCTGCACACCTGTTAAGAGTTAATACATAATCACCTAATCTGACTTCATCTGAGGGCGAAATCTAAATTTCCAGAGATGACTGTCTTCTGTTGAGCACATACCAACAAAAGACATCTCACATTTCGGAATCCTTTTCACTCCAAGCACTTTAATAGATTCAGCCAAATAAAAGAAAAGATTTTGCAGTGAACACGAACAAATAGATGACAAACGCATATCAAATTGATTTCAATGCAAAGAATCCATTAATCATAGCAAACTGCCAGACTTGTATGGCTATGAGAACATGTAATGATCATAAAAGTTAGGATTTGTATAGGACAGGCTTAAGGCCCGTCTCAGCCCTCTCTGTCCTTGCACTTCTATATCCCACAATAGCAGTTCTGTGCTGTGTGTACACTGGGTGGCAGCCAACACTTCAGCAGCCAACCACTACAACGGTGACTGCTATTTAAGCTCCTGTGCCAGCAGTGACCATGCAAACTGAGTGGGTAACCACCACACAGAGAAGTTTGGTGACCTACTCTAACCTGCCATGTGTGTTTAGAGTACGTTTCTCTCTCACTTGAACCTTTCACCACGAACGCAGCAGAAGAAAAACAAAAAGCCAAACCTTTTTTGAACACTACGTTTTTGTCCTCCTTCCCCCTCATGCTATATGGTAACCTCTGACCTTGCAGCTGGCTTTTCCCTTCCTGTTTCCTGCTGGTTGTGATAAAGAAGCGCAGCTAGCCAGCCAGTGCTGTAGTGCGCTAACACAATGCAGCACAACCAGCACAGGTCAGGCTTGCAGAATCAGAGCCTGTACGGACTGGTAGGAGCAACATTATTAAGCAGCAACATTATTGGCTTTTAACGCTAGTTAACGTGGAAATCCAGACCAAACAAGGAGAAATACATCTCGCCCTGAGGGAAGACACAAGCACAAGCCTGTGTCAAATTTAGTTCACAGCACACACACACACACGAGGTTTTAAAAAGATTGGGTTTTTTTTTAGATCTTCTTGGTAAGCGATCACTACAAGTTTCAGAGGAGAAACTGTAAGTGATTTTTACAAGACTCATTTCAGCATTCAGTTTGGTGACTCAATCATTGCACCAGAAGGAATCACAGTTTTTCCATACATGTCATGATGGTGATAAGTAAAAACAGATTGAGAAAACTGAGGTTCTCGCTGCTATTATTAAAGCAATAATTCAGCAAAATCATGACTGCAGTTTTCCCCAAAAACCCACAAAGCCCGCTGATAAACATCACTACCTATCCAAACTGTCCATACTCTTGATGTTTGTGCCCAACAACCTAACTAGACATCAAGTGCTGAACTGTTGCACAAATTATAGGATTTCAGTTACATGTAAGATGATCTGCTGGTTTAAATTTCTGCATGTTTGGCTATAGCCAGGGGCATATCTTCACAGGAAACATAAAACATGCAGCTCTCCAACACCACACTTTGGTGTCGCAACAAAAAAATTCTGACAAAGGAGGGGGAAAAAAAAGAATCAATCATCTCCATATTCATTTTATTTTACATCCCTGGTGCCAAACTTTTGAAATTTTTTGGAAAGCGGTCTTGATGGAAGTGTCTTAAACTCTGGGGAGCATTTAACAGAAGACCTACTGAAAAACACTATTTCAAACAAACTTTAGATTTTGCTACAATAGCTTGATATAAATATACTTGTTCTTGTTTAAGTTCAATCCAAAGAAAAAAAACTAACAAGGTCTAAAATAAAGGCGACCCGTTCAGTATTGGATTCATTCCTTTGTTTCTTTTTCTTTTTTTAAGCGTGGTACTACTTTTCTCATTCACATGTTCACATTCTGTATTTTTCACCATATACTTAAGACTATGTGTTCATGTTCAGGTGCTACAACTAGAAAGTTAAGTAACAAAAACCTTTTAAAGGCTTTCCAAAGTCAAAATAATATGACCTTATAATATGACAAAGAGGCAGCTTGTAAGAAAAACAAAGAAACCAAAGCATTTTAACACCTTTATGGAGTTTTCTGTATGTAGAGCTTTGCAATACTACATTAAACTTCATAAATGTTGTTGTGGTATAATCACAACCTTTAATGTGTGATTATGGGGCACTACTTTGTGGAAGTAAAGGTACACAAATTGTGATTTTTAACATTATTCTCAAAAATGGGGCCTGCTTTCAAAGCCATCAATACATTGTCCCTGCTAAGGAAAAGCATTCCCACAGCATGATGCTGTTACCACCATGTATCACAGTGGCAATAGCATTCAGAGTATCACTAATTATTGCTAATTACTAGGTTTTTCTTCACACAGCACTTTGCATGTCACTGGCAGATCTGCCCGGTCTGCCAACCACATACAATCCCAATTAATTACGCACTGTAGAGCTATGCTTTAATTCTCATTTACCCCCTTCTCAGAACCATAAATTACAGGATTAAAGTGAAATCTTCTCACAAAATATAAATTTAATACCCAACTGTTATTTTTAGCTTAATCCTCCAACTTCCTAGACCATGTCTGAGCTCATTTATCTCTGCGTGCATAAACGGCAAGCACTCATTGTACAAAGCAGAGATGATAGTGAGTTGCGTCATCCTAATCACCATAATCTAATAGTGTGAGGATGACATGTGTTGGCTGCTCAAGATGCTACTGCGACATAAATAGCCAAGACGTTCAGCTGTGTGTGTGCTTAAACATATCTGCGCATGAAGCCTCAAACCTTGAGAATGAAAACCGAGTTGAAGGTGAAATATCGTCAGCTTCTTAAGTGTGAACAGTTTCTTCCGTTCCACATATTGACATCAATATGCCAATGAGACCAACCACTAAATTATTTCATCCTTAACTCACAGCTCTTTGACGAAAAGGACAAAACACAGCGCATCTGTTGGCAATGCAAAAAAAAAAGAAGAAAAAAATAAATGAGCCCACAGAAATATCCAAATCAAAAGAAAGCAGCAAATGAACCACAGAGGTGTGAAACCACCGGCCTTTGTACATGGAAAAACATGACTGGCTAAAGTTATGTTGAGGTAAAATTTAAATGAAATTTGTTTGACTTGAGTTGAACTAAACATTACAAGATATGCCCTCTCCACTCTCCACCACCATCAAGTTGACCAATGAAGAAAAGTTTTAATCATTGCCCTTTTCCTCTGACTAAAACTTAAAAGTTTACTGAGTAATTTAACAAATATGTTTCAGTTCCACTGGAAACAATAAACGAATTATGTCTAACTTCAAATGTACTTTGAATCTGTGTGGCTAAAAGAAAAAAACAAAACAAAAGCTAAATTTATGCCAACAGCTGCTGAAAAATGCACGGATGGATGCCATTTATGCAAATGTTCACGTTTAATCGATTTTATCAGCACTGTAATGCACTGATGCATTTCCCAATGAATCCAACCAAAATTACAGATACAAAGACAACGTTACAGCGAAGGGGATATGATGGCTTCTCCTGATAGTCAAAGTGCAGGCCGGTGTATTCTGAAGCAGACCTTTGTCACACGTAGGTGTCAAACACATTTACAGAAATAGGAAGTCATAATTTAGAACAAAGATCCTTCCCTGAACCAAAACAGGAATACCAGAAACATAACATGTGAGAATTTGCAAAACATAAAGAGGAATATTCTTGGTTACATTTTTTTTTAGGAAAGGCTAAAACAATGTTAATACAGAAAGGAAATCTTTCAAAATTTATATTTTTGAGCTATACACACTGAAGTTTCAAACTAAGATACAAAATTGAAGACAAATGCAAACACAACAGAAGTAGTGTGTAAATCTACAGCCTCATTGGATTAAAAACTACCGAGCAGTAAGCCACAGGAAGACCGAGTCTCATGCAAATCATCCACAACACCCATGTGTCACATGAACGTATGAAAACATGACCTTTCCTAAAACAGAACTTGAAATAAGTGTTCCAGAAATGCTGACATTTTTTTTGTCTACTGCAAAGTATGAATTTGGTTTTGTTAGAAAAGTACATTTGTTTATGAAATGGGACAGAAATGAGAAAAGCAACACAAACAAATCTAACATGATTATTAATGTTTTGTGCCAAACTTCTAAGGAGATTTTCCATGGAGCAGCTACTGAAGCTCAGAAAACAACCAACAGTAGCCAAGATAAGAATGAAGAATTGTGTCCAAATTATTGCTGAATGCCCGACAATTATTGCAGCTGCGGGGAAGGCTGAATGACTAAAAGCTTGAGGAAGTTGATCCTGTTGTTGACCATTGTAATAATATCACATAGGTATGTGTGGAATGCACTTTTCTATTGTGTCAAGATCTAATGGAAATTGTGTCAGAAAGAAAAGGCAGTGATATTAGAAGAAAGCCTAAAAGAAAAAAAATGGTGTTGGTTGGAGAACCAGGATTTCAGAAGTTATGTTGCAAAGTCAGATTCTCCAAGTGTTTCCAAAAGTCCAAGGTAAAATCAAATTCAAGTAAAAATATTCATGGAACTTGGGATTTTAAAATTGGGAAGCCAAGGCATCACAAACCTCCCTGAGATCATCAACATGCAAACAAAAAACTACAGGAACGAACGGTCAATTTACACTTCTTAAAGCTTGTACAACATTAAAGCATAGAGATATACGTAATGTTTATTTTGAGTAAGTGTAAGTATTTTTCTCTTATGTGATAAAGTCTTCAGTAGAAGGAAAGAAGAATAGCATCTGAGGTTAGGTAGCAAAGATGAACAGAAATCGGTACCAGCAGAAAAAGCCTGTTCAATGCATCTCTACTTAGCAAGTGTGGAGTATAAAGTAAAACCTAATTTTCTAGAGCTCTTATTTTGTTTTAACACTGGGCAAACAAAGTTAATGTTCTGAAAACTGCAATAAATCTTACTCTGATTTTAATAACGGCACTAACTAAATTTTATTGAATTTGTTGTTGATTGAAAAACAGTACTTTGATTAAAATGAAAGCACTTGTTGAGCTTCACTTTGGTGGATCTGCTGTTAAGAATTCATTAAAAATTAAAGGAAAAAAAAAAAAAACATCCATTAGCAAATGTATCATTTTCCTTCACCTCTATCACTTTCTACAGTCTGTCCCTCTGTGCAGCTGCATCACTCTGCAGCTCATAACCTCACCACTTCCTGTAAGCAGCTGGATCTATCAGCCTTCGTCAGGATGCAATGGTGGCGCAGCTCAGAAGAACGAGCAAACACACTGGAGAAGTCCTACTTCCTCAGTCTTTAATTATCTTAACCCCCAACTTTTTCTTACCACCAAACATTTAAACACCTTCTATGCTGATTAGGTTAAGATAAAAGCGTTTTTACTTTGTTCTCATTTGATGAATAAAGGAAACACTGTTTTAACTTGAAGGCTTATCTAATCTTTGTGAATTTTCCTCTAACAGAGGACTGAAATGTCTGGGCTGTGCTGCGTAAGGTTACTGGAGGAAGTAAGTGAAGTAAAAAAGGAGGAAGTGCTGACTGTGTTATGTCGACTCCCACCGAATATGGTATGCTAGTGTTAATAATTAAGTCTTACTCACAGCAGACACACTTTTGTGCTCACTTTCATGCATTGTGAACAACAGTGAGCCCTTTTCCTTGAGCAGTCACTTCAGAAAGTGAAACTCGCTGAATATTTCAAATATTTATTTTCATTTTGCACATGACTGCATACAAATAATAAAAAAGTCGCAATTTGTGTCTCAGAAAATTAGAATATCGTAAGAAGGTGAAATATTGGAAACTTTTATTAGTTACCCAATTAACTTAACAGACCTGGAGAGATTTTCTGAAGCTAAAAACGGTCTCTCACTCTAGGTCAGTCGGCTACACAAATATGCAGAAGACTGTCATCGACGCCCCCACACAGAGGGGAAACCAAAAAGAAGTCTTTGCTAAAGAAGCTGGTTGGTCACAGAATGCATATACAACAGAGGATTGAAAAAGGCTGGCAGGAAGAGGTGCACCAGGAATAACTCCAGCCTTGAGAGGTTTGTCAAGCAAAATCCACTCAACAACTACATAAGAAATTAACTGAGACAGGAGTCACTACGCACCGACAAGCCCTGCACATGGGCTACAGATGTATTTCTTTTGTTAAGCCACTGTGAGCCAGAGACTGGAGTGCTGCTCACTCAAGGTCACAAAGTCTGGAGGCAGCATGGTGAAGCACAGTTACTTGAAGTCCAATGTGAAGTTTTCAGTCAGTGATGACCATGTCCTGGTCTCTGGCCGTTTGTTGTATGTGTTCCCCTTCCCTTTTCTGTCCTTCCCATTTTCTATCCATATACTATACCACAAAGGCCACTACAGCCTAAAAAATCCTTAAAAAAAAAATAAAAAAAAAAGACAAACAAAAAAAGAAAAATCAATGAGTCAGGGTGGCAGGTCCTCTGTTGATGTTGGTCCAACACTTATGTTTATGGAAACGTTAATTTTGTTTTCCAGACAGACTTTGCACCTACCCACCCTGCCAAAGGTACCATAAGCTGGGTCAGTGAACAAAGAGTTACTGTGCTTGACAGACCAGAAAACTCACCTGAACTGAACTATATAACATGCAATTTTCCCTTTACTTGTAGAGCTCAAACCTTCTTGGGAAACAGGCTTGCACAGTAGCATACTCACTCGTATCTTGTCATGCTACGACTAAGGAACAGGCAAAAGTTTTCACTCTGCATTAAATTTAGACATGGGAAAACCAAACCACACCCTCCGTCAAGTTTTGGGAAGATGATAACAAGGATCTTTCTTCATTTGTGGTTTTCCCCGATGATGGTGTTGTTCACTATGGCCTGACAGCTTTGCTTTTATTCCAACTGTCAAAGGTCGAAGTCCCAGAAGTATTACGGCTTATTCAAATGAAACATTGCTTGTCCAAGTCAACCTCTGTTTTTATCTGAGCATTGAATCCAAATGAGTTAAATATTTTTCTGACATTATCATCAACAACAGAATTGTATCTAGTAATGATTTGCTACGGCCATTTCTGGTGATTTACCTCACTAGCAATGTCTTAAAATGATTAAAAACCAGATTATTTCTATGTTTTAATGTGTAAAAAGAGTCAAGACTGTATATCCAAAGCTCTGTGAGGACTTAGTTAATTCTGTTAATAATGATCAAAAAAGTCTCAAACTTCCTCTTAAGCTGACTGGGAAAACAAAATAAATAAGCACCGGTAACTCTGCAGAAATTACCGTTCCAGTTGGACTTCTGAGTCTAAGCCACATGGAAACCCTGCTGCAGCCTAAACACATACTAGTATTTCTTCGGCATCCAACATAACTTAAGTGGGCTGATACCCATTGGTTAGAGTCACAGCCACTGCCTTCTTAATTTAAACAATAGTCACCTTTGTGTGTGCAATGTGTGGTGAGTGTATACGAGAGCATTTCTTCTGCTTTTCAGCAACAATTTCTTTCTTCTCAGTCTCTCATTGCAGTGGAGCGAGAATGGAAATTAATTTCAACCGACAAATACTTAAAATGGCAGCAAGCAACTTTATCTGTGTTCAAAACAGAAGGGCCTAAAATTGAAACTTCCTCTTCTCTTTGGTTGCCTTTGTGGGGTTTGTCTGCAAGATTATGGTCTTGGCAGCTGAGAAAAAAACATTTCACTGAGGAACTGTGAAACAAGATGAGGATGTATCTCTTAGCAAATGACGGATAAAACTGTCACCTACATCTATAAATACACAAAATAGAATATTCAGTCATAGAACAAAATGCTACCCCTATTCAGACAAATTGTGTTACATTTAAAAATATTAATGCAATTTCAGACCGTTCATTCCCCCCTCATTGCCTGTCTAGCCAAAAAGTAAAAACAGATTTTGCTTCGTCTAACTGGTCTAAACAACTTCGGCTTTTTCACCTACAGCTTAAAGTATTTTTGCAAAGTCATCGCTCTCAAAAAGTTCAGAGATTAAAAAGGTACCACAATAAGAAATTATTAATTAATCAACAATTATGCTACATGAATTGGCAGTCTAAAGATTTCTATAAATATTGCCAACTTTTTCTTATAAATTCATCGGATCATTGGACTTTTAATTCATAATAAATGATTATCTTCTGCAGTACAAATATGATCAGACACAGAAAGCAATTTATCTTAGCCACTCTATAAAATGACAAAAGAATTGATGTCATCGGCAGATATTTAAAAAAAAAAAAAAGAAAAGAAAAATACTAATCTGAATATGCAGATATCTACCTCCACAGCAACTAAGCCTCTGAGAAATATGGTTGTACAAATCTTCGAGGTTATTTTACTATAATGAAAATGAGTCCCAAAAGCTCACAAACCTGAAGCAAAAAGTCACAAAGTCTGCTTAGCATCCAGAATTATTAGGGAAACAATTGGTTGCAATATTTATTGCAACAATGCCAGTTAAATGACACAAGATAACCAAAAACTTTCTGAGTTTTAGCTTCACTGTCAATAGATTCTCATCAAGTTTGAGGGTCCATTTCTGAACATCCACAGATTGTCAACATATTGTCTGAAGACTGGCTATGATTGACTTTCTATTAAAATCTTTTAGCAAATATTAGAATTATAACTTCCAACCATTTCTATGTCAATGTGATATTGTAGACTTAGTGACTGAAAGTAAAATTTTTCTTTAATTATTTATACACTTCTTCACTGAGATGCCAGTAATGGTAGAGGTTCCCGTACATTTGCATACGAAAAAAATCTTCTGAGATCGATATTTACTGTCCTGACTGGTAACAAAAAATACGTTTTTTTTTGCCTAATAATAGTCATAATTGAGACAGCTTGTTCCATCTTATAGAGCTGACACTCCCAAAAACCTTCATCAATAAAGTTACAAGAAGTTTTCTGAGCTTTTTCAGCCTTTGTTTTGTGACACTGCATCTCACAATATGATGTTGGACAAAACTACATTTTATGGAGTTAATGGAAATTACACTAAAAAAGTGCAGCACGCACTTAAAATTCATCAGCGTTGAATTTCGTGTTCTTACTGAGAACTACTTCTGCTATCTGTGGTTCTGTCAACCTATTTCAACATTCAGCCTTTTTCAAAAAGAATAAGTACTTCTTTTTAGTGCGAGAAGCGAGCTTTTGTTTCAAACTTCTAAGAATATCAAAGAGCTAGCAACTGTAGCAGCTAAAGAACATAGCGAATAGATGGCAACGATAGACAGGCTCAAAAACAAAGTGACAGGCAGCTGTAGAATGAGCACCCTTCTAACCACACACCCTAGCATTCTCAAACCACAACACCTCTCTTCTCCTGTTTTGATACATCTTGAACTACAACTACCCTAAGGGGGTGGGTATGGCTGCCATTGTTCTCAAAATGATTTCGAATGAAGCACAGACTACATGTTACATTCAAATTACTCATTTCAGATGGGTTAATTAACAGAACGAACTGGCAAGGCAGCATAAAATAAAGACACAAACACTTTTGGACCATTTCAGACCTGGGTTGCGAATTCTCCTCATACATGCGCTCCTTGCCTTCCTTGAACAAGCTGATGGTCTGCTTGGTCTTCTTGGTCAGGTTCTCCATGAAGACCCGGAAGTACTCGTTGTCTCCCAGAGTCTCCATTTTGCCCTCATAGCGTGACAGTATGGTGCGCAGGTGCTGGTAGGTGTCTGGCAGCAGGTCGAGGATGTAAGGGGGGCTGTTCTTCAGAGCCAGTTTGGGGTTTTGGCACAGCCGCACCACCTGCAGAAACGGGAGGATGTGAGGGGGAGAACAGAGACACGGTTAGGAGATAAAAAAAAACCAGCTTTGGGAGGTTATGTGAAAGAAAAAGCACAAAAAAGAAAGGTTCGCAGAAGGGGTGTGAGGAGAAAAATGTGGAAAGACAGATTACCGTAGATGACTGTCACCATGTATTTTTAGGCTGTACATCAAAATTGCAGTTTAGAAATGATTAAAAACCAATTTTAACAGTATACCCCTTTGAGCGATTAAACCACTCAAGATGTTTCCAGGGAGGCCAAATAGGAGCCATGCGAAACAGAACATGCCAACAAAGACTGAGAGAAAGGTTTCTAAAAGCCCAGGCCTTTTAGAAACCAGCAACCTATGCATTATGTAATACATTGAACATTCAAGCCCTCACTGTATGGTATCATTAATTATTTTACAAGCGCTGCACTTCCTTCATAAAAATGTATCAAACAAAGGCTGAGTGCATCCATGTACAGCGTCCTGCCAAAGTATTCAACAGCCCCGTAGACAGACGACTGCAAGAAGACTGGCGTCAAGCCACACCTTGCAGCGCGGCGAAGAGCCTGCTAGAATACGGCTTACATCAAACCGTATTCGTTTGTAAGAGTAGCCTCGTCGATGTCAAAACCAAACCCAACTGAGAATCTGAGACTAAACTTGAAAACAGATGTTGAGATGCTCTCTGATCATTGACTGAGCTTGGGTTGACTGCAAACAACAGATAAAAAAAAAAAAGACAATCAGTCTGTATGTAGTTGGCAGAGATTTGTTAAATTCACATACCATTTTCTTTCATTTCACAATTATAAACTACACATGAAATTTCAATAAATGGCATTGACTTTTGTGATTCGTAAATGTAAAAAAGTTTAATTGAAGTTACATAAATACTTCTGCAAACTATTGTACACTGTCTTTTCCCCCAAAACACATCCACAATCCTCTTGTTTTACACCACTTTGCACTTTGTTCTAATCAAGAACGCTTGAGCTTTTTATACGCTGATTGTGCCTCTGCAGTCATTGTGCGAGACCCTATCCCCTCCCATGCATGTCCTTCTGGACGTTTGGAGAGGCTATTCATGTGTTTACACCACTTCCACATTTCAATCTGAAGATCCTCTGCCACTTCTGCCTTCAAAAAATAATAAATAAATTACACAAAACACTCATTCTCTTTGCTTCATATTTGAACATGATTATCATGCAAATCTGAAGAGCTCAAGTGTCCTGAAAATATGTCCTTCATGGCTACTAGCCCCCCCCAGTAAAAACTATAAACAAACAAAAATAAACTCCTGGTGGATTGCTTTTGTAAATGATTTATTTGAAGTTCAAAATATCTTTAGTCCTGACCAGATGTACTCAAGCTTACTGAAACAAGCCTGATCTTCAGTAATGTTGAACCTTTCATCGCCGATCTCACTGTAACTGAGTCACTTCGTTAACCATAACAGAAAAAAAAAAAAAAAACAACTAGAAAGATACTGGCGTAAAGCCTGGAACACTCTGTCATGAAGCCTGGTAACACGACTGCAGCCAACGCGCACACAACCCCATTTGTTTAGTTGCAAAAACATGCAAAGAAATAAGTTTTCATTCACAGATCTGGATCTGAATCAGAGCTTCATTGGCAGCCTTCGGTAGCAACCAAACTATCATATCAGCAACAAGTCACGGCTCTTTTTTTTTCTTTTTTGCAAATCAGACCAGATGATTGTGTGCTGATCATGTGGGAGGGCAGGAAAGAAATATGGCAGGTACACGTATTGAAAATGGCTGTTATGAATTGCCTTGCCTTTTATGAGAGTCAACAGTTTTCCATTAGGGAGGAAAAAAAAAAAATCAAACCTCAGAAGACGTTGAGTGATTTATAAGTTTGGTAAAGATTTGATTTTGGCTCAATTACTTGTATTATGGTGTAGTTAAAATATTAAGAGGTTCGTGTCAAAACCGCTAACATTTTTCTGTCAAACCACACCCCCCGTTTAACGTCTCAATAACAATATGTGAGAGACGTTGTCAGTAGAGGTCAATTTTCAAGCAAAAGAATAAGCCACAAAGTATAATTTATAACATACTGCCTATTAAGTGTTCCTTTAGAGAACAGTCTTTAAAAAATGCTGTTTTATTATAGCCTTCGTGCCGTATCTATATTGTTCCATTTTTTCTAAGCTACTCATGACTTCACAGTTCAAGCCACAAATAAAACTGACAGAGATAAAGTTTGCACTTGAGCTCGAAGAACCTTGAATCAATTTATAGCTGACCGACTGAACCGACAGCCCTCTGAAGAGCAACCGAAACAGCTTCAGTCGTGCCATGAGGAAACCAGATGATTAACCGTCTCCAGAAGTAAACAGGAAAATATTACATAATCAAATAACCATTAGTTCCAGCAGAGTTTCCCAACTTAGCATGTCCTTCATTTGAAGGCATTTTTAATCTTGAAACCGAGAAAAGCAAGACATGCTTATTATGTGCTTATGGGAGAAAGTCTGACGTAGGAAGTCGTGTAGCATTCGTAAACTTTGACGAGAGAACGAGAAATGTATCCACCACACATTTACAGAGTATTAATCAGAAGACACTGTCGGTTGGGCATTGCAACAAAGAAAATTGACATTTAACCGCAATAATAAATACATTATGGGATACGTTGCGCTCCCTCTAGATTTAAAACCTTTTAACTTTAATTTTTAGTACAAATGTCTTTCAGTCTGATCCAAGATTCAACACGATCAATGATATTCTTTTTTTTCGTCTTTTTTTTTTATGTCGACAGACAGACACTTGTTACATCTAACCAGAGATAAGGTTTACACCGCTATCACCATCAACACCTGCCAGATTTGAACTGAGCATGTAGGCGATATTGCATGCCTTCATGTTTGATGCAGCAACATCTGGGGCCCTTATATGTCAGCGTTTATTAAAGCTCCTGTCTTTAAGTGAAAGCCTGACTGCCTCTCAGCAAAATGCATTCCACCTCTACACCACTTCCCTCTGTTCAACCCCTTCAAAGACAGCTTCATACCTGGGGCTGACATGGTAGGTTCATAATAACTGAAGGTGGCCTTTAAGAAGCAGCAGACTTCTTTGAGAAATGAACGCTAAAAAGAAAAAGATTAAATTGTTTGCCCTAACTTTGTATTTTTCTTGTCTAATGTAGTCATGTGGCTGTTATTTTTTCTGTTAAGTAAGTGCATTCATGATCCGTGTCATTAACGTATTGCTTGAGTTAATGACACATTAACTTGGTGGCATAAAATGTAAAACCGACAACAATCTTATAATACTTGTTGTAGCACATAAAGAAAGCAAGTAAATTTGGTGTGTAACATTTTAGGCATACACTGCTGATTTGTTAAAAAAATAAAATTAACTTGCATTCCACAGGGATTCTCTGAACCAATTATTGTAAACATATTTACTAAGTATTACTGAACACTGTGTCCTATGAGCAAACTAAGAAATTTTATTTTGCAAGATTATAAAAGTTATATTTTAACTATGACACAAAACAGAACAAATGGTGAGTACTATAGTTGCACAAAGCATGAAAAATACATGCAACATTTTTTTTTATCAAAGTGCACAGGATTATTTTGTTAAAAATTTGTTTGGCTGATGAACAAAACATTAACATTAACATTTTTTGGCTAATACAGAAATTAAGGTTTTATTATTATTATTTTTTAAATTGCAAATCCAAGGAAAATATTACATTAAATAAGGAAATTAATTTTATGCCGATCTAATTAAGTGTGCAAATATAATTTTTGCCTCTTTCTGTTTCAAAGTTGTAATTTTTTTTCTTCAGTAAAAGAACCACAAATGAATTTAAAAATATGCAGGTTTATGCACAGAAATGTTATTTTAAAATATCTGAATAAATCGAGAACAGCTAATGTGCGCCACTGGCCTAAGCCAGCTAACGTCACCAAGGTTTGAAAAATTGTTATGGTTTCAAAACGTGTAAAACTTTCCGCCCGTTCCTAAAATTCAGAGTGCTTTTATTGAAACATCAGCGTCACAAAATCACAAACAGCAGCGTTGTGAGAACTTAAACACCGTCATTCATGGATGTGTTACCTTCCTTTAATCTATCACCAACTTCTGCATAGTGGATAATATTTGACAGGCAAATTTGATCATTTTAGTTAACGATACTATAAAAACTGCAGTTAACAAACAGTTGGCTACTGTTTGCCAACATGGTGTGAATAGTCTGTTATCTAATAAGTAGCTAATGTAATTACTCTTACCTTTACAATAATATATGACATTCATTATCGACAGCAGCTTGCCAATGCTGCCAGAACAAATGGTGTTCCTGGTGTCTATATTTGCTACTTTAAAGTGCAACTTTGTCGTGGATTATTTAATACAAATGTATGTTTCAGATTCTTAAAGTCCAAAACTGACAAACGGTGGGCTTGACACACTAACAAATCCCTCACGTTTTAGGACCATTCACATTTAATGGCAGGTACTATTAAAATTTCTTCAGGAATTTTTTAAAGTGAGATAAAACTTTAAAAGGCTGGCAAGTTACGAGTAGCACGTTCAGAAAGCAACCGAATACAGACTGTACCCAAGCAGGTAGCCTGATTAACGGGTTAATATGTTATACATACACTACTCAGCACTTAACAACCACTGCCACGTTCAGCAGGTGGTAATTCAATGTTTCTTTGCATCAAAATAACAGATAAATGTTACGAAATACACATTATGAATATATTAATGCTATTATTAAAGTCGTTTCAATGGGATCCCTCGTCTTTAAACAACATTCATCCATGCATCCATCGTCTATGCTTATCCTCAAAGAGGAGCCCTGAGGCTGTGCCACCCTGGGCACATTGCCAGTCCATCAGAGTCCTATTACAGTAGGTAGTTATAGTTTTAAGACTACAATGTACAAATGGCATGCATGTTAGTGCAGGCTGCACTAATGACTAATTAAGACCAAAAAGGTGTTACATTTTGAACATAACAGGCATCAATTGTTCACTTCTGCCCAAGTCTTTGTATTAAAAATAAGAAAGACGAGTTAAAAGATAAAATTATGGAAACCAGGATATCCAATATATTATCTTAGCATCAACAAGTTAGCAAGAAGTCAGTTGCTTTTGGGTGTTAAGTAAAAGCAATTAAATTATGTCACAAAACTCAGCTTAAAAACTGTGACAGGATGAATTGCTGCTAGTGGAAAAACATGTGAAGACACTGTTGATAAACTCACAGGAACTTTTGAAGGGAAGCTCCAACACATTTCCTAAGCTATTGATGCATGTTAATATTATTGATGCATGTTAATATACATGGCCATACATCAGCTGCTTTTTAAACAACCTGCAGGAGCATGAGGAGTTTTGTTCCTCAAGTCATTTCAAAATGTTGGATGTCGTTTTCACCTCGCAGGACTAAGATTAAGCAGAAAACTTTGGTTGGGCAGTAGCCTCTTCACTTCACAGCCAACAGCCGAGGTATCAAAAAGGAAGAGCAACCCAAAAAAGCTGCTTGAATCTCACAGGAAGCTGGGGGTCGAGCTGCTTCTGACTGTTTTCCGAGAAGCAAGGTATGCGATGAGTCTTCCTCGTAAAAGAAAGAGCTCAAACGCTCCGGCGACAAAAAGACGCATTTTGTGTTTCCTTACGATTTATTGCACTTTTCGACGACTGACAGGCAGCTGGCTGAAAGTGCAGGAGTTTTCAAAAGGGAAGTAACGCAGACTTGTGAAGGCTGCACTATCCGGGTCTCTGGAGGGTCGGGTTTAAACGGATCCCGTAACCATTTAAGTAAAAAGTGTAATAGTTGTGGAACAGATGACGGCGCTACCACAGTTAGCTCAGACTTTTGACTGATGTTGGTAGCAGGTCTGTTTTGCCATGTCCGGAGGCCAGTATCAAACTCAGCTTGTTTTACTGGCCTCTCTGTGTTAATGTTTGTTAGTGAAACAATAAACACTTACGAGTTCAGATGGTAAAAACGAGCCGAAGTGAGATACAATATACTGTCCCCTCAGCTGACGAGCTAACAGAACATTAGCTACAAAGATTAGCTAGCTAGTTAGCTACAGTTAGCCAAGAGAGCCGTTGGTCACCAGACGTGTAAACACCGCGCGCTGGTGTTCGTGTTTGCTAACCTTGTCCATCAGCTTCCAGCACTTCTCCACGGTTTTCTTGTCCACGGCCCCGGGCTGGTGATGGGAGTGGAGGTGGTGATGGTGTGGCTGGAAGGCATCCTTCATCATTCCGATGATCCCCCCACCTTTCTTCAGGTTCCCTGCCATCTTCCGGCTCGGTTCGGGACGCAGGGGCACAGAGACAGACGAGGCAGGGCGGCCGAGGGTCACGAACACCGACCCGCCGCCTGCAAGTTGGCTCTACCGGGCGGTGGTGAACCCGTTACCCCCCTGCGAGGACAGCGCCCGAGGGGCGAATCCGAGCCAGGGTGCGACGGTGGGGTTAGACGGAAGGGTGGGAGGGTGCTATCCGCTGAAGGACCCCATCATTAGGAGTGAAACCGGTCGACGGGAAGAAACGTCCAGGTTGTGGATGAGATGTGCACAACGGCCCCCTTAAGCCCAGTCGCTGCAGCTAGCAGCCCCGCTCCGCTCTCCCTCTCTGCAGGGAGCAACTCAGGCTAATTAGCAGAGCCGCCTCTGCTCGCCATCGGCCGGAGGACAATAGCACCCTTTCTGCGGCCAGACGCCCCGAGGACCCGAGCGTGTCCTCTCCTCTTGACAAGCCCCGCTGTCGTTCCCCTTTTTCTCTCAGCAGCAGCTCTTCTCGCCCGCGCCGCGTCTTGACGGGAAGTTGAGCGGCGGTGTGACAGAGTCAGCGCTCCCCTGCGGGCGGTGAGGGTGACGACACCCGCCGAGCGAGCACGAAGAGGAAGTCGCACTTCGAGCTGCGACGGCTCCGCGGTCACAAACGGGAACAGGGTTGAATAAATAATTGTGCGAATTAAACATTGCCCAGTGTGTTCAGCTTCCCCCAGTGACGTTTATTTCCCCCCCCTTGTACGTACCTCTTCCGCGCGACACCCCCACCCACCTTTATTTCCACGCCTTCTCTGCGCGCGCTCGCGATCCAACTGAGGCCGCCGGCAGGCGGGCGCGCGCCTCCGGCTTTGCAGCGCATTCATTCAAGAAATGCTGGGGATTTTGTTGAACGCAGCTCCGGATCAGAACCAGGACCCCATCACGCTGTTGGTGCGATGGAGAGAAAGGACCACAAATACATTTCCGGGAAATAATTTCTTGGTAATCGTGCCTGGTGTCACGGACATGTGAGAAAGTGTTTAACATTTTGTCCCGTTTCAACTGCTGGCTTCATTGCATGTGAATAGACCCACACAAAGAAACGCATCATCATAAAGAGGGTTGAATCAAAACTTTACATGATTTTTTTTTTATGTTTATTTACCAATGCAAATCTGAAAAATTAGTGGAACCAATTTGTTTTTCTTCTTTTCTGCAACAATATTTTGGCAGAACCACATTTCACACAATTACAGCTACCTGTCCTTTTGGGTTCGACCAGCTTTGCGCAACTAGTGGCTACATGTTTTTTTTTTTCCTGGTAACTTCTGCAAAACAAACTTTTTTGAGCTTTATGTCATGTTATAATGTTATTCCCTCATGAAAAACATAGCATGAGATTTGTCTTAACTCATTAAGTGTTATGCAGTTTTCAGGTACTATGTATTCACTGTAGCTTTGGCTGTGTGTTCAGGAGTCTTGGCCTGCTTCAAGGTGAAGCTCCATCTCTTTGCACTTCTGAGAAATGCTCTTCCCAGACTGTAGCATTTTCCTCAATCTACCTTCTCACTAACTTCCAGTTTCCCTCCCCAATGCCGTAGCAAAGCGGAAGCATGAAAGAACAATGCTGCCACTGTCGTGTTTCGGTGTGAGGACGGTGTGTGTGCGGTGTGTGAGCGTTTTTCACCACGCACAACATTTTGCACGCAACTAAAAAGTTTTATTTTGGTGTCAGCAGACTTGCGCAGCTCCTTCCACGTGTTTTCTACAACAGTTTTATCCTCGTCAGTCCGGCCGATTTCTATAAAGGCCATTTTATGAAATGCTCCACTAACAGATAATTAGCTTTTTTTTCTTTACTGTTATCACATAGTTTGATATATCCTGAATATAAAGAGTGCAATCTTGTGCTCTTGCTCTATTTATTTAAAATGAACATATCTAGTAAGTCTAGTAATACTGCATCATTCTATGTATTATCAGAAATAACCATTTTTAGTGCCAAGAAACAAACAAACCTCTGAGGCCTTCCAGAGTGAAGAGTGGAAAATCAAGGCTCAGTTTTCTTCGTCTCCACCCTTATGGACTACCTTGTGCAAAAATCCCAATACATTATGCTGCCATTTGTGCTTAATGTGACCAAATTTGAAAGAGTTCAAGAAGTAGGAATACTTCTGAAAGTCATTCCTTCGTTATCTTTTTTAAGATTATTTAGTTTTTCTTTTGCAAACAACAAAACAGATATATTTTAGTAATTGTTCACCTCTGGAAAGCATACAACTTTTTTTTTTATGTTTATGCGTAACGTGTGTATTTGTGCAAGTTATACAGACTTCATACTGCAGTGTGATACAGTAAGAACGAGCTTCTCGAGCAGTAAAGCAAACTCGGCACAGCAAAATGTCTGCATACTTCACAGCACGAAGAAAGAAAAAAAAATTATCTTCTCGTTAAAAACCCAAGCAACATGTCAATCCCTCTGAGTCCAGACCGCAGCCATGTTGGCCAAGGTTAAGACCGTTTTTGAGCAAGAGGAAGCTTAATTAGCTCGGCACATAAGCTGATTGCTGTTTTACCTACAACAATGAGGGTAATTAAGTGTCACATATTCTGGGTGACACAGTCGTTGTTGTCGTTCTAAGCCGAAAAGCGTCAGGACTTTCAAACAAAGGTGCCAAGACAGAAGAAATATGTCACATGAGGATTTTAAAAGTGGTGCTCTGCATTGCTGTGCCTCTGATGGAGCTGACTAATAACATGATGGAACAAGGGGGAAGACGCCATCAAAGCAAACTTTAAACACAAGCTGGATGACAAGGAAACTGACTGACAGGTTTGCATATGCGCGTCGAAACGCGGTTTCCAATAGAAACTAACACGAAGGGACGTGAGGAGAGCAGTAACGGCCCTCTGAGGGTTTGGTCAGACATCTGTGAGGGAACAACAATCCCCTCTTCCAGCTTTCCTCAGTGGCGTCCTGTGGTTTGGGATTTCTTCTCGCGAATGCTGTTAGATAAACGTTTTGTGAAGTCGAGCCATTTTATGTGAGGATTAATAAAGAAGAACGTGTGACTCTCGAGCAGCAGTGTGATGGGACTAAGCTTGTCTAAACAGCAGGCTTGTGACTTCAGCAGCAAAAATATTTAGGGATGTTTAGATTATTTGACCTTAAATGGGAGAGTATTCAGTGACAGCTTAATAAAAGGGGGTTTATCCCCTTCTTGATATCTAGCAAATTGTTATGGGGCATGTTTGTTTAAAATATTAATGCAACCAAATCACTAGAGAATATTAGAATAGGGCTAAAAAGTATCGGAGGCAGATTAGCAGTATCTGAAAAGGCATGTTGTAAAGAAATAAGATTTAATCCAACTAAGACCTGACATGGGACCAGAAGCTCATCTGAGCTTTTTATATACTGAGCTTTTTAAATTAACATTTTGGCAAGAATCAGAAGATCCAGTTTAAAGCTACTATATATTATAAATGTGACAACAAACTCCAGTGTGAGAAGACTTCATTGTCAAAGGAGGTTTGGAGGAAAACATCATTAGAGGAAGAATATTTGTATAGTTTAATTTCGTACAACTGCAGCTTATCTGTTGAAGGAAATCATGTTTTAATGTTTGAATGACTATAATATGGGAGTGTTTTTTCTACAACAAACGCCCTTATAAATAATCCCCTTCATAATGAATATAACATACGAACATAACCATATAATATCCTTCCAATCTGTCAGTATGGATTAGGCGAGCAATGTTCAAGTAAAGTGGAATTTTTATTGAAATGTAATTGGGTGAGAGATGGAGTCATTGTTGTCCTGAGTGGTTAAGTCCAGACATGCAAATGTTCCTGGGCTTCACAGGTAAGTGGTCAGCCCAGAGCTGTTCAGCCTGCGATTGCACAGAAAGGGTTTTAATATGTAATTATAATCAATTCTTTCCTCTCCAGCAAGACGTTGAATCTAATTAACATCAGCTCCATCGTAAAACTCATTGGGGATAAAGGTCTTAAAGGGGAAGGGAGATCAGATTAGACGAAAGAAAAGAAGAAAAAAAAGCTCAGTTTGGATCTACTTTCCTGATGATTTCTGCAGGAGAGTCTGGATCGCTTGCGATATCACATCAGTGCTTCAGCCACTGCACTGGCTCCATGTTTGTGAAAGGATAGATTTTCAAATCTTATTACAGGTCCATAAGGCACCAGATGGTCCTGGCTTTAAAAACATTTCAGGGTTGCTTGGCGGGTCCGGAGCCCTCGGGTCATGAGGTCCCTGCTCCTCAGCTGGGGAACCAACTTTCCGAGAACCTTGGATGTGCAGAAAGGGACTCTTTAAAAACCTAACCTGAAAACTTTACTGCTTACTGCAGGTTTCCTGTCAAAGCATCGTGGTTCTGAGTTTATATTAGAAATGAAGTTGATTTAAAAGCCATGTCAGGTCAGATTTGGTGAAGAGGTATTATCTTGCCACCACTTGCTGACTTCAACGCAAATCTGCTTTACTTGATCGGCATTTTCACGGCTCTTCCCTATTTCGGAGAATTTCTGTGAAAAGTAGACGTGTGTGTCGCGTCATTTTTGAACCATTGAGAACAAGAAGTAAAGAATACAGGAAGCAATAAAATGGGGGTGATTTTTCGCTTCAAACTGTTCTTGTTTGACGTAGATTCTCTTAGTTCCTGAACAAATATACTCCGGATAAAGGTCAGATTTGTAAATCATTTTCAGAATAAAGTTGTTGTTTTTTTTTAACTGTAATAAAACAGATTTTCTTTTAGGACATTAGATTTAGCATGCAGGGCATTGCATTGAAAGACACAAAAGGTAATCCCCCAACAATGCATGCACAAACTCACACTCACGGTGAGTTTAGAAACATGCGAGGGAGGAAACCAAAGCACAAGAGGACCCACACGTGCACCTGCAGACCCAATGCAAAAAATGTTGAGCATCAAGTGAAAGAATCCTCCTAACATATTGGAGTCATTGGACATTTCAATAATGTGAGGGGACAAAAATATCCTAGGAAGTTTGTCTGTGAAGATCTTCCAGTGCTGGCAAAAAAACTTAAAACAAAAAAAAGTTAATTCAGCTCTAAGAACATTATCAACTAAAGACCTACGAATCACTTCAGCAAGGATCAACACAGACGGTATATAGATGTTTATCTGGTCAGAATTAAGAAATGTCTTTTTTTTAATTCTTATTACGTTTGGATTCAGAAGTGCATCACTGGTTGGCTGTAATGCATCACAGTGTCCACTAGATGTAGCAGATGACTGCCTGTGAGTCAGGAGATGCAGGATATCAGTCTGATTTCTGCAGAAATAAATCGGACTGGAGAATGATGACTTGCTTCTGTTAAACGGGGAACCATGCTAACGTATTTGTGTACCTTATTTTGTAACCTTTTCCCCCCCCCCCCTTTCTGTTCATATTTTGTTATGTCATATCTACTGAATCCATAGTATTTCATTGGGGGTTTATGTAATAGACAAATAAGCGCATCGTTCTTGGAAATAAAAATAAGAACATTGAATTCAGTTCCTTTTACTTTAATAAAATAAAATCCAGAAACAGAAAAAAACTTAGAAGTCATGTAATTATTAGAAACATTAGGGAATAATCACCATCATAAAACCAAGAAACGCTCCAGACAATAAAGAATAAAGGAATGAAGTTATTGAAAACTTTAAAGTGGGGTTAGGTTTAAAAAAAAAACCTATATAAAACGTCAAAGCCTCATAAATCTATGGGAGAACTTTCACCAGAGAAACAGCCTGATGGCTTATGGTGCCTCCAGATGATGTGCTCAAATCCACCTTTTAGCTCAGATGAAACGTCACAACCCTAAAGTTATGATTTGTGGCGTCAGATTCATGAAGTGCTTGTGCTTTTTTTTCAGCAAGCGTGGAGAAGCTGGTCAGAGTCGATGGGAAGGTGAATAAATCTAAAAGCAAAGCGATCCTGGAGGAAAACCTGTTAGAGACTGCAGGAGAGTCCAGGTCTCCATCTGGACGGGTTTAGATTGAAGCACGACTGGACCCAAATCTAAATCCGAATCTATTTCATCACTTGGAAACTGCTTTTTTTTTTACAGACACACTGTGTCCAGTCTGGCTGAGTTTGAGTCTTAAAGTTATACACGGCTCGCTGTTGGCCTAATAATTAAAACTTCCACCAAAAAAATACATCAACGTTTGTGGAGTCTGTGGAGAGTACGAACGCTTTTATGTGGAAACACAAAAACAGTCCTGCAGACAGTAATGCAAGAAGTAAGCAAAGGGGGAAACTAACTGAAATCTTATATGAAAAGTAAACTTTGAAACAAAGTTAAAATGGCAAAACACAGACGAAAACAGCCAGGGAAAGGCACAATTAGAGTTAAAGATGCAGGAAAAATGATTTAGCTGCCCGGCACTGATAAAACTTCCCTTCCCTGCAGCAAGAGAGATGAACAGATTGAACTTCTGAGGCTGCCATTTGTGCATCTTTTTCTTGACTCTGGAGCTGAGCTGTTGGTCCCTCTGGTCTGTGGGGTAATGAATCATTTACACAGGGATTAGGATAAGACTGAGCTCTAACGACCAATTAAAACATTAACTCGAGAGGCCTTTATGAGAAAACCAATATTTTCTTTCCTTGAAAACCACAAAGAGCCGCTGTCCTCAGACGGTGTGTGTGTGTGCGTGTGTGTGTGTGTGTGTGTTTGGAGTTTAATAGGACTGACTGGAGCCATCTGAGTAATTAAAACTAGATAAGCAGGATGTGCACCTGCTGGTGAGGAAACCCAAAAGTGATTTACTCCCAATTGAAATACTGTGGGGGGAGAAAAAAAAAGAGAGATAAAGATAAAGATAATTGATGGGAGTAGATTGTCTTACAAATTTCAAAGCTCGGTTCATCTTTTTAACAACTCAGACAAACTTCACTGTGCCTGCTGGAGGATTGCATGACGTTGCCACTGAGTTTTTTTTTTTTTTTTTTTTTCCACGGGTGTAAACAAGAGGGATGGGGTTGAATAATAATTAAGATTTTGTGAAGTCCTTTTCCATGCAGCTCATGACCACCCAGTGCATTGTGTTGGCCTCCGGTGAAACGACAGCATGTAAGCGGTAAGAACAGTTTTGCAAAAAATATTGTCTCTAGCATCGACTTTTCCGATTTTATTTATTTATTTTTTCTTCTGTAAAAATTGATGTGCTTAGCACTGAGTCGCCTTCATGTCTGTAAAAAGGCTGTCTGCTTTATTTGCCCTTCAATTTGACATGACTGTCTGCAGCGTTTTGGCCAGCTTTATGGGAAATGATGCATAAGGAGAGAGAGAGAGAGAGAGAGAGAGAGAGAGAGAGAGAGAGCGAGAGCCTCCAGCTGATGAATCAAGATGCCCACACAGTGATTTTTCCGTGGATACCAGTGCATGCGAGAAATGCAATGGAAAACACTCATACACACAAATGTTTCATCCCACTCACCCCCACCACACACTCAAAACACACAGAGGTACACTATAATCCGCGCTTCGTCATCTGCGGCTCCAATCGATCCGGGCGGGAATGAAAAGCGGAGGAGAACAAAGCAAAGTAAACGGAGCTCCGTTTTTATTTCTCTGAAAGACAAGCAATGTCAAGATGTTTTGGTCAACGCGTTTCAACAACTGTTCGGAGAACAAAAGACTGCGGAAAAGCCTCGTGATGAATCCGCTCAAGTCCAAAGAGCCGCGTCTTGGCGCACAACAAACAAGGAGGCTGCGACTGCGGAGAAGTGAGACATTGCTTCAAATTGGCACCAGAATTGTTGAGGAGATAAAATGCAGCCTGTCATTTGTAACCTTTCCCTCACTGCGTCCGACATTCAGCTTCTCTGATGTCAGACAGGAGAAAGGAACCAGCAGTTGCGCAAAGTGACGCGATCTTGGACGGATGAATGGCTGCGATCCAAACGAAATAGAGTCACAATGAATGCAGACGTAAAGACATAGAAAACCTATCAAAAATAAAAGGCTTTGCTGTTTGGTTCCCTGGACACGCAGGCTGTTTGTGGGACATACAGCAGCTGCACAAGCACCGGCAACCCTTGTAAACTGTGTGAAAACACTTCAAATAAATGCACATCGTTCTGCAGTAGAGCAACACATCAAACTGCGGCGTTTTTGTAAATTGCGTCAAAGAACTTTTAAATAGTAATTCACGACTTCCTGTTTTACTGGTGTATAAATAAGACATGAAGCGCAGGCCTGATTCTTTCAGTCGCTTCTGAAGAGCCGTATTTACACATCCAACATGCAGAGGATGGTAGAGAAAGGAATACACTCTATAAAGGAGATCTATGTGGGAGAACTGCAGAATTAGAGGGAATCTAAATGCCAACCAGCTGATAAGGAGGCAAGTCAGCAAATAAAGACATTTTTCTATTGCTACAAACATAAAATATGATCAGTTTTAGTGACGTAGTGATCTGACTGAAATGAAGGTCAAGCTTTCCTGCAATAAACCCCGTAAGCTGCACTACACGACTATATAGAAATATGTTTTTGCATGTTTGTTGAAACTGTCACCATTTTGTGACAGTAAAATGTGAGACAGATAATCTGTGAAAGAACCAAACTCCTCCGCCTCTTCCCTGAAGAGCTGCAATGCTGCTGGTTAAGATCAACCAATCAAAGCCAAGAGGGACGGTCTTGGAGCGGTCAATCATGCTCATGTACGAGCTCCTCAATGAGTAACAACTTGCCATTATTAACTGTTTGTCCGCCATCATCGGTGGCCTGAGCATTCATGGCATGCTCTGCTATCAGAAAGACGCGATAGCTTAGAAGTGTGTACATGAGCTTGATTGTCAGCGCTAAGACCCTCAAGCTGACTCTGATTGGTTGTTTCTGACCAAGTTGTGCATTTCTGAAATTTGCACAGGGAGAGGGAGCTAGGTTTTGGGGGGTTTTTTCACCTGTGTCATGACATAGTGACAGTTTTACCAAATATGTAAAGAACATATTCTTCATTCAGGAGACATTTAGCTTTAAGGTGGGTTTTGTTTCAAATAACATTAATTTGAGGTAAAATGTCTCAAATCCTCTGTTGATCTGCCATACTTTAGTTTCTCTTCAGAAACGATAAGGGGAACTTTGACGCAGCCCGTGGCACCATGACCTCTTCAAACATCAAAACAATTATTTACAGCAGTGGCACTAATTGTCATCCAACAGCTGACTTTGTCAACCACAAATATCTCAACCAACTACTTACCTAAAGTTGTTCACATCGACAGTCTGAGCAACATTCCGAAAAGTTTGAAACAGCTGGAACTGTGGCAAGCTGCAAATCTGTTCCCCAAGGGACGCCGATATTTGTTCGGGGTGCTTCGAGCGCGATAAAATACATTAAAGTCTGAGCGCGGTATCTCTTAAGTCCTTGCATAATAACTATTAGACACGGGTTAACTGGTTGTAGATATGCAACAAGCTGCAGGCTGGAGGAGAGAAGCACCTTTTCACACACATCTCTTCAGGCTCTCAGTGCTCTCATCACGGCCTCCATAAATCCGGCAGCAGCAGCAGGAAGCAGTGAGCAAATAGATGCATTTTATTTATGGAGCTAAATCACCAGAGGCAGAAGAAGCACAGTGATATAAACCTGACGTGACGGTGACATGCAGGAAGAGGCGAGTATTTGTGTGTGTCGGAGCTTAAAGGCTCACGCTGCCGTGTGAATGCTGTAGATAAGCAACGTGACAGGCCGATGATGCACTGGACACAACTTTTCATCTGCAATGCTGGATCAGAGAGAGTCGGATGCAGGCGAGACAAAAGGAGCGGTCTGAATTAAAGTGCAAGTCTGATGGTTCAGAGGAGACCAGAATATCCGCTGAAAATCACGGCGGCAGATGAACTACAAGCCGGTGGATGCTTAAATCACAGAGGAGTTGTTAAACTCATTAGCCTGTGTTAAGACTCCCTGCCCACACAAATTGTCAGCTGCTCAAAGGATTCTGGAGTGCGCGGATGCTAACCGGGCTCTGGGAGAGAGAGAAGAGAGGAAGGCGCTTCTGGTTCTGTTCTGGTTGTAACACGGCCCACCTCCTCCTGCCACAGCGTCCTGCCAGAGAGCAGAAACTCCCTGAGCCGGTTCACATTCTGTCATCTTACAACTACAAAGCCTGAAGGATTTTGCAGTGGATCTTTTTTTTGTGTGTGTGTGTGAGTCAAAAACACAAATAAGTGTTTCATTTGGAGCAAAGTGAAACCGGGTTTCTTTTTTTTAAAATGTTTTCTTGGCTCTAGTGGCCTTTATTTGAAAGTAGATCGACAGGAAACAGGGTAATAAGACAGGCGGCAAGTGTTACCAGCCAGGGAATCGACCCTGCGACCACCGCCACGAGGACTAGGGCCTCAATACACAGATGGTGTTTTGCCTCTGCACCATCACAGCACCCGTGATACCCACTTCCTACATTTTTTTTGTGCCACCAAAAACCTGAAATGTGTGCTGTGCATGTGTGGTCTCCCCCATTTACTCTGACACTCCTAAATATTTAGTTATTTAGCCTCTTGTGTAAGAAGAAAAATGGGGTTCATTTGTCAAATATTTTCACCGTTTTATATTAATGTGTTAAGGTGACAGTTTAGAACTAAAAGTATAATTATCAAGCTAAATATTTTCATGTTGGGAGGATTGCTGGTGCTAAATGAAGGCAATGCTGTCAAATATTGTTAGATTGGAGCAGAGGTTCATCTTTCAGCAGGACCCTCAACATACACTGACAGGTTTCGTTCAAAGTACAGTTCGGCTAAAATGAATATTCACAATCACAATTTCAAGCTATTCAACAATTACAGGTCATTTCTAAAAGCAGCTGGTTGCACTGGATTTTATTTAGGAATATCAGAGTACGTGGGGGTGAACATGTATGAAAGCCATGCCGTGTGGTTTTTATTTGTAAATAATAATAATAATAAACTTGAATCATTGCTCTTCCTCTTTGTAATTATGAGACGCTTGCACTGATGTATCACAGAAAATCACCCAGAGACACACTAAGGCTTGTGGTTGTAATGTGACAAAATGTGAAAAACGTTCAGTGGGTTTTCTCATTGCATAGTTTTAGAAAGGCTCTGTATAAAAGAAAAGAAAACAAAACAAAACAAAACAGTGCACTCAGGAGGCTGTCAGCGTGACAGATCTAAACAGCTGCCGAGGTCAAATCCATCAGAGCACAAACGAGACAAACCAGAAGCCCAGAGAATGGACGTTGTTTCCAGAAATGTATTTATAATGAAATAAAATGTCAACATAAAAAAATAAAGCATATAAAATATAGAAGCACAAACAGTGCCAGCTCTCTACCGGAGAAGGTCGCCCAGAGTCTCGGTGGGATTTGTTTTAATTCGTACTCCACTGCTCTCCGTGCCTTCAAGGTAATTGGCAATCTCATTCCCACTACGCTTGATTTAGCACCTCTGTAAATGTTTTCAGCATTTAAGAAGTTTGCATTGAGAGCAGAAGGAGCCTTCGCACTCTCATCTGCTTCTTAGTAACATTCAGCAAGTGGATGAAAACGGCTTTTATAGACCTTTATAAAATTTGGGTCTTCTCTTCTCTGGCACGGACTCATTAATTTGGCTAAACGGTCAAAGAAATGTACACATTTGGACACTTGGGATTTTCTTTCTTCATTGAACTAATTAATGTAGCTGTCCATGAGAAGGGTTCCAGTAATTAAAAACAAACAAACAGACAAACAAAACACAGGAGTGTACAATGCTGCTCCATTAACACAATAAACGTCAAAACAATAATTACTCTTGGAAAAAAAAAAATACCACAATAGACGTTTACCAGGAACTGCACTGATTACACTGTATTTACATAACTTTTGTGAGCCGGCTTGTTTGAATGAAAAAAACAAAACACCGGAGCAGATCATGGACAGATAATGTGCATTAAAAAAAACACAAAGAGACATTTGAACCTGACGGATGTTTCGTGAAATGAACCATGTTCCTCTTGCTTGCTCTAAAGGAGGAGAGGAAATTCTGACAAGATGGAGGCTTGAAGTGACAGGGAGGCGAATGCTGCGCCTTCATTTAAAGCTGTCGTGAAATGGCATCTTGCCGTGCCGTGAAAAGATTTGAACCCTTTACTGGCCGAAATATTCCAAAAACTAAAAACTAATTTTGTCATCAGACAAAAAAAAAAAAAAACCTGAATAAATACAAACTGTTTTCAAGCAACGATTCCATTTATGAACTTAAAACAGCAATCCGAACACCACTCACTGGTAAAATAATTGCACCCTAAGCCTAATAGCTCTCCTCTTTAAATTGTTTGAATTCAGGCGCATGGAGGGATTGCTTCAAGCATAAACTGTCGGTTTGAGGACATACCGGCAGCTTTTCTGACCTCCTGGATGAGTTATTAATGTCCTCTTTGAGTAATTTGGGGAGGTCAGCCTCTTCTGGGAAGGTTCATCACTGTCCTATGTTTCTGAATTTATAAAAACAATATAATAATATTTTTGTGATTCATTGGATCTATCCAGACTGGTTGTCGTATTGCCTGTATTATGTTGTCAGACAGGTTCTGTCTAAACAAGCGCTGTTTGGTTAGCAACAATTTAAGCACGACTCAACCAAAGTGGATTACGTCTTAGCCTGGTTTGGTTAAAGTTTTTTTAAATTTTCCTTCAAGCAAAAATGCACTTTGAAAACATCTTCTTGCATTAAAACGGTTTATCTTTGCCTGGCGGTAAAATGCGTTTGAGGGTCTGAATTGTTTGAGATAAACAAAAACAGGGGGAAAAATCTGCAAAACGTCTCACAACAACATGGCATGAGGGTGACTGACAGATTGTGACGTGCTGATGTAAAGTGACGGCACATCAGCGATAAGGACAGGCAGCCGTCTGCCCTCTGGGTCAGTGAGGTTATCACAAAGCAGCGACTGAACTCCCATAATAACTAAGAGTCCTCCTGGATTCATTTGTAGTAAAATGCAAATGGGCAAATGTTATTTCAACAGACATTTACAAATGATTCTCAAATTGATATTTAGGGATTAACACGGCAAACTGTTTGTGTGATTAATTAGATTTTTATTTAATTCTTTTCTGCCATCAAACTCTTTGGAAAGGGAAAGAAAAGTGGCTGAATCATTGTTTATATTTCCCCAAGTCACTCATTCCAAAGAACAAATGACTTTTTTCTGCTTCTGCAGCTTCAATAAAGTACGAAAAATGTCAAAACACATCAGAAGCAAAATACTTCTCTAAGGGGCTTGTAAAACTGCACATTCAACAAAAGCCCCAACGGTTTAACACTTAAAAGAAAAAACTGCTGCAGTAAAAGCTTCTTTGACAAGAGCTTTTTGGTTGGTCACTAGTTTCACATGAAGGCAAAAATAAAAGAGTTATGATTTCAACAGCAGAAAACGGGACCTGATTTCATTCAGGAACAAAAACGGTGTTCATCACCGGCAGGTATTTATAACAACTGTTGTGGAAATCTAATAAAATGAGGAACGAATCAAAAATGTTGTGGCACTAAAGGGATATTTCCATGATGCTGACCTGAACGTTTTTGTCTCCAGAACTAAATTATCCTCGACCTTAAATCTCCCAGGGATTGTTAACCCTAAAAGACCAATCGCAAAAAAAAACGTTTCCTGCATGGACTTTTATATTTATATAAAAAACCCAAAACCTTGTGATTTATTGTGAGCAATAGAACTGATTCGTTCATGTCTTGAATCTATAACTTTGGCAAAATCACTCTAAGCTTCTCCCAATGGAATGAAACTTAAAAAGTTAATTTGCTCCATTAACAGACGTTTAATGAAATTCAAGCAACAAGAACCAAAATTGTCCCACATTCCAGGGGCGCTGTGGAGGTTTTCGTTGCACCTCTGCGAATAAATGCTGTTCGACGTTCTCACATCTTCAGTCCCCCTGAAAAAGTTTAAACTGGGATAAATGCAAAAATAAAAAATAATCGTTTTAGTCCAAAATACCGAATGGTCTGAATCCAAAATGCTGTTGTGGGTTGGTTCAGGATGATCCAACCTCCCTAGCAGAGCCATTTTCTGGGACAAAACTACAAACAAATCATTTTTACTCCATAGATGCTGCAGAAAACAACATCTGCAGAAAAGTAGCACTAGAAAAATGCCTTACTGCCTCTGTCACATATGCGCCTTGCATTTCCAGAATGTACAAAGATTATACATCTTTAAGGATAACATTACCGTTCTATGTCATTTGATCTACAGCTAAGTCAAGTTGCCTCTTTTATAATTTAACTCAGAGAAACATAAATCAGTTTTAAACAGGGGCTACTGGTACAAAATGTAACGAAAATGCTGCAGAAATGTCATAGCATTGACACAATGATATTACTCAACCCCATGTTACATTGTTGTTTTGAAATGATTCTTTGTGCCCTATAAACCTAAAGTTTTGCCATCAGGCTTGGTGGGAACAACCGGATGTAACTGATTACATCACATTAGATGAATTTTGAACAACTTTTCTTAATTTAATTCAGCCAAACTAAAAGGTATTCAAGCGTGATGTCCTATTCATGTCCAACAGCGTCTCACTCGGGTTTAAGCTCAGTTTTAATTAGACTGCTCCACGCCAAGACTTTAAAAACATGTTTTAAGCCAGTTAAAAACCCAACTCCTTGAGCTCGCTATCACAAATTCACAACCGGATACTCTCTGAATTCGTGGTTCCATCAATAACGGCAAGTCGTCCCAAGTCCTGAAGCAGCAAACCAGCTGCAAAACAAGGCAACCATATTTAAATATCGAGTGCATGATGTTCTTTTCTGAAATGCTGTTAGTTTTAACGGCGCACACCTTTTAAGAAACTACTTTTGCCTCGTAAATCCACAGAACATTTTCCAAAACGTTTCTGGGATCATGAAGATGATATTTATTTTTCCTTTCTGCCTGCTGCTGTTTTCCCCTTGGTGCTCGCCCTTAGATGCTGTTCTTATCCCATCTCTCTCCGTCTCTCTCTTTGTCTGTTTGTCTCTGTGTCGCTCTGTCTGTGTCTCTGTCTGTGTCTCTGTCTCTCTCTGTCTGTCTCTCTCTCTCTGTCTGTCTCTCTCTCTCTTTGTCTGTCTCTCTGTCTCTCTCTCACTGGGGAAAGTGAGGCCTGAACTTCTTCAATGTTGCTTCTTCAAAACTTGTTCCACGTTTTCTGTTTTAGGTTCCAAAAATCTTAAACGTGATTTTTAAAAATATTTTTGACACTGATGGATATTCATTCCTTTGTTTCTGTTTTTCTCTTGAATTTCTGTAGATCATTGTGTTGGTTTTTTCAGGTCCTTTGGACTACTTCATGTTGTCAGACAGTCACATAACTTCTTTATTGCACAGGACAAGCAGTGATCAAGCTGCCACTGGGCTGCACTTCGCCCATGAAATTAACTTATTTCATGATTTAACGAGCGACAGTGACAGCTTCAAATAAGACAATGTTGGTATCGGGAGAATGAATTAAATCACTACTTGAAAACTACATTCTGTATTGTCTCAGTTCACTTTTGTCTGATATTCAGTTTTTTTTATTTATCTGAACCATTAAAGCCTAACAAAATGCAGATTCCTTTATACTGCACAGGGTAGAAAAACACCCTCCAACCCAATACGTAAGCAAAAAACTTTCTTCATGTTTGTAGCTCTGCAAAAAGAAAAGCACTTGTAAAGACACCACTGTATGTGCCGAGACAATAAAGAGTGTTAGCAGCATAAGAAAGTCGGAAATAGACGGACATCTCTCTGGAAAATGTTGAACCTCAGTCACCACCTTATATTTTGATCAGAATGCGATCGATTCGACCTCCCACCAACGCCGCGCTTCGCTGTCTTTCAGGGACAATCAACAGTTATTTTATTCTATTTTATAGAATAGTGTCACTACAAAACAAGCTGATGTGCGTCTGCATGTTTATTTCCTTGGTTCAGCTGAATTTGTTTTGTTTTCTGAAGGCCGTGGTGCTTCGTTTAGCCACAAGGAAACGCTCATGGTTTTTGGCACTTTTAAAAGAAAAAGGTTTAAAGGATGACTTTGCTTCAACCTCCTTCTCCTTCGCAGCACATTGGATGCGGTACATCTTCATACAGGTGACTGTCAGACTAAAAAAAACAAGTGGTTTATTTTTTTTTTTTAAGAATAGAATAGCAATATTTAGTTATAATAATCAAACAGAGGACAGAAATATATATATAAAATAAAAAAAATGAACCGCACAATGATAAATGACTGGAAATACTGCATAGTACAAATGCCCCGTAGCTGTTTTTGTCTGTCCTGCTTCACAGGGTACAAAGGGCCTCCAGGGACAGACCGCAATGAGACACGCTCATCAGTTCTTTTTCCTCTGACCAAGGAAAACAAAAATCATCCAAAAACATTTCAAAATCTGACTTTAGGCTGTTGCTTCAAGGGCAAAACAAAGTCTGCAGCATTGTCCTGCTTTTCAAGAACAAGCTCAGAATGGCTGGATAAAAATACCACATGGTCTTTGATCCCTGGAAAAAAGAGAGAGGTGTATGTTGGAAAAGTCAAGTCTGACTGGATTTTCCTAGTGTTATTCAGGTTCACTGCTATTTGTGGTTTTGTCCCACTCTATGCTCTCCTCGCTGCGCGTGGGAGAGGGCAGGGCCTCGCCGGCCCCGGCGGGACGCATCCTCAGTCCCTGGAAGCGTCTGCACTCGGGGCAAATCCGGATGTGGCTGCAGCCCCTGGCCACCAGGGCGGCCTCCTGCGCCAGTCTGTGGGAGAGCGGCTCGGGGAGGCCGGTGCCTGCGCACAGTTTGCCGTTGCTGAGGCTGACTGCGGCGGCTCGCGCTCGACGTTCCTCCAGGGGCAAAGGTCGCGGCCGCATCAGAGACGCCGCCCGCCGGCGCCTCACCTGCAGGCTGTCGCGACACAACACGATCCCGTGCAGCTCCCGCAGCATCTCCTCACACACTGACTGCTGCGTGCGCACACGAGAAGAGGAGGGGAAGAAAAGAGAAAAGGGTAGAGGGAGGATAAGAGAGAGGAAGAGAAATGGAGAGAGGCCAGACAAGTCACTGACTGACTGACTCGGTAAGGACAGACTGACGGACGTCACGGACACACAGAACACACACAGGTTTCATGGTTATCCTTATGACTGGTTAGCAGAATCACAACACATTAATACTACATATTAATATGTTAGTGTTACTTCTGACATCCACACATTCCCCACCAGTTTGGTGGCATTGGACCTTTATTTTAATATTTAGCATTGAACTAAAACTTCAAACTATTTTATTAGAGTTTAATGTGGGAGAAAGGGCGCACACATTTATTTAGCAAATATCAAAGGGCAATTTTCTTTAGCATTGTGATATGAAAATCTGAAAGAGAAAAAAAAGACTTGCAGCTGTTGTTGCATCAAAGCATTGAGCGAGGAGGACTTAATAAAAAACACATCAAACATTTTATTTTTATACTGTCATGTGTAAAAACGGTTATTCCTCTTCACTTCAGTTTTAAATCCACTTTACAACTATATGCTGTTGTTCTGACCCCTTAAATCCCAATAAAATACAGTAAAGTTTACAGGTGCTACTTGAAAACATCTGAGAAGTTCAAAGAGGTTCATGAAACTGCACAGTGCTTCTCAGAGCGAATGCAAAGGTTTCTGGGCAAAGGAACAGACGTGAAACTGCATTCAGGTCTGAGTCCATTAATACTTCAAGGCACAAACGATTCACATTTGGAAATGAATGTTTTCCAAGCCTCTTTCCAGACCGTAGAAGCAAATAAGCTTCTAAGGTCAGAAGTATAACTTTAATTTATCCTCTCATGCATGAGGAAACGCTTCATCACTGTACACTTTAAAAATATTCCTTAAAAAAGGCCAGATACCTGCACTGACAGCCGATTATTAATGCAATGACCTCAGATGGGAAGAATAGATGCTACCCGTTAATGTAAAACCTCATGGCCCTTCTCAGGGGAAGGAAGCAAAGTATGTCAAGGTCAAATAAGCTTTTCCCACCTCATTCCCTGGGGCCTGTTTTAACATCCACACAAACTCCAGCACAGCCATGAAGATCGCCACCAGCAGGCCGCACACGAGCACCACGAAGATCCCGCCGATGTTCTCCATACCCAGGCCTGAGGAAATGGCAAAGGTCAAGTAAACGAGGGAACAAAGAGGCAAATGGTGATTGATGACATTGAGGATTGCCCTCAAAAGAAAAATTAAACCTTTGGCCCGGTGGTCCTCCTCCTTTGGACACTTGCCACCCTCCCACCAAAACCTCTTGAGGATCTCCAAACGATTGTCCTCCTGAAGTTTGAGGATGGCGAGGTCAAACTCATCGCGGTACACTGACCCTGAAGGACGGAGAAAAGGCAGAACAGGAAAAGTTTCTTACGTTGGATGCTTAAAAAAGTTTCTGAAACCTGCAGAACTTTACGATACAGAACATAATCATATTTTCACACAGGCCTATATCTGTGTGGCTGAAGTTGGTTTGGCAGTTCATTTGTAGATAAAATCAGAGGCAGGCCTTTTGACTGAATAATCCTGCGTCGGTCCCCGTTTTTTTTTCTAAAGGCTCATTGTAGCGACGGCTCTCACACCTAGTGGCATAAATTTCAGATTGCAATCAGCTGATTATACGCCGCCTCTCCTGCTCCTTCAGCTGAAAGGGAGAAGGTCCTTTCTGGAACAGTAATACAGCAGATTGCAAAGAGAAGAACTCAATGCATCTTCCACTTGTAGTTTGTACGTCAGAAAACCCTGACGAACTTCACTGATATGCATTTTTTTTCCTTTTAACCGTGGTTTCATTATCCCATTCATTTTTTTGCTCATGAAAAGTGAAACTAGGTATATACATACCCTTTAAAAGACAGATAGCAGGTATTTTAATTGCAGTCTGAAATTAAATCAGACTTGTAAAACTGTAATCGACCATCTTTGTTGCATTGGCTGCTCTTTGTGCTGTTCTCAGACAGTTGTCCATTTGCAGACAGCTGTGCAGAGCAAAACTAAAACTTTTATTATTAAATCTAAAGTTTTTTTTTTTTTTTTTAAATGCTAAATTTATCCTCACACAGCTCACTGGAATGGCACTGAATTATGCTACAAGCTGCATTTTCAGCAATTTGTACCAAAATGGAAAGAAAAATGTTGTTAGCCTAACAATTTGGCAAATTGAGTTGCATGAAAAGTTGGTGAGCAGGAGCAAGGCATGAGTCCACTAAAGACTTAGTATTTGTTTGTACTAAATGTGGTCAAACCTTTGTCTGTGTGCGCGTCCAGTTCTGAAACCGGAAATGAAGGCAGATCCTCTCCTTACGCAGTTTCATCAAACACATAACATGTTGCTGCGCTGACACAATTTGTCCATGTCCAAATTAGTCATGATGGATGCATAACGTCTTATTTTATGTGTTTAAATGTAAAGAAATTACAGCCAGTGGATATAGACTGGCATTCTACCATTCAAACAAACTCCAGTGGGCTGGACACCAGTACCAAGAGACCAGTGACTCTGTGACGCAGACTGACTGGGAAAACACCATCACCTGTCTCAGGAGTTGTGGGAGTGCACTGTCAGCACAGGTGCTGATTTTTTTTTACTCTCCTGAAGAACTTTTTTAACAGGAATGGTATTAAATATCAGCCAATTCTTGATCCTACAACGCTTTAATTAGTATCTTGAGTAGGACATTACTAATAAAAATACTTACAATGATAACACTTATTATGTGTGCATCGAACTTCTCCAAAAAGGCTGCAGATTAAAACACTTGCATGCCTTTTATAAATGAACTACTTTTAAGTATTTCTACTTTTATATCTTCTGCAGAATTACTGGTACTTCCGATACCAGGATTTGGTTCTTCAAAGGTTTTGCATATGACAGGATGTTTGTGCTGTTCTCTTTGAAAATTGGCACCTTTCATTTATCTTCGTTAATGTTTTCCTCCTTAACTGGCAGTATTTGCATTCCTGCTTAATGGATCTAAATTGTATGCTGTTTTGATAGCACCTGCCCGAGGGCTAATGATGGAAATCAGACTCAGATCAGAGTCTGATCCAAAGAGCATCTTGGCTTTAGAGTTTAGAGTGAAACATGAATGTTGAATTCAGAAGGAGTTGTTCAGATTTAAGATGAAATACCTGAAATTGATTTCACAGTGCATGTCCAGTGTCAAGTGTAAAATCTAATCCACAGAAAGACTGAATTTTTATCTCGTAAACATCAAAAGATTTCAAGTCTTATTTACTGAAGAGATATTCTTTTTCATGCTGCAGGAGATCAAAGTACAAATAAAATCGTTTCTAAATTCTCAGAAACATTTATCTGGAGCGATACTTTAAACTCCCTTCCTGTCTCACCTGAGCAAAGAAACTGTTCTGTAAAAGCCCGGCTGAAGGTCTCGCTAGTTTCTCACTTTTTGCATCACTTTGTCCAATAATAGGAGCCAATTGTTTGGCTATGCAGGAGCTTTACTTTTCAATTTAACCCTCCAATGCAACGCTTATGGTCCATTCTTCAACTAATGCTCCTATTCTTCCTTTTCCTTTTCTAGGCTTCACAGTGAATTTTACAGCACATTTAGGTGAAACTATCAGCCTCAGCCTCTGAAGTTGTCATTTTATGCCAAACCTCCTTCTCCTTACTGAAGAGCCACCAATAAATGTCGGCTCGCTCTCATTTGCAATGTCTCTCCCTCCCACCGTTCCCGTCTCACCCAGTGGCATGCCGATGCCGTAGCCCTTGGTGTCGAGCAGTCCTCCGATTTGAGTCAGGTTGCAGTTCCTCTGGCGGTAGTACTCATTCATGGTGCTCTCCAGCAAGTAGGCGTAGTTGGAGTTCAGGACCCGAGCGATGCCCTCCTCTGTGCTCTTCACGAACACGCTGGGCTGCTTAGAGTTCATGAAGTTCCACATGCGCTGGTAGGTCTGGTAGCGAGAGTTCTGCAAGGCGGCACCGGGGCGAGATCGGATCAGAATAAACAAACAGTCGGCCGCAGAAGTCAGGCGGCGAAGGTTTATTAGCTGCAGATAAACATTTTCTGCCTTTGCTGATGTGGAGATGACTTTTTATTTGTTTTCCCCTTTTCATTTTCTTGACTGATGGATTTATTCAAACTCAGATTCAGTGATTCTGCTTCGTCTGCTTTTTTTTTTTTTTTTTTTTTTCTCCTTCGGCCGCAAACGAGTTTCAATTTGAGTATCTACAGATTTTAGACCAAAGACTTCATATGATATCGCTGCCTTTCTTACATGTGCTCTTAACCGGTTTTGCCCCGAGTTATTCAGGGTCCAGTAAGTGCAAAAGCATCAAGGAGAGGAGGACTAATGTCTCCTTTCTCCTCTATAACACCGTCCTTCACTGTCACTGTCTTCTTCTGTCTCTCTCTGAGGTCAAAATATGCAGCAGATGAAAGAGGCTGGAATGAGATTTGGACAGCTGACTGACTCCTTGAGGAGGAGGATATTGGATGGCGGAGTGGGCAGGCAGGACAGAAATAAAACTTATGGTAAAAGGAGAAAGACAAGCAGGTGATGAGGAGGATCCAAACTCTTACTGTCTGACTTATTGATCTCAAGAGTTTTGGAAGTCAGAGCAAGCTCAAAGTTAAAATGACAAGTTCACACCTAGTTTTCATGTGCATGTTTCAGATTTTATAGTGAATGTTGGTTATTCATTATTTATTAGACGTATAAATAAAAATGCAAAGAACAAATAAAATGGATTTCAGAAACAAGAATTCAAATTTGAACTTATTGTGGATTTTTTCAAGTGAAAATATGCGTAAAGAAGAAAGAAATACACACACACATCCGCAATGTATTTAGATAAAACTGAGTGCTCCGAAGCAACATTATTTTTTTTATAAAAAAATCCACTAGTAATTCACATGGGAACTTGTGCACCTAATTATTACCTTTAAAAATCTTTGAAAGTTGTAAGTTGTATAAGCTATCCACTGCAAAAAAAGGAATCGCTCAAAATTAAAAGCAGCCACCTCAGGATGAGACTGATGCCTGTCTAACCCCACGACTGGAAATTCTGTGTTAAAAAGAAAAGCTACTATAATATGAGCTCTCACCATAAAGAACGTCATAGTGGATCCTCCATGCATGGTGCCGTACTCTATCGCTGTCTGATCCGCCAGGTCGTCCACTGACTCTATTGGCACCTCCATCCTTTGAACAGTCAGGAAGGCGGCCAAGTTGGCGGTGTACGAGGAGATGATGATTAATGTAAAGGCCCACCTGTGGAGGAGGGCAGAGATAAAGAACATATGTATCCATCTATGAATTTATGCAAAAAGCAGACTGCTATATGAAGATAAATTATCGTGGTGAAAGTGTGGGAAGATTAAAATAACCTGAGAGGAGAAAACACGGCAGGAGGTTTCACGGTGGGTGAGGTGCTGGATGGATGAAGGGGGTCGGTGGAAATGGATGGAGAACTGGGGCAATGGTTGGTTAGGATGCAAAAGCAGACATGAAAAGAAAGACAGTGTCTCAAATGTGCAAGAGGTTTATGAAAACCGACGTCCTGAAACTCTGGAGTAAACATACCAGAGCCGCCCCAAATCAGAGAAAAAGGCTTGAAACAAACAAACAAAAATAAAAACAGAAAACAACGCAAATTATTTCACTTTGTTAAGAAACTAAAGAATTAAAGTTTTTGCTATCTGGGACAAAATAAACCGAACAAGCTGGATTGTTTAAACATCACTGCAAAAGGAGGGACGTTTATAGTAAATGTAGTTTAACTGTCCTTCAATTTGTCTCTGATCAGTTCAGTTGCCCTCATGTCAACAGCCAGTTTAAAAGACAAACATAAATATGCGAGCTAATGAAAGTAGCTCACACCAATACAACATGCTCATACAGACAAATTAAGATTCAGTGATGAACAGTCCAAAAATTCAGACGGTTTCAAATACATAAGTGTAAAATGTCACCACTTTACCAAGAACAGGATGTTACTCCATTATGCAGCTGTAGAAATTGTTTCGCTCTGTAATACATGCGATAACAACGTCTTACATTTTTATCACCCCAAAACAAAGTAAAAAATGCTTCCCAGCTATAATTTCAAACGGAGACGTGAAAGTGTGTTCTGTTCTGATGTGTTGGACTTTTTGCCCAAAATTTCGAAAAGTATGTACAAAAAACAATACAATATTACCAAAAGAACACCACATCCATGATGAAGCATAGTGGTAGTAGTATCATGCTTTGGGCAAGTTTGGTTTCTTCATCTGGATTTTGGGGCAAAGTTAGAAGGAGTTGAAGGGATTTTTACGAACAGCTCCAAATAGTTAATGTATGTGGAGAACTTTTATGCTTCCGGAGGAAGCTGGAAATGAAATTCATTTTACAGCACGACCAAAATCAAGCATCCACTCCACCGGAAGGATAGCTTCGTCAAAAGCAGAATAATGTTTCTGAATCCCTCAGCAAGACTCCGGACCTGAATCTGATTGAAAAGCGGTGGTGTGATGTGAGAGGGCGGCGCACAGGAGATTTGACAAGTGTGGAGCCTTTTGGAAAAGAAGAGGAAGATCAGAAAAGGCTGTCAAGTCAAGATGTGGCATGCAGATAAAGTCCTACTCCTCACTGCCGAATGCTCATAATAAAATCAAAAGGTGCTTCAACAAACAAGACTGGCACACATATGCATATGAATCGACCAATTCTGGGATCAATAAAGTCCATCTCATTTTGTTTCATTTGTAACCATGTTATTGTAGCATATTTTCCATGTTTCCTCTCCAAATGTTTTTCAGTTTGTCATCCTCTTAAGATATACAAGTTGTAGATCATATTATAAATAGCAAAACGTCTGAAATTATTTGTTCTTCAACATTATAGAAACCTGGGATTTCAATAGGGATGAATAGACTTTTTATATCTAACATTCTTCTTTTCCTGGTTGATTCATTTTTTTTTATTTATTTTCATTCATTTACTTGAAAAGTATTCACATGTAATTGTATTTATTTACATGTTCATGTATATGCAGTATTCTACAGTGAATAAATCCATTTGCATTTCATTTCAGTAGTATTAATTTCAGTAGTATTAATGCTTTATTGCCTCTACCACAAACCTTATGGTAGAGGTTTGTGGACAGTGAAACATTTTTTCATGTTTCACTGTCACTTTTAACTGGACCACTACACTATAATTTCCCACCTTTCTTCAGTAAAAACTCTGTTAGTTTACTTCAGTGCTTCTCAATTATTTTCCGTTACGCCCCCCCTAGCAAGAAGAAAACTATTCGCGCCCCCCACTCCCCACCGTGACTATCCATCTCTGCATAACATTTTTTCCTTATTAACATTACAGAAAAAAAGAAAGACATATGGTCAAACTTACAAAGAATAACTTTATTAAATCGTATTTCCTAAGAAGAGGAAATACGACTAGCAGTATTTAGCTAGCGCTAAATACGCTCGTCATATTTCTCTTCTTAGCTTTCGATTGACTTTCTGTTGTCTCATTATCTTTGTCTCTCTCCGCTTTTCTTTTTCATCCCTGTTAAAAACTTTTTCATGTTGGGGGTTGTTGAATAACGGAGGCCATAGACAGAACGCAGTCGGAGCTTTTTGTTGACTTAACACTGCTAACCAAGGCAAACCTGTTGTCTTGTAAGTCGTAAAATGTTGCACTGTCGCAAACGTGACAGAAGTAACAATGAGAGCGCCACTGCCGCCTACTGTGCGCAATTACACTTTATACTAGTACGGCCCAAAAAAAAGCCTGTTCCCCAGGATCACACGCGCCCCCCCAGGTATCGCACCGCGCCCCCCAAGGGGGGCGCGCCCCACTATTTGAGAAGCACTGGTTTACTTCAAAGAGAAGCTTTAATTGCTTCCAGTGGGATTTCCTGGGTCATTTCTGTAACATGTTGGTGCAAATTTATTGTACCTGTTTTCCCAGGTCATTGTTTTATGCATCTACTTTATGTAGTGCATCACAAAAATAGTCCAACGTCAAACAACTTTTTTATGTTTTGGTGCTTAACAAGTGCAAAGTTCAATTTGTTTTATTTGAATTCTTCTTGGTGTCGAAAATAAGACTCACATTCTCCCAGACGTCAGCTGTTTAGTGAAGCGAGTTTATCTATGCAGTCAAAGGTGGTTCACTTCAGTGTGCTAAATACAAAGGCATGCCACACTTTTCAGGTTTTATTTATAAAACATTTGCAAAAGACATTAATATTTTTTTCTGCCATTTCACAAATATGCATTCGGTTACAATAAAAATTATGAGGTTTTTGGAAATAAAAGCAAGGTCATGCTAATGGAACCTTAATGGAATAAAACAGAGGGCATTTATTTGATCCTTTGGTGTTTTTCTGAACACTACAGTTCAGGTCTCAAGTTCTGTTTCAGTATTACGACCATCATTTAAAAAAATAAATAAATAATTTAAAAAAAATCAGGTGATGGTAAAGCATTTTTGAAGACATGATTGCATTTTTAAAAAAGTAGAACGACAACAATTCTTGGAGTGGTGGCAAGGACAGACAAAAGATGAAATGCAATTCACGTTGCAGCAAAAGTAGGTCAGAGCAGAGCTGAACGCGTGTTACATTTGTGGATTTGAAAGCTGGAAAAAATTGCCAGTACTAACCACACTCCGCTGACGCAACGTGTTGACAATGCTCTGGGAGCGATGGTGGATCCCTGCTGCATGAATCCTCCAACAGGGAACCAGAAGCTGTTGCCGAGCGAGTACTGGTTGATCAACAAGTTGCAGCGTCCCTTCAGACAGGGGTGGGGGTTGTACCATTCGTACGGCGTCAGTCTGCAGGGGAAAAAGGAGAAGGTGGAGGTTATGTAAACATTCAGAGTCTGAAGGAATGAATCAGAGTGAATAAACCCAAGAGCCACACAGATATTGAGACATAAAGAGGAGCAAATGACAGGGAGCAACAACAGAGTGAGCACAAAGTCACCTTGGCTCTCCAGAGAGACAAACAGCTTTCTTTTCAATCCCCACAGTGCAGCTAGTTTTAACCACAGGGAAATCAGCTGTGAATTTCGAACGCACAAAGCAACATGGGACGCGCATGAAAAATCGGTTGTGTGCAACACTGAGAGATTAGATTATTTGCAGATGTCCTGCTCAAATTTTAACTACTGTGTTATTTGTCTCCAAAACAAGTAAATTAGGAAGCAATATGGGAAAACCTCTGAGGTTATTTTATAATTTGTGCTGTATATCATTAACTGAGAGCTCTCTAGAGGTTTTATGAGCCAGCTGATCTGGGATCACTTACACTTACCCTGCAGCTTGTTATTCAAAAATAATTTACACTTCTTTTGTTACTAGATCTAACAATAACATCCGTATATGCATTTAACATGTTTGAGGTATATCAAGGTACTCTTATTATCAAGATGCTGTTGCTATGTTTGTATTCTCTTATAGTCTTTTCCCTTTTTTTGAAAAATATTTTGCCTCTTTTTATATTTATTGATGAACTTTCTATTTGGCTGCTGCTGCTGGAAACCGAATTCCCAAGAAATTTATAAAGTTCAATCTAATCTCGTCGTAACATTTCAGCAGCAGATCTAACAGTACTCTTCCTGGCCAGCAGGTGGCAGTGTGGTTCTAACGACCCGTCGCCAGAACCACAGACCGTTTCCTTTCCCTGTGGTGTTGCAGATCAACCACAAAAACTTAAAAGAAGTGAGGGAACAGACACCTGTTTCCTGTTCTGTGTATCCCCCAAACAACTCATCTTCTTTTTGTTTTCAAGCTCTGTAGTCAACTCTTTGTTCTCCTCTCGTACTTTTCTCTCATCCTTCTCTGCAAAGACCAAGCTCACCCTTACCTGGCCACGAGAAAGAGGACGCAGCTGACGGCCAAATAGGCCAGAAGCATGAAGAGCCAGACGCCAGGGGAGAAGGGATCCAGGAAGGAGAAGTAGCCCGGCCGACGTCCCTGAAACACAACAAACACAAATAAGTTACTGATTACATGAATGATAAAAAAAAAAAAGACTTGAAGCTTCCTCATATCCAATGACAACTTTCTGTATACATTTAAATATGAAGTAGGATCCCATCTTGTGCTTAAGGAGCATTGCAATAGTACTCTAACTCTAACTCCTCAGACTTAACATCAAACATCTCTGAACGGCCCAGTCACCATCCAGATGTAAAACCCAGTGGTTAGTTTTGAGCCAGACTCATGACCTTCAATAAATTAGTTTGACTTGTTTTGCAAAGAAGAATTGGCAAAGCTCATAGACACACACCGTGAAAGACTTGCAGCTGTAAATGCAACAAAAGGTGATTCTCCACAAGGCTGAACATAAATTCACAGAACTGTTAACAAAAAACTTTTAAATTCATGCTACTCTAATCGCACTTGAAAACTGAACTATTCTCTCTTGAGCTATAAAATAAAATCCCAAAAGCACCCAGTGACGTTTGTGACAGCAACATGAAAAAAAATATAGAGTATATAATATAGAGTATAAACTCTAAAACAGTGCAGATGGAGCAAAAAGTGAACTAATTGGCATTTTCAAGTATCTCTCGAAAATGAAACGGAAGAGTGCCGACTCCTTTGCTTGAGGCCGGTTTAGTTTGCGTAACTAACATTAGCTGCTCCCTGCTTTACTTTGGATAAGGCAGAAAAAGGTGACTCCTACCGTAAATAAAGTGATTTCGATGCGATAAAAACACAGATCTTCCTGTCCTAAACAGATAGCACTGTAATTATGTGTATCTCATTTGCATGTAAACTCTCAGATCAATGCTGTATGAAAGCACAAACTCAGTCTCCCATGAAATGTCAACAGAGTGGCACAGAGCTGTAAAGTGATACAACCAACAGAGATAAGAGGCTTTGGTTCCCAGAATCTGCTGCTAAAACACTTTTTGCCTTGCAAAAATATGTACAGTTCATGTTAGAGCCACAGACATCTATGTATTTTTATTAAAGTTTAACGTGAAAGACCAAAACAAAGCAGTCGAGGATTTGCGAATGGCAGAAAAGTGCCTTGATTTTCAACATGTGCCAATAAAAAGCTGAAAGAATGTGGCTTCCATTTGTATTCAGCTCCCTTGTCTCGGTAAACCCCAAGTAAGATCCAGGGGACCCAACTAGCCCTCTAAAGTCGCTTAATTAGTTAACGAAGCCCACATCCGGCTGTTCATAAAGCCCTGAAATATTTAGGAGCTAAGCTACTTTATGAAGACCGGAAACACACCAGGTCAGGGACAGTTTGCTTTAAAGCAAAGTTAGGATATAAGACAATAGTTTTGGACAATTCTTGGGACATTGTTCAGACCATCATTTGTTAACAGGAAAATTATGGCACAACTGCAAATATGCATTATTCAGAGAATAATGCACATTTGCATTAGGAGGTCCAGGGTAGCTGTAGGAGCTACAGCTCCCACAGATCCACAGCTCAGTGAGGATAATTTGTAAGCAGGATGAGTATTAGTCACGGATGACTAAGGTTTTATATGTATATTAAAAACATCGCTCTAGAAAATGAGACACCATGTCTCAGAGAGATTTACCTGTATGGAAAAAAGGTGATTTTAAATAAACATGCTCTAAAACTTTAAGAGAAGGCAAGAAGAAAATCATTGCTGAGGGGGAAGGCTTGAGGAGCTGTGTCAAAAAACTGTAGTAAGTCATGTAGAGGACAGTGCAAGCATGTGGAAGAGACAAAAATGTAATTTTTTGGCAAGCAAGACACAGTGTGTGCAGGAGCACTGTAAGACAGAGGGATGGTGGCGTCATGCTGTGGGAATGTTGAAAAGAAAAATGAGCAAAACTTTCAGTGTGCGAAGATGGCACAGACATACTCAAAATGTGGCTTGGATATTGACTTGATAGAAATCTAATGCTTTCTCAAATCTATATTCATCAGAAATTATGAAATTCGTCTTTTTTTTTTTTTCTCTACCTCTTCATAATTACCGACTACTTGAACAAAAGGAAACACAAACATAAACTGTTGTTGTTTGTAATTTATGCATTTGGTTCAGTTTGCCTTACATTGAAACTACATGATGCAGTATAAAGTCCAACCATAAAAAACCAAGTGGAGGTCAGAACGATTAAATGAAGTACAGTCAACAGGCAGCAGCATTTGGTCTTTCTAGAAGGTAAAATGCTTTACAGGGAGACGCCTCTGATAATCAACTGAACCATTATGGCTGCGTTAAACATAAATTCATTTCCATGACCTATACTTGACTTCCAGCAGGACTGGGGTGAGCAGTAGCCACGCTCAGAGGGAAAAAAGGGAAGAAGATTAATAGCTTTGGCTCGAGCAATAAGGCTAGCAGGGCCGAAGCAGCTACAGGGCTGCTATATATCTGTTTGGATTGGTTAGCGGGATATAAAGTAGCTAAAATAAGGTCGGCAGTCAGTGGACCGGTGGGAAACCAGGGGCTAATTTCTAATGTTTCATTATCCACCGCCAGCAGCTTTTGTCCTCTAAATGAAACCGATTGCAGATGAACCGGCGTCAGAACGGGTCTGCGTGCATATTCATATGAGTTTGTGAACACTCCTACTGTATTTCTCTCCTGCAAATTCACTAAGAGACCATTAGCCGTTTACACACCGTCGCACAATCCACCATCTGCTAACGACCAGGAAACGGAGGTGGCTGTCGGGGCAGGGAGGGCGCTCACAGAGCGAAGGTGATCAAGAAGCTTGACTGCCTGAGCGCTATTACAAGACAAAGGCATAACACGTCGTGTAGAAACTGCTTATCTTCCATTTCAGAAACACTCTGGAGCCCATGTGAACAAGCCTAAATCACTTTTATGGAAATATACTCAATTAAGTGTTCCTAGGAGACCTCACGCAAGCTGGAACAAAATATTGATAGATTTCTGAGGCCCTTCAAAATCAAATTTGAGGCAAAGAGAGGGGGAATGATTTCGTCGGGCATTTGTTATGCTGAAAGACACGTGCAGAGATGGAAAAACTCATTAATGCGACCCGTAATCACTTGTATTTAAGCCTGGTTACGGAAATCAGGGGCAAAGACTGAGATTCACTAACACTTTGAACAAGATTTAAATCAGTCTGCCAGTCATAATGTGCACCGTTCTATCTGCAAGGGGTAATTGCTTGTGACGATAATGATGATAGTGGTCTGGAAATAGACGAGCAGCGTGCTGAAGCACACAATGGCCTTCTTGAAGGTAGAGTGCTGCTGCAAGGAGAGAAATGATGCCAAGTCGCCTTCAGTTGGCACCAGAGGTTGTGCTGACGTGAGTCTTCCTGTTTGCTCGTTCGGGCTGGTGCATGCTGAAGAAGCGCTTTGTGAACTGCTGGCCTCTACGTGCCTGCATCTTAAGTTCCCACCGAGGTGCTGTTATTATGCCACAACAGAGCCAAGGAGGTGAGGAACTCCCGTGCTAGCAGATGGCAGAGAGGGTGGCGGAGAGAGAGGACAGGCAGGGGAGAGGTGGGAAAGAGAAAGAGATCACAAGGACAAAAGGGAAAACAGCTGGAGATTGTGCTGCTCAGGAAATCTCGAGATTTTTTTGTGCGCTAAAATGTTGGCTTTAGGACTCAAAGTTGTGCTGAATGGGATCGTCAATAGTGTGAATGAAGCAGACGCACTAATGAGCACTCTGTGGAAACTGCATAAAATGTTCCTCTTTTCAAAAGCATGCCATGAGTTTTTTTCCACAGGAGACACTTTTTCCTTTAAATATCCCATTTTGTGAGCATTTAAGTAAACTAGGAACAGAGAAAGAAACTTTGTACTTTCATAGTTTTGGTTCGCTCTTTGTGCTCTTCAAAGACTATTTTTTTTTTTCTCTCTCCACTCCAGTTCTGATAAAATAACTCTGCACTCAGCACCAAACAGCAGAAGCACGATGATAGCTCAAGAAGGCAGCAGGACATTTTGAAGCAGAGTGGTCAAATTTAGTTCAGACTAAAATCGATGAAAGAAGGAGAGCTGGAGAGACTGACGGGAATTTAGAAAGAAACAAATCTCATCAGTTTTGTTCCAATTTCAGCTGAAAAACATCAGAAGATTCACAGATTAACATGAGAGGCACCTGGACGAACTCTGAACAAATGGAAATCTCAAACACTTTTTAAGGACTGGAATATGTTTGTGATCTGATGTCAGCTGTAAGTCGGGATATCTGGTTTTCAAGTTGTATGAAAGAGAGGTGGAAACATGAAATTCTTCAAATAAAACAGAGTCTCATATGAAATGAGGTATTTTGTGAAGTTCTCTAATTGGAGGTTGAAATTCAGGTTTTGTCTTTTTCGCTGATGTTCTCAGAGAAGAAACGATCTGCTAAAGATCCACCTTTAAACCCTCTGCATGTACAGCAGTTCACATCTAGTTATCTTTTGAAAACTCCCATTTAATTTAAGACTCAAATTCTGAGTGAAATCAAAGTCAAAAATACTTAATTCATTTCACACTGAAATAAAATACCGTTACCAAACCAACCATCCAACTTTCTTCAGTCACCGCGAGTTATGACTTTTTATTTTTGTACTTTTATGATGTAAAAAACTTTGAACTGCCTCGATGAAATGTGCAATACAAATAAACGTGATTGATTGATTGATATTAAAGTGGATCCGAAGAGGACTCTTATTGTGTTACCGTTATTTTTAGAGGCTGTGTAAAACTTAAAACTGAGGTACAGATTCTCAGTTTCTGAGAACCACTGCAACCTTCAGCTCCTACAAACCTAAATCAAATGACCCGATCACCTCCTCAGGGAGTCGTTAAGTTCGATAGAGACGCCTGTAAAAGTTGCCTTTTGCCAACCACAACCTGCATCAGGCAGAATATCTTATTAGCAAAGTGTTAACTCATTATTCTTGGAATATATATTTTAGATAACAATTACCTCATTCCAAACAAAGCTTGGAATATCAGTGATAATGTGATAAGATTAGGGAGGGAAAAATTGAGGGAAAAAAAAACTTTTGAAGTTGTACAAATAATTTAAAATCACTTTTAAAAATCTGATATTTGTTATTTTACTGTAAAAAATAAAAAATAAATAAAAATTCTATAGCATTTTTGCCAAATTGTCCACCAGTTGTTAGATGGTATAAGAGTCTTGCAGAAATGATTTTTTTCTGGTTGCTTAAATCGGCTTCAACTATTCTATTCTATTTCAGCCGCCCAGTTCAGCAGCACTTCACTGCCTGAAAAGTTGAAAAACTGTGATGTCTGCCTTTTGTCTCACAAGCACAACCTGTGCCAATGCAAGATCTCACAGGGTGAAGGAGGTTAAAGAAACAAAGGCACCTCCAGACCGTCTGGCATTTTGCTCTTTAAGCTCCGTTCTTAGAGATGTATGGAGGCAGAATAATGTCTTCATTTTGTAAGGTTAGTGTGTAGCAGATTGTCAGCACTTTTGCACGTGTGTGCGTGCGTGTGTGTGTGCGTGTGTGTGTGTATCTTTTAAATCTTGTCAGCAGCTGTCTTTGCTGTCAGTCAGCTTCGGCACGGCAGTTTCAGTACGTTCTCGGACGAGCACCTCTGCTCCCCCTGCACAGAGGCAGCAGGTGGTTGACTGCTGACGAGCAAAACACGGCAACCGCAAGCCGTGAGGTAGTAACGGTTCAAGGGGAGATAAACACTCCAAAGAGGCAGAAGGTTGGGGTATTGACAGGAATAGCTGCTTCGGCGCATGAATCAGGCTCAGAACGAACCAAATGTGATTTTATAAGGGTTCAGTAAAGCAATACGTCGCCCCGTCTTCTTACACATAAACATTTGCTGCTGAGTATAAACTATTTTTATTAAGGCAGTGAATCATTTTACGGGCGCTCATCCCTCCCTTAAGACGATAAGAGGATATGAGGCAAATCAAAGGGGGTGCAAAGATGCAGACAGAAAAACAAAATCCTTTATGACCTGCTTTCATGAGGAAATCAAAACAAATAAGCTAAAAACTGATGCCTTCAACGGTACGCATACTCTTGTTTTTTCTCTTGGCACCTAAATTAACGAGTCGGACGTTTAACTTTTATCGCCCTTGTTCTCTCGCACCTTCCCATCACCCGTACTCCTCCTCTCTGTGTTCCCCGCGGGGGAGCTGCCTGCATGCCAGGAAGGTGACTGAAGATGCTGGTGAGGTTATCCAGTCAAGGTTTTCACCAAGTCATCCGGCCTTTTCGTATTCATACCACACCATCACCCCCCGAGGCAACAGAGGGGTTCGTCTCCTGAATACTGACTCAATGAAAGAAACTTCCTTTTGTCATTTTACCTCACACACTCACCTGCTCGCCTCTCTGCTCTGATTTCTTTGTCCTCTCTCTGCTCAGCTCCTGCCTCTCTTTCCTCCCGTTTCTTCCTCATTCCCTTTTATGTTGTCTTCCTTGCTGTCCCTCCCCGAGCCTCCCTGCCTTGTGTCTTTCACTCGGGGCTCTTTGATGATGTGCACATTGCTAATTGTGTCCGAGCAGATGCTGTCAGATGTTACGGCTGATGAAACGGCCACAGGGGCAATCTGTGGTAGAGGACCTGATTTGGCAGAGGTCAAACGGGGTCACTTTCACAGCGGCGTCCTGCTGCCTCCCGAGCTCACCAGGTCGGTGCGGCTTCCTGTCAGGCTGGTTTATACAAAAGCGCAAATCTATGTGACCTTATGTGCCCACAGGCTCTGCGGAAAATGTTTTCACATTAAAAGCTCAAATTTCATGTGTTTGGCAGAGAATGTCTGCGAAAGAATATTAGTTTTTCAAACATTTATGTTCGTAGAAATATCGTTTATTTTTGGCTCTAGTGGCTTTTATTTGAAAGTGCTATGACAGGAAAGTAGGGTAATGAGAGAGAGATGGAAGATATGTGGAAAAGGTCACCAGACCGGGAATTGAACCTGCGACGGCCACAACCGAGGCCTCCCCCATGCAGGCTGTGCTCAACCCCTGCGCCACCACAGCTCCCCTGCTTCTAGAAATTTTTTATTCAGTGTCCTGTAAGGTGGCACCAGTTCAGTCAATTGCCTCCAGAACAAATTGGTCCATTTATGTGCATTTTAATCTTAGTATCAGTATAAGTGCAGCTTTTCTGTGAAGGATTCAGAAGTTTGTTAGAAACCATTGATGAACAGCTTGATGAAGGCAGGAAAGACATTAAATATAGGTGTAGAGTACAGTTGTGGGTCTGCACTGGAAAGGCTGGGCAAGGAAAGCAATGACGAGAACATCAACTGACTTTGGGGAAGCTGCAGACCGGACAAGCGGACAATTGTGCACTGCAAAACATTTTAATTAAAGGGTGGCAAGAAGAAAGCCTTTGATAAAAGAAAACCCAAAGAACTTATTTTTTAGCAAAGATGTAAAACACTGAGTGGTGGAAAACAAACACACCCGTATGGTGACAGTCTGTCAGAAGTCAATCCTAAAGGAGGACAGCAACCCCAAACATGGAGCCAAAGTTGCAATCAAAGAGTCTAGATAAAAAAAATTAATTGCATGTGTTAAGAGTGGTGGGGAGTTGAGCACAACCCACATATGGACACGGACATCGCAGGTTTGAGTCCCGGTAACCTTTGCTGCACGTCTTTCTCTCATTACCCACTTTCCTGTCTGGCCACAAAACCTTTACAAGAAAAAAGGGGAAAAAAGCAGAATTATCCAGTCAAAGAATCGTGGTAAACTAGTCGTCTTTCTTTAATCTAAAGAAGAGTTTGATCTAAATGAGTTTGATCCATTTTGTAAGTTAGAGTGGGCAACAATTTAATTCCTTATATCTCCAAAGCTTGCAGAAACACATAGAAACACTTAATGCCACCTACAAATTTTTCAGTACATATGAAACATCTGCTTTATATTTATTTTCCTCCTTTATATCCATTACAATGTTTGGTTTGCTGAGATGTGATAATTGTTTGTGTCACATCATATATGTCATCATCTATAGGTGGGTGAAATCTATCACCTTAATGTGATAGATCACTCTCAGGAGCTCAGTTGTGGTAGGATGCCTCATGTTCAGTAACCCCAGTCTTGAAATTTCATCTTTAATAAATATTAGTTAGTGGTGTTAGAATAAAAATAGAAAGGATTGTAAATGACATGTGGTCAGGTAGGGTGAAGGAAAAACACAGAGTGGGGCCAGAGGATTTTGAGGCTCTTTGTGCAAAGAGGCAACTTTTCAGTAGCTGGAGATCTTCTCACTTCATGTGGCATTCAACAGAGCTGATGACGGAGCATAGAGAGGTTCAAGATAGTGGGTTTAAGCGGCTGTGCAGCTACATTCAAGACCTACATCACCAAGCTCAATGCAACATGAAGTGGTGGTGGAAAGCACGCTGCTGCTGCTGGGCTGTAGAGTGGTGGAGGCATGTTTTCTGGAGTGATGAATCATTCCTCTCTGTCTAGCAATTCAATGGATGGGTTTGGGTTAGACAGTTCCCTGGAGAACTGTCTGACTGTCTTGTTTTAAGAATAACATTTGATAGAGCAGCTCAGGCTCTGGAGTCCTTAGTTCCAGTGAAAGAAACTCTTCATCCTTCAGACTGCTGAGATTATTTTGGGGGAATTTCAAGTTTCCAACTTTGTGGATATCGTTTGAGGATGGTCTCATCTTGTTCAGACACAAAGTACCCACCAGCGCAAAAAGCAAGGGGCATAAAGGAACACTTTCAAGACGAATTAGAGCAAAGTGCGAGGCAAATCTTTTCACCTAATTGTGTCTGACCTCAAAATTTCTCTTGTGGAAGAATGGTCAAAAATATCCATGAACACACAAACTTTGCTCTGCAGTGTGAGGGAAACCTGCCTAAAGTGTAATTGAGTCCATTTAATGAGACATTTTTTTGAGTGTATAAAGCAATGGTTGGTTTTATAGTGCCAGATTTCTAACAAGCCGGTTGTACTTAATGTTGTGCTTCTTTTTAGGCTCTGTTGTTGGCGGAGCATAAATGCTGTTTCTTTACCATCAAAAATCTATACTGGAAAACAACACAAGCGTTCAATAATAGAAATAAAGTGGAGAAACTATGTGTGCAGGTGACAGAAACAGGAGACAGAAAGGCAAACACACTGACAAAGAGGAGAAATTGAAATTAAATGGTAATTAATAGGTAGCCAGCACTTTCAATTCATCACATTCACCCTTCCTATTGATCACAGTGAAATTTTCATTTAAAGTTTGAAATAAGCAGCAGACCGCCTCTGCAGAAAGCACTGAGCCGTGGATCAATAGCCAGTGGATTTGAACTAAATAAGTGCAGTCACAGAAATTCAAATATTGGATTTCAGAGCATGGCGAGAGACTGCTGTGAATCAGATCTAGAAATGCCCCGGGGCAACCAGAACGTAAAGAGAGAACAGGGAAACGAACGATGCAAACGGAGAGAGACGAAGGTAGAGGGATGCGGCTCTTCATCATCTCCCATCCTGCTCTGTTCTCTTTTCAAACGCTGTTATCTCCACTTCTCTTTCACTGACCTTTTTACTCAGAAAATGGGTCAAGTCTGCGCTAATTTCACTCTTTGACCGGAGGACCTGCGGCGACAGAGGCTCCACGTCGTCTCCTCTTGATGTCACCCACCTGCTGGCTTTCCACCTCTGAGGTCACACACTGCCCCACCGCCCGTTTAAGGCTGCAACCTGCTGCAGAGCACTGATCGATTCCCCCCAGCCGTTGGTTTGCGGCTGACTCTTTCAGGTACTCGAGAAGCGAACAGGCTGCAGGAAGGAGAGGGATGAATGAGGACGCGCAGGAGGTGGAGATACAGGATCGAAGAAACACGACTAAATGCCCCTCCGGGATAGCACCGCGCCGTTAGCTTGCGCACGTGGCTGAACATCTCGGAGCAGATTCTGGCCGGGGCCTCTGGGCCCTTTGGTGTCACCTTGTGTTTTGGTGGAGGGCCGGTGATTAATGGGCCAGGGTTTCTGCAAACGCTGGCTCGATTCCACCTGCTCTGCTGCTGCTGTTTGGTTCCTCTTTGTGCGTGCGCAGGCCAGCGCTCGTGTGAATAAGACGGCTGAACCATAATCAGAGAGCAAGCAGAAAGCAACAGTGAAACTGCTACATTCATTAAGAAGTTCACACTACAAAACACACCATCTGCTGCTGGCAGAGCGGGTGGACAAAGGAGGCAGAAGGAGGAAACATGAGAACACACAAGAAGGGACGGGAGCTGGTTATTGTTGAGAAGTTGATACAAGCAAGAAAGGAGTAGATCCAGCAGATGGAATAAAACAGGAAGAGAATAAAGCGTCACCTGAGAGGTGAGAAATGCCACGAGGTCTCCAAGCTGCAGAAATTACTTCAGGATTTAGACTGGCAAAAAGAGACACTTGAGAAAAAGAGAATTGAGTGGGTCTTTTACAGCTATTACACGTGGCTGACAGCCTGCTGTGTGTGTGTGTGTGTGGTGGGGGTGGTAACTCACCAGGTGGACACGGTACATGATGCTGATTCCCAGGGTCATGAAAGGCTTGGAGAAGTCGATCACCTTCTCGCGCTCCGCTGTGATGGTGAGTCCGGCCACCGCCAGGTCAGCTTTCTGAAAGGAGAGTCAGATCACGTCATGAAAACAAACCCAGACACTTGTGTAATCCAGTTCCGAGGAATAACATCCTTTCTGCGACTAAATTGTTTGAAAAGACGACGAGGATGACTAAAGAAGAAGACTAATGGTAGCCAAAACCCCCATAATACCCTTTTGTATCCTTTAGACCCTTTGTCCACCAACAGCACTATCAGTGCTGAGGATAATCCAACATTGGCCCTGTGTGTGTGTGTGTGAGAGTGTGTGTCAGTCGTTGTGAGCGTGGAGGGCACCAGAGAGCTCAGGGTAACCATTGTGGCTGGCCAAGGGACCACTGTCAAGACAAATCACTTGACAAAGCAACGGCTGGCAAAAGCACACTGTACGAAACAAACACACACATCTACATGCGCGCACATACGCAGAAATGCTCAATGCAGCTGAATAAGGGAAAGCTTTCTACTAATAATACAGGCCAGCAAAGTGCAACTGCAAGGGATTTTTCATCTCCCTGTGGAGCAAAGAGCGAAAGCAGTAAAGCATTGCTCTTTGTCTGCAGCAGGAGGACTAAGAGGATTGGGGAGACGGAGGAGAACAGCAGGACAAGAGCAAAGCGGAGGGGAGCACTGCACCAGGAACACTTTCTCTTTTTAACAGAATCTGACATTCACAGAATTGGATTTAGATTTGATGTAAGAGTGAATTGCAATAGTCAAAGAAACCCTCGGAACAAGTTTAAAATGCCACGTCGAGGAGCGAAGTCGTACCTTAGCTTAAAACGCTCCATTATTTCTGTTTTTCCGCCTCCTGGACTCAGAGCCGCCCACACTGAACACTGAGGCCCACAGCGTCTCCTGAAGCCCAATCCCTAGCCGGACGCTTTGACCCTCTGTCATCTGCTGGCCTATTTTCCCCTCTCTGCTGTTTGAAAGCACCGCTTCCAGCTCAGAAAGGAAAGACACATGTAGGGAGCGGCTTTCCAGGCAAACTTAACAAAGAAACGTCTTTGAAAAGCGAACAGCAGCTTTAACATCCGATGAAATATTAATGAAATGCAATAAGATTCCTCTGGCTGTCTCCTAATGCACCTTCTACTATCACACAATCTAATGTCTGCTGTTAAGCGCCGTGGTCTCTGTGTCTGGCTACAGTCATTCATAATATAATCCAGTAAAGAAGACAAAAGGATTTGAGTCTGACTTTGGACAAATTAAACTTTTTGTAAGAGCTAAATGTGCAAACAAGTAGTGCACATTTGCTCCTTTGTTTCCAGCTGTTTTGCCACTGCTATTTGCAGGCAATGCATGCAAACACGAATAAATTCATTAAAGCTGCAGCAGGCAACTTTTCAAAAAAATATTTTTTTTGCATAGGAAAAACACTGAGCTGCCCTGCCTCCTCGTTTCCTGGTCAAAAATTGGAAGCATTGACTTTTTGTTACTTTCTTAAAATAAGTTACATACTGCAGCTTTAAGTGCAGAAGATTGGAGCTGCTTCTGCCGTTTTAGCATTTACAATTATCTCTTCAGCCTCAAATAGATGGCATGAAGTAAAGTGATCATGTCTCCTAAAATAGATCTAAAGTGTTTGACCCAATGAAGTGCTGCTCAAAACATTAAGAGGACTGACTTCAGAATGGCATTAATACATCAAGGAAATAAATCACAGGTTTGTTAAAACGCATTGACAGAAATAAAAAGTAAACCTAATATACACATTTTGCAAATATACAGAGCTGGCTTGTATTTACAGCAGCTTAAAAAGAAAAGTTTTAAGTCCATTTAATTTTCCTCGTCGGTTCTGGCTGCGCCGTCGCTCGCCATCTCCCCCTCCTCCTTGTTTCTGGGGAGGAGGAGGAGGAACAGATGGACCTTCTTCAAATAGTTTACATCATTTTATCTCTGTTTACTAAACTCTGCATGTGAAGAATCTGTTAAAAACACTCAGAAATCGTAAGGTTCATGCTTTTACAATCAATTGCAAAAATATCCAGTAGATTTCACTTACATGTATTTATATTCTGACCTCCTGCTTACCAACATCCAGCTAACTTTTTTTTTTTTTCTCTGTATAAAACATGCAGTTCCACAGACTTCAAGGATGTGATGGCATTTTTCTTCCTGTTGCTACATTAGTTTAAATACAGTAAAAGTCAATTCCTTACATATTTAAGCCAGAACACAAAGCTGTCAAAGATCAGAGTTATTTGCACAATGCAGATTGCATAAAGAAAACACCGCCTACTGAAAGATGGAGGTAATTTTAATGCAGTAGGAGGGAAAAAAAAAACCTTAAAAAGTGTCAGGCTGTGCTCTGATAGCTTTACGAAAACTGGACGAGGAAGTGTGAAAAGATGGATTTGATTATCTAGTGATTTCTCTAATATACGTTTTCCCCAATCAAATAAATTATCTGAGCAATATTGTTGTTTTTAAGAAATGTATGTTAATGGATGAAATGATAAGCAAGCTCACAGTCAGAGCACTACGACAGAATCCAAAAAACCCTTTTTGCTTATTTTGTAAAAAAAGAAAACATATAACTACTCTCCGATAAAGTCAGATGTTGTTACAGTTTTGAAGAGCGCAGGTGGAAACTTGATGCTCTTTGTGAGAAAATATTCCTTCCACTATGTTTAATCACTTTTGTAATTGTGGGTCAAGAGGAGACAACTGTGTGAATAAAAAGAGGGACTGCTTGGCTCTTGATGTGCGTTTCTATTTAGAATAATCTGCTTTGTGATATAACTTGAATAGCACAAGCAAATACACAGCGACTTGAACTGCTTTGTGGATTCCCTCCTTTGTTTTTTTAACTGCAGGTTTTTCTAACAAAGCAGAAAACACTGCGTTTGGACTCCCCAGGCCTTCTTCTGGGCAAACACACAGGATCTCTAACACCAGTCAAAGTAATCATCCTGGCTGGGTGAAATATTATTCAGTCAGAACGTTACAGCCTGGGACATGGGAATCTGTTGACCAGAATATCCTCAGGCTTCTTTCCCTTCATTCCCTGCTGCTGAGCGTGTATTTCATACCGTATCGTCTCAACTTATCTTTTCAACTCACAGGCTAAGCTGGTCCCACATCTTTTTGCTTTCACGTCTCCCTCTCACATAGCCTCCAACCAAACAAGATGAAGGATTTCTTCTCCCTGCGTCCTGTCCTGCCCCGCCCCCTTCCTCCAGATGACCCTCTGTCCCGTGACAAATTCCTCTCAGGCATGCCCTTTTTATTTTTGTGTCTGCAGCTCTGGATCTTAGGCTGCCTTCGAAAGACACGTGTCGACTTAAGCTAACCAGTGAAGGTCGGCTTCCCTGGAACAGCTTTCAGTGGCTACGGGTTCTTACTGTAACACAGGCAGGCACATCTTGCTTTACATTCTTAATGGCTTTGCCCTCCATTAGCCCACAGAATTAAGACAGATCACCACTTTGACTAGACTCACTCATTCACTACATCATTTCCTCCTCCTCCGCCTCACCCGTGCCTTCCTTCTCACATTTTTTATTTTTTTTTATTGTATTTTACTCGCCTGCTTCACATCTCCTCCTCTCCATCTCATCCCCTCCCTTCATGCAACCTTATCTGGCTGTTAGCAGACACAACGTAGCCGTAAGAACGCAGGACCTCACTGCGAGGTTTTACAGCAACAGTGCAGACTGATTCATTGAGGGAGGAAGGAGGGATGAGAGGCGGCGTTTGTTCAGGTCGGTTCAGACAGCTTACGGAAAGGAGCTGACACAAGACAAGCCACCAACGAGCCGCGACTGGTTTTGTAAAATACCATACTTAAGCGGAAAAGGCCAACAGTGTAAAGTAAAGGAAATTCAGTCACTGTGAACTAAACGAAAGCAGAGCTGTCCAATTTGATTTGCCCGTCTGCGTGCGTCAGTATCAGTGGGAATTATTCAAGTTGTTGATGTGCATTTATCGCCGAATACACTTGATAATTTATTGTGCGTCTCAGATGCAGGCCACATGAAAGTCTCTATGTGTTTGCATTTTAACCACGGCAGCCGTGTTTTTGGGCATCTCTCAAAAAGATGTGTAAACAAAATTAAATAAATCATTTAAATTAACACTTGAAGCTTAATAATAAAATAAATGAAACTGAATTTATTGCATATTAATTTAGTGAGGGGGAAAAACTTAGTTTAAAAAACATTTATGCAAAAATAACCACCCAAAACAAATCTGAAAAATAAAAGAATAAATAAAAGCAACTTTAGCATTTTTGGTTTTTTATTTGCAGAAATAGAAATATCCTTTTATTGTCCCACAATGGGGAAATATTTGTGCTGCAGCAGCAGCAAAAGAAAGTCAATTCCTACAAAGATGTGAATACTCAGTATATAAAAACAGAATAAAGAACAACTTACTGTACAATGGGGATGAAACTTTAATGTAAGTACTAGAAAGTTCCTAAGGAATACAAAACTGAGTAGGTTAAAAAATGTGCGGGCATTTAAGCATTAAAAGATAACAGAGCATAAACAACGAGGGACAGTAAAACTGCAGCAGCAGAAATGTGCAGAAAGCGGCAGAAATGTTATTCATAATGAGTAAAGCTACCAGGTGCTGTACATACCCTGGAGATGAGCTCTCCAACCATTCCAGTCCACGTCCCATTGGCTCCAGGAACGCCGTAGACGCCGTCCCCGACCAGCCGGATGCGATACTTAAACTTGAGGATGTCTGCCAGCTCCTTCAGCATGTCCACGCAGAAGCCTTCGTAGCGGTCGTTCCCCTCCAGTTCTTGGTGGTTTGGCCGTAGCATCACGTACGGATTCTCCTGCAAAAAGCACAATTTGCAGAGCGATACTATTGATGTTGGAGACGATGAGAAACATCTTCCACTTCAACAGTTTTTCAAATTTAGAAAAAATAAATAAATAAATAAAAATGATGCCATCGTAGTGTATCTTTAATATTTTATCTGATTGCGTTTCAGATCCAGAACTCCTCAGAAGATTGTGCGTCTCTCTCTGGAGGTCAGGGGCCACAGGGGGTTTACCGCCTGCATTGAAGATTTTTGGATCCGAAACAGGAACACAGGAGCCTTAATCTGCTGTAACGCTTTTGATAAGAAACAAAAGCGTTTCTTCCATCTGATCACACAGATGGATCACACACACACCTATTTACAACCTGCCTTTCGGAGATCTAAGTCTGTGTTCAACTGCCAGTTTATTTATGTCTTGTTTTGTGGTTTAGTTGATGTTGGAAAAAGATTTAAAGAGCAATCCCACGGCGTATTTCAGAGGCCACTTTAGTGCGTTATTTATCAAATAATGCAGTTGTCAAGCTGCTCTGGTTTGGATTTACTATGCCACGATAAAAGACTAGATTTTTGCTGTTGAGGAATCATTTCAATTGACTCATCAATTCAGCTCATCTGTCGTCAACAAGACTTACTAAAAAAAACAACATCTACAAATTAACAAGCAATCTTCAGATGTATTCACACAACGGCTTTGTTTTTCAGTGAGGAAATTCAATAACATTTAGAAAGTTTAGTTTTTTTAAAACCCTGATTGCAGCCATAAAGCCATGTGTGAGAGCCGTATAAAGCAGACTGTGACTGCATTCAGGAGGGAACAACATAACCACTAATGAAGTGGTGCTGCAGTCTGAGGGCCAAAATAAAAGTGAAATTGTTTTGCCATCGCAAAAGCTGTAAATGCTTATATGTCGGGTACATGATCGATTTGCCTCAAGGTTCAATCTATAAAAATAGTTTTATGTATTTTGCGAAAACTTGATGCCCCTCAGGTTTTGCTTGTTGTCGTCAGGGGTAACTGCTTGGTTCCACTTTTAAAGGCATCACTTTGACATCGTGGACTGAACGGCTCTGCCTCGTTTTCCCTGCATCAGTGGACGAAAGAAACTGCAGCGACGTGATAACCACAAGGATAAAGCAAATAGGCTCCGTCTGCATGTAAGTTTCACAGCAGGCTCAAGATGCTTACATGGGAGACACACTGTGCTGTACAGAACCATCTACATTTTTTTGTATCGTAGTAAAAATGTGTTACAAAAATTCCAGAGAGAAAATCTGGTGATTTAAAAGAAAAAAAAATCCAGCGATTAATTTAACGACCGTATTTTCCGGACTACACAGCGCACCTTTCGCTAAGTTGTTTTTTTTTTAATAGAGTAAACATAAATATGTAAGCCGCACCGGGCCATCAGCCGCTGGTTTCCTCACTGCTCTCCGTTTTGAATAAGCAATAAATTCTGAATGTGTTGAAAAATTCATAATTTTTAACAAGGTATGACTGAAATCCAATCAATAACATGCAGTATTTGACTGGATTTCATAATCTAAATGAACGGCTGACTTGGTCACAAAACGCTGAACTGTTTATGAAGGCAACATTTTCTGAAGTTTGGATTTTGCTGAAACCTTCTTGACATAACTGTTGGTGTTGCTGTTTCCTAAATTTATGTTGGCCACAACCTGCAAAGGTCGAGAAACAAATTACACAAACTCGGGGAAATAAAAAATACAACTGGAAAGATGCAGTAAAAGCATTTTGCTTTCAGTTTTATGTGTTGCACCTACACATGATCTTTTACAGAGTTGATAGGAGAGCATTTCTTGGCAGAGCTTTAGTCAAAATTATAGCCCAAAGTCTGTGTACACTAAATAGTACACACATTTTTATGATATATACATACATCATAATTTCTGCTGGTGAAGTTGGGGACTGCAGAAAAAATATTTCAAGAAATGTGTCCACATTTTGGAAATAAAAAAGTAAATCTTATTTGTTATGCTACATGAATGGTGATGTCTTTCAGTGTGCAACTTTGCATTTCATGAGTTCATTCTTTATACTGGATTTCAAACACTGCACAGACTTTCAGTAACATTAGTTTGAACATGAAAAACAGACGTCTTGACTTTGCAGCTCCTTAACAGTGGAACAGTGTCTGTGTTTGTGTGTGTTTAGTTGAAGATGGGAGAAAATATGACCATTTGTATCTCTTTTCCTCCTATTCCTGGTTCGCCATGCTGAACAAAAATAAACTCTGGAAACATTATTCAGTAAAGCAAAAACTGGACAGCAACAGAGGGGTCTTGAAACCTTTGTGTTTTCATTTCCATTATTGCCGATAGTTTTTGTTTGTGATTTTTTTTTTTTTTTTTTACAACTTTGTTTCAAGTTGAATCCTCTGTCTTTAAGAGTGTTGGTAAAAATTGCCATTGAAATTTGCCATTTACTTTCTTTAAATACTGAAACAAAGTTGTCGTAAAACTATTTCTTAGTCAAAGGGTCACTTAAGTTTAGAATGTAACAAAGTAATTTCTTTTTATGTGAAACATTTACACAGGGGACTGAAAATTGTTCTTTCTGTGAAGAGGAGGCCGTAAGGAAATTCCTTCTACGTTCTTTAACACAGCACAACCAAATGTAAAGAAGAAAGAAAAAAAAAACATTGATTTGAATCTATAAAGCAATGCAAACTTTTAAAACAGTTTCTCAGACTTTGCTAGCTACTTATTCCCAGGCCGAAAGGTAACTTCAGCAGACGAGGAACACTTTCAGATATACACACGTTCACGTAAAGTGAACCAGAGGATGTTCTTCACATTGTACTTCACACCCACAACAATACAGTTCCTCATCTTAAAGCCTCCAGGTGTCGAGGACGTCTCCACGCAGCCCTTTCTTGATTTTTTCCCCCCAGAAGTCTTCTTTTCCGTTAAACAAGCTCTCCAGAGTACAACAAGATGCCAGCTGGGATATTAATTTGCAGCTGTGTTTGAACAGAAGGCGAATTTGATCTAATAATAGTCCCGTAAAATGACAGGCCAATAGGAAATTGGCTGGGGCAACGGAATGGTAAACTTCAAATAAGACTTTTGCAGAAAAGATCGAGATAAATGAATGCTTAAAAAAAAATCAAAGAGAACAGTAGCAGAGCTCGAGTCTGCATGAGCAAATGCATAAGTATATGCCTCAGTGCCTCTGAGCCTGTGTGCCAGAAAATCAGCCTCCTTGTCTGCTTTTATCAGTCAGCGCAGGATATACTGCTCAATTTTTACCGTTGCATTTGTGACTGGATAAGAAAAGGCTCGGCGACCCAAAGGGAGTCTGTGGGAAGCTGAGTGAGAATATCAGAGGGCGATGTGGTTGATAAAACAAAACAAAAAAACAACAGAAAATGACTCGTGCAGGAGCGACTCGGAGCACGCATCAAGTATTAAGAACAAAGTGATTCAATTGAGTTTTAGATTTTGAGGCGGTGGGAATTTTAAATAATGGCTGGAATCAAAAACACGTCTGCCAAGGTGAAACCCTGCTGGGATTCAGATTTAAAGTGAGTGACAACAAAAAGTTCATTTCAAAAATACTTCTGTTCCTTGAACTTCTCCACCTTGAGTGCAGCCACAAACTTTCAAATATTTTTCTGAGATATTAGATGATGTAAAAGTAAAGTATAATTGTGAAGTCGTGGAAAAATGATCAGTTTATTTCAAAATTTCTAAATTCTCTTTGTGGATATCTAGTCATCACTGTAACCTCTTATATCGAAAGAGAATCCCAGTTAATTAGCAGAGTTCACTTTTAGTCAGTTTAGTCTAAGAATACAGCTCTTAAGTTCTCATACGTTTACTTATGCTCTTCTCTGGCCTTTGTTCAAGAAGTTGGTCAGAATTGACACAAATACAATTGGAGTTAGGTCCTAATAAAAGCTGCAAAGACTTAGGATAAACATAAACATACAGTCATTAAAAAGTTATGGTTTGTATTAAGGGTGTCCAGTCTTCAGGGGTCGGTGTCTTGCAACCTTTAGTTGAGCAACCCGGACTCAAACAACTGAATTATTTCCCAAGTATGGATTCGAGTTTGTCCGATCGCTTACTGCAAGTGTTTGATTTGGTTATATTACCAAATGCAATTCTGCGCATCTGAGATATTTGTTAATTGCTACTGCAGTGAGTCTGGAGGAGCCGAGTGGGGGAGTTGCGCGAAAGGGGCAAAAAAGTTCAGACGGCAGACCAAACATTTTGGACAGTTCAATAGTTGCCATTGAACTGATTAAAGGATTTTTTAAAAACACGCATTAAAAAAATTAAAGCAAGTCTCCTGGTATGTTTTCGATGAGGGAATAATGTAACACAATGTGAAATATATTAGTATACCCTTCAAATATCACCACCAGCCGCCACTGCTTATTCATCCAAATACCATTAAATGATTTGCTTTCTAAAACTTTCAAAAATGTTCAAATGAATTACTGTTATTGAAGCATCACTGTTCACAGCACAAGAATAAAACACATCCACTGCACACAATTTCAACAACACAATCAAAAGAATCTCAGAGGTAAAGATAAGCCCCGTCACTCGCATCAATACCGCCACCAGGCCTGGTAAGGACATTTTTGCAAAGATCTAAACAATGGCTGTCACAAACTCAATCAATGCTCACAAACACATGGCTCGTGGCCTTGCAATAAAGTGATAATCAATTCTGTGACAGTTTCTGCCCCTAAAGCTATTTGTGAAATTGAAAAGTAAAGGTGACAGCCATGCCAGGGGTGTAAGGAAACTAGCCTCATAAAAGGCCGGGCAGATGTGTCTGGAGGGCACACAAAGCCTCAGCTTCATAAATACTGCAGAGAACACGTCTCCTCTCCGAGCCGGCGCTACAGGTGAGGAATTGTTATGGAGGCCTTCAGCTGAGGCCCGTCTGCTGCCCACAAGCAAGATAACGATGACATGGCAATCAGACGATGATGAATGAGCTGTGATAGGCACTGAAAATTGCTCCGTGGTGGCTTCCCAAGTTTGGTCGAGGGACTCAATATATCCAAAGTGAAATCAAAGCTCTGCGCTCATCCAATTCTTTGTCTTCTTCTTTTTTTTTTTTTTTTTTCTTTTCTTTTTTTTTACATATGAACTCCGTCTACAGTGAAAACACTGCTTCAGCTGCAGTCAGACCTAACCCAAACACAGACACACACATACTCAGTCTTACCAAGCGTCCTTGTAAAATAAGCCATTTCATCTGAATCCCATTAAGGACCAGCAGAGTGTGCCAATATGCCCTCCCCGAGCCATGGCAGTGATGCTGATAAGCGAGCCACTCAGAAAAACACATTAGCACAATTGCCTCTGCTTACAGCCCACTTTGTGCCTTATCTGTTTCATCAGCGAGAAGGAGGAGGAGCTGAGTGACTGACAAATCCCTGAGCGTACGGCTGTTTGGAAGGTGTGATGAAAAAAGGCCATGAATGACAAATAAAACCCGGAACAATTTCTTTAAAGGGGAGAAAAACAAACTCAGAGCATCTTGTAATTAGAAAATAAAAGAGCAGTTGGTTATGAATGGAGGATTTATCATCGTTAAGTAAGTTAGATTTTAAATAGTGCTGCATTACTTTTATTGATGTAGAGTAGGTGCAAAACTCTGCCCAGCTGAATTGGGTCGCCCTGCATTAGGCGAGTGACACAGTGAAAGGTTTTCTTCTGCCTGGGGACATGCTGGACGTTTAATATCATTCCAGTCAGAACACCAAGCGATTAAAAACTATTGTTCTCCAACAGCTTTAAATTATTCTTACACTTGAATGCTTCAGATCATCGAACATTGAAGGATAATCTGAGTAATTTAAAAATGTGATTCATAAATTACCTTGTTTATTAAGTTGAACCAACTCTACCGTCTAAATCGGGTGTGTCAAACTCAGTTTGATTTTAAGCAGAATGTTTTTAAAGGGCCAAAATGTATTGATGAAACCTACTAAACAGTTACAATATCAATCAACAGCTGTTTGTTTCGGTAATGAATGAAGTAAAATTTCATAAAATTAAATAATATTGAACATCTTTTCACACTCATCAGCCCATCCAGGATTTTGTTAATGTTTTTATGTTGTTTTTTTTTTTTTTGCATTCAAAATCACAGATTTTCTGAAACTAATTTAAAATATTTGTAAGAATTTTTTTAATTATATTTGAGCTAGTGTACGCTGTAAACTCGACTTTTTAATCAATCGCCGTATCAGTCACGGACTATAACTTTACGTCAGGTAATGCTGAGGCAGCAGGCACTTAAACCCAATGTTTAAGTGACAACAATAGAGCCGCTGCATGTAAGCTCGGCGTGAACGAGTCCATGGTCCGGCGCTGGAGACGCAGGGCTGCATCCACAACAGCAGATTTATTAAGTCCTTGTGGAAAACCGAGAGCAGTGGAGATACCAACCCCTTAAAAATGTACGTTTCTAGCTTTTTTTTTTTTAAAAACCTTTGTGAGTGCAGCTTTTTGGAAAATACGGTATTCTGTTCTCAAGTTTCTTTAGATTCTGGTCTTATTGTCCTTTGTGTTGTCAGATTTGGTCTGTTTATGTGATTTCTTGATTACACAATGTATAGCAGTAATCACAAAGTTTTTGTGGCCTTAAAAATGAGGATTTAATCAACCAAAGTTTTTGACAGCAGAGGTCAATTTCAAAATGTTGGGTGGAGGATTACTATTTCACATGGGGCCAGATGAATAGTTTTTCTCCATTAATGAATAAAATCATCATTTGAAAACAACTTTCTAGATTTTTATGTTTATTAAGATACATTCTTGTATGTGAAACAAAAAATAAAGATAACTCTATGAGGAGGCAAATGCTGTAAATATATTTTGTTGAACGTTTTTCATTTAAGTTCAAGATTTCTTCTTCTCAGTGATCTGAATCTGAACAACCTTGAATCCTTTTAGGGTATTTCAACCACAACAAACAAGTTTAGGGGAATAATTTGTATCTTTTGAAGTGTTGCAAACACCATCCATCATTTCTTCATTTCTGTCCAGCCACTAACACACCATGAGACGAGTAATGACGAAACCTCTTGGTGGGATAATGGGTTTATGCCCCATGTGATGTTTCCTTTAATGGCCACACCGATTAGTTCTAATGTTACCTGATTACAGTACCTTTTTGTCTGTCTTAAAAAGTCATTAGTGAAATCCAAAAATCCTTTTTTCGTTTGTTGCCTAAAGCCAAAACACAAAGTTTGTTGAGGTCTTTACACAGACGTGTCTGGTAAGTATTTATTTTTTTCCACATTTCTCACAAACCTGTGCCAAAATTAGGTTGTTATTTCCACTCACAAAAGTCAATCATAACAACTTGACAAAGAAAAAGATTTTAATCCAAAGCTGTAGACACCCGTGCATGCAACAGGTTTATGTGTCAGAAAGCTCATATAAATGCTGCAAGAAGCTTGAAGCTAAGTTGTTTATTCAACAAATACTTGAGGAAAGGATTAACAGAAATGCCAGGACACATGAAAATTTTTTTCAGCACCCTGAACTGAAAAAAAGAGAAGAAAGCATCATGAAAAAAAAGTCAAGACTTTATACAGTTTGACTCTCAATGGGATTAAGCCAGGAAGAACGAATAATGGCAGGATTTTTGCTTTGCCACTAGAGACAATTGGGCTTAAAATATGAACAGACAAAAGGTTACATGTAAAATGTCATGCTAACATGCATTCTGTCGTTGAGCTTATTTCAAGCATGTCTCCAGGCGTGACTTATCTGCCTTTTCTACCCGCCCTGCTGTAACTCTGGCATTTCTCTCAATTCCTGTAAAGTTGCAATATCCACCTTCTCACCTGCTTTTCTTTTTCTCTTCCATATCAGCTCTTTAGCGCTTAAACTGTTCCAGGCTTTACCGTAACTATTTCTTTTCTTGAACATGTTCCTCATGCTACAGACTCGAATCTGGAAATTTTGAATTAGGGATATAAATTCTTTAGAATGGATTCATTACATGTACCATCTCAAAAAAACACCAAAAAGTTTCATCACAATGAGATACATTGCCTGGTATGAGATAGTTACTGAATGAAATGGTTTTCCACTTGGCAACAAGTTATTCTCATTTCTTAAACAGCCACAACCTAGTTGTGGAAAATATGTTAGTTTTTTTTTTTCATTTTTTTAAAGATGAGTCAAATTATTGGCATGGGAAGCAGAGAAAATGTATATGGAGACTGAAGAAATTACTAAAATTGGGTTAAAAACTGCCCAAAGTTTTTTTTTTTTAATCTGAAGCATAGCGGTGAACCATCATCTATGCGTTTAGGAAAAAAAAACTGGATGACCATGATCACCACTTCAATGTTTGCAACTTCAAATGAAACTAAACTATAGTGGAAAGCTGCTCTGTGGTGTGACAAAGAAAATCAAAACTTCAAACTTTTTTGGAAATCACAGATGTGGGAAAAACATGGACGTCCTCCAGGCAAAAGACGAGGGAGACCATCTGGCATGAAGTCGACAGTAAGAATCAGAGATGGAGCAAAAGTGTACAAGGTTTGCAAAGCTTTGACTTCAGTGAAGCTGCCACTAATGTTGAAATATATACAGGTTTGGGAGCAACATATGCTGCAAGGTATGTGATGTATTTTCTTTTTTTTCCTCTTCAGATATCCTGAATGACAATACCAGGCTACATTTAGCACATTTTACAACTGGAAAAATCCAGCAGTCACTGAAAACGTTTTGTGCACTATAAAATAAAACATCCAGATGAGGTAGCCCAGAGCTCTTCACACAAAATATAAAATAACATTGGGGGGAAAAACTGCAGCAATCTCGGTTACAAATGGATCTGGAATGCATACTTACCATAACACAGCATGGAAGTGTCAATATTTCATATGTTGTGTTTGTCATTTCAAACACAGCTACTGCAAATTGAATGTTTCTTATTCTGTTGATATGTTTCACATTATCCAAATTTATTTTAGAAACGAGGCAATAAAAAGCTTAAGCTGCGCAGTAAAATTGGTAAACTCTTCTGGATTCTGCATTTAAAAAATTGCAAGAACTTGTAAAAAAAAAAAAAAAAAAAAAAGCTATAATGAGTGAAGTTCCTGTTTGATGTGCATTGTTGTGTGAAGCTGATTAAAAATACTTTCAGTGGTAGCTTATATCCTTCTGTCTAGTGCGAGTCAGCTCATACCAAATGCAAAACAACTGCTGAAAATAAATCTTCGAAATTCACCCAATACCAAAGAAATAAATCGAAGAGAAACTGCATCAATATTAAACACGAGGTGTAACATCAAAGAGACAGAGACACGAAGCGATTTCCAACAAAGGCTGAAGATGGTTGACGTGGTAAATTATTAGCTTCTGCCGACACACTGTGATACAGCCTCATCTAAGGTACTCGAGTTACAAACAATAGAGCAGCCACAGTTCCTCTGATCCCAGGAGGGCTGAGTTTGGATCTGAAAACACAAAATGGGTTTTTGATATGGTAATATTCTGTTGACAGCAGGATGTCAGCCACATGCAGAACAGCCAGGGACTTGGGCAAACAGAAAAGACACGAACAACCGATACATGTGTGTCACTGCCCAGGCGTTACAGGGCCTTACCAGTATTGTTGTGATTGTAAGAGTCGTGTTGAAGAGTGAGTCTGTCACGTTGATTGATGGAAGAGTTCTCTCCATAGACAGTCCATCTTCAGAGTGCCACAGGCCGATCTACAAACCAACACACACACACACACACACACACACACGCAAACACACGCATACAAACAAAGAATCAGTCACCAAGTCCATCATCTGGGAAAGGCCAACAGAAACAATCTGTGCTTAATTTTCTCCCTTCTCACTATCGGAGAATCGGTGTGACCTTCAGACAAGGCAGGGGATCTCTGCGGTGTGAGGCGAGGCGTCGGGGAAACTCGGAAAGAAATGCTGAAGGAAATAAAAATAATGTGCTTGGCTCCTGGAGTCATGTGCACAGGGCATGTGTTCAATCAGAGGCAACAGAATGCATTCATTAAAGCAATTACCCGCAAATCCTGCAGTGCAACGCCAGACTCACAGCACAGCTCGAGTGGAACTTAACACCTCAACCTCACAGAGCGTCTTAACTCGCATCCCGGCTCTGTCTGTCATTCATTTACACAACTCAGGCTTATGAATCCAACACACTTTAAGCCATGCTGCTTTTATTTGTATGTGTCTATGTATATATATATTTTTTTGATTTATTTCCTTCGATTTTACTTGATCTTTTCAAAGATTTTAATTTTAAGAATAATTTTCCACACAAATCTGTTACAGATGTATTGATAGATAGATAGATACTTTTCTGTACATGGTTTGTTTCCTACTATGCTGGATGCTTCTGTGAAGTAGGGTGATTTAAAATTCACTTGAAACTTTTGTAATAATTCATGCAAAGAAATGTTAAGGTTCTGTAAGCATTACAAACCATGATTATTTATGCAGCTGATGCAGAAGTTCAGTATCTGTTGCTCACACAGAAACTGTCATTTGAGTTGGTAAAATAGATTCCCAAAGATAAACAAAAGATCAACAAAGCATTTAAACGTAATTTTTGTCTTTTGGTTTTATCTCCATTTAAAATTCAAAATGTAAAGACTATTTTCAAACTTTGTGAAATGCAACACTCCTTCTCACACTGTTAGCACAAAGATAACTGTGGAAGTTATTGCCATAAAAAAAATGCATCACTTTCAGGACGTAACATAAAAAATCATATTGTCTGAAATCTTCCAACAACTTGAAAAAAAGATCACTTTTGTCTCTGCTTTTTATAGTTGAAAAGAAAACATTCATTATAATTATCAACACTAGAAGTTTATGAATAAGTGAAGATGATGGACATAAACTATGTCACCTAATTTAGACTTGAAGACGGTATCAGTTACTCTGATTCACGAGACTGCTTCCCGTTTACAGGCGTAGAAAGTTTCAGTGTCTGGAGTCGGGCCAGAGAGGCTGTTAAACCACCAATGATTGAAGTGTTATTAAAAAAACATGGTCATGGTTTGTTTCACGGCTAAATTGCTGAAAGTGCCAAGAGATTTCGGCCCATTCATGTTGATCCGCGTTGGATTTGGACGCCATTTAACCACTTTTCCAAAACTGATGACGAATTCTGAGGTGAGCGATATCAAAAGGAGAAGAGGGGGGGGAGCAGAGACAGCTCCCAGAATCAAAGATTTCCTTTGAGAGAGCATGATCAAAAAGATCCTGCCTTCCATTTCCTGTGGTGCAGCCATTGGGAGGGGAAAAAAACAGCACCTTGCTCACACAAACAGACTACACTGCTCCTCAAACACTTTGCACACCCTACCACTGATTGCCTCAAGAGGCAAAGAGAAAGAAAGAGAGAGAAGGAGACGGAGAGGAGAGAAAAAATGTGAGCATATACCGCAGTATGGTCAAAAAAAGCGGCCGGCGAAATATGCCGTTCCACAATCAGTGTACACAATCAGCTGCCAGAGCCTGCGGAGGTGGTGGGAGGTGGGGAGTCTTTAGCTTGGCTTGGCACAGCAGGTGACATGAAAGTCTGATCATGAGGGTGACTGAGAGGCTAATGGGACGAGGAGGCACCTCGACTCCAGCCAGAGACGAGTGGGTGGAGAGTCAGAGAGATGAGGGAGAGAGAGCTGACCCCGTGGCAGCCTGCTTGTCACCCTTGTTCAAGATGCACATTGATAAGAGATCTAATGTTCTTCAGAGGCTTCGGCGAAGAGAAGTTATTTCCCAAAGACTGAAAATTTTTTTATCCGTTACTTGAATCAAAGCATCATGCAAAAGCAGTGGCTTGCAAGAAAGTTCACATCCTGAAAAAAATACTTTTCACATTTTGGCGCGTCAAAACCTCAAACGTAAAGAGATGGAGCAGCATAAAATTTTAATTCAAGATTTAATTTAATATTTAGATTCAGCTCTATTTGTGTTCCCACAGGACAATTCATATTACAGCAAGAGAAGATGTGAAAAATAAGAGACATACAATTAAAAGTAAAAAATGATAGGAAAACAGAGAGCGCTGAAAGAACATGAGCAGCAGCCTGGTCAAGGAAGGGAAATGCTAACAGCATGGATTCAAAGGTTCTCCTGTGATTACAGCTGCAAATCTATCAGCTTTTCACATCTCAAGACTAAATTTGTTCCTCCATTTTTTCTTTTGCAAGACAGCAGAACATCAGTCAAGTTGGATGAAAAACTTGACTGATGCACAACAAATTTTAAGTTGTGCCACAAATTATTGCTTTGGGTTGAAGTCTGGACTTTGACTGGGCTGATCTAATATACAATTAAGCTTTCATCTGGCTATTTGTCTTGGCTCCCTCAAAATTTCCTCTACTTTTCTGACATCTCCACACCATGATAACCTACAGCCATGTCTTCAGGTGGATGGAAGGTACGACTTGGGATACAGAATGTTTTACATTCAGTGGAAACAAGGAATCAAAGTTTATTTTGATTATTAAAGTCAGTGCTTCAGACTAAAGCACTGAAGGTGCTTTAGTCACCTTCAGTGGAGGAGAAGATAGGAGTTTGCCCGGTAAACTGAGACTGCAATGTGTGAATGACTGAAAGCGCTTTGGTGTCCTCTGGTCTAGACAAAGTCCTACACAGATACACGCCATTTACCGCTCCACCTGTTTACTGTACAGGGTTGTAGCAAACCACAAACGGAAACCGTTTTTGGTTTTCTTTCAATAGTTTTCTATTTATGACCAATGACATGCATCTCTCCTGAGTCTTTTTCCTGCCTGAACGTGGGATTGTAGCTCCTCCAGAGTTAGCATGGGCCTCTTGGCTGTTTCTCTGATTAATACTGTCTTTCCACATCCTGTCGGTTCGGTTGAACCGACACCTGTTGGTAACTTTGAAGTCCCCGTGCTCCTCATGTTGAGATGATGGCTGTAACAGGCTCTATAAAGAGTTCTTTGTTGAACAGCAAAGGAGAACTCTATTTTGATTACTTCGGTGGTTAATTGGTTGCACTGGATTTTATGTATTATTATCAGATTAAATGGGGGTCAGTATGTTCTTGGTAGATCTTTATTTTTAAGAGCTCTTAAACAACATGTGCCCTTTTCCCTCATTGAAGATGGTGCTGGCAAAAAGTTTATGGAGCGGTATCACTTTTTGCATCTTTCTGCTGAGGCGTCTTGTTGTTTATGAATCAAAAAGCAATAAAGTATGAGGATAATCACTACATATTGGAGCACAAATATGATGAAAGGATGACAGCAAGTAGTCTAAAAGCTGAACTGACAAACTATAAAACGCTAATTAAGCTGATGAAACATTCGTCAGTGAGCTGCACAGTCTGCCATTAATCAAACGGCTCAGATAAAACATCTGTAATCTTCTGTCATTGTCTTTGAAGCACACTCAGCAGTAATGGTGCAGACTGTGTAACTTGTAACGTGAAGCGAATCCCAGTGTGTCACATCAATCTTGGTGAGGCAGAAACAACAAAACCGTCCCATAAAACAAAGGTTATTACAATCACAGCTCCAGCAGAGGCTCTATTTGACTCCTGCTTCTGTCACACAGAGAGGAAGCTGCGTATTTTCAAACAGAAAGCCATTTTCACCGTGGTGTCAAACGCTGCAGCTGAGTAAAAGCCTGTAGTGTCTCTGACGCAAGCGACAGATGCTCAAAGAGAGCAGGCGAGGAGGTTGGTGGAGGTGAGTTCGTTTGGGTTGGCGCATGATTACTGCTTTTCCATTCAATCGATGCACAGACTGCGTCACTAAGCTGCATCAGTAGGAACATTTATATCATAGCAGAATTGGTCTGTGTCAGTTTGTCAATGTCAGGTTTAAATAAGGAGGCATGTGACAGGAAGCTTTCCAAGCAGCTGTGTTGACTTTGCTGTACTCATATTTTGTCATATACCAGATGTTTTTTTTTCCAAGGCAACTCATGAAGAAGACTTAAAAAATATATTTTCAATCTGTGTTCAGATAAGAGTGCTTGGCAGATCATTAAGAGATAAATATTTTAAAGGAGCAAAAGTAGAACATGTTCATACTTGCAAAGTAGATATAAATTAGATATTTGATAGCATTATGATAATGGGTATTGTTAGTGTTCTTAGTTTCAAATTTAAGAAATTGATGCCCCTGCTCTGATAAAGCTGAACATCATGTTCCACTGCTGGGGAGGTAAGATACAAGTCCAGCCTGACTAATGAAACAGGGAAGACACAACCAGGAGCGAGAAAGAGAGGCTTACGTCTGCAAACCTGAAACCAAAGAGCCAAACTAAAGAGTTCAAATCCCTTCAGCCTCTCACGTTTTGTCACCTTCAAATCAAAAATCGAATTGGAGTATATTCAGAGTTTGTGTGACAAAGCACATGGTTTTCAAAACCTTTAACAAATACAAATCTACAGAGTAGGATTTTATTCAGCCTTTGGTATAAATCAGTAGTGGCCCAAGTCATTCCTAAAGGGCAAAAGTCATGCTTTAGACAGTCCTGAATCAAATAAATGGCTCAAAGATTTCTTTCCAAGCAAGGCAACATGAAGGAAGAAATACAGACATTTCAATCAGCTGTTCTTGGTAAAAGGAAACATCTAAAACTTGCAGGGCTCTGGCCCCTTGAGGACTGAAGCTGGACATACCTGCTCTAAAACTAACTGGTTTCAGAAGACGCTTCACTAGAAAGAGACTGTTAGCAAATTGGTGCCAGTTTTAATTAATCCATGTAGAAGAAGGTGCTCTGGTCAGAGGAAACTTTTTAACCTACATGGAAGCACAATGTGAAGGAAACTACTGCTGACCCCAATGAAAAAAATGGGAATGGAAGCATTGTACTGTGGGAATTCAGATATTCAGTAGGGATAACTGGGAATTTGTGGCACTGATAAAAATATTGTTCTCCAACTGTGCAAAATTAGTGGACAAAATCACTCATTTTGGCATTAGAGCATTTCTTTGGTTGAAATTGAAGAGAGAATTTAGTGATTGGAATATAAGGGATATTAAGACTTTTAAAAGGGATGGTAGCCAACATTTTGCATGATAGGCTGGTATTTTACTGTACATGCTATTAAAGATGCTAGAGCAGCACACTCATATGATAACATTCACCATAACTGAACATGACATAAAATAATACCACCTGCAAGGAAAACTCATTGCTTTTGGTTCTCGAAAAATGGAGGAAATTTGTTCAAAAACGTATTTTATAGAAATTATCAGAAAATAGACACAAAATTAACTGTTAAAGAGGTTTCAAAAACCTAATAGAACAACCACAAAAAACAAGAAAAAACTGCAAAATTATAGAATATCCTGTGTAAGTGCGCCATGTCTACGACAAAATTAAAGGTTGTTAAAAGTTGTCACTCCCCAGATCCAAAACCACATTTAAAAATGAGGCTGTTATCTACACAGGAAAAACATGCCTGCCTTGATCGGACATAAAAACCACAATTAAGCTTACGGCACATAAACTAGCTATTGTGGTGTCAAGAAAAGATTGATGTTTGGCTTCTCATAAGCCCTTATTTGTTTTTATATGTTCAATGTGGCCAGAAAGTCTCCAGTTCTGCAAATGTGCTCATTCGTTTGAAAGCTGAGGTTGACAACATGGCATTAAGTGACGCCTTAGGACTGAGAACATAACTTGCCACTAAACAAAGTGCTTAAACTTTAGAATCTCTTAAAAAAAAAAAAGTGTCATCTTCAGCAGTGAAAAGACAATTACTGTGCATTGAGGAGACCAGAGTTTGGAACTATTTGGTCTCCAGAGAAACAGACTTAATGAGAGGGGAAAGAAAAGCGGAGGAGCAAAACCAAAAGAAAAGCAAATAGATGTGAGACGAATGTCAGTCACACACTGAGTAGGTGTGGTGAGGCTGGCAAATGCAAAGCAAATCATTGACAAACTATCAGTCAGTTAGATAGACAGAACATAGGGTGGAGAAAACCAAAGAAAGCAAAAAAAAGAGAAAGCTTATGGGGAATGCAGATGAGAAATATGTTCAAATAACATATTTGTGCAAGGAACACATGCACAAGAAACAGGAAGAGACAGCAAGTGAGACAGAGAGAGAGACAACAAGTGGAACGGCGCGGCCTGTGAGGGATTACCCCGGGTTCATTCTGCAACCGGAATTACAGCATGTGGAAAAGATTAAGGCGGCTGACCACTGAAGCGTCAGGATTGGCTGATTTTTTTCCCCCCCCTGTCTGTCAGAAAAACGTTGTATCCAATACGGTGTAGCAGCATCGTACTGTGACAGGCGCATCCATCATACGTGGGGAAAGCAACAGCTACCATTATCGAGTATAATGTCACATAGCCCACTTACATTGAAGCCAAGGCATTCAGGTGTCACAGGGACGCAAATGAGTTCGAGTCGAGACGGAAATACGCAGCTGCTTAACGCTTGGATGGCTGCTGTCTGTGCAGCTAGAGTAAAGTACCCTCACAAGCCTCTGAGGAAAAACGTTCACTTGTATCATGGCGGCCTCATGGTTTCTGTGTGTGAAGACAACGTGCGGCAGTCACCACCAGTTTAATGAGCATCTAACCAAGAAAAACAGGGAACCTTACTTTCCCTCAAAGTGAGCGCATTTTTCAAGTGAACCACAGTGTGTATGCAGCTGTTGCGTACATTTTCTCTACGGAGCAGTGAGTGGGATAAAGGGCTAACTTTTGAGAAGAAATGCTCTCTGCTGTGACTCATCACTAGCAGCGATGAGAGAAATCAGGGTGGCGCTGCAGGGAAACTTCAGGAGCTACACAAACACAGGTGGCTGCATAGGTGGAAAAGGCCGGCCATTACAGAGAGAGGACTGAGGAGAGCACATCGTCGTGACTCTGTTGCCAACGAACAGAAAGAAACTCCAGAGGTTGTAATTCAAGGGCTGGTCAAGAACGTCCCCATTCCACTCTATGTAACCTCGCTAAATTATCTGACTGCTTCTTGAACCAGCAGCAATAAATGCATGTTTCCCTTAACTCTCGCTTTCTCATCTGTCATTAAATGAGGCCAACTTTCTTTAAACTCTCTTTAGGCCCTTGCTTTTAGTTTAGGTCTGGGTTATATGGCATTGGGATTCAGTTAACAAGCTTAATGTCCAGTCGGTGTGTAAAGCATGAATTCAGGTCCTAATAAAAGTGTGATCGTACTTTGTCACAATAATACACAGATCGATATTACAACAACATATCTGCGATGTGTGCAACTCTAATAACAAGGCAAGTAAGTTTGATTGTTATTTGACATCCTGGTGAACAATGGTGTTAGTTGATGTCTGTCATGAAAACATCAGCTCTGAGTTGAGGGAAAGGTCTTCTGGCTTGCAGAGGAAAATTTCAAAGCGGCACTTCAAGTGTTGCATTCCCAGCAGAAAACATGATAAACAATGGGTGTCCTGGCAGTAACAGTCCCCGCTCAACACTTGCATAGAGATGGAATGTGTGGGGCAAATAGTTTCTGAAAACAAAGCTTCATAATCAGCTCGATTCTGACCAGTGTGTGTGATCACACACTCAGAACACAGAGAGCAACGAAGCTGCTCTCAGAATAGCATTACAAGGATTGTGTGTTTTAATGATCCCAGTCTATGTGCAAACAGGGACCCGTCGACTATGCAGAAGTCTTAATGATAAAAGACATCTAAAGTTGTGGAAGCAACAACAAACTCCTTGTAATTGCAGTTTTGCATGGGAGTGTTTCCTTATTTCTCCCTCCATCAGGTTGCAGAAAGCTATTTGAAATCAGTCTGAACTCTTCCCCACCAAACACCAAAAGATGTTTGTAGAAATTTGCTCATGTCATTTTTATAGGTTATTTTTATAGATAAATCATAATTTATCTATAAAATTGGATTTAAGTGTCATAAAGATAATATTTTTTTTGTTGTGCTATTAAATTTGCAGATGGCTTTGTGTGTCAAGGCTCTTTGAATCACTATAATTAATTTCAGAGAGCTGGTTGATTAGTTGGTCTGGTGAGCTCAATTAAAGGAAATCAGAAGGATGTTCCATATTATTAATCAGGCCACAGGTTTCAAGCAATATGGGAAAGAGAAAGAATCTCTGCTGACGAAAATCATCAGATAGTTTAGTGCCGAATGACAAGATATGAAAACATTTAACAAAAACTGGAGCATTGTTATTGTACTGTGAAGAGATCTATGGCTGATTCAGAACAAATATGGGTTTGTACAGATAAAAGCTAATGAGGAAGGTTTCTGTTCAGCAAATTCATTGGATTAAGAGAGCAGCTGTAAAAATGCCCTTACAAAGCAGCAAACAGTTATTTGAAGTTCTCATGGGGAGCTTTGTTCAGTAAAATTTCATTTATACTGCAACAGTTCATGACTTGAAAATTATACTGACCATCATTTGCATTTAAGAAGATCTGAGAAAATATCACTTGGAACATCAAATAATAATTTGGAATACGGTGTAAAGAAGAAGCCTCAGTGTTGTACCAATGGTACACAAAATAATTAGAATACATGGTAATTTCATGAGATTTTGCAAGACTGAAATGTTTTCTCGTCCATTTTAAATCTGCTTTGCAAAGTGCAACCCAAAACTGATGCAGAATTTGTATTACTGGCAGCTTTTGGTGCTTCACTTGAATAACACACTCCTAAAATTTCAGAGTTGTGCAGTGATATTCAATAAATTAGAATATTAAAAAGCTCAGTCAATCCACTAACTCATATTTGCAAGGTCGGGCACACATCCATATTGACTGACATGAATTATGATTTTCTGCTTACAGCTAATGAAAAGCTAAATTTAAGATTAGAATATCACATCTGATAAATGAACCTCATCAATAAATATTAAATAAAGATAAAATTATAAATTTTTCAAATATGTGGTGACAACTAAAGGTAATAGCATTCATAATGAAAAAATTAAATATATTTCCATGGGAAATTTGTTTGTACAAGGGGTAAAGCTGGGAGAAATCTTCCTCCCACCTGTAATTACTGAATTCATCTCTGCATGGCTATCGTAATTGAACCGACTCACATCTGCAGGATGTATATAAGAGTTTGTTTTGGTTCCTTCTGTATCCAGATCTCACTCAATTAACTACTTGGTCAATTAAAACTCTGTTTTTATCTCAGTTCTTAATTTGAACCTGATCTGGTGTTTATACATTTATACCTGCTGCATTAAACAAATCAGTTCCTTTCATTGTAGAAGTCCACAATGTTTTTGTACCGGTACTGTTTATTAAAGAATAAAGATGTCCAGCTGTAGCAGATGGATTCAGATCTGGCCAGGTTTTGCTTGTGTCAGGGAAGTTGGCTCGATCTGACCGTCCTCAGCAGCACAGATGGTAGTTTACATTTATACTATTGGCACATAAAAGAAATGCTCGTAAATCAGGTAAGATTTTCTCATTTTTGACTCTGCTGAGTGAATGAAACAAAAATTAAAAGATTTCCTCACTTCATCTGCAAGTGGTTGTTACAGTTCTTTAATTGAGCCGTTTTGAAATAATTGTAGCTATCAAACAGGAGGTCAAGACGAAAGCTAAAATTCACAGGCTGATAATAAAGCTGCTGAGAAGTTATTACACAGGGTTATCTTTATAACCTCTGACCTGGCCTTACACATTACAGATAACAGCGGAAACGGAGAGACGTCAGATGTTGCCTCAGTTCTATTTTGCAGATTATTAACCACAAAGGGATAAAAAGGTCTGCGCCTTTCAGGGCAGGTTTGTTTCTGTACCTAAGACTTAGAAAAAGGGTAAAAGAAAGTTAGCAACTCATTACACCTTTGTGCACTCATGGCGGCTATGACTTAGGCACAATGCTGCTCTGTAGACTTCAGCTGAACCTGATATTTTCTATTTAACTCAGTCACAGCTCTTGGATCTGCAGATTGCAAGTCGATCATGTAGAATGATGGGAAATCATTTAAAACGTTAGAAACATAAACAACACCAGCCTGTATTTGTGCTATCAGTTCTATATGAAGGAGGACTCCAAAGCTTCAAAACGCGAACGCATCGAGGAACCGTTGAGGGCTGCATTAGCAGAAACACTTCTCTTCTTTTGGAGAGTTAGAGAAGCAACAGGAGTTAGTTTTTGCTTAACCATAGCACTGAGCAAAAGCTTACCAAAACTTTAAAACAATGAACTTATCACCCAACTGACCTGGCTAATAGCTAACGGCGTTGGCTAACGGTGTAATCTAGAAAATTAACAAGAGAGCAATTATGCAACACAAGTCACATGTGACCCCAGCAAATGTTTTGTTAAGGTTGTAACGATTTAAGATGAGTACTGCACATCAAATTGAAACATTGTATTTACCATCGGTAAATTTAAACTATCAGTTGAACAGTAAATAGAAATTGCACTTAAATAGAAAACACAAATATTTTTAGGAATTGTGCAAATTTTTGGGAGAGCAGATAATGCCTAGAAATAGGAGCAAATGAAACAATGCCTATAGGGTTACAAATCCTCTTTGCTACTTCGACAGCTAAAGTATGGCGCATGGCGAGACTTAGAAGGCATTCGAGGGTGCACAGTGCTGACTGATAAAAACTAAGACTTAGAGGCAAACTTGTAGGCACAAAGGAACAGAGGCTCTCAGGCAGATACACATAAATTTGCATGTACATGCATATTACACACACACACACACACACACACACACACCCCCACACACACACACACACACACACACGCACACATGCAGCCAAGGAACACATTCACAGCCTCACCCAGCCTTGAAATCCTTTAAGACTGGGGGATCTGGCAAAACAGCTCATCCATTCTGCTTTTGATCTATTCCCCATCTCCAGCCTGCAAAGTGCAAAGCGAGAAAAACAAAAGAGGAGAGGGGACTGCTCGTCTCTGAGAGACCAAACAAAGGAGAAAATGAGACGCACAGAAAGGATACCGGTGCAGACTGTGGATGTGAGTCTGTGCTTTGACAGATTCAATCTGGATTTCAATATGCATTTGTAGATTCACCACAGGGGATATCTTTGGGAGGGCTGATGATTCGAAGGGACTGGATTGATCTCTTATTTGACTTGTTAAAGTTAAATACGCAAACCTCAGTGAAGGCGACAAGGCTCATGTGACGTCGTAACTCAGGCTAGCAGAAGAGGCAGTGAACGGACACATTTAATTTGTTTGGAGAAAAAGCTTAGTGTTTTCCAAACACGTGTCTGTGGTTTATGGCCAACTTTACTTTGGTTCAATTTGTGCAAAAGACATTGTTTCAGATGCCTTGTGGGCCTTTTAGATGCAACTTTGCAAACTTATGTTGTTTTGCCATATTAAACAATTAGGTTTCCCAACAAGCCATACTGGTTTGGTTTGTGGTTCTTATGGTGTTTCGCTGTCATTTTATGTTCATTTTGGCTCCATGTAGACTAGAAAAACTTGTGAATGATCTTTCTGCCTGTAGGATGATAAATTGAATTTTGTTTGAAAATGACTCCTAAAGCCAAATTGATTCAATTGCTTCTCTGAGACCTACATTGAAGACTTTCCCTACTGACACAAATCTAAAACTTTGCTGGTTTCAAAGACGCTGCCACAATTGCTAATGACTGATAAAAATCCATTGCATTTGATTGGCAGCAGCTAGCCGCAGTTCTCTCTCCAAGTAGGTTTTTTTTACAGGCACACAAAAGTTTAGGAAACATTTAGGAACTAAAATAAAAAAGTTCAAGTTAAATCATTTAATCTGCAAAGTTGACAGTGATGGTAGCCGTTGCACCCCTGAAGCAAATCCATGTTTATCCGCATTTCAGTCTGAGCGTAAATAAATACCAAGGCAGACATAATTAGTTCATAACGTCCACGCATGCACATACTCGACAGATCTTAAAAGAAAAAAAAACCTGGTCACGTTAGGCCAGACGCTCCAACCAGACATCAAATGCTCCATAGTGGATTGAATTTGTGGCTTCTGATCAGTCTTCATACATATTTGGGCAAATTAAATTAAAAAGAGATGAGAGGAAGTCTAATAAAAGCGACTGGAGTCTTTTGCTCGCAGACAAGTTGTAGTTATTTTTTTTCATAGCTTCTGTGACCTTCAGGGCTGTCTGCACCACTCAGGACATTTAGCTAATAACAGAGACAGCTATGCGTGCAGTAAACCAGCAGCAACAGAGACGTTCATAAACCAATCTACGGCTTTGTGCCCCACTATACAGACCTTAGAGAGAGGGCGCGAGGCTTTTAAATTCTGAATAAACTTCATGCCACAGCCGCCGACATGAGATATTCCTACTAAACAAGGTTGACATGGTGATATGATGGAAAAATAAAACCCATCTACAGGGAACAGAGAGCATCAGAATCAACACAAAGTTTGATTCTGATCAGCAAGGACTGATCAGAAGTATAACAACAAAGAATGATTTTTCTTTTTTTTTTTTATTGTTATATTGAATTCGCACATTTAATTTGAGGGTCTGTGCACAATCTTCACAGCTTACAGTTCTCAGAAAAGTAGAGGAGCGCCTTCAGACCTCACAATATAATTACTGCGTGAAAATAAAAGGGAGAAAGTGTGTTTAATGGCTGATTCTCCAAACTTAACATGGTCTGACATGCTGCAGGCAACATGCCACAGTTCCAGTGGTTTGAAAAATGAACCACACACGCTTTACAAAACAGACACGCGCGACCTGTGGAAATGACACACGCACACAAAGAAAAAAAAAGCACCACGATGTTCAGCTCTGATGGGATTTTCTGTATTATTTTCTGGGACACAGATAAAGCGAATAGATGAACCAAAACTGAAATATGAAGCTTCTTTCCAGCAAATTTGCAGCCCCTTATTGTGATCCACAAACGGGCTTTGCAACTTTTCAGGGACAATTTTATGCATGATTCAAATAAAACAGCTGCACTGTATAGTGGAAAATAAAAACAACTTATGTCGTCACATATTCTTCTCCCCTGTAGGCAGGTAGATAACATTCCTTTACAAGAGACCTGAGTACAGCTCAGACTCTCATCAATCCTTTGGATTCCTCCTTTTTTTTAATGTTTGCAGCAGTGTGGGCTCTAGCAACTAAACATTTTCTTGCACAAATATATTTCATATGCATATTTGTACAGTCATTTTGTTGAGGAAAACCACTGAAAACAAACTTCTAAATCTGGCTGATTGCTTTGAATAAATTACAATGATAATCACGAGTCAGTGGCTTTACTGTGAACTGACATGCATGTGGAGCTATAAACTATACATTTCCACCAACTCATTACTCTTTGTTTCTATAGAGAAAGCTTATAATCACCAATAAAACAATGGGGTCATGGTTGTATGAGCTCATTGTCAACAAAAACGTGCTGAAAATATCCTGCTGAAAGGTACGTTTTTGGGCTTTATATCAAGTCAAATTTCAATTAATTCTGCAGCTTAACCAAGAATAATTTGAGCTGCTTTAAGCTGAATAGACACTTTCTTTTTACCCTGTGTGCAGATTGCATTTAATTAATCATGAAGGAAAAACTTCCACCATGTTAGAATGATGCATCTTCCATTTTTCAAATACTTTGCTTGTTTCAGTCCAGATGTAACAGGGAAAAATGTCTCCCACAAAGTTCCATGTTCGTCTCATTAGTGCTCTAAAAGTCTTGGAGATCCTGAAAATATTTTTCGGTAAATGTGACTCCCTGGGTGTGTTTTGGTCAGCAGGGGTTTTTTGTCCTGGAACTCTACCATGGAAGCCGTTGTTGTCCAGTGTCTCGGAGAGACGTCTGCAGATGGTTCTCTGATGTCCTCATCATTGCCCATTTAAAGTCATTTTTGGAAAATATGGCACATATTGGAAATGTCTGTGAATGTCTCATACTTTTGTAAATAACTGCCTGTCACTTTTGTTTCCTGGACTCCAAAAACCTTAGAAATGTCTTAACCCTTCCCAGACTGAAAGATACGACTTTAATGCTCATCCAATCTTTTTTAGATTTGTTTTTATTATTATTTTTATTCTACTGCTCAGACATTTTGGGGCTCATGTCCCAAAATATCTGTTTTGGCACATTTGGGACTGATATTATTGTTTAGTTATTGTTATTGTTTAGTTATCGGTACTTACCGATGTAATTAATAAGTTCATCGCCATTTTGTTTTCAATTTTTTAAAATTTCTTTCATGACACAATTTCATTACATAGCTGGTGAGTCACATGGTGATGCATAGAAGGACTAGACATCAGTCTAGCAAAACTAAGTAACTAAACATAAACTTTAGTCCACATGAACCTATTTATTTAATAGTGCACAGAACACCATAATTATTTGCAGAGAAGCGTTCATCCTACCTTCAGCATAATATAACAGAAGAAGGAGCGTTGACTTCCATATAGAAATGGAGAGAGGTTCATGTCAGGCCCACTTTAGCAAAAATAATTTTCCTCTCCAGCATTAGAAGAGTGTGTCTTATTCCTTCCTGCTGTATCAAAGAGTCTGGATCCCTTCCAAGCAAGCACAGTAGTGGATGTACCAGCATATGTTTGCTCATTGCTTTGCTGATGTTAACACGTACCGCCCTGCAGAAACACGGGAATCTTGTTCCAATTTTGATCTGACGTTTAGGACAATTTGGTGAAACTCAGGCTTCTGTAGTTCATTGCCAGATCTCAACAGTAATAACAGACAGTTGTTAATGACTGAACTGGACTGGTTTCTGTGGTGCAACACATGTCCTAACCTCACTGGAAGTGACTAGTTGCAGCTCTTGTGTATTTAAATCCAGTATGTCTATCAGACCTGGTTAAGAGCTAATCATCTGTGCAGAAGCCCGAGGCAAAGAAAGAGATCAAGCCAAGCTGTGGCGTGCTGAGCTACATCACTCTTCTATATTAAGGAGAGGCTCAAGACCTTCTTGAATTTGTTAACCTGCTGAGTTCACACCTCACCTCCACTCCTCTCCTCCAACTACCCTCCGAACTCTCCTTCTTTGCCGTCTTTTTCATCTGTTCTCTCGTTGCAGCATATAAATTGACCGGAGTACATCTGCATCTCCAGCGGCAGCTGGAGTAATGGTGTTCTCACAGACGGTTCAGGAGCAAAATGAAGGGGAGAGAGATTGGGGGGGGAGGGGGAAGCACATTGCTGTAATAAAGGTAGGAGCTGTCCTGACAGGAAATAAATAAATCCAACAGAAAAGGCAGAGGAACTGAACGAGCACATTCACTCTTTAACTGGAGGAAGTCTTGTGTAAATAACATAGCTCAAATCATTTCATGCAAATTGAGGTGATGCCAATTTTCTGTTTGTGCATGTGCGTGTGTAAGTGTGTGTTGCAACACTGAAAGGCAAAGTGCATGCTAGATATTCAGCAAATGCCGCATTTCTTTAGATAATAAAAGAAAGTCTTCTTTTGATGAGCTTTTCCACTTGACTTTTTCTCTGAACTTTGTGACATAAGGTCACCTGGAAAGTAAACTTCGCCATGAATGCAATCCGACATCAAATATTTGGACGCTGAATCATGACAGTGAAAACGACGCTTGGCCCACAGCAGTTTACTGGTCATTTCTTGACAAAAACTCAAGTTGCAGGTGCAAAACGTGTAACAGCAAGACACCAGAGTTTTTAGATGTTTTCACAACAGAATACCTAGAACTAATTTATTGTTTAAAAGTATAAATACATAAATGCATTATGTGTTCATAGATGGATGGATGGATGCCTACTTTGGCAATGTGATAAGTAATTTTTTTTTTTGAAGCCTCAACGATTGAAATTCTAATAAAAACAGGAGAGAATGCTGACTGTAAACCCTAAAACAGATTTTGTTTATTCTAAATCACATCAAATTTCATATTGTACCAGCATCTACAATAACATGCCGCTCCCAACTGAAGCATCAGCGGCAATAATAGCGCCCCATCTTGTACAATAATAGATCCGTCACAGGGATCACAAGTTCCTTTACTCTGAGATTTTGAGAGTTCATCTCATATTAGAAATAAAATTACAATAATATAAAACCTCGTCCTTCATACTCTCCCCTCCCACAGGTGCTACGCAATATCTGTGTGTCCTCCGGCTGTGAATCACATTCATGAGAGGTTCAGAAGTTAAGATATCCTTTCTTGCAGCAGTGCATAATGGCACAATGCAAAGAGAATTGTGATGCGCCTTCCTTAGTGATTTGTTCACATGTTCTCCAAAACCACCAGAAATACAAATGCAGCAGAACCTGAAGCTGAAAGTTTATGTCCAAACTCACTCTGCCAGAGAAAGTGGAGAGATAATTTATTCTAGTTGTACGTGAGTAAACTTCTCATTACTAACAATACAGCATATGACCACAGTACAAGCTTTAAATATTAATATTATTAGCGATGCATCCGCCTAGACCCGTCACAATAAAGAGTAAGTCAATTAATTGAATAGTAAATAAAAATCTTCAATATTCAGTTGCTTGATTTATAATTTTTCTATTTTTTTTTCTCATTTTACCAGAAACTGAATGATAAAAGTCTTCAGTCTGGTCTCAACTATACCATTTTTTGAAAAATAATTTTGTTCACAGACACTTTATAATTTATTTTATTTGTTGTTTCAGTTGTTTCCTTCATTTTTGGATATTCCAAATGTCTTCCAGTTCCAGCGTTTAATGTTTATTAGATGTAAAGTTTGAGGATGTGTTCTTGCATTTTGTTTGCCATTACTGCTGTTACATTAGTTGAAAATGTTCTCCAAACAGCAGTGCTATCGTTTATTGCAATAAGTTCTATGATAATTTATTGTCCAGAAAAATTTGTTATGGTGACAGGCCTACACCCATCCGAGTTACACAATCGCTCCTTTTAAACAATAAAATTTTTATTTTTTCCCCCTATTAAAGGCATCAATGCTAAGAACTTCCTGTGCAGAGTGTACCCCACGTCTTTCCCAATGACTACTGGAAATTGTCCCCCTCTTGCCCTCGCCCCCCTGCAATAAAAAGCCGATATAGACAATGAATGGAAGGAAAATGTCATCCTCTTATTTTCTGCTGCTCACGCAAATGGGTGCTATAACTTTTATACTTTTTTTAAATGCCCAAAGTTTCCCCATAAAAAATAACTGGGAACACCTTGCACTATTTCCCAGTACTCTCCGTCTTTAAAATGGGTCACAAGAGGCGAATGTGACTCGGTGGGATGAGCAGTTGCCCAGCAAATTTAAAGTTGTTGGTTCAATTCCAGCTTCCTCCTGCCACATATTGATGTGTTGCTGTGAAGAGATGTAACCTCTAGTGGCCGATCAGTCTGTCAGTCATTGTGTGCACGTTTGTGAGTGCAATTGGGTGAATGTGGATGCGATGTAAAGTCAGTATGACTAAAAGATATACAATAAATTTTGTCCAACCATCAATCCACAAGATATGTTGCCTTTACAATTCAGCTGTTTTATACATTTTACCACTTTTTATAAAATCCACACTTTGACTCGACGCACGATAACATTTTGCTTGCAAACATTTCTTATGCAAGAAATCACAGTGGGTTACATCACCACGTCTTTTACATTTGAAACCTTTAGCAAATTTTACTCTTCATAAACAATTAATATATATTAAATCACTGGCATTTTTATTTCAGAATGCTAATACAAACTTGAAGCAGGGTTTATAGTTTTTTTTAAAAATCCCTCCAGAGTACAGAAAACCCATACTTGGCTCCCAAAGGGAATTTTCTAATTAATTGTTGCGAAAAACTCAAACCAAAGAATGATTTTGTGATTATGTCCCAGTGCTGTCAATCACATTAGTGCATTCTCTTCTCATCCCCTTCACTGTGCTGTACACTGTTCTCCGTAGCAGAGTTTGTCTTGAATGTTCAGGCTAGTTGTCATGGCCACTGATGAACAGCGCTTACACGAGGTTGATTGACAGTGCTAAGATCTTCCTCCCGGTTCTGATTGGTTTTTTATGACCAGGAGTGATGCATATATGTAGTAGAAGCACTGGGATGAAGGTCATCTGTCCCATACAGTACTGTCATGATTGAGTGATAGTTTAAACAAATATGTAAAAAGTTTTCTTTTGGGGCTGCTTAAGTTTCTTTCGCACTTCTGCTTATGTGAAGGATCTAAATACTTCATCTATCACTGCATTACTCAAAGAAATGAGAACCTCAAGAGATAACTGGCACAGAAACACTGCTTCCTTTGGCACTTCAACTCATTTCAAAGTCTAATAGTCATCACCCTCACAGGCTTAAATAACACATTATCAATATGGTAGACTTTCTGAGCCAAATCTCATCCTGTGTATTGACTCGTTCAAAGAAGCAACGGCTGGGAGCAATTTTCTCTGTCATGCTGCTGTGGGCCTTTGACCTTTCCCTCTTCTGGCCAGTGTCTCCACTTGTAGCCTTAAACCGCTTCCTGCTTAGCAGACATGTAGCGAGCATCCAACTGAATCCAAGACTCAGACATTTCTTTCTAAACTCTTCCCCTCTCTCTCAGGTGGTTTCTGTGCTGAAAGAGTGATTAAGTGCCTCCATTATTAGACTTAATTAATGACTCTTTTCTTACCTGGAACTGGCTGAGAGTTTTCAGAGCGCCGCCGGTCTGCAGCAGGCAGATATGTGTTAATGTAATGATTTACGGACAAGTACGAAACGAAAAAACACAACAAAAAAAACTGCGGTGAAAATCTATTAAATCAATAACGATGGTAACCCTTCTAATCTGCATCCTCTTTTGCAGCCAAACATATTGGTCCGCAACAGAGTCCAGCACCTCGGGAGGAAACAGCTTGCTTAATCCAAACTGCAATAATTACTCATTTTACAGCTTCCTCAATTAGTCAGCATGATCCTGTCAATGAGCTTCATGTAGAAAATGAGAGTCCATAGCTAGAGGCCAGGCAGCTGCTGGGAGGCTGGAGCGCTTTGTCACCATGGTGGCAAATTTAAACGTGGATGAAAATGTTTGTTAAATACAAAACAGAAACAAACACAAATTTGTTGGTGCAATTTACAGCAAAGTGAGCGTGTCTTGATGTTTGTTCTATTCATTATACAAATCAGTCCATCTTGGTTGAGCGTTACATAGAATGAAGGGAAACATGATCTTTTTTTTTTTTTTAAGCGGTATCTTCTTTTAATATTGTGTGACAGAGTCTTTTGCACCAATCACTGTCAAAAAAGCGATCTCTGCACTTCACAGCGTGACGCCTGCGTTTGCTAACCGGTAGTTTGACCCACTCTTCCTGTGCAAACTGCTGAAGCCGTCTCAGGTTTGAAAGGCACTGCAATTTTCACATCTTTCCATAGATGCTCAACAGGATTAAGATTTGGACTCATGGAGAGCCGCTTAAGGGATGTTTTTGTCAGCAGTGCTTTTTTAGCTTTGTGTCTGGAGTGCTTATGAGTTTTCATTTTGCCTTGCACCCATTCACGTCACTAATAGCAGCAAAGTAGCCTCAAAACCAAGCTGAGCCTTCTCTGTTTCACACAGAACTCAATGTAATAACGCTTATTCTCAAAATTAAGGAGTGAAACTGTGAGTAAAAGACAACAGAAAAGAACGACAAAAGCATAATGGACAAAAAGTTCAGAGTACAACAAAGAGGACATTTTAAATGGACTTAATATTATTTAGGGGTGTCAGATTTAAGAGGCTAAATGCAAAGGCATGCCACAGTTTTAGGATTTCTATTATTCAAAATATATTTAAAAAATTTATTTTATCTCCATCTTCTGCACAAGTATTTTTAATCCATTGCATAACATCCCAATATATTTGTGGTTTTGGGTTTGAATGCTTTTTGTTAGCCAATGTGTTTATGGTGCATTGGATAACTGCTTTTAATTTAGTTCAGTAGAAATCTGGAGAAATGAAGCTTTGTTTCAATAAGCCATAAATTCACCACTAAATTGTCCCCATCCAAATAATATGCTGTTCACCAATCAAAAGATCTTTAAGCTACACGTCTCGTTCTCAATCCACACAAAGACTCAGCATAATTCTTCGGCTAATCTGTGTCTTAAAGGCTGTGCAGCCTAAACTCAATCAGAGATCAAACAACAGATCAAGCAAATGTGGGATTTACAGTTATGTGTGGAAAATGTTCACAAGTGCTGCGTGAAGGCTTACGCACGGTTTCGACACACACATGTACCGCCGAAACCTAAAGGCAGGCATGCAGATGAGCATGCAGAGGCAAACATCGGCTCACAGAGCAGCCAGAACCGAGCGTCAGAGCAGCTTAAGCGACAGCCGCTGTCACACCGCTGCTCCCCCAACAGCAAACAGAGTGATTTCCTTTGAAGAACGCAGGTAGGCTTTAGAGAAGGTCTTTTTATATTCCTGTGAAGAAGAAAGCCGTCTGTGTTCCCCGCAAACAGGTTGAGTCACATTAACCATTTGTGTAGCTATCTGGAACGATGCTGTTTTACAGCGTAGCCCTGGTGTTCAGGCCATCTGGAGCGCACAGCACCTCAGAAAAGTGTCCATGTCGAAACACGGGCAGACACTTCCTCTTTTATTGCGCGCCTTTATCGAGCTCAATACAAAGTGCAAAACTCGGAGGATTAAAATCAACTACCCAGAAATGATTTGGTTATTCATTCCAGTGAGAAACAGAATTGAAGGTCATAATAACACAGGCGTTAATAATAAGCACGGTGGCAGCTAAAACGTTGCAGATATTACCGAAATATACACATTCTAATTTTAATCTTGAGACTTTTGGTTTTTTAATGCCTCTATTTTCCATCTCATTTATTTGTCAGCCTCTTGTCCTCCTCCTTCTCTTCTCTCTGGATTATTGCTGGTTACAGGTGCCAGCGGTGTCTTGGCCACCGCACAGACAAAGCCACGCCAAGTTCAGCATCACTGCTGGCTGACAGGCCTGTCAGTACAGAAGCAGCTGGGAATTTTGATTCACCAGCCAAAAGTGGACAAACAAATATTTTTGTGTGTTCCAGCTTCATTATATCCTACAGATGAGCTTCACTAAGCTTGGCCCCAGGCTTTATGTAATTATTGAAAGTTCAGGTTTCCATTTTTTTTCTTCTAAAACAGTTAATGTAGACGGGAAGCTTTTATTTATTTATTTTTTTTCAGAACTCATGTGCCAATTTTTGGAATTTCGTTTTTAACATGTTACTCAGATCGAAGATATTTCCATTTCAAACAAATTATGCATAAAATAATTGTATTCTATGTTTGAGGAGTGAGAAAATCCTTTCTGCCCTGCAGCGTCTGCCAGAAAAAATATTTTAGCAAAACTCCATCTGCTGCAAAAGCTCTCTTTCTGGAGCCCGGGAGGGTAACATCTGCCACACACGGTCTCTGGTATACCGTCCTCCTCCTGAGAGTGAACCAGCTGTTACAGATGTAACCCATAATGTGCAAAGAGTCTGGAGCACGTAACCTGAAGGAAGCCTTAAAACAACCAGCTTGAGAAACACTGCCACACGCAAACTCTCCAATTTTGAACTTGAGGTGAGGGAGACATAACGTGTGCGATATAAACATAAGTTTAAAGAGTCTATGAGGCAGATTTACATTTGGGGGCTATTTGCCATCTGCTCGCAAATTATAAAGGGTGCCAGTGGGAGCCACGAGTTCTGTAGGTTAGTTGGAGAAATTGCCCCGCTCTACAAATACAGGCACAGCCAGCTAATTTCAGTAATGATTCCACCTGAACCACCATGAATTAGAACAAAGTTGGACCCAGCAGACATGCTGATAATTAAAAATGGCCAAAATGGTAGAAACAGCTTTTTTTTCTCGCCACAGGCCACATACACCTGAATCTGATTTACAGTGCAGGTATTTAAAATGTGCTTTCTGGCCTGTATATTGTATATTGACTCTACCAGTTAAATTAAATGAGTTCACACACTAATCAGATTAGTGGAGAAAGTACAGTATGTCTTACTGTTTTCACAAGGACTATACATTGAGTTTCATTCATTTTGTATTTATTTATGTAGCCTGACCCTGACTGTTACCCTCAACGTAATCTAGACTCAGTTCACACCTTAGTCCTAAACTTAAACCACAACCCAAAAACACAACCTCTCCTTATGGGTCCCCACAAGCAGCAGTGTGTCCTTACAGCAGTGTGTCAAATTCAAGGCCACACGCATGTGCACACACAGGCAACTGGTAAGTCACCAATTAACCTAATATTCAATCAAATTCAGTTTATACAGCAGCAACTCCCAAAAATGTAATTTCAAGGTATTTTATGGGACAAAGAGTCAAATTTATCTCAAATTACTTACTATCAAATTCAGTTTAAATTCTGTTCACGTCACAATATGTTCCACTCCAGTCTAATCATAAAGTCAAACCCAATATAGTCCATCCCCCCCCCCACCACATTTTGCCGTATATTGAAAACGTGCAATGCATGATCAATTCCAGCCAGTCATACTATGCTGTTGGTAAAAGTGAGATGTGCAGGGATAACTTAGTAACTAAGAAAAAACCAGCAAGCTCCTCTAACTGTGAGAACGAGATAAAATGTGCATGCGTCTTTTTTCTGTGAACATAAACTTTTGGTTTTAACTGCATGTTTGAGTGAAATATCTCTGGTTAGAGATATTTGTCATCCTCTCCTGGAAACTTGCGGCATAGAGTCTTTTTGTTGCCTTTTTCACACGCCAGTAGGAGTTGCAGCTTAGCTACTGAAACAAAACTCATAATAATATGCTGCATATGCTTCACACTCTGAAAGCCCTGACTAATATTCCCTACAGAGCTGGTAGCACATCCAGTGACAGCTCCTCATTAAATAATACAATAATGCATAAATAGCTTACAATTCAAGCAACAGACATATTGTCAATGGCTGTGTACGTAAAGCTTTATTAATCCTATTGTTTCAAAATTAGAAGTCGGAGGTGGGTGAGATACTGATGTTCATTAGGCAGTTCATGCCATTTTTTGGCACGAAAAGTTTTTTTTCTTCTTACTGCACATTCTAGTGCCAGATATTATACATACTATGATGCTAATATTCTATTTAGACTTCATTGCATGCATGGCATTATGTGATGGCGTATGAATATTGCTCTTAAATTGGGTTTGTGGGCTGCGCCAGATTTTCCTCTGTGCCAAGGCTCTGCCCCTTCGCCGTCTCCAGCAGCCCGAACCAACAGCATGTAGGATGTGTTTTGTTAACAAAGCATGCAACAACCCCGTTCATTGTATCCCCCGCCGTATAACACCTTGCCTCTTTCCATTACCATTACTGGCATTGCTGTTTTGCAGTAGTTCTGGTTGAAATCATCACATCAGACCTGATAGTGTTATCCTTCTGCTTGAATGGCCCAGTGCCAGACTAAAAGGGACGTGAGGTGAGACAGACAAGGTTAATAAAAGCATCGGACCACTGACTGACGGTTTCACAGGCAGCTGAGAAAAGATGTTGTGCTCTCTTCAGGGAGGAGTGTTTTCATGAGATCATCCACTGAAAGGGTGAGAACATAGTGAAGCACTGTGAAGCCTTCTCATTCTCTATCTTGTCTAGCAGGTGAAAAAACAACGACTCGGAGTGCTCCAGATAAGAAGACACAAACAAAACTCTCTGCCATAGCAGGGTGGTGGCAGCTTGTATGATAATTGATGGATAATAACTTGTATAGTGTACATAATGCAGCACAGACAGAAGGGCAGCACAGAAGTGCGTGTGGTTTTATAGCTGCCAGGGTGAGATACAGATATTTCCTTGGAAAATGCAATGCACATATTTTTTTTATGGCCTCATGAAAAGAACAGCACAGATACCGTTTTACATCATCTTTAACCCCTCGGGATGATGTATGAAATAATAAAAATGTGCACTCTCACACTCTTTTTACAGCGAGGAAAATTATCTGTCACTCCATGACAAGACAATGGTATTCAAAACAATATTTGGTTCTTTTCCCAGGGAACAAATGTGCTACAAATAGTCAATTTTAGTTTTAATGTATGTGAACAATAAAAGCAAACTGAAACTGAGTTCAGTTTGTTTCAAAAATGCTTATTGAAAAATAAGCATTTTGCTTATTTTTTGAGACCAAGAACCAGAAGTTAAGAAAAATTGAACGATTTGGACCAGAAACCCAAAAACCTGCTCTTCATTAAGTGATCTCAGCACATGACGCTGCTCGGTCAGATTGAGAACAAAACTCTGCCGCTTCAAATTTGTGTGGAGATTCAAAGTTACTTTTGTTGTCAGTGAGGTGTTTTTACAATGAAGTCAGAGGAAGTACAGAGATGGAAAAAGGAATTTAATTGGAACATGTATTTCCCACCATATCTGCGGTTCAGTTAAGGCCTGAGTAAGAGATATAATATTACCAGATGACAGCCAGGTTTAACGTTTTACAGCATTGTTTTACTCCTTTAATCTTTGTGTCACGTAAAATATGTTGACTGAAAATGTGTTTTGAAAAGCAAGAGATTACTTACTCTGCAGGAAAAGCTAATAGCACTAACTGTTAATCTTTAAATATGAACGTAATAATACTTAGTATGTATTATTATGTTAATAGTATTACTAAATCCCTATTCTACAACACCTGACCTCATTTCGAATCAAAATGGTTTTCATCAAATACGACCCTGGAGGCGTCGACTATCGACAAGAAAACAATGTCTTCTTGTCTTCGGTAAAAATTTCAAATTATGTCATGATTTAATGAAGCTGAGCTCTTGCAGAAAATGTGGATACAATTGATCCCTGACAGTATTGCATTTGATTGTTTACATTCCTCCTCCAAAACAGGGCAGAGACGGATATATACTTGAAAAAAAAAAAAAAAAAACTGCAGGTGAGGCAGATGGGTTTCGACTATCTTGATTAGCAGGCAGCATGTGATGCAGAAAGGATGATATGTAAATCTCTGCGTTATCTTTACAACACACTGCAAATAGCAGATAAGGTTCCTCAAAGTGTTGATTTTAATATCATACATATGAAAACACATCCCTGGTAGTGGTGGGTGAGAAAGAAAAAACTTGTCAGTCACCAAGAAATACAAAAAAAAAAAAAAAGGAAAATTAGGCATAAAATCTAACCAGAATACACTCTTGACAATTTGTTTTTGCACATGATAAACTATTGCACATCAGGTTTTAGGATGCAACTGATTGATTTCATGGTAAACTTTGAGTTAAAGGTAAAGTTTCTGCTTCAAACTGCTCAGCATTAGAAAGAACATGCACACTTTTACCAGAAGAAATGATGGAAGAAAATCACTAGCTTGGACAATTTCTAGCTAGCTCAGCCCTGATTGGCTGGTTGGAAACTCGAAGATTCTACCTTTTTCCGATCTTTCATTGCGCCATAAGAAGTGTGAGCAGTTCACACAACTCCTCAACAAAACTCTTTGGGTTTTTTTTTAGTGACCTGGGCTGTATACATTTAGCAACCAAATCCAATACACTTTTAGTGATGTAGCGTATGATGGCACAGTTTACAGAAAAAGCCAAGAAAACAGCATAAAGACTCACAAACTAAAAAGTGTAGCATTTATCTAAAGTTTTAGATAATCTGTTAAAGCCACGATAACAGCACCAAAAGCCCTCCTTTCTTCAAAGCAGACTTCTCTTTCAATCTAAATTTATTTTCCCCTTTAAGTGTACTTCTTTCACCTTCAAAGAGGCATCCTGAATATTTAATTTTGTCCTCTGGCACATCAGCTCCTCTGCCAGCAGGATAATGGAGATTGTTTGCACCAAGAAATGTCAGCTGAGCAAGTGTTATCACAACTCCCCGTGGTACGATTCAGCTAACTGTACCCAACCACCATAAAGAAAAGTGCAAGATTTGCCAGAAGTAGCGCCCTACTGGGAACAGGACTGTGTCTGATCAGCAATGTGGACAGTAACTGTGATATTAAAGCGAGTGCTTATCTGAAGAGTGATCGACCAGCCTGTGTTGTTTCACTCAAGCATACAAGGCACATTATACGGCACTTAACATTTTGTATGGGCTTAGGCAAATTATGTGACCAAAGCATTTGAAATTAACCTGTAGAATGTGGCGGAAAGTTACTTTACCTGCCTTAGGCCTTCCTTGCTGTTCTGCATGATCCGCAGGGCGTAGTTGGACCTCTGACCTTTGCTGTTGAACTCTATGTGTCCTGTTAGGCCTTCCAATTCTACCTATCCAACACAGAGAAAGAGGCTCGTTGGAACGTATTCTCCACCACTGTGATACATATTGAGTTTATCTATAAAGCTCTTTGTCTTTATGTAAAGATAGGATTATTTATTTATAAGCGGCACAAGAAATGAAAAAGGCTAGAGCAATTAATTTCTAGCGAGACTACATGTGAAAGCGCTCTTTAAAATTGTTTACCTAGAATTTTCTTCTTCATTAGCAACAGTTCCCAACATCAAACATTGGTGGGCAACACGTCAAAAAAGGGGAGTAAAAAGGCCTGAGGGTGAGTCTTATTTCACTCCTCAGAACCAATTAGCTCCATTCAAAACATTTGAATATTCGTGTCAAGAGGAAGGTTTACCCCGTCTCCAAAGTGGAGACGGGGTGAAGGTTCAATGCTGTCTGTTCTTTCAAATTGAGTGGTTTACAGTACAAAACAACGACTTCACACTGCATATACCAATAAGCTCACTGTCTTAGTAAGTTTTATTCCACCACAAACACTATAATGATTAGTCTGATGAACTGCAGAGGCTTTGTTGTGCGCAGATGTTTTCTCATGAGCCTTGTTAACTTCTAGGCGAACTTTACACCATTTAACACACCTTAACTGAGCGCTGCTCTTCCTAACGTCATTAAATCAATAGGCGAGCTATGAAAAATTGTGAACCCTGAAAGTTAGGGCAAACTTTACCTTCTTCATGCATGAAAGAGTTATGACAATTGTAGACCCATAAACAATGGAGAAACTGTTCCCCAAAGTGGAAAACAGGCCCATGTTAAATAAAAAGAGAGGTGGAATGAAGCACGGACTGTTGCAGGTAAAATAAGTATCAGATGAATCCGAAAAGACTGAACATCTGTGTTCAAGATAGTTGAGGTTTAAGCTGTTTGAACAGATACTTTAGTTGATGTTGCTCATCAACAAATATAAAATAAACCAGTAATCATCTTTCAATCAAAAGAAAAGTATTTTGATGCACCATTCTCTGGCAGAGAAAAAGGAATCAGAAACCATTAGAAGAATTTAAATGTTTCACAGGCATCCTCCAAAATAGAACCCAGGATTTGTCCATAAAAATGTTTAATTACTTGATTGACGTTAATTAATTGAGCAACACAATCATAAAGCATCCATAAATTCCTGTAATCTTCTTGTGAAATAATGTCAGTATCAGAATATTATGAATGTAAGTGAGTACGTTTCAGTCTGCAGTGTGATTACACATTCATTTAGTTTCTTTGAGCAAGACAGACAAACAGATTGATATCAAACACATGTCAACTTTAAGGATGTTAATCCCGTTCAATCATTTATCTCTAAAGGAAAACCCTTCACTTCACTGACAGCACGTCTTTATCTCTCCTTTATTGTCTCTCAGTATAGTGCTGAGAAACAATAAACTGAGTAAAGGGAGACATTATCCTGCTTCGTGTAGATCTAAGAGGTAAAACAAATATTACCTTGCAACAAGACGTGCAGTAAGAGAAAGCATCACAAATTTGCATAAAATCAAAGCTACTACTTTGAGCACAGAAGACGATCCAGAAACTTTGGGGTGCAGGGCCAAAATATTTGCTGATGTGCAACTTAGAAATGGAGCAGTGCACATAAAAGTTCTAAAGTATTCAGCCGCTGATAGTTTAATACAGAACTTTGAATTGTTACATTTTGCACACAATCTACTGTCTGGAAAAATCTATAGGCGCTACATCAAACGTCACCTAATTAAAGCACTCACTGTGAGGAAGTAGCATGATTTCCATGCGACCAAATAAAGAAGATAACGTTTTCCTTAAAAATGGAAATAATTTTTGCCTTAATTTAGCTTTTAGCATAATTACTTAAAAACATTGTTTGTTTCCAAACAGTCTCTTTGGAAAACTGAAGATACTGTTTTAATAATTTCTAGATTTAGCCTCTTTGTGTTTAGATTTTTATTTTTAATACTTCTCAATGAAGACAACAATCTCTGCCATTTTCATGGTAAAGATATAAAACTCTGTATTAACAAACGTGGCCTCTTGACTCAGTAAAAAGACTGTTAGTCTGTTAACTGACATCTACTGAAAAAGTAGGTCACTCATTAAGACAATTTGTTGAATATCATTGTGTGACAACCAAATTTTCATTATTACTATCAAATATAAAGAAATAAAAATAACCAAAGTGATGCAGTTTTTTTTCAGCATCACACACAAGGTTTGACAGCCTCACCCTTCGTACATTTGGAAAATGCAAAATTTAATGACTATGTTTTTGGATACGTTTTATCATCGTCAGAGCTAAAGCTGTTGCTTGGTGTCATTGGTGTTGGCACCGCCGTCTCCATTGTAGAAAGAATGCTTTTGATTCAACAACATGACAGCTGCGTGTTGCGGAGCGGCGGCTAATTGCTTTAATATGTCATCATTTCATGTTGAATCTCAGAAAACGAGTTAAGAAGTTTGCAGTTATTTACTGTGGATGTATCTGACTATTTCTCTTTCTGCAAGTCTGTTGCTATGTTCCATGTGAGTTTCAGCCTCCTCTCTTCGTTCTTCAGGGGGTCCGTTTCTTGTGCCTTTCTCCAAAGTAAGAAACAACACACCTAATCCAGCTATTTTAAATCAATTACAGGATGAAAACCACTTAATTGGTCTCCTCTCCGCAGCTTTGAAAAGGGCACAAAGAACACAGGCAAATAGAGAAACAGGAAGACAAGAAAATGTCTTCCTGTTAACAAATACACACATGCAAAAACTTTAGGTGGCTTATTTGACTCAAAAAATGCAAAAAAAAATATACATATATTTCCTAAAATTTCAAACTATGCCCTTATAATATACAGGTTCCTCTACTGTCAGTTTCATCATTTTCTTCAAAGTTAATCTTACCATCCTAAGGTAATTCATGAGGCTTGTGCCGTGCTCCCAGATTTTGGATGACTTGCAGGAGAGCTGAGTAGCGCCGACGTTCTGGCTGCGGTTCAACTCCTGGACCGCTGCAACCACTGCGTATACCGCATCAAAGAGCAGGGCTGACGAGAGCTGCAGAGGAAGAAGGTGAATCTATTCTTACTACACACACACACACACACACCAAAACACCTAGAAACCTGCAATAACTCAAAGTGTAACATTGAGTGCCTTTTGGGCGGTGAGGGGTTAAACCGTCTGCAGACTGGCAGTGATATTATTCCATTAGATCATGAGAAAGAGTCTGATCTGCTGACAGCGATGAAAACCATCTCTCTCTCTTGCGGTGTTTCCTATTTCTCGGAGGGACTCTGTCCTTCCTGCTCTCATCACCAATGAAGCTGGCACACCCCGACTATTTCAATTACTGTCTGCCGCTCTCAGCAAGGGCCAAAAACAGTGGGAGAGGCAGCCTTTCCTCTCATCTCCGCTGAACAAACATCGTCACTGCTGCTTCGTCCCTGCTACATACACTTAATTAAAATACCTAATGCCTTTCATAAGAAGCTTATTGAGGGGGTTGAGCTTCACTGTTATTTATCTGTTTAATTGAACAGGAGATGAGGCGACCCAAAAGTTAGGGGAGTTATCAAGAAATGTAAAACGAATTCATGTAAAAAATGAAATGTATGAAACATTAAGGGACTGTGCTTCACTAAAATCCATCCATCCATCCATTTTCCGTCACCCTTCTCCCTAACGGGGTCTGGAGTTGCTGGTGCCTATCTCCAGCTGCGTTCCGGGCGAGAGGCGGGGTTCACCCTGGAGAGGTCGCCAGTCTGTCGCATTCACTAAAATCCTTCTTATTTAAAAGTGACATTGACACAATCTATCCACCACATAAATAGAGGAAGAGTACATGACAGAATTAGTGCTACTGACTGAAAAGGTCAATGCCTGACATGCAGTATTTTGACTATTTTCACATGTCTGAACTGTAAAATTATATGTAAATTTAGTGTAAAATTAAACCTATTTTTCTTTTAGGCTGTAAGCTAAAGCTTCACTTGAATACTTAAAAAAATGTGTTTGTATGAAAATGATTATATGACATCAATTCTATGCATTGCAAAATGTGGAAGCCATTACATAATACTGGGATAATACAGGACTATTTCCTTGAACAATATATATTATTCTAATACTAGGGAAAAGAAATTAATAACGGGTCTCGTTATCTAAATTTGTTGAACACTCTGTGAGTTTTATGCTTATTCAGTGTACAGCTCACAGGTTACCTATACCCACCTCCACTTAGTAAAGCCTGGATTCTGTTCTGATCCACATTTTGACATAAGATGGACTGTCAAAAAACATTTTATTTAGGTATACAGAATTGTTATTTTCCCCTTGTTATTAATATGACATATAGCATCTGTCAAAATAAAATAAAAAAAATGTACACATCTGACATCAGATCAGAGTGAGTTCATTCCTCGCCCCCTATATGGTCTTACTGTCTATTTAAACACAACACCCACTTTGAGTGAAACAGGTGTTATGTCAAAAGGCACATGCCTTTCCAAAACTTGCGTGGATTGTATGTGGACGCTGTGACGGAGCGGCGACCCGTTCAGGTTGTACCCTGCCTCTCGTCCATTTATAGCTGGTGCTGGGCTCCAGCGCTCCTTGTCATCCCACAAGAATAACCGTGTACGATGATGAATGGATGCATGTGCACCTTTCCTTAAACTGGTATTGTGCCGAAGTAGCTGTTGCCAACTGGACCCGTTTCCTCTGCCATGAAAAGGAAGAGTGCCAAATTTTCACTTTACAAGAGTTATGCAACGCCCAAATGTTTTGTTTTTGTTTGTTTTGCAAAAAGTGGTTGGAATGCATCTTTAACGTCTCTATTTATATCTAACTGGACTGTTACAGTATTATAGACTTTTTTTATTTTTTTATATTTGACAAAACCTAATTATTTTCTTTTGAACAGTTATTAATCTTTAAACTTTGAAGCTGCTCACCCACATGTTCTCTTTTAAAAATAATGGTGCAGGACTTCAATTTTATGAATGCGTTAATGTCTCAGTGAAACACATGTACTGGTAAGGTCATCTGCGTTTCTTTGAAAATGTGCGAGAGTGAATTAAAAGGGTGTAATCACATTGCATGTCTAACTGGGCTATTGTCAGTTTCTTGCTTGGCTCCTGTCAGCTTGTATCCTTGGTGGTTATTTGCTAATTAACTACAAGTCCTAATTGCCGCAGGCTCACCAAGTATCCAAGTGACCCGGTGTATAAAGAAGACACTTTTTCAAGCTATGTATGAATTATTCCTAACCTGTTTCACCACGCATCATTAAACCGACGGCTAGTGGGTGCGTGCATAAGACCGGTTTCTCATTTTGTATTTTTTCTCGCTTAAAACAGAGTAAATTATGTTAAAACTAAACCCTGAAGCTATTCATCTGATCTGAATTTTGATCTGGAATGTCATTCTACAATGTCTGAACTTTTTATGATTTTCTATTTATCTTCTGCTCATGCTTTTACCAATTTTTATTTTATTATCACCTCTTTTATCTTCCAAACTGTTGTAAGTGGTTGAGGTTTGTCAGCTGCCCACAAATTTTCTATGGGACTGAGATCAGGGTTTTGTGACACCTGCTCCAAAACACAGACTTTGTTGTTGCTAAGCAACTTCGTAATTACCCTGGTGGTATGTTTAGGGTCACTCTCCGTTGGCAGCTTCAACTTGTTCAACTTTTTAGGTGCTACTTAAATTTTTTCACACAAGGTTCATTCTTCCCTCACGATGCCATCTGTTTAGTAAAGTTCACCAATCATCTAAACTTTATCGTTTGAAAAGGTTTAAATAAGGATATTGCTAATATATACAACCACATGTTTTAAAAATAACTTAAACCAATTCAGGATTAACTAAGTTTATTCTTGAAATGTTATAAAGTCAGAATGGCATTGTGGAAAAGCAGGAAGTCCTGTCCTTATAACGCTGAGAACACACATGCACTGTCATAGCTGGCGTAGCTCCTGATGTAACGCTAAGCTTCTGATTTTACGACCAGGCTTACAGACAAATGGATGAGAACGCCGGGCCTGGAGGGCCTATTAGAAAGTCAGATAATGCTCATAAATTGTAGTCCCATAAACAGCAGTTTATGAGGGCAATTTACCATCTTTTATTTGGAGACTTTGAGAGTGAAAACTCCAATGATCCTGTTCTATAAACTAATCATAATAGTATTAAAAATACAATATTTTAGAAAATCTTCTTAATTAAGATACACTGTATTTTAAACAAATAAGTATATATGTTTAAAAACAAATACAATTACAGAATATAGCTACGGTAATACTGAGTTCCTGACATTTTTGATAATTTTGGAGATAATTTAGGACCAGGCATGTTTTACGATGGGCCGTTAGCAAGGGAGAAGCTATTATATAAGTGATAAGGTGGTGCTAAGCAATGCTAATGAGTTGTCTGGGAAACAAGAGCAACACATGATCATTCAGTGTCTTTCCTTGTTAATGCGTGCAACCCAAGAACTGTTGTCTGTCAAGCTTCAAAAAGTCCCGTGTGGAAATAACACAGCATAGCATAGTTAGTCTGTGACATTCAGAGCAGAAGCCCCAGATGTTTTGTGAATGTCCTCTGAATTTATGAAGAACTTAAAAAACATATCCATCAAAAATCCTTGAAATAAGATTCAAATTTCACGTGTTTACTTAAAAACCAGATGTAGTTGTGCACTTATGAGACAGTTCATGTCCTAAGTCACAGAAGAGCAGCTGAGACTTGTAAAGGAGAAAAAGGTTCATTTTGTTGCTCCACAGAATCCACAGAATTTTCTTCAGACCTGTTTCACAGTTCATCTCCACAACGTCTGTTTAGATGCTAAGTCAACGCCCCGATGCGGTGAAGATGTTTTTTTTCCCCTAGATGTGAATTAATTAATGTTGTTGTGTTTATGAATTTGTAATTGTGCTTCGTTAATGTTGAAGTGGTTTGCACCTCAGGGCCTCCTCTTAAAACATATATTGAGGTTATTCTTCTTTCAAGAAATCGGTTCAGTTTTGACATAAAATAACAAATAATATGTCTTATTAGCATAGAAGAACAACAGAGACCATAAAAGCGGCAATTACGGTGTGATTAATATATAGCTGTTTCACTTTTATGATTAAAAGATGGAGGGGATGGAGGGTGAAGTGGTTAATTCATTTCCTCTCAACTCCTCTGCTGAGAACTAAGAGGTCACACTTCATTCTTGTGGTGCATCTTTGCTGTATGTGAGATGATTTTATTGGGTCACTAACCGGAGTGCCAGCAAAGGGTGCATGGTCACAATTCTCCTGCCAGGAGCGATTGAGGCTTAGCACAAATTCTTGGAAGAAGGGATGCGTTTTATTGAAGACCGAAAACCCGACTATGTTGACCCGCTGGTCAGCCACGTCATCCAGTCGTAGCAAAGTGAATTCCTGTGAGGAGAAAGGAAACAGAGTGAGAGGAAGCGGTTACTGAAGGCACACGGCACACTTTAATTGAAGCGGTTGTTTGCTGCCACCGTTCGCCCTCATTTGTTTAAATTACAACAAATGATATATTGAATGGGTGTCAAGGTAAAAAGGGCATGTGTTCACTAAACAGGTTTACATTCAGTTTTATTTGTATGACTCACTTTCCATTAACTTCCATTATTCTGGTTGATTTGACGTGGAACAGCTGCAGCATTTTATGCATTTTCACTATTTAGGCAGACATCACTGCACAAAATGAAGCATTTTCCACTGCCACATGAATTTCCTCCCATGGAGGTCACTGTACAAACAGTGCTGAAGATACACTGGGAAGCAAATATGTTGGAATTACCTGCTGATTGATGGAGAGAGACTGTGACAAACTAGAGAGTTGATGGGAGGCTGATAAAGGACACTGAGACCTGTAGATAAATGGGATGGAAATCCATTGCATACCAACGTCTTCAAGGTTGTGAAAAAAAAAAAGGGAAATAGAAGTCATTTGTTATTTTGTTCTTTTGCTCTGGGGACAATCTTTGCCTGGGGAAAAGCAGTCAGGGGACAAGGTGAGAAATGAGGGAGTGCAGGAAAAAGAGAACGCAGAGGTGTGACAGCAGATGGATATCTCCTGAAGGTTAATAGAGGTGTCAGAAACCAGTTCCCTCTCAGGTGGCGGCCTTCACCTGTCTTCCTTTTGTGTCGTCGACGTTATGACAGCCGGACCAAGCAAAGTCTGGCTATCTACCTGTTTCCCACCAAGGCCAGGGACTTGGAAGATAAGGGTAGTTTGTGGGATGGTAAATGTTGGAAGGGGAGACTACGATAGAGTCGACACCGTGCAGCGAGAGGCGACATGTGATACTGGAAACAAATGGGAATGAATCCAAGGAGTCGGCTCTTAGCCACTGGAATAACACAGACCTTTGACACTATTGTCTGTACAAACCAATAATTCCTCAACTGTGACATATAACCATTGTTTTGTTGTTAAATGACTAACATCCACCTTTTATCACCATGACGTCATGTAGTTTTACCACAATAGAGTAAGTTTATCTGCATTGAGTTAAAAGAAAAAGTCGACTTCAACCTGAGATTTTAGGTCTTATTTTATTGATAAATATGGAGAACACATGGGGGTTGTTGTCACTCGAAGAGCACAGATGAACTTGATGTATTTGATCACTTGAATTGAATCAAATGCTTCTTAAATAGTGGTTTAACAAATAGCTATGCCAGCAGATTGCTGCAGCATTTGCAGTTTTTTCTCACTCTTCCCTTTAAGAGGATGCATCTGTTTTTACATCAACCAACAGTGGATATGTCACCATGAAGGTGGAAAAATGTGAAAAATGTCTGAAATCAGGTATCTTGTTTTCATATTTACATCACAAAAACTCATATTTTGGGATGTTTACACTTTTTAGATAAAATATGAAATGCGATGAGCAACACATTCTTTTCAGTGTGTGCAACTTGTTCAATCTGTCCTGCCTCCATGTGTTTCTTGTCTTTGGTTAGCTGTAATTGTACTTGATGCAGCAGCTTCAAGAAATGCAACATGCAGTTAGTTAGCTTTCATTTAAAAAGAGAAGAGTACTTATAATGATATTAGATCATCTAATTTGTAGGGATTTTACAGTTTTCAGTCAGTGCCTTTAAGCTGCCATTGCATGCAACTCTGTGCAACAGACAGCAGAATTTATGGTGCAAAGAGAAAATGGACTCAAACTGGTTCAATAACTCTGCTCAGCTCCCAAGCCATTTAAATGCCGTGAAATGACCACATACTAGGATGCACCCTAAACTCTTTGTGGTGTTGTAATAAATAGCAGAACTGGAAAGGGCAACATTAAAAAAAACCAAAGCGAAAAGAGAAAAATGATTAAATGCTAAGATGAAAAATATAAATAAGTAAACCTTGAGAAATCTGAAAACATTAACCAGAAACTCTGCTGAGCTTTGAAAGATAATGGAAGCCTACAAAGGTCCACAATTTCTAATTAGCCTAAAAACATAAACATGAAAAACATAAAAATGACCTTCTCCTCTTTTAGAAGAACACAGATGAGGGGGTATTAAATAAATCACATAAAGGACATTTACAGACAAAGAGTGAATAGGTTCATGAATTAAATAACAGACAAGCAGGAAAGGTGGAGAAAAGCTCTTAAACCACAAGAGGACTCGGCATGAGTCACTCCACAGTGGAGTAAGAAGAAGAGACTGAGCTGATACTAACGCGGATCAGAGGAGGGCAGGAGGAAGCAGGGAATATTGACTTTGAGTGGGAGGCCTATTATCCCCAGTGCTAACCCCACAGAAACCTGTGAGTCCTAAATGTTCAATCATGCTGACAAGCAGCAGAAAATTTCTTGTGTTCATCCAAGGAGATGGTTGGATGGAGCTTTATTAAAATGTTGGAGAATGCCGTCCATGTGAGAGACGGGAAAGCCTGGAAAAATTTTAAGATGGAGATCTAAACCTTTTGAATTGAAGTTGCAAACATGCAACATGTGAAAGGGTGCTTATCTTAGAGATGCTGGGCATTTCTGGAAATAAAATATAAGGTGTAATTTTAAGCAAAATGTCTTCATAAGGCTGTAATTCGTGTTCATTGGGAAAACTGAACAAAAAGGTGTTCCTTTTGGAGATCATTACAGCAGCCAAGTACAAATATTGGCATTTACATGATTGAAAGCACCCAGATTCAATTTGCTTCAATAATAAGAACACTTTCCAGGCTCCCTTTGATTCCCCGGAGTCCTCCCTCCTATGACATCCAGCTGTCACTAAAGGGGTTGTTAGTCTGGTACATTTCTGCTGGGTGAAGTGCACTTGATTTTGGTACTGAACAGACCATTCCCATTTCTGACTGTACCCAACAAAAGGTGAATAGACTTTTACATGAAAAATCGGTGGGCATAGATTTTTGGTGAGAAAGTAGCTCTGACCTCTCTATAAAGAAATACTTTTTTTTTGTTCACCACCAGGTTTCACTGTGCCTTGAAAAAGTATCAAAGCTTTGGACTTTTTCAAACATGTTCAAACATAAACTCCAAGGACAATTTAGAGAAACCAATTAACCCAACGGTAATGTTTTTAGTTGTGGGAGGAAGGACATGCAAACTTCACAAGGAAAGAGGTTGGGATTCAAACCGAGGACCTTCTTGCTGTAAGGCAACAGTGTCTCAAACTGAGTAGCTCTACGCAGACCCTCTGTGTCTGTGTAGGTGTGTCTTGCAGTCCTAATGCAAATTTACAACAACAAAAACTCAAAATACTACCGATTTTGAAAGACAGACCAACATCAAATAAGACAATAAATCTAACTATTAATTACAATAGCTTTAAAATAAACTTACTTATGTTATTCTCCAAATCGCCAATATTTTGTGAAAAATTAAAGTCCACAGAGCAGTTTGAAAGAAAAAAGAGGGCTAAAACAGAGCTCATACGTTCCAGGAGTATCTTCAGGACAATGAAATCCCTGGTTAGACTTCGATCACTTATGTAAACATGTCAGAATACAAGAAAAATCCTTTGATATTGTTTCCTTTAGACGTCCTCCGTGTTAAATGAGCCCTTAAGGGGCCTCTTAAAAGCCTTTTGAGACTGTCCATGTAATTACTGACTAAGTATACTTTCATAGATCATTAAAGTGAAAGCTGTGCAAATGGAGCTATCATTAAGCATGTCCCTGAACAGGGACTGTATGTTGCATATATGCATATTTCAACACATGTAAGCTTGCATTGCAGTCACAAAATGAGGGGTGTGGCTACAAACATCTAGAAAGAGTTTCAAAACCTGAGAGAGAAGCAAATGCGAAACAAAATCCAAGGTCACCGGAATATCCTGGAGCTATGCCTGAAAGAAACTAATGTGCTGCATTTGTGGGCTTTCAGGGCTCAGAGCTCGACACACAAGCACATTTAAATTCAAGTGGTGCCGTGCACAAGTACACACAGAAGCACGTCACATCAGAGGACATTACACTGGTGTGCATTCATTTTCTATGGACTTAATTACCGGAATATGCATTCCTTGTCAAATGTGACCTTTACCTTAATATTAAGTCCACTGTGGAACTGGCTAAAAAGATTTATGTCCCTTTTGCAAGACTAAAACACGGAGACACCAGAGATTAGACTTTAGGATTTTTTTTTAATCGTCCCTTTCCCGTAGTTGGTTCATTTTCGTTTAAATAAATGCACAGCAAGAAGTCTGCCTTAAATAACTTTTATACTTGCTTTTTAGTCTCCGCCACGTGACAGGATCATTTTTATAGCTACTGTAAGGCTCGCCACCCAGGGGGGCAGTCTGTCATTGGGCGCCATATGCAGGATATAAGCTTTAGAGGGAATTGAAGGGATAAATGGAAGGGCAACATCATCATATGATAACTAAAGTCACAATAGTAAAGTAGATTTTAAAGACAAGCATATCTGTAAATCTAAGTGCAAATTTTCAAATTTTCCAGAAAGTATTAAATTGCACTATATTATAAGCTGCTCCGTAAAATATTTCAATATAATACGGAACTGTCAGCATGAAAGTACACACTTTCCATTTTTGTTATTGTCGTCGCCATTGTGGTAGGTAGAAGCATTGTGGTATTTTTAATAATCCCTTCACTCTCTTTTTAACACACAGAAGGCTTTTTGTATTAAAGCGTGTCTTTGAGGGAAAATACAGTCTCCAACCTAAATTCAATTGTGTTCCCACTGTGTCATAAATCCAACCATAGAAAATACAGCTGAAAGGATATTGTACTTCAGGGGTCTCCATAGCTCCCATAATCCTTTGTGAGCCCTGAGAGCTGCTGAACTCTGCGAAGTTTTGTTAGCAAACCGAAATAACCAAATAACGGACATGAGCAATGTTTGCATTATAAATAAAGAGAAAGAGACGATATATAGGAGAACAGTTCGTTTCCTATTATAGTAAAGAAAAACCAGAGGCGGATGGTAAAAACAAACAGCCGATGAACCAACTCTCAACAATGAACAGGCTACATGAACCGAATGACAATAAGAACACAGAGGGAGGAAAAAAAATACAGCTGAAAGTTAAATCAATTAAAATAGAGAGGAAGGTGAGACATAAGCTGGCACAAGCGAGAGCTTAAGAAGCAGTGGAGGAGTGAAGCAGAGTGACAGAGGAGGGATGAAGGAGGGGTGTGGGAATGACAGCATGGCCGAGGGCCCATGACACCGGCTGTCACCTGGAGATCAATCAGCAGTTTGAACGTGAGCCAACCAAGCAAAAACTGTTGCTTCATCCTCCCAGCTCTTCTCCCTCTGAAAATCAACACAATATGGAAGCCTTAGCTTCCATTTCGGCTCTCTTTTTTGTTCTTTAGCAGCTGTTTTATCATTGTAAATGGAATTTCACGTTTGCTCGCTTTCTGGGATTTCTCACTCTTTTCTCATGTCTGCCAGTCATGTGACTGCACACAAACCATACCACTATTAAAGATGTCCAAATATACGACCACTGGTGTTTGGAACAATATAGCCAACTTGAGCGGTGACTAATGAGATCCCACGAGGACTGATTCAGCTGATAGTAGGATCCCAAGTTATAAAGGGTACCTCTCCTTTACCCCGCTGCACTCTTTTCCCATCACACAGAGAGCATTGGTATATTTCCTAGGAGAGCTTCTGAAAATATACTAAGGGAAGTTCACCCTTTCATGTATTCAATCTCACACATTTCAGTTACTTAAATGAAAGGGACAAACACCTTGTACAAAAGAAACAATTTTTAATACATTTTGTGAACAAAACTCAACCATATTCCCTGAAATGTGACAATATTTTCAGACGTAATGTTAAGAGGCTTGTAGTTAGTATGCACGGTGTGTTTTGAGGAACAAAAGCTACTGATATTCACCACAATTTTCATTGTGAATTTCAGTGGTCTCTGTATTTCAATGAGCTTGAGTCATCTTACTACTCTCAAGAGAAAAAAAAAAAACCTGTTAAATACATTAAAATTAATGGATTTTGTGGGTGAGAATTACCAGTCATCCGTGTTTTATTATGTAAGAAACATGATAATTTCGCATTAGTCACAATGACAAGATTCAGTACAGATGATTCAGAATTCAAAACTACCATCCGTCCATCATTGTCCTGAGTATTGCTGAGTTTCAGAAAGGTGACCTGGATAACGCGCAAAATTCAGATGGAAGGCCATTGTTCTATCAGAATAACATACATGCAAATAAAGTACAAGAAGTCCGACCGTCAGAGGAGCTGTCAGTTCAGCATACACGACAAGTTTGACGAAAACAAGTCATTAAATTGTTTTCAATGCTAACTAGCTAGACATACATGCATTGTTGTGGTTTAAAAAAATGCTGCAGCTTCTTCAATTACAACACACGGCCATGTAAAACTCATCAACCTACTTAACTGCTTAGTCAGGATGTAGCCAAGTGTATGACGATCTATGTTATAATTCTATGTTGCTGATTAAATAAAATCATACGGTATGACAGTGTATAATTATATATAGATATAGCCGTCAGTTCGTGCTAAGCTTGTGACGATCTAACGGCGTGAGATGATCTGACAGAACACCGGAAGAGGATTTCTCCGGTTCAAAACAAAGCAAAATTGATCACAACAGAACGCTAATGCCCTAAATACCTTCATAATATGAAAATAATGTTTATCTTTCTCTCTATTAGAACGTTTGGAACAACTGTACAGGACACAGACTTTAGACATTTTGATGCTGGATCAACAGAAATAAGTGGGCTGCATTTATTTCCGGCCCTCCATCTGCATGGGGTGATGTCAGTGCTAAGTCGTCTGAAATCCTGCAATTAATTTAGCAAACTTAAACAGTACCACTGAGGCATACTTATTTAGCTTTTCTCATGGTCACTGTTGACCAATGGTCTGTATGAGTGATATTAAAACGTGAGTTTCCCCTCTGGGAATAGAGAAAGTGGCTCACTGTCCCCTGCAGGATGTGAGTACTGTCATGGAAAAGGGAATCGGTGTGAACACTTTGAAATCCTTTGCCAATTCTCCCATTTGCACCACATCTCTTACATGCTTACATCAATCAGTATAATTACCTCACACCTAGTCATTTTTGTGCGTCAATGTGTGGTACGCGTTGCCCTCTAATCATCTGGGGAAGATAAATGTAATGGTGAGAAAACTTTGATGAAATGTTTCACGGACTTTGATTTAAGATTTAATTTGGCTCATAGGTTGTTTTATTTGAAAGGTCCTCATGTATAATTTTGGCTCGCTAGCGGAAGCATAAATAACCCTGCTGTTTTGAAAGATTATGTTAAAGTTACTCTACGATCAAAATTTGATACGGAGTCACATTAGATGTCTGAAAGAATTATAATGCAGTGTAGATTTAATTCCTCATCTCACCACCTACGTCCAAAACAGCCGTACTCATGGGTAAGTACGTGTGAGGGATCGCACATCCTGCCATCAAGTTTGTTTTTACAGAACAACCTTTGCATGAAAAGTAACGCGCACCAGTTTACAGCTCTGTTTAGTGTCTACAACACCTTTATAAATGAAGCCTCCTTGCCAATGCTTCATCAACACCTGTTTCCATAACTTTGATACAAAAGTTCTGTAAAACAAAAAGACACACACACAGAAAATGTAAATATTTTTAGCTTATGCATTTGCTGTTCAGTTACATTTATCCATGCTAAGGATCTGCTATGGTCATTACTGATGCTGAAAATGCAATTAAACACCAAGTTAAAACACTAGATGCCACTAAACTTGTTTAGATATCTAAGAAAATTTTCAAAAACCCATCCGCTGTTGACCTCTTCCAGTTATCAGCCTGCAGCATCATACTGCACCATTCCCACCAATATTTTGTATAAAAAAAACAGAAATTGTTGGAGTGGTTTAAAAGAGACATCTATATCCATTGCTGCATTCTTGGATCTTCAAGCCATTGTTTTCTGCTCTGCAAAATGTGGTTGAGATAAAGACAGAGCTGTCATTGTTGATAATCGTCAGTGACAATTTGAAAAAGGAAGAAAAATCATCTCTATTCTTTACTCTAGTGTGGCACCACTGTGAGAGAAGAGACTGAGTCCAGTAGGCGGTGACGAGTAACATTTCAGTAAATTGCATATTGATTTTCTTAATGATAAAATGCTGATTAATGACGTCCCTTCAGCTTTGCAGAGATGGAAGGTTATAACTTGCTAAAACCTTTCGCCCTGAAGCCGACCCTTGCACAGTTGCAAAATCCATTCCTAGTGGCATGCTGATTATCTGCTAATAGCTGAAATGTTCATGCAGTGTTGTGGGCAATAAGTCATTTCATACTTGTATCAATTGCCGTGTAAATTCAGGCTGAGCTCTAAAGCCTCCTGCAGCCTCTTAATTACAATGTTCTCAGGGAGCGTGGGAGGGGAGGGGCGGAGGAGAGAAGGAAAATTACCAAATGTCAGACCTGTTATGAACCTGGATGTAATTGAAAAATTGAATAAATGATTTACCATGGGCCTTTCTTTTTTACTTGATGAAATTCATCACACCGCTCTGTATAACCGGACATGAAAACTGAGACTGAAGCTCCATCAATTTCTCACCAGTTGCAGTCGTTTCCGTCTGGATACTTCACTGCGTTATGGAGTGAACCCAAGTCGTTTCTCATGCACGTAGAGATAAATTGCCAGTTACATCATTTCTAACAGGTCAGCCAGTTACATTCACTTTGAGGTAACTGTGAAATTAAGATATATTAAGCAGAGACTGTTGGAGCTGATAAACCAACTTTGTCCCAATGCTTTTAATGGCTGCATATGTTATTTTTGGAAATAAATTAAAATTTTGGATTGTTATATGTAGAATTATGTCTGGCTGGTTGCAGAAACAGCTGATTTGAGTTGCAGGGACCTTGTGGCTCGCGTAATTCTCACACTGGCAGAGGCCCAACACACCATCAACCCTAAAAGCCACCAGTGATGGAGCTTTCCACTAAGACACTCATCTTTATGTTAGTGGAGAAAATCTAGGGAAAAGTTTTCATATTAAGCATGAAGGTTTTTTTTTTATTTTACTGCACTGCTGTGTCCACATGGAGGAGGTCCTTTTCATAAAAATGTGTGGAGGAAAAATGATTTAAAAACACAAAACACAGTAGGTAATATGAAACTCTGCCTGTTTAAAATTTCTTTTCTAAAACTAGATGTCTTCTATGTCCTTCAATGTAAAGTACAGATTAAAAATTGTTCATAATTCTTGCACTGACATTCAGTAATATTACATTAGTCCACTGCTTATAAATCAGTCAGTCTCATAATGTATCAAATTATATTGCGTATCCTACCTTTTCAGTGAGCGTTTCTCTGATTTATGTGTAGAATATAAAACAAAATATTAGCAGTGCAAAAACAGTGAATCTAAATATTAGAAGGCAGGCTTTTAACAATTACACCATCCATAAGGTTGACCTTATAGTCACATGTTGAAAGCTGTCTCACATAATACTTTGATAATATTGTATGCAATTGTATCCATTTCTGCATATTTTAAAGTCATCTGGAAGATATTGCAAGTGAAAAGCATCCCAGCACATTTCCTGCTCTTAAAGGCAAATTAAGTTCGACTGCATTTATTCTGTGCTCCGTTTGTAAGGTGCTTTTAGCCTTGCTAACTAAGCTCTGTGGTTGGTAAATGTATAGTGACAGGAGCTCACTGTGATCATTTGTACTAAAAGGGGATTTTTTTTTCTTACTTTTTCATGCTGGGCTTTAAAACTAAGTTGTTTCTCCAACTTAGTTTTCTGCTTATCATACAATGCAGCATTCCCCTTAATGTACAAGAGCACAGAATGCTGGAAGTGAAGCTTTTCTAGTCTCACATTTATTTCTTCCTCAGTGATCTTTAGTGCAGAGGGGAGGTGCAGGTAGTCGTTTTGGGTGGGAGTGGGATGTGGGTGAATGGGCTGGAGGTGGGAAATTGTTTTTCAAACAGTTTTTACATTTTTTGATTATTCACCATCTGATTCAACTGCAGCCGCTGAACAAAAAGCAGTGAATACAATATGACAGGGACATGCTGCTTACACATGATTATTCATTATTCATCCGATTGCCCAAGCATTAGTCACCTCATGATGCTATTTACGTAAGAGATGTCAAGTAAGCACTTTTCTCCAATTGGTCAACTGGTTTACTTACATTTGAATGCAGTATCACTCAGACTTTTATTTCTACTTTTGAATGGTGTATAAAAGTAAAATATTGGGCTGATTTTGTGTTAAAATGTGTAAAGAGGAAAAAAAAAAAAATCCCCTAAAATATACTGTGGTAAAAAATGATTCCAAATCACAAAAACTTTTTCTTAAAATGCTCTTTCCTTTTGAAGTCCTTTTAAGGGAGTAACAGAGAAAATGTGTGGTTTTACTCGAAGGCTCCACTGCACTCTTTCCAACCTTAAAGAGACAAAGTTGCAGATATCAAAGGCAGTCATGGCTTGGATACCAGAGAGGCATCACTCTTTTTTTTTTCTTTCCTTTCAAATGATATCCTTTAACATGTAATTATGAGCAATTCTCACATATGCATTTCAAGAAGAAAGAAGCAACCAGTACAAAATGGTGTCTACAACTTTCGATTACAATTTTCAAAACCCTACCACCAGAGTTAAGAGCGAGGGGAGATTATAGATCTATTGAACTAACATGTGTGTTGTTGGACAAAGCTGCAGTAAAACACACATGCAAAAACTTCAATTGAGCAGGAAGGCAACGGCCAGACTACTGCTGCGATGGTGTACCGCCACATGATGTATCTCCAAAAATAAAGGTCTTTGTCCCTGAGTGCATTTGAAAACTACAATCTTGGCTTTAGAAGTTATGAATAATGCCTTTGTGCTTCTTTTCAACCTTATGGTACAAGCCATAATGACACCTACCAGCTTCATCCACCATATTTACAAGGTCTGTCTGCTTATGTTTTGTGAAAACATGTTTTGCACATATTGGACAAAGGACCTTCCTCCTCCCCCACAGCTATATGGCCAGACGTCCGATGTTGTGAATACTTGCTTGAACAGATCCACATGGTGTCTTTAGGAACCTGAGGTCAGAACCCAAAAACACGTCTCTTTTCTAGATCTCGACTGATTTATTTAGATTTTCTGTGTTGTCACAAAAATAAGCAGTGAACTATGAAACGTGAACAGAATCATAGAATTTAACGAACAAAACGCAATCCGTAATAAAATGCGTCACTTCACAGAATTTGACAATAAATACATTAAAGTGTTTTGATTCAGTACGTAAATACATACCTTTGGGGTTAATGAATCTTGTTCATTTGGAAAACTTGGAATTAAAAAATATAAACAGGAACAAATAATATGTGATAAATCAAGGACGGCTCTTTACTTGCATCTATACATGCATTTGTACCTGAAATTTTAAATGCAGACCTTTAGTTTGACAAATGTGCACCAAAGAAACTGTAAAGCAGAATATCTTTATGCACATCTCTAGGTAACTTAACACATAATTTTTAAAAGGTCGAAGTGCATGGAGAGGACAGACAAAAAAGATGTAAACATTGGAAATGCCAGTGTCTGGAAATGCTAGTGTCTGAAAACATTGTTTCTAAGTTGGAGAAAGAAAATTACATAGAACAATAGATTTGTGTCAATATTGTGGATCAAACTTAATAACGAACATCACCTAAATGCTACTACAAAGCAAAACAAATAAAAGTGTGAAGCTAGCTGCCTGTGTTATTCAAACAGCCACTGGCTAACACTTTAGATCAAACCACTGCCATAAAAATGAGTTATATTACTGACACACTCAAAAAAGAAAAAGATTTGGAAAGTAGTAGAGAAATGTTCTGTCTCGTCAGTATTTCATTGAACAAATCATAACAGCTCCATAAAAAGCTATAAAAGCCACAGTTGTACTCGACTTATCCAAAGCACCCAGCCATGACTGCTGTTTGCAGCAGCACTGTAAATGCAAGAAAATTGATGGCGAATAGTTTGTTTTAAACGCACACTTTAATGGTTGTTTCCTTTTCCTATGAAACCTGACAAAAACTTGCTTTTAGGACTTTAAAGATTTAAGTTATTGTTTATGTAGACTGATGACTCAGTAAAATATTTAAAAGCAACACAAAATTAAGTAAATTAAGTAACAAAATTGATTGTTTAGAGGCAACAGAACGGCTTTCGACTGCTTATGTTTAGATGAATTTTAAGATTATTGAAACAAAACCAAATCAGATTTCTTTTTAGTTTTAAAACTGCAAAATTAAGCACAAAAATCAACAGAGGTCCCGAAGGTTGGAGTCAATTACAGCACCAGAATTATGTGTTTACCTGACTGCAGAAGAGTGTGTGTTTATTTTTAGAACTGAGTCGCAGGAGCACAATCAGAGCAGACCCTAACAAAGATGACATGTCGTCTCGGCATCAGGAATGAAAAGCGAGGAAACATTATTTGGTGAGACATGCTTGTTGAGACATAATGATAGCATTAGTTTATATTTTGCCTGGATGCAGCTGTTGTCAATAGTCGTGCAGCTTATTACCTTTTCTATTACTCAGTTGATTGATTCTCAAACTCTGCGTCTAAACAGTGAAATATGAACTTTACATAAGCCGTGGAGGGGAATTAATTAAATCCCAATCATTGTCACAGACACACTGGTTGCTCCCCTGAAACTGTTTGAGTGACAAGACGTTTCCTTTTCTTTCTTTTTTTATTTTGGTGACATAAATCTTATGTTCCCCAGTGCATTTAGGGAACATTGAAATTGAAGTGTTTGTTTCATTTATTTGCGGGAACACGTCTGCACGTTTACATTTTGGGATTTTTTTTTTTATTTCCGAGCAATAAATTCGAAGTGAATAAACAACACAATTCAACTGCGCACACCTGGAGAGAAAAGACCCTCTAAAACAGGTGTGTCAAACTCATTTTCGTTTTGGGCCAAATCAAGATCATGAAGGCTCTTAAAGGGCCGGTTGTGCCAGAATGTGTTGACAAAACCTGTTCACAAACTGTTAATATGTCAATGAATTCTTAAAATTACATAATATTATTGAAGATCTTTTCAGTCCCTTCAGGAATTAATAATAAATGGACTGTTTATTTACTCGCTGTATAAATCATGGACTATAATCATACATCAACTAAATTCTCAAGAAACTGGAGGGACTGATTGATATAAATTGGCAGTAAACAGATAAAAACTGCATTGATATGATTGATAATATAATATTTAATCACACTTAGTGTTTAGTCTAGTCTGTGGAGGGCCACATAAAAAGCTACGGCGGGCCGGATTTGGCTCCCGGGCCTTGAGTTTGACACATGTGCTCTAAAAGAAAAGAATAAAAGGTGGAGGATGATAAAAGTAAGGAGAATAGCCAGAAAAAAGAAATGGGTGAAATTATAAAAAGCACTAACCTGCTGTTGATAATTCTTCCTAATGCAAGATGCAAACAATTAAACAACTGAAGATTAATTGTTGGTTAATGATTTATTAGATGAAAATGAGTTGTATTTAATTAACTACAAGTGTTCATTTAGAAGTTTTTCAGCATTTTCGTGCGTCTTCCATCCAGAAGATGACCAGCAACGCTGGTCATTCTTAAGTGAAGCCTGTTGATAAGAGAAATAAATATGGCCGAGGCAAAGCAGAAAAGTGAAACAGTCCAAACAGAGTCCAGTGTGAGATGGAAAATGTACTTTACGTAGATCTGTTTTTGAAATATAACAGCGTTAACTTTTCAGCCAAAAATGACAGATTTTCTAAGAAGACGATGATGTGATGACAGAAAAGCGGAGGGGATTGCACAGACAAATGGTAACATGAGAGAAGAAGACATGATGACGAGAAACGTTTGATTTTGTGGGCTGTCATGAGTTAATGCACTTCATGGAGCAACGTTTTAACATCCCTTCAAGAGCAACCATAACCAACCTCCCAATAAAAGAAAAAAGGTGATTTTAAGAATACTTTGGTTTATGACAAGTGATTGACTGAGCCTTTCTGTAATCTTGCACCAATCTGTCTTTTCCCCCATGAGCAAGGCATTTTCGTCCACTCAGCTGTAGCTCACTGGCCTCTTTTTAAGGACTGGTCTCTGTAAATCTGAGGGACAATCATGTGTGAAAATTCCAGTAGATCATCAGTTTGTAAAATACTCGGCGCAGCCTGTCTGGCGCCAACAAACAACCCACATTATAAATCTCCTTTCCATATATCCCACATTACCCGTGATACTCTGTTTGAACTTCCGTATTTATGTTGGCCGAAGCTTAAATATATTGAGCTGCTGCCATATGATTTGTTTTTGTACAATATGCATTAAACAGGTTCACCAAATAAACTGGCCAGTGAGCATATGAACTTAAATATGAATCTGACGATTTAAAGAGTGTCCTGTTCCTGTCCTTGAGTACCATTCCCCTGCCTTTTTAATTTTTTTTAGATGTTTTTTCTGCTACAATATAAGTTATTGAAACGAAAATGTCATTAACGGGAATCAGTAGAAGATGATAATATGCTGGGAAGCTATGAAACAGTTTGAATCCAGTAAGAGGAAGCAATAACATCTAAAACTTGCAGAGTATCAGTCTTTCAGGAGGGGGCTTGGGGATCCATGTCTGATCAAATCCGATTGTACTGGAATGAATTGGTGTGATATTAATTAAAATCAAACGAAAACAGTTGGGTGGGAATTGGACATTCTCGAATCTAAAGTGTCTTGAGGCAGGTTTAGTTGTGATTTGGTGCTATATAAATAAAACTAAATCAAATTGGATTTAATTAAAAGTATTTTCAAAACAACACCAAAACAACACCAGTGTCACACACTGCTGTGAATGAGTGAGGAAAGGGTTGCTGGGTAAAGGGGAAGAGGAAAGGAGTTACGAGTTTATTTATTTAAGTTTTATCATTTGTGTGTGCGACAGCCAGGAAATGTCGGCAGACTTTCAGGCAAGGATGCATGACGACGACGCAGTGACAGGAGGGATCATGGGTGTGTGGAGAGGAAATGGAACATGGAGAACAAAACAAACAGGCGCGGGGTTGAGAGCGGAGGAAGGGGGTGGAAAGGACGGCCCCCGCTTTGCAGAGGGGGATAATATGTCAGCTGACGCCACGTGTCAAAGCTTGTTTTTGAGTTTTTTTTGCGTGGACTTGATTGTGTGTGAGAGAAAGTGAGCCAGCGAGCTTCACATCAAGGCTCAAAATGACATCACAAAATGAAAGTGGGCCACACGGGGCGCTGCCAGGCCCAATCTCGTGCTCATCTAACCTTCAAATGACATTAGGCATCCCGTCAACATACGATGAGTCACTCGCAACTTGATGTGATTTATTCAATCCAACGGAGAGGTTTGGATCGCAGAATACAAATCACTTAGATGGAGGCTGTGGAGTGGAGAATCTGCGTGTGTGTGTGTGTGAGGGGGGAGTGTGTGTCTGGTGGTGGTGGAGGGTGTAATGATGTGAACAACTTTTTCTCCCAGAGACAAAGTTTTTCTCTCACAACACAAAGCTGTAGAAACCCAGTTGAATTTCTGGGTCTCTTAGGTTTTCCTTTTGCCCCCCAAAACTCTTAAAAGCTATAGATTTCTATCTGAAAATATTAATCTAACATTAAGTGGTCCTTGAGAATCAGATATAGAGATCCTGAGTGATTTATCATATGTAATTTGATGCATCCCTAAGAGCTGCCCAAAGTATTTCTGTTCGGTGAAGGCCTCATATTTTTATTACAGAACTTTAAGAGAACAAACGGCATCATCAAGCCCAAGGATTACACCAGACACATCAGAGAAAACGTTGTGGAGAAGATTACAGCGGGGTTAGATTATAAAATAATAACCCAAGCTTTCATTACACAGTAATGCTCAATCCATCATCCAAAAATGGAAAGAGTATAACACCTGAAAACATACTGCGAGATGGATAAATCTGCTTAAAGTGTAATTACTAATGGTGCTCTCCAAAAATCTGGCCTTTATGGAAAAGTTGTTGAAACAAAATAAAGGCCAAACCCATAGCCATAGTCCGCTGTGCAGTTTGCCAGAAGCAACTAAGATGATTACATGTACAAGAAGCCACTTTGTTAATATGAACCTGAAAAGTTTGAGCTACATGCAAGATGATTTGTGGGGAAAAACTAACACCCTAAAAACACCATTGTCACACGGTCAGAAAGTGAAAAAAATCTGAGATTTGAAACTGAGGCAAAGGTTCACCCTCCAACAAGGTGACACGAATAAAACCAGAGCAAATTTAAAGATGAATTAAGATTACTTAATTTAAACATAAGGATAAAATGTGGCTAACTCTGTGAAGTTTTGCAAGCAAGAAAGGATAAAAAAAATGTGTTTCTATACGTGCAAACGTGTTTGTGGCAGACTTCAAAGATATTGACTCAGGGTGTCTAATAAATGTACAAAAAAAAAAAACATTCAGGTTTTTATTATGACAAATGTGAAAATACTCCATTGTTCTTTTCCCATTCTTAGTTATATGTTACATTGTGTTGGTCCATCGCTTTGGCGTTTTTGGTCCTAACAAGTCAAAGTCAAAAAATGGGGGAAGGAATTCTTCACTTCACTCACCTGTTTGTCTAAAGTTTATCAGCATCATCAAGTAAGAGTAATTTTCAGACTTAAGAATTGCATTTCATTATCTCAGCCCAAAGCCCCTGAAATCACAGAGAGCAGCTAATTTGGAAAGGAGTTCAAAGCAAATCTCAGAGACCATTACAACATGTAACAAGTTGAATTTAACAGCTTTTAAAAAACAATGAGCAGCAAACTATCGTCACCCCAGGGAGCATTGTCTGATGATAATTTGCTCTTTTAATAAGGATCAGAAAAAGATGCTTAACTCTCACCAATCCTCTTCACAGGGACCGCTTCTAAATCCTCACTTGCTTTGTATTTACTGTTAAATGTGCAAGCTATGAAAATAAATTTTGTGGAAGAAGATGCTGCACAGTGGCAGAGTTGTTAGCGCTGTTGTTTTCGGCACCGAGGTCCGAGGTCCGCATGCTGGCCCAGGGTCTTTTTGTATGGGCTTTGCATATTCCACCCACTCATGCATGGATTCTCTCCAGGTACTGCGGCTTCCTCTCACAGTTCAAACAGTTAATTGGGATCTCTAAATTGCCCATGAGTGCATGCATGGTTGTTCATCCTGAGCGACTCTGTAGCCATGTTTCCATCTGTGTTTCTGATGTGCATTTTGAAGTATCACACTGGAAATATTTGAAGGAAATGTCAACATTCTAAATAACCACTTTAATTTCGCAAAAAAAAGTTTTTAAGCATGCCTGAGGTGGTTTCTGGATTTCCCCAAAAAGAGGTCATGCACAAAAGGGGATTTGGAAACACACGTGCCCAAGTTCTGACATTGTGAACTTCCAGCTCCAAGAGCAAGACTCAATTTTTCTGAGATGTGTGGTTCATAGTAGTTTGCAAACTCTACAGTTTACGTATTACAGCTATGAGCAGCATTAACCTCTGAAGAAATATGTAGCCTGGTTGATTTGTTCCAAACCAGTAGATAGCAACATGACTAATTCACATTTTCTTTTTTGCAAAAGTTTTAAAAGTTGGTTCAAACTTCTAGTGCCAATTGGATGGAAACATGGTTTGTGTTGCCATGATGGACTGAAGACATTTTGCTCTATGACCACTGTACACAGAGAGCCATCTTCCCTGTGACTCTGCACAGACAAGTGGGTATAGAAAATGGAAGAATGTATGGATATTGAGAACAGGGCGATATAATTGCGCACGATGTCATTTGAAACATGGGAGCATGATGAAAAGAAGGTCAACATTCTGCTCAATGATGACGGGCGAAACAAATTACCCCTTGCTTAACCTTACTTCCTTATCCAGCTATTCACATCACACTCGTCAGACAAACAACAACAACAAAAAAATCAACTGAAGAAAAATAAACCTTTTCTACAGCTGGAAGTTAAATCTGTTGGCGGGCAAGAGAAAAACCAAGACTCGAGATGGGTGGCCACTTGAAGACACTGATGAGCATCTTGAGATGATGATTCAGGGGAAACAGATTAGGCAGAGGAGCAGTGTGGCAGATCGTTAGTCAGAGTTGTCAGGACCAGATACAGATGAAGTGTCAGCACATGAAGACAGGAGTAGTGAATGGCTGGACAAAGCAGACCGAACAGAATTCAGATATCTGGATAGGGAAGGGATGGATGCAAAAATGATGGAAAATTAAAAATGATTAATGTTTACAGGCGTGAACGACCTGCTAGTCAACTATGAGGATCTATAATCAAAAGTTTCTGCAGCTTTACAGCGGTAACAGTCAGTTGCTATGCATCATGTTGTGACTTATTCTGCTACAAATCCTTAAATCTTACCTGATCCTCTTCAGAAATGTATGTATTTACCAATAACTGTTCATTTTCAGATTACAAAAGGCAATTCATACTTTCCTGAAGCAATTTAATGAGGATAAAAGTAATTAATCCTACAAATGATTGGTGAATAAAGCGTAGAAATCCTACTGTCCATTACATTGTATGTGGTCAGTTCTGTTTTATGAAATTTTCAAATATATATAAGTGAATTCTTTATGTTAAAATCTGGAAAACAACGTGATTTAAGTTATGGCAAACGTTCCAAATTGACTTTTTTATTCATCAACAAAATTTTTTATTAAAAAGTCAGGACATCCTGCTTCTTACTATTTTGTCTGAACTATTTGGCTTCAGTGCTTCTTTCAGCTAAGTGAGGAAAGTTTACCTCACTCTGAGTTGTGGTACAAATTAATTTCTTCAGTTGATTTCCAGCTACAGGTTTAATAAAGCCCAGGAGTTTCCATTTCATAATTTTCAGCCTGTTCTTTGTTGACTCAGTGGTATGTTTTTTTTACGTTTCAGCATCCAGCTCTCCTTTAGCTTCAAACTTAAAAAAAAAAAAATAGAAATTCATTACCATGAACCAACAATGCAGATTCGACACAAAATAAAATAGATATGATACTGATTTGAAAGTACAAATATATGTACTTTTACATTTAATTGACGCTTAAAACAATTTTGCTTATTTTTCTTTGAACATAAATGGAGCATTGCAGAACTTCTATACGTTACATAAAACATTTGAAAATCGAGTGTTTCATTACATTCATCTTCCAAACTGACAAACTCCCCAATATTTAAATTCACAGTAAGCATAAGAAATCACAGACTTTCTAAATATCCATAACTATTTTTTTAATTTTTATACACTGCCTTTCCCCTTTCAATTTCTGTTATTGTGGCGTGAAAACAGTGTATAAATCACTCAAGTTATTTCCTTTTCTTTACCTGAAATGTAACAAATACACAGCCTGAAATGCATAAATAATTTTTTCTTTCCTAAGGGGATTCTATATCTACATTGGGAGGCAAACTAAAGGCTGATTTGAAAATAATGTTCAGCCTCTTCATACCAACAGGACAGCATCTTTCCATGCCAATACCTAATATTAGGAACATAAATTTAGAGCACCTTTGAAGCTTAAATAACCAACAGTTCATTCTTCCTAAAATAGCCTACTCTGAAACCAATGACTACTTTATCATAGTTTATCAAAACACGGTGGGACCTCTAACTCACTTTTACCCTCCTGGGATTACAACTACACCCAAAAACTCTTGAAAGCAATTTGGATTGATTAAATGTTCTTTTGATCAGATTACGCAGTGATATGCGGTAACTGGTCAGATCTCGGCACGGTTTTAAATGGCCAGCGACTCCAATCTGAAGTTCAGAACTGAACTTTCACTTCTACAAAAATTTAATTAGGTGCCATCTGAAGGTGAAACCGCCTGCCCACACACACTTAATTAAAACAGATCAAGTTCCTACATTGATACCACACGGAGATCTGCAAGTTTATTTTAGTATATCTTGTGTTAGTCTCAGATGAGTGGATTGGAAAAAGGTTATATTGCACCTAGAGGTGTTTGTATTTATGAAAAATAACGGTATGTCTTTCCAACACAGATGAAACATTTTTTCAACACAGCCAGCAAATATAAAAGGCTCGTAACACTGAGCTTTACAAGTTGACCTTGGATTCTATAACAGAGGAAAAATTAAAGCTTTGTTTTGAGAAAATGAAAATATAGAAAATCATGACAAACCAGCATGCCAGAAATATAAAGAATGATAAAAAAAAAATTCCATAGGGTTTTTTTTCCCCCTGAAATAATAAATAAAAGTAGGTTTTTTTAAGTTGAAAGATTGGATTTAACAATGCTAGACGGACATTTATAAACACAATCTTACCACGCAACATGGTAGCTAAAGATGCCAAATATACACAATTCATCATACAGATATAGTTATACTTATTGTCTTCCAAGATTAAGATCAAATAAGAATTTCAAGGATTTAATTTAAATCGTTTTTTTCAAAATTTTACCTTGCACACATCCATCCATCCATTTTTTTTTTATATTTGTTTGTTTTCTTCAGAAAATACATTGAAGCTGCAGAGAACTAACAGAAGATCAAAACACAGAGTAAGTCTGCACCCCAAAAGCAGGGTTTTGTCATGAACGCCACATAAAACCTGTATGTACAGATTCCCTAGAACAAAGCAAGATTCACCTTCCTGGTAAAGTGTATGGGCTTAATTTGAACAAAGCAAAAAGTCAACAGGGTAAAAAAAAAATAAAATAAAATAAATAAAAAAAATAATGAAAGAAACGGCAGAACACCATCAAACAAAGCTAACTACCCAGTTGTGTTTTTGTTGTATGTCATGCTATGAGAACATAATGTTGGACATTGCCTGTGCAAAGGGCTGCAAGCTGCGTGAAGACATAACAGCTTTTATGAAAAGGATATCCTGATTAAAAGGTGATATACTTTCATAAACAGATGGTAAAGCAAACAAAGAATGCAATGTGTTATGTTCAGAGAAGCACAGTTACTATTGAAAAACTTTGTCCTCTTCTGTGTATTTATGTAAGAGCCAGAGCCATTTAAAACATAATAAATAGGATGAGTCACTAATTACAACAAAGGAGACAAAAGCTTAGCCATTTTTAATCTCACAGCTTCTGCATGCCATCCCGGACTGCCAAGGGCACCCAGCTGATCATTAAATAATATCAGCTAAAGTTATTGTGCTTCACAGAGCAATCGCTGGATTTTTTATTTTTAGGAAAATGGTGTCACTGAATGGGTGACTGATAGGTCATTATTTTGAAAGTACAAAGACCTGTGGGCTGTCCTTCAGCAGAAGGAAAGCAAGATTATTTACAATGTGAAAACATGTAACGTGAGAAAAAATATGCCGGTTGAAGGAGAACAAAGAGCTAGAACAGTAGATGGTATTTCAAGGGTTGAGGAGGAAACTAGTATAATCTTAATGAGTCATAAATCAGCTTGATATGAATCCTCTCAGCAGCGCTATTAGAGCAAAGTGTTTTGAACCTCATTAATTTACAAAAAGGAGTAGCGATCTGCTAAGTTTACTGTAGCATCAGATTTTCTCCGAGCCACCATCATCATGGTAACCAGCTCACATTCTAACCTAATGCAGATGTTATCCTCAGTTTGTTAAACTTTCATCACAATTGCAAATATTTTCCAAATGTTTCACCATCTTAATCCCAATCATTCTTTTCTTATACAAAATAGAAACATCCAAGAAAACATGCAGAAGGACTTTGTGAAAATCAGTGAGAACTATTTGAGTGAGAATGAATTGCTTCAAAAGTATAATTAAAACCTTTCAGTTTTATCTTCAGATCATTCATCTTTTGTTTTTTTTTTTAACTAAACTCTAATGCACAATTTGAACATTTAGTAAAACTGGCAGTTTTCATGTGTGAATTAAAACTTTAAGCAGCGTTAAGAGCAGTGCAGCTCTTGCTGGGAAAAACAGAACATAAAACAAAACACCCATTACCACTGCATAAATACTGTGTTGTAAGCTAAATTGTGCAGTGAGACAAATTTCTTTTTGACAGCTTCTTGCTTTAGTGCGTCCTATTATGCAGCCTAAGCTAATCTTTGTAAATGGTGTTTGAATAATAATCAATCAGAAAGAGGACAGCCTAGACTGGCAGGACTCTCCACTGCCACCTTTGAGGACATATTGTATATGTAACAGTGCACTGACATTGGCACTGACACTTGAAGTCAAGCAGTTCACAAAAACTACTGAAATTCATATCATTAAAAATATTTTCACACCATCAAGTCTGCTTTTGGATAAGCCCATTTTATTCATGCCTCCTGAGCAAAAAATAAAATATACAAATACATATTTATGGAAGACACAGGAAGATACAAATTTATATTTTTGTGGATTTGTTCTAAAGGAGAAGGTGTTTTTTTTTTATTATTTATGAACCCAAGCATTCATACTTAATATTGTTTTAGACAAAGATAAGTGAAGAATAGCACAATACTTTCACAGGAACGCTGTGGTAACTCCACAATTTTATTGCAATATTCCAGTATAAACTTTAATCAGAAAACTGGATGGAATTCAGGAACGACCATAAGTTACAGCGAATCAAATGCCAAAAGATAAATCAAAGCAAGCGTCCAGAAAATCTGAGTCCACTTGGACAAATGGCTGTTTGTTTGTTCTTTTTTTTAAATCACATATCAGGTTTGTATTTTGACTCTAGCCAGTCATGCTGCCAATTAAATAAATAACTCGCACAAAAAACAAACAAACAAACAAAAAAAAAAGATACTTATTCCTTTGCTGATTAAATTCTTCAATATCACACATTTGTCTGAGATTCACGACATGTTACAGCTTTCAAGGAGAAGTCGCAGGCCAGGCACAAATAAAACTATCATCTGAGGGAGAAATTATTTTGCTGCTTTCAAACAACTTTTCTCGTTTGTCACAATTTAAATGTTCATGTTTCACTGAGTTTAAACTACTGAGTTTGCTCTATGACAGTAGTCCATGCAGCTGCACAGTGTTAGCATTCAGAACATAACACTGCTGACCTCAAGCCCTCTGACTGCTAAAACATCAGAGACAGGGACCTTTTTTCTGAAGTGGATTTGATGGAAACCAACATGAAAAAAATTCCTTTTCTCTCCCACTGGACAAGCACTCAACTAGTCATCTGAGCCTGTAAAAAATGCAGGGCTACAGCTCTGATATGTTTGGCTGCTTCATCACAGATTAATGGCCAACTTTACACCACTTCACTGTAATACAGTTTTTTAAAAGCATGTCATATAAAAAGGACACTGGAAAGAAAAAGGCATAAATTAAAATTTTTCCTTAAATTATTTTGTTTAATTTTATTCACAGTTAAGCTCATTAGGATTGAAGGTTATCACTAAATCTTGAATTATGGGGTCTACTGGTTCATGACATTTTCACATCAAAACTAGTGCAGGCATGACCGTTAATTTTATAAGCTGTTAATTCAAATATAAAACAGGCAATTAAGCAACAATAAAAATGTGAATGATTCAAATAATGTTACCAAATTAGAAAAAAAAAAGATTCTTGACCAACACTGAACAATTTGTGATCAATGATGAATTGAACTTTGAAGTAACGATGTTTATGATTAAACTAATGACTACCAAAACAATGGGATTCTGCTTTAGCTCCAGAAATACAGACAGGATAGCATCAAGTACTTAAGCTTAGCAGGAAATTATCACTGCAGAAAAAAACAGAAACAAGCTATGAATATGAAATTATGGCTGTAATTAAGATCATTTTAAGAGGGATTGACATTAACCTTATCTTAATATGTTAATCTGGGGGTTTAGCCTTAAGTATACCAAGCAAGAAAAGAACTAATCTTACTTCAGAGGACTTTTGGACTGCTGGTTCTTCCTGTTGTGAATGGATAACCTTCCCTCAACACAGTAAATATCAGACTGCAGGTTCACTGAAGATGGTCTGCTGGCTTCGACGTAGTCAAAAACATATATTCACCAAGTGTTTTACTTGGAAAAGCTATTAGAAACAGCTTTTGAAAATTGAGTCTTGTCAAAAGAAAATGAAAAGTAATAGTTATTATTTTTTTAAGTCACAGACATAGAAGTCCCAATGCCGGAGGGGTGGCTTAATGTTTACATCCAGTCTGTCCAGCCTTCACCCAATTGTAAAACAATGCAACTGATAAGTCTGGGTATAAATAGAGTCTCTCCTTCCTCCACCCCTTTCCACCAATACTTAGATTTTACCATCTCAATTTCCCACACACATTCAGTCTTACTGAATTCAAATTTTTCCAGCTCTGTTTCTGAAAATTTGTTAGAAACAATTTCCCTCTATCAAGATGCAGATTTATAGTCTCAGTTTTCTGACATTAGCTGAAAGAGATGGTTTTAGTCACCCTGTGTTTGTAACAGGTGTGTTTATGTTGCTTTTCTTTTCATGTTGTACCAACCTGCCAAAACTGTCCTCGAAAACATCAGCACACCGTATATTCTGGGACCATTTTCTGTACTTGTACAACTACACCATCAGTTTCTGAAACACTGAGCTCCCGCTGGCGTGCATCAACAACCATGCTCTGTTCAAACTCCCTCTAGTCCTCTTTCCTCTTCATCATAGCCAAGCTGCAACAAATGCTCTTTACAGCCATCTGGATATTTAAATGTACTAAGTTGCTCTCATGTGATCGGCAGATCTGCCATTACTGTTAATAAACTGTTGAACAGGCTTACTTAATAAAGTGGCTGGTAAATGTAATTGAATAGGAATTGGACCCATTTGTCTGGTTAGGTGCTTCAAGACGGAATCTGATGTGAATTGATGCTGTATAAATTAGTCTTTTATTCAAGAATTTATTAGAATAAGAACAATTAGAATAGATAATGTGAACAACAGAGCTGATAAGACTCTGAAATATTTTGTTTTAGAAACTAAGTGTTCATTCAACCATGCAAACAAAACCACTACTTTACCAATAAGCATTGATAAAAAAAATAAAAAAAATCACAATCAAAACAAAAGATAACAGTAAAAATAATTAATTTTTCAGTGAGTTTAGTTAACACTTAACACTTCCTAAATGAATACAATTGTTAACAGCTGCTGCTGTTAACACCACGTCTTTGAAATCATTTATTTTAAAGAAGTGGTATTTTGTATATTCCAGAAATTTGCTGTTTCAAAACACAATCAAGTAACTCTGTAACCTACAGAAGATAGAAAAATGATCTACACATAAACAAAAGAAATTTGATGTTGCAATTTGACATCTTTAAATTGATCCACTTTTATGTGTAGGTTGTGCACAAAGGAGCCAGAAGCCTAAAACATCTCAATGTGAAACAAGTAGCAACGTCTCCAATGGTCATGTCAACTTTCACATGCCTCATTACTAAGTATTTTTTTTTTCCAACGTTACCTCAGTTATCGGGTTTCTAAAATGCTTGAAAATTGAATGAGTGTAGAAAGCACATTGCAACAATCTGATGGTTGAATAAACAAATAACAGCAAAAATGACTTTGAACTGAAACTGTCACTTATTTTGTTGATATATTGTTTTCCACTAAAATCTGAATTGAAATGATCTATTGCAGAGAACTATTAAGTCGATAAAAATTTTAATCAAGTCCCACCACTTGTTTATTTATTTGATACTAAAATGCTCTTCAATGACTGGAGCCACAGCGGCTGTTACAGCAAGTCTCTAACATGCTGTCCAACAAAATGAGGTAGAAAATCAACCATTTAACTCTGAAATAATGAATTCGTGCCATCAGTCCTCTATATAACCTCTTCCTAATGAAGCATTTATTCAAAATAGAGTACCAATTAAAGCTTTCTGTTGTGATGCATTACATGAGTGCAGCATTAGATTATTGATGTGCTCCTTTAGGTGTGAAATTTGTATTATAATTGTCAACATGTCCATGCATTTCCTTACCAGGGAGGTGAAGATGTAAGTGTAGTAGACTGACAACATCCCCAACTCTGATGCCTGCAGGGAAATAGGGAGAAGAGTAAAAAGTGAGAAAAATTTATCATCTGCAAAGACCAGAACAAAATTAAGAGGAGTCTTTGGCAGAAAAAAATTGTGAAGTTGAAATTTAGATATACAAATGGGTGGAGAAGAACAAAACATAAGACTCTGAAGAAAAAATAAGGAGGGAGGAAAAAGTTGAGAGGTCACAGAGTAACGTGACTGGACCTTCATCTGAGCATGCAGATCAAATCCACGTCTTGATAAGCACCGATGCATCATCATCTCACAAAACCTCTCGATGGAGCAATTAATTTCTGAGCTGCATTGGTATGCTGCTCGACACTGTCACGCAATCTGATTAAATCAAAGTCGGCGATGAGCAGCTGCGAAGGGCAGGTTGAACTTTATAAAGATTATTTCCTTAAAACACATGATCTGAACAGAAATTCATTAAGATGGAGACTTTAGTTTAATCAAGCTGGACAGACAAGTAATCTAAAATCCATAAGTTTCAACTGCATTTGAAGGTACAAAGGAATTTTAAAAAAATTTCTAATGTAGATGTAGATTATGACTCAGATGTTCCACATCCAAAGCTTATCCTTAAATATTTATTTTTTAAAGCAGAACGTTTTGATATTTTCATGTTCAAAATTTGCACAATGACCACCTCAAACATGAAAATGATTTGAGGATTTTGTGTCAGAGAAGAATAATTCATGTCTAAGAATGCTCCTGAATGTGTGCTGTTATGAACCAAGAGTATTCAGAGAAGGTGTAAAAAAGAAGCTCAGAAAATTAATTTCTAAGAAGTATAACGCGACTAAATATTACAGAAAAGCAACAAATACACTTTTTATGACGGAACTCCAAATAAACTCACTGTATCCTCAAACATTGTGCTTTTCCGTGTGCACTGTCATTTTGAAACTACATCAACTACGCTAATTATAGTTTTATGACAATTATTGGTTGGCATTTACCCTTTAGTTTCACACAAAAAAAGCAAAGCTCTAGGATGAAAAACTGTTTTTTTCTGATGCAGAAAATTATATATAACAATGTGTGACATATTTTCTTTGGGTGACTACCACTTTTAACAACATACAGCAGGGTTCACATTATGATGTATGGTTGCTGCACAGATTTCATAGAGAGAGCGGAACATAAACAAAGCAATCACAGGATGAAAAATTAAACCCATTTACTGCCTTTAAATAATGCTTCCTGCTTTTTACAATTCCTTTAGGACAAACCCTGAGGACCATCTGAGACTGGCAGATTTGTAGTGATTCACTTTTGACATGTTTGGCATCTCTGAGCTAAACCACAGATTGAATTTCAAAGCAATCTGCTGAAGGATTGCCTCTTAAAAATATCATATCAAGAGCACTGAGAGCAGTGTATCCAGTCACACTACAGGCACACATGTTGATGTTTATTTAGGACTTTTGTGATGGACCGACACAAAAGTGCTGCATAATTATAAAGTTCACAGGACATGAACACGTAATTTTCAGCGATAATAATCTATTACGATAATAATCTATTACGATAATAATCTATTATTTTCCCTAAGTAAAAATCTTGTAAAACCAACAGACTTCAGGAGTCACCTGTTTAGAAATAGAGTTCTAAATGCAATTTATTACAATATAAACAGCTATAAATGCCTTTGTTTTTATACTATTTTAACAGCAGCATAAAATATGACATAGTCAGTAGTTTGAAAATAATCCCAATGGACTAAGGATCAGCTTGTCCAAATCAACTGATAAAGCAGATTGATACAGAGTATATCTGCTTTTCTACCTCTTCAAGAATATGTTTGCTTTTCCAACATGCCTTAGGGGATATGACATCCTACAGGTGAGGAAACCAGTACAGATAACAACATCACAGAGCTGCAGTTTCAAAAAATGTGATGGGGGAAGAGAAAACCAGGAACAAGTCTCCTCAGGGGGCATTTTGAGTTATTGACATATTCTGAAAGTGTGGATTCTAAGCTTTCTAATGACGTCAAACAAATGGAAAAAAAAATAAAAAAATGGAGGAGGTTTGGCCATTTGAATGTTGGCACATTACAAATCAGATCACTGAAAAAACACCCCTCAAAGCTTCAGAGGAATCGTCCCCAGACCTGATGAACTAAAAGGGGGTATTGGAAAAAGGCTGTTCATTTAGAGTATGCAATAACTCCAACCCTCAGCACTGACTGTCAACAGCTATTACTGGGAAAGAGTGCAAGCAAAAACAAGCTTTTATCTGGTTTATATAATGTTTTAAGACGGTTTTAGCTTTTGTTCCATTTCCAATCAGGCTGTGAGCTTCTGTCTTGTGAGCCTTTGTCATGAAGTCATCTGAATAAGACCTAATGCACGTTTCTTGGGATTTCCCGAGGCACTGGTTATGTATATGTTTTGATCAAAATATTAAATTTCAAATAGAAATGTCAAATATTAAGAGCACAGCAATGATATTTTAGAGCTATTTGTGATAAAAAAAAAAAACAGAAGAAAAAGACAACAGATAGAACAAATATCCTTTTGCTTTGCACCAGTAAATATATCAATTCAGGCAAAAAATTGTCCATCTTTTCTAATTCTGAATAACATTTCTGCTGGTGTCTGCACATCTCCATCGTTGCACAATTTTTATTCAAACTTATTGACTTTTGAATGCTAACATACACATTTTGTACATTTTTAACCTACTCAGTGGTTTCTATAACTACATAGTTTTTATAACTACACAGTATTTATGTTGAATTTTTGCCCTTACTGTAGAGTATGTTGTTCTTTATTCTGTTTTATATATTGCATATTCTTATCTTTGTAGGAACTGACTTGCTTTGATTGCTTGGCACTTTGCTTCTGTCGCATTGAAATGTTCCCAATATGGGACAACAGAGGAATTTGTATTCCTACAGTTTGGAGTAGAGAGCTGATAAAAAGAATCAGGTTGTTTGTGTACATTACGTCACTTTTTCCACGACCAGTTCCTGCGTAAGGGGAAGATAATAATAAGTACATGTTAGATTATGTTTACTTTCAGTCCAAAGGTTTGAATGGTTTACATACTTTAAAAGGCACTGTGGGTAAAAAAATACACGGCAGAATGCAAAGTGAAATTTTGAGGAAAAACATGAATATATATTGTGTGGAAAAGTAAACGCCGAACAGAAGGAGCAGAGACAAAAACGTAAAAGAGACATGACGGTATGGACTCCTGCTGCTACTAGCACAGTGCTTCTGAATGAAAGAAATTAATAAAATCTTCTCCCTCTAGCCCTCTTTTCTGTCCATTTAATGTTAACTCCTCTCCAGACATCCATTTACTGAGTTTAGGAAACAATGTGGAGCATTTTTCTTTAAAAGGGGAACAACGCTATCACGTCTTCTTCAGAACCTGTGTGTCCATTAAAAGGCAGAGGTTCACTTCATGGTGAAATCCTGGGTGTTAGTAATATTCTGAGACAGTAACTACTCATATATTCCATTAGTAAAGAAGCACAAAAAGGTCACTAATACATAGAGGCAGGAAATGGACTAACTAATACTGTCTGAAAGCTATTTTTCTTTATAGTTTTGCATACTGCATTTACATTTAATGTAAAAAAGGTCCCTTTGGAGTAAAGAAGCAACAAATTCATTCAAAGAGCATTTTGTTTCACTTTACATGTGTTTTAATCCTGCTATATTCCACATTAAAAATAGAAAAAAATTATGACCCAGTTGTCCACAAATCCCCACCGAATTTTTTAAACTTTATTTCTATGAGTCGATGCCCTCATTTATTACTAATTGTAGCTGATTTGTGTAGCACTGGTGTACAGCTCAGTTATTTTTCTAACTTTCTGGGACTAACCAGAAGTTTAATTATTTAATTTTTTGTCAATTTTATGATCCAAGACAAAACATAAAATTTTGTGGTAAAAATTATATTTATGTTATTTAGAGTGATATTGAAAGTTAAATAAAAAAAAAAATAAAGTTCTGTGGTTCTGTTTTGGTTACAAAATAAAATGTAAAATTTTTCATGAGCCTTGCCATTTCTTTGCATGTTGCAAGAAATATATGTAAAAAGTCAAGTCAAGCATGTAGAGTCACAGATAACATGAACGTTATGCGACATATACTTACCCGCTCTAAAATGATATGTGACATGGTGGCATTGGCGTCCACTATGATGGTGGCCGTCTTGTCATCACGGATCTCTTTCAGGAGAGGGGTTGGGTCCTGGCTGTCGTCCAACATGCGCACTGACAGGGTTTCCTTAGAGATTAGGAACTGCCTGAGCAGCTGCTCCAAATTCAACAAGCCTGTCAGTGAAAAATACAGAAAACACATATGAGGGTGTCTGAAGATGACAAATATTTAAACATTTCAAACATTGTTCTATTAGTTCTGTTCTGTTTGTCTTGTTCTGCGCTATGTTTCAGATTTATTATCTTTTTCATTCATTCTACTCCTGCCTGCTGCAACCAGCTTCCTCCATTGGTGATGGTAGCTTTTCTTCCAGCTCACTAGTTTGAAGTCAGCCAAAGCACCTTGCTGCTTCACCATCTTCACTGGGGCGAACAGATGTCACAGTGACACAATGGTGGAACCACAGGATACACGAGGGCACCCATAAATGTCAACACACCATGCACAGCATTGCAAAGACGACATCCGATATGTCAAACTGCTGACGATAATCCCTCATGCAAAACTAAAACACAACTCCAATCAAACTTCCTGAAATGCTGGTACTGTTGTTCAGTCCAGTTGTAAGGCATTCTCGAGGTCTGGCGAACCTTCATTCATTGCTTAAACTGACAACCATTGGCAACTGACTGCAACACACTGCTTTCCTTGTGATGCCTTTCCTAGATGTGCCAGCTGTCTGCAAACTGAATTGGTTCTATTCGTTGATAGGGATGAACATGGCAAAAATACGAACACAGTCTAATCACAATTTCATGACATAGAAATAGAGCCCTGAAATAAAATAAAAAAATGTTTCTAACTGATTTTTAGCCCATTTGTGTAGTTTTCCAACTGGGTATACCTGCTATTTAATATTTGAGCCTTCAAGTACGCTGTATATTAAGACTGTTCTGTCAAGGTCATATTTTTATTCCAAAAGTAAACAACACAAACATTTTTTTACGTTTGAGATATGAAAAGGTGTTTCATGATGGGAAAAGACAAAAGAGTTTTAAACAAAATCTAATCTTCACATCCAGGTTTATGTGAAACAAATTTTTCGAAACGTATTCTTTTTTTACAACACCACTGAATGAGCACACTGCTGCGATTGTTTATGTCCAGCACAGATAGAAGTACCACTTTTTCCTGTGCTTTTTCCAGGAATTATATAACTCTGCGCATGAATGTGTTTCTATTCTGAATAAACCCTGATGTGTGCACAAAATAATCAGATTATTTAATTGACTGTTTTGCACAACAAAACCACAGGACCCTACTTATGGACAATGACAAAAATTGTCTGCTTTGTCAAAAGTCTGCATCTGCACCAAGTTAAATTCTGTTTAAGTTGGTGTGAATCAAAGGCGACATAACACAAGTCTGAAGAAACTGTGGTGAACTCATTACCCAGATGAGGTAAGAGAATGTCTCCTAATTAAAGCATGTCCCACTTAACCAAAACATTCCTGGCAGTCAGTCTTACACTAGCAGGTCTTGTGATGTTATTAGTTCATTTTGCAAAAATGAGAATAAACAAATTTTTAAGGTGTGCTATGGGAAAAATACAAACTGAACAAGGCTGTCGGGGCCAGATTTGCGGTTGCACAGTTGGTATTTACCTGACCTTGAAATTTGCTCTTCCCATCTGTTTTGTATTCTGGTGCCAACCACAGATGACATGATGCACAGGTGTGATGTGACTCGCAAACAGGGGGAACCTTTATGCAAATTAAGCAATGCTAACTAAGTTCAATCATATTCTGATGGAAAATATCCTTCAGCCTTATTGTTGTATAAGGAAAGTTTAAAAAAAATATGTTGGAATTACTTACTCTTACTGCAAGTGTACAAACATTGTCCCTTTGAAATATCTTCGGCTTTTGTTTTCTTGCCATCCTCAAATGATCCTCAAATTATAATATTTTAAGATAACCTAAGTACATTAAAACTGAGGTTTTAACTATTATTATTCTTTTTTTTTTATTTATTGAGGGATAAAAGCTATCAAGACTAACTTGACTAAAAAGTAATCTTTTCGCTTTTCACAGAATCTTTATAAGAATGGTGACTTCCAGGCCTGTAGAATCATGAAATCTTGAAGTCAGGCTAAGAAGGATGAAAGATCAACAAAGCCAACATAGCTTATTCCCCAGTCAAGAAATTCAAGAAAAGTTGAGAAACAGCTTTTGACAAATTTTATTATTCTTCAAGATGTTACCAAGTGCTTCGAAAGGCTTTGAAACACCAAAAGAATTTGCTGCTTGGGAATCATGCATCAAACGGTTCAAGAGTAGGTAAAGCAGTACAGCCCTAACTTGATGTTCTAAAGGAATAAGTCCAAAAAGAAAAACAAAACAAAAACATTCACAAAACCCCCAGAATTTCAGAAAAAAGAGCATCAAAGCAAGAAGTGTAACAGCATTGTGATGGCCAAGGGCTTTTATGTTACCTCCGAACCTTAATGTGTTGAAAAGAGATTCTTAAATGTGTCAATGGCCAATTTATATATTTATATATATACTGTATTTATCAGCATTTTCACAACAACTGAAAGTAACATAGATAGTTCACTTTGTTATAAAATGGCAGTATGTCCCTGGAAAATGCATACATTCTGTTTCCCACCAGAAATGAGTTTGTGGCTGGAAGTTCAAAACCCTGAATTAAAATGTAAAGCAAGAAATGTGAACCCCAAAACGGGCATTCAAGACTGGGATCTCAAATGTTTGATGGCAGGATAAGCAGGTATAGACAACCAAAAGGAGGGATATGAAAACCGCACATTGTATTCATCTTAAAATTTGTGATGTAAATCATACATTGCTTGACAAAAACATTTCAATAATGAACATATTTCTAAGCAAGCAGATATTTTTTTGAAACTACTTAGTTTGTTTAAGCTGACATTTAAATCTGTGTTTCTTAAAGCTGAAGTATAAGTGTCACTTGTAAATTAATTGCTTATATTTAAAAGCAAACATGTTGTCATATTAAACCTGCAGGCTGTGATCTGAAATCTGTCTCTTCACACCCGTCGTCTGTGTTAACCATCATTCAAACATCTAACAATGACAACATCCTGCTTTCAAGAAACGTATGCTGTGTTTTATGATTAAAACAGTCATCTGAAGAGTAGTAAAGCACAGCAAGTCACAGCTTCACAAGTCTCACCTTGACAATTTGGCAGATATCATATTCATGCAAAGTTTGCTGCTATTGATACAAAAAAAAGTCGCTGAAAGGACATGACTTTGTAGAAAATAGTTTGCATTACCACAATTACCTGTTGAAACTTTGGCGTCAACAGATATTTATTGTGATTTTTGCCATGGTGACAGCAGAGCAATTTATCCGTCACGGGGAGACCAATTTTGCTGAGGCTATTTCAAGTTATCAAACCCATTCCTTCATCTTCTCCAATAAATTAACATCAGCTGCTGGGCTTCTCAGCTACCGACATCATGTCTAAGAGAGTCTATAATTAAGTCCCGGTCTGAATGTCTTATGGCCTGTCTGTGTGGCAGTATATCAGTGTATGTGTGTTTGTTTTTATATAACCTGTATGTGATTACTCCTGAGACATCAGTCCCAGCTGCTGTTGGCTTTCCTGTCTGTGTCTGCAAGCTGCCAATTCAGCTTCCTCTGTTGTATTACACTGAATCACTTTGATGAGCTTGAAATAGCCTCTTTTACGCCGCCTTCCTGGTCTGCCTCCTGTATCCATTGACTACTGTTTTACAGGCCATCAAGAACCATTTCACATTGAGTTTGTGACAATAGATAGTTTCAGAATGCCATGCAGCTCAGCCTGTAATGTACACGCACAATAACAGAGACACTGAGAAGAAAGAACATACAGTGTGCTGGATTCTTGCAAGATGTGTTTTCTGCAAAATAAAACCATTACATAGAGGGAACATTTATGAGAAAGGGTTTTTTTGCAGACATGTTAAAGAAATAATAATAAAAAAAACTAGAATTGCATGTGCTTTGTTTGAAGATAGCTATTATGATAACACAACATTTCAAAGAATGCCTGTACATCTCTTCCTATTCTTCTTGTCTTAGACTGTATTTATTTGGCTGCACTGCAGAAGAAATAGTTCTCAACTTATTTGACAGACATAAATGTTAAGAATAAGGTCACAAAACCACTTTTCGAATTTTATTTTTATTTGTGTTTAAGTCAAGGTCAGGACAGTAAGGGATTTGAAAGTGGTTTGTACTTTTCTTCAGACTACCTGTTTATTGGAGAAATATTGCAGCTGTTTTATCCTCAGATATAAGAGCAATATCTGCTGCTGTCCCTGAACTACTGCTGTTATTTAAAGCTACTACAAATATGAGATACGGCTTGATCTTGAATAATTGTTTCTCTGGTAAGTTGATGAAAATATAATGGTCTCTTTCTAGTTTGAAGTGTTATTGTGCATGTACCTCAATTTGCATGTTAACTGCAGTTAGCTCATTGCTAAGCATGATGGGTTTTAATGTTTTTATTGCCTAATTCAATGTTTTGCAATAGTCATTACAGCTTAAATTTTGAAAGTTGATCATTTTCAGGGGCTGCACAGTGGCGCAGTGGGTAGTGCTGTTGCCTTGCAGCAAGAAGGTCCTGGGTTCGATTCCCGGCCCGGGGTCTTTCTGCACGGAGTTTGCATGTTCTCCCTGTGCGTGCGTGGGTTCTCTCCGGGTTCTCCGGCTTCCTCCCACAGTCCAAAAACATGACTGTCAGGTTAATTGGCCTTCCCAAATTCTCCCTAGGTGTGAGTGTGTGTGTGCATGGTTGTTTGTCCTGTTTGTCTCTGTGTTGCCCTGTGACAGACTGGCGACCTGTCCAGGGTGAACCCCGCCTCTCGCCCGGAACGCAGCTGGAGATAGGCACCAGCAACTCCCGACCCCGTTAGGGAGAAGGGTGATGGAAAATGGATGGATGGATGATCATTTTCAATTTTGTGGCAATTCCAGATACTGAACTATTTCTACTAGAAAATGTTTATATTTCTTTTCTTCATGATTGACGTGGGTAAGTTACTCAATGTTATTATAATATGAGAATCTTATATCAACTCATGCCTATGTGTGATTGTTTAGCAACTGTAACTCTGCATACCTTTAACTTTTAGAAAATGGAGATACCTTATGACACTTGAAAATAAGAGTGATCTCCTATGTTTGCCAGATGAGATGCTGCACTACTACACCAAAATCACATCACATTGCTATAAGACTGTTGAGTTAGAAAGCATTATGAATTCCATAAATCCACTCTGAATGGAAGCAGCAGAAAATAGAGCTTAACAATAGTGTTACTTCAGTCATTTGAGTCAAACAACATCAAAAGCAGATGCCAGAGCTCATTATCAAAAGGTGAAACACGAGGGGGAGGAAAGTTTGCACAATGCAGTTATTTATTTCTCACAATCTCCTTTTCCAATTCCTGTGAAGCCAAATCAACCCCTCGCTGCTATGCATGCCTCACACTTGACTCCAGCAGTTCAGGCGTTCGCCATGTTAATATTGATATGTATGAATTACTAAATCTGAGCTAATCAGATTTTCAAGATGAAGTGGTAGAGAAAACTAGCTTACTATTTACATGAGACACTGACAAAATGGGTGGCTTTCAATGGAATGTGATACATTTTTGTCAGAAGATAGTTAAAGTGCAAGTTGAACCTCCAAATCAACTTTTATGCAATCTGTTTAAATATATATATATATTTTTTACACTTTCTTGTAAATTAGTTTAGTTTGTTTAATTCTGTATTTTGCTTTAAACCGTTATAAGAATTATGACATTCGTGATTTTTAGAAACTGAAACCAAATAGTGTTTGTAAATTACAACATCACACAGTGACGTTAATCCATAGCAGCTATGACAAGGAACCTCAAATTAAAACCATCAGGATAGGCATAAAGTTATTCTTTAAGTCTTCCTACTGTCAGATATGATCAAGAGCTATGGGTGGCTGATTAAAGCGATGCCTTCACCTTAGAGAATGCATAATATAACAGATGGTCCTGGCAAGAAGAGAAGAGCAAGGCTTTGTGTGTGTTATGTGTGTCAGTGACACCAAACTTCCTCATTGGCATGGACGGCACTTTGCCTCGACTCTCTCAGACACACTGATAGAGGTGAGGCCTGACATTCAACTGAGCCAGCCACTTATTCATCTTTCTCTTGCTGTCACTGCAGGACGCCTTCACACACAGACCACCCCAACTTCACCCCTAAGTAAATACTGCTGCATCACCAAGGCACGGGAAACATAAAAGATTTAACATGGGAGTTCTAGACGGCAAGTGACTGTGATTTCCTTGACAGGTGCAGGTGAATAATATATAATAAAGAGCAGTCACAGGAGATGTGTTAACAAAGACCTAAAAGCCCTTTTGACAGCTGTACATTATGTTGAATCATCATGTAGCCTCGAGCTCTAAAGTTTTACGACTCTGGAAAACCGTTAGGGCTATTTCAAAGTACAGCAGACAAGGTGAACAGTCAAAATGTGAAATGTAAGTCAGAGTGAAGTCCTTGCTAAAGTAATCCAAAAATAACCACTACAATGTGATCCACTTTTCATTTTTTTTTTTTTTTTTTTTTTTACATCAGGTGAGACCTGAAATGTTTTTATCACACAGGATTCATACTGTATATGGGATCCTCACACAACCTCTGCATCAGTAAGATGCATTGGTTAAAAGAACGTGATGAGCATGTTACTTCACTGGAGTCTCAGACTTTTCAAACTGAGACCCCCCTAAGCCCCAAAGAACATATTTAATTGCTCTTTTTGGCTAAAATATTGTCTTTTCGTCATTAGTGAGCTGATATGGTCTTTCATTCTTCAAACCTGGGGCTGAAAGTAAAGTGTAATATAAATGGAAGTGATTACCGAAGCCACAGTTAAGGTTTGCTTTTTGATTTTTAACAGTTAATGTGAAATGCTTGTTTTCCCATCTGTTTTTGCACTTTCAGTACATGCTTTTTAATAATTCAAGGAACTGTATTGTTCAGCATTTTCTAGGGCTGAAAGGATTCCTCGAATGATTCGAGTACCTCGATTATTAAAATTCCTCAAGGAAAATGTATCTGCCTCGAAGCTTTGTTAAATTACGTTTTATCATGCAACACGTGTGTTCCGCCCGGATCATTGTTTGTAGAGGGCAGCGCTCTTACTTCTGCCTAACAGCATGGGGTTGAATTGTGCTGCATTTTGCCAGGGTTTGGGGCTAAGAGAGAGACAGATTCGATTCCTCGGATAATTGTAAAAATATTCTATAGAGTTCTCGATTACTAAAATATTCTTTTACAACAGCCCTCGCATTTTCTCTTACGTGTATTTATTTTACTACCTTAACTCACTACCAAACGGGACAATCTGTTTAATGTAATTTACTCAATTAATTGTCAGAATAATCGATAGACTACTCAATTACTAAAATAATCCTTTACAACAGCCCTAGTTCACACTTTGTTATGTCAACTTTCCCATCTGGTCCACTTATTCATCCAAACATGTTTTCAGTCTGTCTTCATTTCAGCTGGTAGCAACCAAAGAAAGGCTCTCGGCAGATAAATACTTGAATATTTGAAATTAATTCAAATAATTAACATACTGGCAGGTTGAAATAAGCTGTAATAAATTTTATGATAGCTGACATGAATTTAGTTGTGATCTAATCGTAGAATGGCTTGAATGCTGCACAGCAATATTCCTTTGTGTGACACATAGAGGGACAGCAGCCAATAGACGTGACTAGGAATTTAATTGTAACTCAATGAGTTTTATTCTTATTTGATGGGAAGTCAATCATATGTAACAGTTTTTGTAGAATATGGTAGAATACAAAAAAAGGCCAAAAGGCATTATGCAGACAGTTAATTGAAGTCCAAGTTTATTTATAACCCTGGTTTAGGTTAAATGTAATATTTTAAAAACTTTCTTTTAACTGAACAAAATATTGACCTTTTGAAGTGGCCCAGCCAGAGTTTGAACTTGAATCTGATAAAGGACCAATGGAACTTGGCATGGAGGCTTTCCAACCGCAAAGATGTTGGGCTCTTCAACAAAGATCAATATGCAAAAAGCTGGTCAACATGTAAAAAGCATTTGATTACTGCTCTGCCATTTTTTTCCAAGATGTTTCCATTGATCACATATCATCAATTTTGTCTTCAACTTATCCAAGATGGGGTTGCAGGCTGAGGAAAGACCCGAGTGCATTTGGTGCAGTTCTATAAAAATAAATGACAAAATACAACTATGCCATTCAGTGATGGGATAGTTACTTTGAAAAAGTGACTTTAATCGGATTACTGGTTACTTCTTGAAAAAGTAACTTAGTTAGATTGCTGACTACTTGATTTGTTTGTTTTTGTATGTTTCTATTGTCTGAAAAACTACAAATAGGATTTTTGGCGCTCCCCCTGCCGCTCCACAACTCAGATGTCGCGCTGCACAGATTTTTGACACTTATCTTAATATTAATAATTGTAATGGTGTTTAGTTACACAACTTTACGGACATGTTCATTCATGGCTGTTTTCAAGTTTATTGCGCTGTTTCTATTAGTTTCGATGTTTGCTATTTTCTGGAGCTCAACGTGAAGCTCGACGTCATTCAGAGGTAATATATTAACTTGACATTAACAAAGACACAGTGGGACGGATCATCAGTGAAATGATGGACAGAGAGAGTCTCACTAAAATGTCAGACAAATTGGGAGGTTTATATCTGCTTATTAAACCCTAGAACCGCAACCCGCGACTCATTAAATCTACAAGCGACTTAAAGAAAAAACAACAACCCAAAAGTCGCTTATAATAATCGGATTTGGCGAGCGTGACTCAAAGTAGTTCCTGTTTTTCCAGCAAGAAAATGCATCTCCCTCGTCCCTCCATTATTTATGTTTCTGTCGCCGCTGATACTGGCGCATAGACACTCCCCAAGGTGTGTAGAGGAAGGAGAATTTAATTACAAAAGAAAACTGTAACGCACAGTAACACAAAGTAATTTTGATAAGTAACAGTAGTCTCACTACTGGATTTGAAATAGCAACACGTTAGATTACTCGTTACTGAAAAAAGTGGTCCGATGTCACTGACAACACTGACCATATTTAAAATGTTTAAAGGTTTGGCAAAACCAAAGTTTTTTGTGGCTACTTGATACCTCCCAGAAACCATGTAAATAGTTGAAACTGCTTAAACACATAAAAAGAAAGTGACAGCACAAAGTTTCTTTTTTTTTTGTCAAAAATTTGAAGAAATTTAAACCTGAAGTACAGTCTTTGAGCTTCTCCTTCTCAGTGACAGGTGCAGCCATTTATTCATGAATGAAGGAACAATCCTGTCGCAAACATAGGAAACAATATAATTATCAGCTCTGTGTGCAAAGCTGTGTGCACACCTAGTGTGTGAATAAACCAGCACTTTTCTTGGTGTTTGCTTCAGACTTCACTAAGAGACGAAACAAATGAAAAAGAAATAAAAAAAAACCCCATGAAAGTTAACAGACATAAAAGTTGCTGCTGAGTTCACATACATCAGTAGAGTAGGAAAGGTTAGATCAATGTCTGCCTTGTTGTGCACCAAGCTGTTTGGCACAACTTCCCTCCTGACTGCTCAGCCATTGCTGGAAAATATTCATGAATTGGTCACACTATATTAGGCTGTCACTGGCTTGGGTGATTAACGATTTCAGCACATGTGGATGAGCCACTGACCGACAGCAGCCCGCCAACCAACCAATTGACTGCAAGAACTCTGGAAAGGAACGTAGCTGCTGGAACAGGATCCAAACTCAAATAGGTGTCAGCTTAAACACCCATAGAATCTGATCTACATGGCTCAAATATAAACACATAAACACAGACATGCACATCCAAACACAGCCAGACTGTTATTAGCTCCAGTTTCTGTTGAATGATCACATGACCAGAGTATAATCAAAGCTGCCTGCCATTTCCTGGACCGTCTCCGGCTTTCTACTGATGATTCCAGGATTGTTACCTTCCCCACATTTCCTGACCCGAGTCTTTTCACCTCTGCACACAAATGCCAAAAGGCATCCTCTCTGGTTTCATTTCCGACTTCCCATGGTTTCTCTTATCTACCTCTAATCTCCCTTCATTTTGCTACTTTTTATTTCATTTCCTTCCCGGTCCACTTCAAGCTTATTGCCACAAAATCAGAAGCTACTTACAGCACCAAATACCTAACCAATGAAAATGAGAACTATAGTGTTTATACACAGACCTGAAAGTCAGAGGGTGCCTAAAAGGTTCATTTGTTGTCAGAGACTTTTCAGGTGCTGTATTACGCAGTTCTCTGAGGCAATAAATGCCTTTGTAAAAAAAAAACAAGTACTGATGTACAGATATAGTGCATGGACGGTTATATAAGTGGGTGGCATAACATTTAATTTATTTTATTGTATATTCCAGGTAGGATTGGGCAATGTTGCTTGCCAAAAAATGATATCACGATTTAATCTTTAAATACCTCAATAACGATATCTCATACAATTTTCCATATTTTCAGCTTTTTCCTTTATAAAGTCACTGCATTATAAATATTCATATTTAGAATTTAGTTAGACATGAAATTTAACCAAATATGGTGTAAAAACAACATTTTGAAAAAAGAACTGGTGGTGTTAGAGGAGGTACCGTATTTTCCAGACTATAAGTCACAGTTTTTTTCATAGCTTGACCGGGGGTGCGACTTATACTCCGGAGTGACTTATGTGTGGAAATTAACACATCATTATATCATATTACATGTTTTTTTCAAACTAAACTGCAAGAGGGCGCTCTATACCTGTGGTATTCTACCTTCGGAGTTAGCAGAGTTGTTTATGAGCGACACCGAGGACGAAGATTTCATTATGTTTAGTGATTTGGAGAGAAACGGATGGTTTGGTAAACTTGTGAGCATGTTATCTATGCTATAGTTATCTGAATAACTCTTAATATGTTATGCTAACTTACCAGGCACGTTCTCGGCTCGTTGTTTGTCATGTAACGTTAGCATAATGTACAATTATTCAGCCTGTTGTTGCCTCTATTCTATTTTTATTGCCTTTTAAGATGACATGTCTGTTCATGGTGTTGGATTTTATCAAATAAATTTCTCTCAAAAATGCGGCTTATACTTCGGTGCAACTTATAGTCCGGAAAATACATACTGAAATAGTCAAAATACAGACAGAACAATTTTTACTCTTTTTTTAAGTTTCCGAAAGAAGGACACTGAACAGCCAACATTTTGTATGAGGCTTTGAGCTGATATTGTGAAATTACAGCCCTGTCACACTCTGTTGTATCAGCCTTTTGTTTTAATTGTGTTGGAAGACATGGTGCTTGCAGACTGACTTATACCGTACTGTACATATATATATTTATATATAAATTTTCAACAAAAGTCTTTCTTAATCCCTAACTTCATTTGTAGTTTGTGACAAGATCATACTTTTATAAATTTTTTACTACTTGAAAAGAAATGCAAAATCTGAAAATACCCAAGCAATGTTCTCTTGTACAAAAACCTTTTCGGTTTTGTATGCAAATTTTAGTACTTTTTTGCAGCTTGGTGACAAATGGCCTCACAAAAGGTAGTCAGATGGTTACAACCCACAACCTAGCTCCAAGCTTGTGCTAAATCCTACACACTGTTCTATCAAGGGACCAAACTGTTTTTTTAATGAAGTAAAGACCAGAAGACATTAAAGGAGGGAGTTAAAAGGCAGAAGAACTGAGTGTGGAGATAGACAGGGTGGGTGTCTCAGAGTAGCTTATTGCCACCTCTGGGCTGTCTGACACATGGCTGATATCTCAAACCTATTTCTTTTCTTCAAAGCCTTCCACTGATTAAAAAAAGGGACTAGCTGGTGCCACAGGGTCACAGTGTCTTTGTCAAGGGAGTTGTAATTACTGAGCGCTGGACCTCAAGAGGGTGGGAACAAACCCAAATTTAATCTTCCTCTCTGTTTACAAAAATAACTTTCATTGGGGAGATTTACAACCTTAAAGGTCATTTAGTTAAATATCTTTAGAATCTAAGAAGGGCCTCTGACAGGAAGGCGGTCAGATCACAGCTGGTTACAGCTGCATCCTCCTTTGTCTTAAAGATTGGTTTTCTGTCACAGAATATGAGAGCGCGTGCGGACACATTTGAAGATAGATCAACCTGACACAGCCAAATGTGTTGTCCTAATTTTAAAAATGACAATACAGCTGGAGCGGGGAAGTGATTCTGCAGTAAATGTAATTTTAAGTGGGCGGACTGCTGTGAGAAAGTTGTGTGGTGTGGCCGTGTGGAGTGCAGCAGCTGCTTCAGAAGAAAGCATGCCACGGCGCTGTGTTTGTTGTCAGATTACAGTCAGCGAGCATGCGAGAAGCCTGTGTGCGCTAACATGTGTCAAGGGGTAGCAGACATTAGGCAAAGAAAGTGTTTGTCCTTTGCTGGCAGCTGCAGGGGAGGAGGCTTTGTGAACCTTCTCTGCAGGTGTGTATGTTTATGTATTTTGTCAGCAAGGTTTGAATGTTGTACTCACAGTCGGCCTGGGCACAGATGAGGCAGGAGGCGGTGCTGTTAAAGAATGTAAGAAGGCCGGCCACGGCCAAGCTGATGTCGGTGTTCGTTGGTCTCAAGTCCAGAGTTGTGAAGCGGGGAAACTGCACCTTCAGGATGTCCTCTGGAGCCACTTTGACATATGGTACCTGCACGGAGAAGTTGTTGTTAGTTTGCTGTAATTAAGCTATCCAGTGCTGGGAGCTGTATTTTTCACCTCTAGCACACATGTTGATAAAAAGAAGAAGAAGAAAAAATATCTAAAGAAGTATCACAAACAAAATGTAGGGTAAAAATAGTCAGCAAGCTGCCGGGTGATGATCAAAAGAAAGAATAGCTCAGAAGAAAGATGTTACAGCAAATAGGATAAACTGCAAGCAACAATAACCCCAGGGGTCTGTGGTAGTGTGCAAATTCACAATACAGACATTTTTTAAGTTACCAAAGCAGAACTTCAAAACAAGACTGAATGAGGAAACTTATTTTTATTCTCAAATCCAGACAGGATCTTTGACAACAAATCTTTAGTTAAAAAAAAAGAAAAACCTCCTTCACAAGAGTAAAAATAAAACCTTGAGATCTGCTTTTAAGAACAATTTAGTAAGACATGCAGGCAATTTAGCCAAATAGTTTGAAAAAAAAGAAAAAAGAATTGGTGATTCTAGAGGAGGAGAGTTTTCTTAAGAAAAATATAGAGACCTCAATAGACAAATAGTCAGTGACGTAGCCCTAAAATAGCTTATTCTGGAAGGAGCTTCAAATAGGCAGAACTGACCAGGTGAAATGTCATGTTTATCTGTGAATGATTTTGTGTAATAAATGTAATGGAAATGTTCTTTAAATGATTTGAGTTACATTTATTTTCCTCATTCCACTGACTTGTAAACAATTAAGTGCAAACAAGTGAAATATTTTGTTTCTGTCCCAGAACCTAATTATTTTTCAGAAGAAAGAGATAGAACTTTGTTTAATTTCAAAAGAGATATGGCTTTTAAAGAAGAAATCAGCAGGTCTGAGCTGTACAAAATCTGTGATATGAAATTGTCCAAATCTTTGACTGGTGCATGCATTGGTGTAATTTACTAAACTGTAACAATACAAAGAAAAACAAATTACATCCATGTAAAATGTCAACAGAGGCAAAAGATTTATTTCTCTTTTTATAATATCTATGCAAGTGAAACATTGTTGAAACAGAGTACATAATGTGTACGGCATTGCATGCGTTTCCCCAGACATCATGAAAAAGATGAAGCACAGTGAGAACAAATATAGGCCACAGAAGCTTTGATTAAAAATCAATAAATACATAATTATTCTATCTAAATCCCACTGGGAGGTAAACAATCTTCAGTTCAACAGCCTTTTCAATTAGGTTATTTTTGAAAGTTGTGTCCCTCGGTTGCCTTGAATAAATTTATCATACAACTCCCACAGCACAAACAGGCATGTTTAACACCATTCATCTCCCCTGTGAAAACAGAGGTTAAGCACACAACAGTTAACCTTGCAGCCTTAAGCATTCACAGAATGAGCACAGAAACAAAGCCCCAGTAGCGCTACCTACAGATACTGCTAAAATCCAAACACTTTTTCAATTTATTTCCCTTAGGTAACATCCGTCTCTACATTAGTAAGACGCCTCTGCAAGCAATAGAAAAAAAAAAAAGAGTTGCTGACAGTAGGGTGCTTTTATTGGGGCATGTGGGGAAACATAGGATAAGGAAGAGTGGACCATGTCATGTCAGTCAGCTGGTGAGGCGTTCAGCAGTGCATAGTGGCCCTTAAAGGGGATGTAGGAAGACATGCTGAGTCCGAGAGAAGATACAGAAGCGGCAACCTCTTCATCATGGTAGATTGCCTGACTATGTGTTTCTCGGGACCCATACATTGTTTTCCCCTTCGCACCTATATGCTCCCGATGGGTTTTAAACCCCTGCCCATCAGGATATAATGGAGCCTCTAGGTGTGTGGAGGGATGGAGGAGCAGCCAGCTCTGACAGCCATTCGTTCTTCCAAAGGAGTCTTAAAATCTTGGTAATAACTACACACCACACAGGGGAAATGAGACCCTTTTCAGTTGTGTCCTTATATTCCCTGTTGCATTTCTACAATTTCTCACCATCTCTTGTTCATTTCGTTTCGTTAATACCCCACACTGTTTACTCTTCTTGTCTCCTTTCCAATGCACTCTTCTCTTCCTTCTCAGCACCGCAGGCTGTGGTGCAACACACCTCCTTCCCACTCACAAACCAGACACACTTTGGTGGGCTTTTATCGGTGGGGGTTTAGAAGGCTACCGACACAAACTCCGAGATTCACTTATACACACAGACAGACACATATAGCCTGTCCTCTTCCATCAGTGCGGTGCTCTGCACCCTTCTGCAAAATACAGTAATATCTCAGGGAAACTACTCGGCTCCAAGTCAAAATTCCTCATCAAACTCCACAGCATGCAGCCGTGACTCATGGAGAAAATACCCGATATAACATCCTAATCTTTTCCCTCTTTTATAATCTTTGTGAATGTTTCAGTGATGCTTCTTTGTTTTGTAAAAAGTCACCAAATCATCAGAAAATCAAAAGGAATATATGTATATGTATAAACAGACTGCAACCAACTATTTAGAAGGGTCTCCATCTCCAATCCTCGGAAACAAAGGTTTGGCAAGTTTCCAATGTGAACGTGCTCCAATCTAGCTAATTTAAAATTGCAAAAATGTATCATTTGAACTTCCACATTAACCCAAAATGTGCATTAGCCAATCTCATAGCAGCAACACTGTGCTTTTAGCCTTCTCGGTATAACCCCTTATTCAAAGTGAGTATCAGAATGGGACAGACAGGATTTAAATGACTTTGAAAGGGACATTGGTGAAAGTCGGACCAACTGGCTTGTGTATCTATGTCAGGAACAGCTGATCTACCAGGATTATCTTGTACAACTGTCTCTGTGGCAGACAGAGAACAGTCAAAAAAAGACATTTGATGCATAGTGACAGTTGTGTAAATGAAAAGGTTTATGTTGAAGTAGAATTGGAAGAATTATGAAAGGGCCACAGTAGCTTAAACAACTACTCTTATAACAAATGTAGACAATATCATCTCTGAACACATAACACCTTGAAGCAGACAGCAGCAGCTATAAGCATGAGACAGAAAACAGATTGTGCTGAGTAAAATTGTAACAGATTGGGGGAAAAAATTTGACAGGACCACTAAGTCTTGGTTTGATGGTCAGGTCAGAAATTGGCATAAACAGTGTCAAACCATGGACCTATCCTGCCTTGCAGGTTCTTCTGGTGGTGAAATCTTGCAGGTTCTGTTTTCGTTCTTTCATCCTATTAATACCAAATGAAAGTTTCTAAACCACAGCCTGCCTTAGTAAGACACTGTCACAAACTGTTGTGATGACCATATCTCCATCAATAAATTAAGAGCTCAAGTTAACGCTGGATTTCTGAATGTAACTGATATGAACTGTGATGCAAATTAGTTTACTGTAGATGTGTTGCTGGCATCAAAATCTAAATGTGAATAATTGCAAAAGAAAAACTATAAATTATAAGATTATATATGTCTTCTTTGTAGTGAAATCGATTGAATATAGGTCGAAAAAGATTTGCAAATCTTTGTATTCTGTTTTCGTTTATGTTTTACACAATGTCTCATCTTCACTGGAAATGGGGTTGTCCAATTCATTGGCTTAACATAAACTTTTTTATGTTTTTGCCAAGGTTGTTCTAAAAAAATGTTAAAAAATGTGTGTTTTAAATGACCTCTGTTCTGTTCAGAGTGATCCAGTTCAGGTTTAGTCTGCAAAGAGTATTTGAGTTTGAAGAAGGTCATTGACACCAGACTCTTTGAAAAATAGTAAAATATCTTTTTAGTCCAATTTCCCTCTGGGACATCAACAGTCCATGGTGCACAGTCAGATGCTCCTCCAATACTAATACTGCGAATAGCACAGGTAGGGCACCCAATACCAAATGAGAGGACATGGGATTAAGTAAAGAGATGATTAAACCTTCAGATTTTTTGTTTGTTGGTTTGTTTGGTTCTGTAGCATTTGTGTCACCTGTTAACTCGCACTAAAACTCACATCTACTGCAGGACTTGATGACATGCTGGGAGTGTAAATCGCCCATTTCAACCAGTGATGAGCTGGATATGCTTCTAAACACTGCTGGAGTTAAGAACCATGTATTTAACACTACTGAAGTTCATCTATATTTAGCAAGAGGGCTGTAGACTGGAAGTAGTTTAAAACGTGCAAGACAGGATTTTATCTATATATCACTGCCAAACACAATTCCCTTGTCTGCAACACACATGATTAATTGGTTCTTGTACAGTGGCAGTCACTATCTACTTAATGCAACAATGTTCAGCACGAACACTATAAAGAATCCACTCAGAGCAAAAACATCAATCTCCAAAGCAATAACAGCAAGTCAGCAGCGACATCAGACTCATTTTGCTCGACTTCTTATCAGAAACCAGCAGCTAGAATCAATCTCTCCGATGACAGATTAAACAAGAAAATAAGACGACAGTAAAATCTCATTCTACATGTGTCTTTGCAGCTTCATGGATTTCAGTTCAGCTATCCCACTCAACAATATCCTCAAGTAACACTGTGAATATGCCACCAAATAGATGGAACCTGGTAGTTTGCCACCTAACAATCACACAAACATCACATTAAAGAGCAATGGAGGAATATGCTCTTTGTCCGTTTATTTATTTTTTTTTCATGGCATACCATGTCTGTATCACTAAAAAAAGTTTTCTGTTTTGCTGGTAAAATCTTTTGACTTTACCTCGTTTGAAAATTAGAGTTAGGTTTCCAGATACTTCACATTTTCTTGTATTTCCTTCATTCCAAAAATTATCCTGAGATCCTCAATCTTTTTCTGTCTGTTCTCTGGCTTCTACCAATATTCCCCCACAGCTCTTTTGGCATAATTTATTTCGCTTAAATTATTGCACAAGCAGCTAAACATTTACTAAAGTTGCTTAAACATATTTAGACAGAATAAGAGATTATTCAAATTTGTGTAAGCAAGCCAGTGAAACAAGTGTAGTAAACAAGGCATTAAAAGTAGACAGAACGCTCTTTTAAAGCCTCTGCTTAGGGCTTTGACACTAATGGTGTGAAACTAATTATATTGGAAAATTATGAGCAGGGAAAAAAAAATCTCTTGCAACAATACAGCCCAAGGTAATTGCTGCACTTTTTAATAATTTGGTAGCTTCACTGTAAACAGAATTTAATACTGCAGTGAGTGCTGTGAAGGACAGATGAGTGTCAGGTGGGTCAGACAGAAAGAAAAATGAAAAAGACAGTAAAGGAGGAACTGACGGTCTGACTGAGAGGAGATGAGGGCAATGGAGTGAGTGACAGAAGAGAGGCTTCGGCAGGGGAAGTGTCAACAGAAAAACAAAAACACAACCAGGTATATTAGGTGCAAACTGGAAGTGATGAACAACAACGCAGCCACAATTAGCACTTATTAAGTGTCAGTGAGTTTCGCAGGGCCAAATTTATTCCTGTTGTCAGGGGCACTCTCTTTGTAAGAAGTATAATGGCTGTCAGCTTCTGTGAAAAGGATCCATTTGCCTCGAACAAAACACAGTACCCTGCAAAAGTTTTAATTCCCCTTCAACCTTTTCCCATTTTACCACATTACAATCCCAAACCCCTATTTATGTTATTGTCATTGTCCGTCTCAAAGAAATTAGACAATAAACGTCTGTACAATCAGCATTTGTAGTCACCCTCTTTACTCTGTGACCCTCAAATATGTTCCAGTGCAGCCATATGACCTCAATACATAGTCAAATTTGTAATTTAATATACAAATACACACATTGTATGAATTATTCTGTACTTTGAAAATATACAAAGACACGGCTCATGGTATTTCTGGAGACCTAATCATATTCTTCCACAGCTTTAGTAGCAGACAACTATTGGTATAAAATGTGGCATTTTTGGAAAATGGCCAAACAGGAAACAATTGATAACAGAAATCAACAAGAATTGTATTTTTCCACAAGCAATATAGTGTCATTCTTATAACTCGGGAGAACCCAAACGTAGGCAAGCGCAGTAGTTTCAAAAAGGTACATTTAAGAAATATCAAAACAATCAAAACTACGAGAAAAAACACACAAGTGGGAAAACTCAGGAGGAACAAAACCACAAGTGTGTAATAGAAGAATCCAATGAGGAAAGAATAAGAAAGGAACAATTAGGTGAAGTGGTTACACAAAGCATTGGCAAGCGAGTTAATTAGTAGAATGAATGTCAGCTGTGAGGGGACTGAGTACTGAGAGCCAGAGGGAAACAGCCAAATGAAACAGAGTTAGCAAAGCAAGAGCACCAATGGGGAATAACTGATCAATAGGGAATAATCAGAACTAGAACAAAGCATAAGTAAACAAAAAACAAAACAAAAAAAAACAGAGTAAATATAACTCAGTTCACCAGAATTGCAACTCAGAAGCCAAATAAAACCGACTAGGCGTTGGCATGCATAGAATCATGGCATGGTAAGGAACACAACAAATATGTGGGAGACAGTCTCATGGTCAGATAATAAAGAAATTGAGCTCTTTGACCTACATACAAAACATAATCTGAGGCAGAAAACCAACATGCATGACTCCCCAAAACACCATTAATTCTCAGAAGAGGAACCTTTATGCTGTGAAGGCAGTATGAAGGTCACAGGTCAAATAATCATAAGTCAAGATGTTATTGGCAAATAAGCACTTTCTTGGAGAACAAAGTTTTGCTGGAAAGCAAAAACACAAGCATTTATGGTTTGATTGCCAAAATGTTCAATGCACATTCATAACATTAAATATGCATGAGATTTCCTACTATTCCACAGTTGTAGTGATGTTGAGTCATGTCCTTTTGATACCAAGTTGGACAAAGTTGTACGCCTTGAGGCAACCCTACTGCTAATTCTCTACAACTCTGCGCTCGATTTTCTCTTTCAGGTCTGTGTTTGAAACTGAAGCTGCTCAGAAAGACTGCTTGGATGTGTGCCACTGCCCATTTATATTTGCTTATATCTAAAGATGTGTGTGCGTGTGTGTTTCTTGCAGTGTGACAGAAAGGTTGGCAGGTCTGCAGACCGAGGTTTGACAGGCGTTTAATGAGGAAGCTCCCACAGGTCACGGGTTTTTGCACACACCTCCACAAAAGCACCACATACACACGCGAATGGCAGAGGAAGAACCTTTTTTTTTCAGCTGTAAAAAGACCCCAACCCAATTAGAATGGACTTACGATATGTTTGCCATTACAACACTGAGTCTGAACACCTAAAACGAGGATTCAGGTGAATCACTGCTTTTTCAAATCGACATGTCAACATGAGCGGTTTCCTCTGCCTAGGTTTAGCTCTACCACCAATAAAGCCGTTAGAATTTAAAAACTCACCAAGGTTAGTTAAAAATCTATCAAGGTATTAGTAATGTGTGAGTAAAAGTGATATTTTTTTCTCTTCTGCTTACTTGAATAAGCTCTGGGTTGCTACTGACAAGTTTCCAAATTGTGCAGCAACCTGGACACTGAGAAGGTAACAGGAGGCTGATGGGAGGGTGGGGTTTGAGCAAAAGAAAGGGGCTGGATGTGCAGTGGTGCCATATGGAGAGCTCAGATAATCAGCATCTGCATCTGCCGGCTTGGACTCAGAGGAGCTGCAGAACAAAACAGTTTATTAAAGTATCCCTGGATTTTTATGGACCTTGGAACGCTTGAGGTGCAGCTGTAGGAAGGTTAGCTCCAGTGTTGCTGTGTTGTGAAGTGACTCATTTACAGCATTACCTGTTGACCTGACCATCAATTAGCATACAAAACATGTCTGGCAGAAGAAAAAAAACACAAAAACAACACAACTGTCCTTGAAATCTCTAAGCACTTAAGCCAAGTGGAAATCAGCCACTCAGTCTGAGTTTACTAAACAGAGGATTTCTGAAGCCCAGTCCCTTTAGGGTCAAAAAGTGGATATAGCTAATCAGTTTAGAGATCATCAGTGAAACAAATCCAGCTGTCAGCAAAGAGCAATGTCTGAAGACTGGACTGAAAGTACCAGACTGCAAGCCAGAGAGTTGTGATGGCGGCCGAGAGTCACAGAGCAGATGTTGTCAGAGACACTGTCCATAAGTCAGAGAGTGGGATGCCAAGGCTGAAATGCTGGAGTGGAGCTGGCAGGGATGGTGTGGTGTTGTGAGGTTGACAGGGGTAGGAGCACAGGTGGTAGTCTATTATTGCAACCTGATTTGCTTTTGAACCAGGGAGGTTTATGGGGAATTTAGAAGAACCAGCTGTTGGTGTTTAGAATTAAAAAAACAACAACAAACAAACAAACAAATGAAGCTAGGTGGGAAAGAGAGAACCAAAATAAGATGCAAGGATAAGGGAGGCAAAGTGTCAGCACCCTGTCATCAATTCCTGTCTCAGAGTCTCCACCCCGATCTCTATGTGAACTAGCACTGAGCCTGAATCAGCTTCCAGGGGTCAGCACAAAGAACGAGCAGTGATAAAGATAAAGTAGGCTGTGGATCCCCTGGTGCTTTTTAAGAAAGTGGAACATTGACCACTAGATCTCTATCTCATTGATCAGGTAGTTCAGACCAGGAGGAATAAAGAAAGAAAAAAAAAAACTTTTTCTCCAGAAGAGCTTGTTCTGTCCTCAGCTGGTTTTTTTCAGATTTTTCTTTGACTGTGCCATCCAATCTGTGATTTAGAGAAGTGAGAATTAAAAAGAAGGAACTGATTTTATTTGAGTAGTTTAAAATCATTCTCTTAATAAAACAGACATTTTATTAGTAAATATTTCCTCATGGCAGGTCTGTCTCCATTGACAAAAAAAAAAACAAACACAATACATAACTTTTCTCAATGAAAAAAGAAAGAAGCTCAAATTAGAAGTGTTGTCTCTAATCTCAACAGTGAGATTAATCCTTTTCTGGGAATCCAGCCAAATACTTGACTTACACCTCCACAACAAAGCGCAGCTTGGTCTCAACAACTTATAAACACTAAGCCAGCAAATGTTTGAGAACAAAAAATGCTGATAGAGCAACGAGAATCTGAATGTTGCAGTGGACTTTCAGATCACAGAGTAGCAGCAGCTGAGAAACCAATGCAACATGAAGAAGAGGATTATGTATTTTAATGAAAACGATCCCAGAAAGCAACTTTAAAAGTTCGGTACTCTTTAAATGCTTCTAAGAATTAATATTGTTCATTCAATGTGAAGAAAAGCCAATTTACTTCATATCAACCCACTCAGTAAAAACTACACCTGTACTCTACCGTAAAAACAAACAAAAAAAAAACACATTTCACAGAAAATTCCAAATACAGGAATTTATGAGTTAAAAACATCATAATAAAAATTAGTTACTATATACATTGTAGCTACACACAAAGATCCTGTGAGGAACGCAGTGATCAGGAAGGAAAATCTCTCTGCAGGATGACCTGGGAATGCGCACGACTCTGAAGGAAGCTGCCTGGATTTCAATAAATGTTTTCTTTCCGGCTGAGCCGACGTCTGAAGTCAAACTGTGTTTTTTTTATTATCTGCGGTATTTTCACTCTGCACGCTGACAAGCCTGTTAGAAGAGCATCACAGTCAAGTCAAGGTAAGAAATGAATTTGGTCTGCCGGCGTCCGCACCAAGAGTCTGCTGGCAAACCAGGTCAGATAGGGCTGCTTATTCGCTCTGTTATAAAACGGCAAAGTCATCTGCAGTTTGGTGAGGAGAGAACAGCTAGTTATTTCTATGGCATCCAGCTTGAGAAGTCAGGTGACAAGTGACAGAAAACACATAACAAAATGCATCCTTAAGAAAAGAAAATGACAACCTGACAATCATTTGATTGGGAGAAGGATATCCTCCACTTCTTTTGACTTAAGGGTCAATACACATATTGATTTGAAAATTTGATTAGTTGACCTCCATGCAGAGGATAATATTGACTTTAACTTTCTTATTATTAAATATATCTTTACTGTAAAAGCTGATATCTTGAATCAATAAAGATAGCGGTGTTTCCTTTTGTAGGCTGGCAAGTATCAGCTATTCTATCAATCCATTAATCTGACTATTGTTAGAAGTGCATAGACAAATACATGGAAAAGGAAATGTCAAGGTTTGGTTTAAGGCATGATTAACACAATAAATTCTAACCTTTTATGCTAATTTTTAAATATGTGTGGCTTGATACAATCAGCATAAAGAGGGATACACCAAAAAATACCCAATCAAAAGGAACTGATATTTTTCTAGATGTCTAGTATACAGGCAGATAGTTGCCTTTTGAGAAAAATAACTATTACTCAAATTTTTTTTCTTTTTGTTAGTTGATAGAAACACTTAGCAGATGTGAAAATATCAGAACTGAAGCCAGTGTGGATCTGTTATTACACCAGCGTAGGTTTTGAGACTAATAAGACGTAACCTGCTGCCAAGACAACTTGCACCTAATGGAGAGTCTGAGTTCATCCATTCTGATTTTTAAAACCAACTCTGCAGTAAAAAGCTAAAGCATCAGGCAAAACAAGATGGATACAAGAGAGCTATTACCCACTGCAATGCACAGATTCATTGTATGGATGATGGAAGGTCATTAGGGAGAGGCAGAGAGAAAAAGCTTTTGGCAAGCACAGCTCCCCTTGTGTTTAGATTAGTTTTCTTAAGAGGACCAGATTGTTGCCTACTATTCATCAGTAACATAAACGAGTGCAACACAGAAGAAAAACTGTACAGCAAGACAATCGAAACATGAAGGGAAAACAAAACAGAACACATTAAAACATCAGAGAGTAAAGCTAGCGTGAAAATCGACAAAAAAATGGTCAACTGGGAGTTGTTTCAGGAGAGTAATCGCTGATATTTAGGTGGGATAAAAGCTGACAGCTGGTTTGGAAACTGTCATGGGGAGAAAGAAAATAAGAAAAACAAAAGAGACATTTGGATATGAAAAAGAGAAGAGTGATGCAACTCCAAAGAGAGCCAAGGTGTTTGTAATAAAAAAAAGTAGTTCACTGAATCCCAGAGCGGATAAAAGTTAATCATTTTAACTTTGTGGATTAGACGGAAGCTTTGCTGCAACACATTGTAGAAGGCTGTAAAGATTAAACCCGCTTGCTTGAAGCAAGAAAGCTAAACGGTACTAAATGTGGAAGAAAGTTAAAGATACTTGACTGTATCAGAAAGAGGGCAGTCAACCCCTGGATATTAGCAATACATTTTTAAGCAAACACTTGAAAACATCCACCTATGTGTGATTAATCTATATAATCTTTTCCTTTGTGAATTGAATTAGTGAAATAAATGAGAATTTACTGGATTTGACCATATATCAACACTAAATTACTAAAGTAACTTATCAAAGATATTTTAATGAGTTACGATGCAGCCTGTGCTTGCGCATAGCCCAGAAAAAAACAGAAGAACAGCAACTGCTGGCTGAGCACAGGACAAATTATCAATTACATATAGAGAACAGTCCAGTCATTTTTCAAGTCGTTACCTTTGCTAATATGACACTTAGGGCCTATGTTGCTCAACTTGCTTGCAGTCTGCTGGGAATTGACAGAACTGTCATTGTGCAAACACAATGTACTCACTATCATCAGACCTCTGCCACCCAGTGTATCTTTCAGTCATCTAACAAGAAACAGAAAACGCTGTAGTGTGCAGGTCAGTAAGACACGAATAGCGGGAAAATGTACCTGTGCATTATTGTAATTTTGGAAAGATGAAAAAAATCCAACCAAATGTTTTTGTCAATACGTGATTCATATGGAAATATGGAAAATTAAAAGTAACAAGAAAGAAAAGTACAGTGGCACGCTTTAGATGTGGTAAAGCATGCCACATATGCAGAGGAACAATGAAAAGGCTGGTTCAGCTGATATTGGCTGAACTTTTAGCACCTAAAATGATTCACTCTGGAAGCCATCTAGAACACAAACTCAAGGCGACCATAGCCACAAAGAGAACATTTCAACTGGGTTACCTCTAGCCATCAAGCCATCCCACTCTATTCTATTTCAAATCATGTGTAAAAGTTGGACAGCAAAATAAAGAGATGTTTTTTGACATCACTCTATATTGATGTCAGAAAAGTCAATACAAAGTAATGTACCTGAAGTAAAAAGCTAAAGCAATCAGTCTTTGCAGAATGATTAATTGGTAATGCAGTATACTTCACAAATCTCCCTCAGTCACGATTGTGCAAAAATAATATTATATATTGAATATTATTCCTGAAAAAAAAAAAGATCTTTATCTATTTTGTCCTTTCAGAGTCATACGTAGAGTGAAACCTGACTCCAGTGGTTAATGGTGGCTATGAGGGCACTTTAAAACAGTGAAGTCCATGACAGGGTTTATCTCCTTGCTTAATTCAGAGATTGTTTCAATATCCCTGTACAATAAAATCCACAGAGTTCATTCACTTGCCAACCTCAAGAAATCACTCGACTTCAAATGGAAATTAATTCAACCTTGTAAAGACATGAACCAGAAATAATTTAACCTGCACAGAATTGCTATTTCAAGCAGAAAAAAAAAACACTGCACTGCAGGAGACTAGAAAGGGAAAGCAAGAAAAGAAATAAATAAAAAAGTCAAACAAATAGAGCTTCTGCCAGGTACATCAACACCTTAAGAGCTAAACTAACGTCACAGTATAATTACCAAGTAAATTATACTCAAATTGCAAACAGTTTGACTTGATTAAACAGACAATGTTTAATCAAGTCAAGCCATGATTCTGCTGACAACATATGTGCATTATGTTTGCCCTTCAGACCTCCGGTCCAGCTCTAAATCCAGCATGAACACCGGTATAACAAAGCTCACCTGCTTAAACTCTACATACTACTGCAAGGAGAGATAGTATCCCCAAGACAGCAGAAAAAAACCTTGATATTCATGAACTTCCGCTGATGAAATTGTATTTTGCATTTTCCAGACACAGTCCCATTTTATAGCACAACCAACTAACTTATGTTAGCTTCAGTTGTTTTAAAAATACTGTATATATCAAACAAATCTCAGAAAGAAAATTAACTTCACAATTTGGCCTCTCTTTAAAGAAGCTGCTTCTCTTTCCAGCACTCCGCCTTCAGCATGTCATCACACCAATGCTTCACATTATGATGTTCTTAGGAGTGTTTAACTGAGAAGTAATTCATATGATAAGCTCAGCAGTCCTAGCAGGTGTATGTTAATAGCTGCTGCCACTAGTCTGGTGGAGCAAAATGGGGAAGGCGGAGGTGAAGGGTCCTCTGTGAAGCAGATGCATTTAGGCATCGCTGAATGGTTGCCACTGGAGATTAAAGGATTTCTCATGCATACAAAGAATCAAAGCAATACTTCAAATATGTTTTTGAATAACATTATAGCACGATATAAAGTTTAAATGGAGGATTTTACATAAACCCTCATTTAACTGTAATCAGAAAGATTCTTTCATTCTTAATACTAGATTAAAAAGTAAGAGATGAAGGGATTTAATCAAAGCCTGATTTGATGAACTGTGGCATGCAAACCAAGCTGAAATGGAATTTCTAACAACTAATAAATTTAGATTAAGATATATCAAAAGTTACTGACCGAGAATCATAAAAGTCTGTGAAACTCTGCACATCATATCAGATTTAAAGACTTTTAAAAATCTGAACCACCGCATTGGACAATGGTTCGTCAGTCACCAGGCTCCTAGAATTACATTCCTCAAATACAAAACTACTATTTATCATATTCTTGTAAATCTCCGATCAAAAAAAATGTCTTTTTACACTGTTAAAGGAAACAACCTGATGCACAGTCAACTCCCTCTCTGCGGTGGCAGGAGTTTTCTATTAGTCACCATTAGTGTGAAACCCAGATGGGCTCAGTCCCACTGCTCTGTCTGCATGGAAACCAGGGAGTGATTTATGGAGACTGGAAGATGATGCACTGGTCACCCAGTGAGGTTTGTCAGCCACAGTATTGCCACTGTTGTCACCGGCAATGACTCGTAGGGCGCCAGCAGCTGGCCTTTCATATGGTCACGGTGAATGATTAGGTGCTCTGAGGCAGGTACGCACAACAGTAGGCGATTACATACGGACATGCATGTTCTCACCGATGGATCCAACTGACATGGCGCCACCTTTAATAAACAAATAATATATCATTGAGAGACTACAGTTTGGGATCTCAAGAGTAATCTGTATTTTTTGCACTTCCAGTGGGTTTTTGTAACAATTTATTTATCAGAGCTCTGACCTGCCAAAGCATAGTTGTTAAGATTAACCGCTTTGTACTGAGTATATGTGGAAGACGATGGTGCATTGAATTAACTTTAAAATGCAGCTCTCGTCAGCTTTTGCAATTACCTACAAGTATTTAAGTATAATGTCGGTTTTCTAAAATTGTGTTCCTTGAAAATGGTAAACTACACAGCAACACTGAATTAACAATAACCTTAGAATCTGTTTTCTGATCGCATGGAGATTAGGAAGAGTTTAAAGGTTTTGCAAATTAGTTTGCACAGTAAAAATGGACATTTAGAGAAACCATGGAAAAACTGTTTGTGTTTGTGTTTATGTGGGGTCTGCTGAGATGTTAGCTGCACTTTTAAGGGATTTCACACCTGTACAATCCATGGATGCAGAGAAGGTCTTTCACCTCTGACCTGATTGCTGCCATCTGCATCATTGTGAAATATTTTTAAGATAATAATAAGAGAAAAGGGTGAAAATCAACATCTTATCCTTCCCAAACTCTTCAAACGTGGATCCTGTACCCATTTTTTAGTAGAAAGTTATGAAAGTTTATTTTTAATCATTAAACATCTAGAAACACAGTCCAAATTTTTATACAGCAATTACTATCCACAGGATAGATTCTAACCCAAAAATATAAAAGTGACATCTTTCAAAATATTGAAGATATATATAAGTATATATATATATATATATATATATATATATATATATATATATATATATATATATATAGATATATATACGTATATCTATATATATATGCTTTCTCGTAGTACTGGTCAGGATTTTCTGGTTAGCTTTGCTCTTTCTAATTTACTTTTCCCCTACCCTCAAAAGCATGCTGCACACTATTTGGCTACTGCGCATAGAATAAAGATTTACATTATTTCCCAGTGGACTGCTGATTTCTCTGTTGTGCTACTGAATAAAGCTGAATTTTAATAGTGTTGCAACTCATTAAAGATGACTTTGCCCTTCATGACTGCAGCTCAACGCTTTCTTGCTCAGCAGGGAAACATTTTCTCGATGTTAAATTTTCCTGCATGATGAACCTTCTGTTACTTCTGCCCTGTTCAAGTAGCTCTGTTATTACCAGGGGTTCTCAGTGATTGGTGGTAATGGCAAAGCTGGTGACTCTAATCTAATTAAGAAATCAATTAAAAACACCAAACACAGCACTAAATCAATGCATGACTGATGGATACCTTTGTGAAAATAACATTGAGATACCAAGGCTCTTTAATTTTCACAGGTTTCTACCTCTGTTTAATGGTGAAATATCACTGTGCAGTACACTAAAACCTGGCTTGTTTCTCTCACTAGCTTTTTATTCAGTGCAGCAGGCAGTCCCTTACCCTGTCACTTCTGGTTCCATGCAACAAATAGAGGCGATGTCATCGGTGCATTATCATTATGGACATGATGATGGATGCTCTCCATGTTTACTGGTAGCTAATTCGGGAAATTACAGAGAACGCTTAATATTAAGCCACAATCTGTGCTGCCAGAGACAGAATAGGTGAGGAAGAGGTGAATGTGAGGAGAAGTAAATCATTCAGCCGTTTCTAACGTAAAAGAAAATCAATAAGGCAACATTGCTCTTCATAAGTATCCATTAATATTAATTAGTATTAATGATACAGACCCCTAATCCCTCTTATTTGAAATACATTGGTCACTGTAGACAGACTTTTCAGAGGGGGGGAAAAAAAGGCTATGATGACTCGTCTTTGCTAAACAGAGGGCCATGACTAAACAATAATCTTCCTGATTTCAACACCTCAAGCATGAGCTGGGGAGCCGAACAGTGAGATAAAACAGCTTGGTGTTTATCTGGACACTCTTCCCCTCCACTATCACTGTCAGTGTCACTGTCAAGCAACAAACAGCAACACCACTTTCATTAACTCACAAGAAGCACAAGAGGATGTAGATGTGTGACTACTTGGAGCACTGAGAGCTAGATGTAGTCCTGGTTAGGTTGTAGAAGTAACATTAGCATTGGTCTTTGCAGGTACATTTGGGCCACACATCATCGATAAACTGCTACCTGCTACTCCTTCATGTCACATTCAGGATCCAGAAACAGTGAAGACGAAAACTATTAAACCCCTGATGGAATTAGATTTAAAATGATTTTCACTTAAAACTGATTAAAAAAAATTATGTTAAGATGAATGTTAATTTTAAAAAAAGTTTTATTATTTAAATTTCATCAAACAATTTCCCACAGCCATATTCAATACAGAATGGCAGCAAACCATAGCAAATCACAGTTTATCCATGAAAATGATTTCAGTCCACGGTATGATAATCTGCTGTCTATTGTCCGGGAAATTACATGTCCAAAATGAATCTGAGCATTTGTATCACAAGATTCAGTGTATGATCTTATAGATCTGCCTTCTAATCTCTTAAACTAAATCTAGCTTGATGGTATTTTCAGGTGATAAATGTGTCACATCAACCTATTTCACGCTTTGATACTGCAAGCCATTTTACAGTTCAACAGTTTTCAAAGGAGCAGAGAAAACAGAGGCACACATGTCAAAAGGACCTTCTTAGTGATAGAAACATTTACAGCTCTGTCTGATGTGTGAATACTACAAAACGTTCAATAATAAAAAAAAAAAAAGGAAAGTCAAAGTTGAGGGGGAGTGTAATGGGCTCCAAACTTTAGCTTCAGAAGGTCAATCTGCCTAAGAATTTTTTTCTTTCCAGACAATTCAGGACAAATTTATCCTTTAAAATCAAGTGGAAGTGAATAGTGGTCCACATGATTTAGGTTGCTACCAGTAGCTGTTTGTAGTAAACAAATTAAACAAGGACAACTTGAATAACTCAACACAATATTGTTTAATTCAAGTCAAAACATAAAATACCACCTACGATGAGTGTTGCTTTACTCAGCTCTTATTAAAAAACATCTTTACCACTTAGTAGAGTACACTTTATCTGTTATGACCTTCTTCAAATGCAATTCACTGCCAGACACTGGCTTCTGGCAACATTTCTGAGAACTCTTAGTCTTCTCCTCAAGGACAGAGCCACCATTTCATTGATAATCTTGGGTTTGCATGCTGCAACTGTCTTTTCCAAATCCTACCAGAGCTAGTCAGTAGAGTGCCAGAGAGACGACTACGACGGTCACTTCCAGGACATTTTCTTGAGCCTTGGTAGGCTTTGAGATGTGCTTAGGATTATTTTTTTGTTTGAAACTTCAATGACAAATAATTGTCAGCTTCCTTAGAGATGGTGGGACATTTCTCCTGAGATTTCTGAATTAAATAACTGATGACTTAATCGATCCATCATTTCCTCCGTATTCAGACCAGAGGAAGCAAAGCTTTTCCAAAGTCACAACCAATTAGAGCCAGGTAGAAGGTCTTAGTATTTCCAATCCCACTCATGTATGGGTTGCTTAAGGTTGCCTGTTTGCTGCTGTGCTGATGGCAGGGACACAACTTACTATCACAGGAAAACTGTTTATCCACAGTCATCAGCGGCCATACTTACTAGCCTGTATATTCACAGCAGGCTTTGTTGTGGGGAAAGAGCTGCAGCAAAAGAGAGAGCAAAGGGGAAGGTTAATAGACTAACAGCACTAAGACCCTCCTCCTGATTCTGATTGGTTGTTTCTGACCGAGTGGCATAATTCTGCAGATGGCTAGAACAACAAAAACAATTACGAACTTTACAAACAAAAAAGAAAACATATTTGCTATGAGTGCTGAAAGTTTTAGGTAGCACTATATACTGTGACATATCTGCCCAGGAAGTTCTTCGAGTTGCAGCACTTAATTCATATTTGACGTACAGCAACAGAACAGTTGTTAAAATTTTCTACTCAATTAAAAGTTGAACCAAACACTGCTATTTCTGTCAGACTGCTCTGATTGAAATTTTAAATAACACACGTGTCATTGAAAAGGGCTTAATGTGTGGTTAACAAAGCAGGGATTAGAAATAAGTACCAGCAACATAAATACACTTACGGGGTTATGAATTCAACAGCAGAACTCAAACTGAAGCGTTATAGTCCTCTGAAAAAGTCCTGATAGCATCGCCAAGAGCGGTAAGGATAGAGCGACCTGACCAATCATAAACTCAGCGATGTGTTTCTATGAAGCTGTCAAGGTATGTGTGATAATTCGCTGCATTACTTTTCCTGTGACTACAGTACAAATAATATTCACCTACTGTTAACTTAAGTAGAGTTGAGTGCAGCTCTGGTGTCAGTGCTGCTGAAAATCACTGCTTAATGTCATGTTATACATGAAAAATACAAAGATTAATTTACTCCAACAACAGCAAATCTTATAATCCTGTCACTTTCCCTCAGAAAAGGATATGATTGGCTGAGCTTCCCAGCATTATGTTAATCCTGATGATTACCCCTTTTGTTTACAATAAGAACAGATATGTGAGGATGAAATTTAAGAAAGTGTGGGGAAACTAAACCTTCTGGTCGCACATCAACTCCTCTTTGTTGGATTTTTCTCTTATGATGTCAATGTTAAATTCGTACAGTGGTGATATGGCAGTCAGTATTTCAAAGCAGCTAGTCCCCTCTCTTAGAGCCATCAGAGGTTTTTAGCACTAAGGCGGGCTGATATCTCATTAGGCTTCATTGCAGCAAAAGATCCTGTTAGGAGGACGTTGGTATTTGGAAGCCTGTTACTACTGCAGTCATGTCAGGATCAGATCCACACAGGAAGAAGAAGACAGCTTCTCTGTGGACTAATAAAGTACTGTGAGCTTTATCTTACGGCGTCATATGGGTGAGTTAGGTCACATTTAAGTCACAGAAATAAGACAAAAGTCTCATAAAAAATCTTTAGGTATGAAACAATGTGAGTAAATAAAACACAAACCACATCTCTGATTCATTCACAGCCGTTGAAGGGTGGCAGTTCATTACCAGAAAAAAAACGCTCGTCTCTTCACACCAAATTAATTGTTGTTAATAAAGCATAGGCTCTTTTGAAATACTGCTTATCTGCTTATGAAGACATAAGAAATGTAGAGTTGGTCAATTTTGCACAAGTAAAACTCAGACGTTTACTTTGTGGCACATGGTTATACTAAAAAACACGCTCGTCTCTTAGCAACAGATCACAAACAAATATTGTTATTGTTCAAAAAACATGAAATTTCCCCTGGTCTTTTGAATACTACTTAACTTATGCTACTTGCTGCTGAACAAGAATTGTGCAGTTGGTTAATTTAGCAGAAAAGTGAAAATGTTTCTTTTTTGTCATTGGTGGTAAATATATTATAAAACAGACATTCAGTACAAACATTTATTTTTTGTCACTGTGGTGAATACATTGTAAAACAGACAAAAGTAAAAGTCTGGTTTATAACGAATGGCAGTTTGTTACCAGAAAGAAACAATGCTCATCTTCTAACACCAAATTAGTTATTGTTTATAAAACATAAGCTCTTTTGAAATACTGCTTGTCTGCTTAGACACAAGAAATTTACAGTAAAATTTACACTTGGTAAATTTCGCAAAAGTAAATGAGTACAGAAATTCACTGATTGTACATCAACTCTATAGTTTATATATCCATCAAATCTGAAAAAAGTCTCTGAGTAAAAGGCCTTTATGTTTAATAAGCATTCACAATTCAAGTTGAAAAGCCATATATCTAACAATTTTTTGTTCTGTTCAGACAAGAAAATATTCCTTTTCTATCTTATAAATATATCAAAATACCCCTCAGTTTTCATTTTGACAAAGCAGCAAACAGTTTCATACAGCTACTTTGTTCTCACTACATGTGATTTATTGGAATAAATAAACATCAAACAGAAGTAAAAACATAATTTCTATTTGTAAATAAGCAACGTCCTCTGGGGACCAAACTGCTCCAGGCTAATAAGAGGAAAATCAAAACTGAAATGCCCAGCAGTGCTTTGATATAACTAGGACTAGAGTGGAGACTTATGATATCATTAAGTGTTTTACCATTTTACCAGCAGCTTGCATTTCATTCCTCCTCACTCTACCAAAAAACCCCCCAAAAAACGAAAAAAAAACAACAACAAAAAAAAACACATAGATGCTAATGAGCAGCTCTATTTTTCCAAGCTCTCATTTGTAGTCAAGCTGTGAGCCCGGGCTACGAGCCCATAGGGTGCAGGGACTCACCTCTTTCTCTCCACATATATTGCTGATGATGGAGTTAGAAGCTGGACTGGCAGATGGGCCAAGGACCGCCACAACCCCTTTAGACATTATCTGGCACACTGAAAGGAAAAAGACACATATAGAGTAAGAATTTTAGAATTAGGTAGCACGGAAATGTATCTAATAAAGCTTTTGGTCATATTTGAACAGATACTCATGGAAACTGTTTCAATCTCTAAACAAACGGGTAGAGACAGGCTTGCTCGAATGCCTAAAGGGAATTTTCTGCGATATGAATATGGACAAATACACGTCCCCAGATCTTTGTCAATCCGCTGGGAAGCTAGTTTTAAAGGAAGGACTGATATTAATGCGATATGCGCTCACATATGGAGACAGAAAACATAGAAACGGAAAGAGACACAGATCAACAGAGTGACAGACGCCAAGAAAGGCACAGAGACAGAAATAGCAATATCTGGAGGCTTAAAAGCTGAAATCTGGTATTTGAATATTTGCACATGAATGGAATAATATCCCCAAAAGTGGCACACATCTTGTCTTGTTCTCTGAATTCTACATTTACAAGGACTGATTTAAAGGCTTTACCTTTGGGGTCGAAAACATATCTTTTGACAGAAACATTTTAGTGAAAATGAGTTTTACTCCTCTCTTGTGTACACATGCTTTCATCTTTCAAACTGGAACACAGAATGGTGTTTCTTGTCAGCTTATAATCCCTGCTTTATAATTAAAACACTGCTGACTGTGATGTGGAGCTGGGGGAAAGCGCAGAACTGTGCTGCTCTTGTGTGTGCAAGGTGTGTGTAAGTCCTGGTAGTTTTGTGTTGATTACTGGGGCAAAAGAGAAGCAATTATCAGTCATGTGTGCGAAAGTGGGTAAACTTCTTCAGGGCTGAAGAGACAGAGAATCAAATTATTAATAATTGTTATTTCAGTCACCCGTGGGAACTACAGCATGACACATGACTTAACTGCTCCAGAACAACATGCATATGTATGATCCTCTTCTCTTGGCACACATAAAAGTACCTGCACCTGTTTGTGCAGCTTTATTGAAACATAGAGTGGATTGATTTGGCTGCAAGTCAAGATGCTGCCATTTGTTTTGAAATTATGACTAACTGTACAAACTGGCTCTTGTACTTTTAATTTAAACAACTGATTAAAAAGTTAAAAAAAAACCCCAAAAACTCCTATGTTGAAAGAAATAATGTCATCGACATATCAAAATCAAATATTGCTTTAACACAGATGTTTTAAAACACCAGAAAGTATATTTAAATATATACCGGGTACTGGTGAGTTGAGTATTTCTAACATCTATTTTCCATACTTTTTTAAGCCTGCTGTTTTTTATGGGATCAATTTGAGCTCAAAGATAAGGTCATCTGCAGCATACCAAAAGTGCAATAACAAGAATGCCATACACAAATATGCGCCATCTTTGTATTTATTGTGTAAGATGTAACCTTCATCCTCACCAGGACTTTGGAAATTATATTTTGCATTGTTAGGATGGATTTTTGGCCCCCATGAGAACTCCTGGTTGCAACAAGGTTGATGTCGATGCAACATTCAGCTCAGAAAGGTTATAGTTTAATCAATACAAAGCAGCAAAAAGTTTAGCTTTATGCATTGATTCAGCTCTGTTGGAACACCATCTAGCCAATGGCTTAGACACAGCATTTATACTCTGTGAGGAATCTATCCCACCTCTCTCACAAGTAAACACAATGTTATGAAAAATTAGCAAAAACATTTTGTCTGTGAAAGTTGTCACCATTGATTTCTAGGACTAAAATTTGGATGTTTTTATTTTTTGTAAATCGAAAATGTGGTGATTTTTTTATGTGAAACAGCTGAACATGAAAGGTTTTTGTTCATCGATTTAAATCACTGCATTCCAGTGTTGCAAATGCTTTCATGGCCAAAGTGTATAAAATTCAATACAAAGTCATGCAGACTGCATCTACAACTGCTTGTGAAAAACGGGTTCATTCTCAGGTGCTTGGTGGAATTTACTGTGGTATCATGACTGGGTGACATCTGTACAGTAAGTCAAATTGTGATTTTACTAAATATTTCACAATCAACTGTATTCAAACAAAGAGGAGGTGACTGGCATCATGAGCAAAGTGGACTGTGTAAATCACAGAGCACGGTCAGCAGATGATGAAATGGTGCGCAGAGCTCTATAAATTTCAACAGACTTAATAGCTACAGATCTCCACACATCATATGTGGTCTTCAGATTAGCTCAAGAACTGTGCAATATGACCTTCAATCAAGTGCAACATAAAACATCTAAGTGGTTTAAAACATGCTGCCACTGGAGATTAGAGCAGTGAAGACATTTTCACCGGAGTGACAAATTATGTCTCTCCATCTGACAATCAAATTAACAATATTAGGTTTGGCAGTTTCCAAGCAAAAGGCAACTTCCCAACTATATTGTTTGCTGGACATCCAGCTATGAAGGACGGAACATAGGAGGCTGCTATGAAAACTACTGACTTAACAATACACTGTGTTAACCTTGGTTACAGCAGCAGGAGGAGAAGGGGTTTCAAGAAGGAAACTCTGATGTAACAGACATCCTTAGAATTCCACACCGAAGTCAAAGAGTTTTTATTCTGACATGCCAACTGGGGAGGGTGAAATCGAGAAGTCCGCTCCATGTCCAAGGAGCTAAGACTCTCGAAATACTGGTTACTGTTAATGCATCCAGGACCTAATGGGACAAACTACAACCCTGGTTTATTTAGAATTCTGCAAAAGGAACTTTGTAGTTACTGGTTCGCAGAGATTGCCATCAACAAGTAACACCGACTGCCACCCCACAGAGGGAGAAGAAATAGCAGCCAATCATCGTTCCGATCATCGTTCCGATCATCGTTCCGCAGAACACCACTGAGGAATCCATGCCAATCTTCCTTCAGTAATCCTAGGTTATTTCTGAAGTCCCTCTAGCTACCCCCGTAGTGTTTCTAGTTTTCTATATCCATCCAACTATATCCATCTTTCTAGTTAGGTTATTTCTTTGCTCTATGTTCCTTAGAGCTGATCTAACAATAATACTTACTTATTATTGTTAGATCAGCTTTCTTTCTGTTTATGTTTGTATTCCCTCATGTCTTTTCTCTTCTAGTGCATCAGAGTTTCTTTAGTATTAAAAGTATTTTCAGCTCCCTGGTCTTTCCTCCCTTTTGTATTCCCCAGTATATCTTCTTAGCCTCCCTGTGCCACCTTCTCCCTCACCCTCAGTTAGCTCCTGTGCCAACTGCTCGCACCTGCAATCAGTTATCACATCTAGCTAGGTCCATTGTTCCATTTGTTACAATGGACCTAGCTCCTCTATCTCAGTCACAACAGTTTGCGTTGTGTTTTTGGATTTTCTTGTACCCTGGACTATTGAATTTTTGTAAGTTGATTTACTTCAATAAAACATCCACGACATTCTACGTCTACTGCCTGCTGCGATTGGGTCCCCTTCCGCACACATCAAGACACTTCTGAAAGAATTGTTTAAAAAAAACAAAAGTGCAATGAACACACTCCTTATCTTGTTTAGGTTTCAGCATAGAATTTTTCTAAAGATATTATTTTGATTACTTGAAAAATGTGTTTGATAAACTCTTTGTTTTAAACTGAATGTGATAAAATATGTGTAATATTAGAAGCACTCCTAAGTGTATCTGTTTATGTGAGCGATGAAGCAAAGCATGCAGTGGTCCTTGCTCGATATTTCCATCTACAATAACTGTGGCCACTGATCCAACCCTAATCCAATTCCTGGCCCTAATCTCACACACAAAGGATTTGTACTATAACAATATCTAGCCTGCAAACAGGAACAGATGCTGCCGTACACACAGAAAAACAGATACATTTAGGCTTGTTAGTCTTTATTCAGACAGAAAACATAAAAGTTTTCTGCTGCTCTAGTAAGTGAAACTGTGTTTCTATGGAAGCAGCTCCACTGAATCTTTCATGTTTGTTCCACCATATCGCGCTAAAAATTAATTTCTCTGCCTTTTGTCGCAGCTGTTTGTTAAGAAAATTTGCCGTTTTCTAAATATACATACTGTGCAGAATTTATTTTTTTTGAGTGTTTTCAATAAAAATTCAAAAAGGTCAAACATTAAAACTTGAGGTTTGAGGAAAAAGTTAAATGTTTCAGATCATCAAACAAATTTTAATGTCAAAGATAACTTCAGTAAATCAAAATACCATTCTCAGACATAGATTACATAAAAAGCAATTTTTTAAAGCTTTTTGTACTTACTGCCAGGCCTGGAAATTCAAAAGAAAAATTTAATAGAACATCTCTGACCAAATAAAGACGGTCGAAAGACCTCAACAAGTTTCCCTTGATCTAACAAAATTAAAGAACAGATGAGAAGCAGTCAGTGACATCTATAAATTTGAGAAAGAAAGTTAAAAAGCGAATTGTGAAGCTTTGGGATTTGAGGGAACCACAGTGATACCTGATTATGCACAAATAGAGAGAACATTGAACGGAGGCAAACTTCCCAGGAATTGCTCACATATTGAAATTACTCCAGGAGAAGATCAATGACTCATCTGGCACTTAAAAGAAAAAAAGAATATATAAAACTTATGGAATGAACTTACACAGCATTTAGCAGGGTGATACTTAGGGGATGGAAGCACATATTTGTATCAGAAAATTCTGAAAGGGAATATTCTTTGAGTGGGTTAAAAGAAAAGAAAATTAAAGGTTTTAGAGTGGCCTAGTCAAAGTCCAAACTTAAATCCTTTTTGTGATGCAGGGCATTCCTGCTTGAAAACCCTTCAATAGGGTTAATTTAAAAAATCTGCGAAGCACAGTGGACCAAAATTCACATCACATATAAAGGACGTATTTATGTAATTATCCGGGTCATTTTAGATGAAAATTTGCCTGAGAATCCCAAACATTTAAGTGTGACAAAAAAAGATCAATAAATATTGAAGGGAACAAATACTATTTCACAGCACTATAAACAAGAACAACAAAAAACAACATACATGAAGACATGTTTTATGTTTACTGCACTGATCAAAGACACTTACTTGTCTCCCCCATCTCATATTCACTGTCTCTTAGCAATTCAAAGATGTCCACCTCCAGCTTGCCTGTTGCAGAGCGGTTGCTGCTCCTGTTGATGTTATTTTTGGCCAGCGTGATGGCTAAACGCTCTCCCCTGCTGCACTCCATAGGATCATCAAGAATGGCAGCTGTCAAGAACAAAGTAAAGTACAACAAATGAGAATTGAAGGATATATTCTCTACACTTCTACCACAAATCTGATTTTTTTTTATTGATTTGAGGGAGTGTGAACTGCCTCACCAGGTGCAAAAAGGCCATAACTTATTTCTCAAGCTATTCCATCTCAATGCAAAACATGTTGCTGCAAGCAGCGATGTCCCCAACGAAAATGTCAGTGTCCTCAGTCCACATTTCTAAAGAAGTATTTTTTCAAAGAAATTATATTAGTAATCAAAGTTTCCTGAAATACTTGAAAACTGAATGGGACTTGGCACGCTAGTCACCTGTGCAGACATCTTAACTTAACTACCGGTACAAATGTCATATTGCCACTTTCTTATGTTATATTATTCTGTTAGCAGTGAGGAAAAAAAAAAAAAAAAGTTTTTTGTTGCATGTTGCACGTCTTTATTCAATGTTATCATACGGTAAGAATCTCAAACCAAGTCCAGTTTTTATATTACGACCAGAGTGTTGTAACATTTTTAAAAACACAATGCAAGTAATAATTTTGTTTGCTGCCCTAAGCATCTGAAACTTTTTAATGCTTTCATAAAAGCATTAAAAAGTGCAGTAGCTTGCAGAGTGAGTCTACAACCAAATTAAATCATTTTACCACTGCAACGTAAAACTGTGCTAAGGAAAAGTGTTACTCTCACATTTGATTTATGTTCCTTCTGGGTGCAATATTTACTGTACTGTAAAACAGCAATCAGGATGACTAATATGTCTCTTGTGTTGGGTTCTTCTAAGCAAGTTATAGAGAGATTATTTGTACTTTGTACCTTATATATGTGAATAAGTATATTTGAATCAGATCGCATAGGGCATTGCAAAGCTAAGGTGATATTTTTGCATGCATGCTGTAATATCTTAACCATGTCATGAATGTATTCACTGACCTTTGACAGTACAGATATTGAACTGGTGGTTAAACATTCATAGCAAACATTCGCCGGGTTCTGGGTTATTAAGCTTTGGAAGAAATTGAATGACACATGCTTTCATACATTTAAAATTAATTGTCTCACAGTGAACTGTGTCATGGTTTTCACTGTGTGTCTGACCCAGAATAAGATTTTTTATGACCTGTGCTGGATCAGTACTTATCCAGCACAGGATGCGTAATCTGGCTTTCAACATTCCCTAAAAGAAATATAAAAATAGATAAACTTAAAGATGTCGACACAACCACTTCCTCGGGAGGTAATAACAGACATTTGCTTGAACGCCAAGACCTCAGCTAAGTAAATAATAAAAACAACATCAAAGCAGCAGCAGATGAGTATCTGTCCTATTTGTTGTACATAATCCCATGCTTGAACACAGCTGGATTTAAAGAATGTCATTAGGATGCTTTGTAGGCACAAGGTACATGTTTAACATGTAATGTTAAAAAATGTGAATAAGATGTGTTGGAGTACAGACTTCCTAAAGATGCAGGAATGATCTAGTGATTAGTAGTATGCAATACTGTGCTAAAACTATTCATTCATCCTTACAAATCATTGAAATCATTGAAGGTGTTATGTCATTTCAGACATAACACCTTCTAATGCTTCTACAAACATTTGTGAAAGAGTGGGTCGCTCTCGGGAGCTCAGTGAATTCAAGTGTGGTATTGTGATAGGATACCACATGTGCAATGAGCAAAGTTGTAACATTTTTTTTGCTACTGCATATTCCAGTCAGTTTTTAGTGGTATTATAACAAAGTGAAAGCAAGTCAGCTACAAAGCAGAGAGAAATGTGAAATCCACTTGGAAGGGTCAATGGAAACTGAGGTATATCCTGTATTGTATAGCCAACAGTGTCAAGAGCTTCATAGAGTTTCCATGGCTGAGCCACTGATAGTCAAACCTTACATCACTAAGTCCATTGCAAAAAACTGGATGTCATGATGTAAAGCATAAAGCAAGGTCCAAAGACATTGAGGATTGAATTTAGTGCGTCCTCAAGCTGCAGGTAGAGATTTCAGTCTGGGATGAGTTTGTGTGGAGACTGAGACAGTGGAACAAATGCAAATCTTAGAAAACTTTGGGTAGCCCCATAAACAAACTTCTGAACTAGAGGAGCTGAAGGTGGGCCAATCTCTGATTAAATCCTTTGAATTAAAAATGCAGCTGTGTGCAAGGGAACAAATATTTTAGGAAGCTCAACCTCACATTAACTTACAATGTATTGCACAAACATCATTTCCTACGTTACAGAAATAAGGATAAGGAGCTAAAGTCAGCAATAAGGAAGCTTCAGAAATAAAATAAAATCAGTTATTTTATCGTAACTGTCCCCAAGTAACAGAGAAAAGCTCAAATGTATTGTATGCTTAGAAAGAAATGATAAAGTCAGGTACATTGTACAAAAAGTGTTTTCTGATTATAGTAGTTTTCTTATAAATTTTTGGAATCATATTGAGCCTTTCCACAAAAATTCAAACTATTGAGAAAAATGTATCCTCTGGTGTTATGAGTATCATTGGTGAGTAAGTAATTATCATGCTGATAAAATGTAGTTATTTCACTGCACTTGAAGTCAAGTTTTCAAGCACATACTTCTTTCTTTTTAAAATATAGGACTTAACCTACGAATTGACAAATGTCTAATTGGAAATTATTTAGATAGGAACAATATCTCAACAGAGTAAAACAAACTGATTACAACATCTCTAACATTCATAGTATATAGTGTTTAAAATTCTGAAAATTAAAGTCAATTAAACAATTTAATTAATTTTTCAAAAACTTGCTAAACTTCTGTATGAGATAATGTTGGCAACTAATTTTACAGAAAGAAACAGTCACTAAAGATGAAAAAAGCATTTATCAGTATGTACATATACATAGTATGTCTTTCTATCTTCAGTAGGACTTTGCATTCACTTCCATTCATTTACCTCACACCTTAGTCCTAAACATAACCCAAAAACAGCTCTTATTCTTATGGGGCCTGGGTGCTGGGCCCCATAAGGAGCAGTCAGTCCCCACAATGTAGAATTCGTCAGGAAAATAGTCCTTAGACTGTATCAAAGACCAGGCCACACGCACAAACCAAGCTCTCCCTAAAATCTAGCAACATTACCTTCTGTATTTACACAACAGTCATTTGCTTTTTTCCAGGAAAAAAAGTATCTGGCTCTGCAAACTTTACTAGCAATCAGTGGTGAAAGTTGTTTTTCTGACATGAGGTCCCTCTGGAGCATGTCGAGGAAATCCTGTCTGTAGTGAAAGTGAGAAAAGAGCTAAAAACGTGATTGGAGAGCACAACAGATATAGAACCGTACACTAACCGTTCACTAAAATCAGTTGAAAATATAGCCTGATAAATACGCTGAGCCCATTCTAAATGACTGCATAGCCGGTTAGAGGACAAATGTTCATGAAGAAATGTGTTTTAGGGCTGCCTTAGGCAGGAGGAGAGAAACTCATGCAGTATTTGACTGATAATTTTTATTTTATGGCTAATTGGTTTATGGATACAGCTTTGGAATTCTGTCATTTACAGTCTTGGAGTTGCAGCCCCAAGACATCATGTTCTATGATATGGTTTTAAAAAAGGCATTTACAAGTTTGAAACTTTACTGACCTTCTGTTTTTTACACTATCAGTTTTATACTTTCCTGAATTGTGACCAGTGGTTTTTGTGATCTGGGAATATAGATGCGTCAAGTATTTCTGGAGAAGGCTAGCGAAGAGTAAAAACACACTCTACTGAACTGTCTACCGTTTTCTCTTTCAGCAAATGGTAACTTTAGTAAACGTTTTACCAGATCTTTCACAAATTAGTTCGAGCTATTGTGCTGTAAATACTTTGATGGACTTTGTCCTTAAACAGTTAGAGAAGGTTGTGGTGTGAAATATTTGTTGCCTGATTCAAAATATGTTTTTCTAAAACATCATAATGTGATTAAATCGTTATGCAATGACATTAATACTTATTGGCTCATTCAAAGAAAACTAGGACAAGAGATTTCCAATAAAAGTTCGGCCTTTCAAATCTATTTAAATAAGTGGTCTTGTCTGTAGTGTTTACAGCAATCGCATTTAGATTTTTTTCAATACATTCTTTTATCCAGAACTTTTTTTATGCTTAAAGCATTTTGTTCTATTTAAGTTATGTTCAAGATAAAGTTCCCTTATTTTACAATTAGAGACCTATCCTAACTTTTTGTTTGAATTACTGTACATCAAATGCTTCATTAACCTCAAATCATGAAAGCATGAAAGAACTCAGTAAGTAGTTCAAATATGGGTCAAGTGAAGCCGACAATAAAATGCCTCGTCACCCATTTAGCAATTATTGGGTCTTTTTTTCCCCTATGTCTGGTAAAATATTCTAAAAATGGCAAACTTTTGGATGTTCAGAAAGAATTGTGATAGTGTTTTTTCTTGGTTCTTCCCTGCCATACTCATGTATTTACAGATCACAAAACACACAAATGCATATGAAGGAGGAAGGCATGGGTGATACTGAAGAAAACCTGTACAGATCTCCACAATTCAGTGTCCCAATACATGTAGATAAGTGTTACAGTCCATGTTAACGCCCACCCTCAAGTTAAGTTTATTGATATTATTAAAGACTACACAAAGCAAGAAAATAAATATGATTACATGAACTATCCTTGTTGAGTCTGTGAACAACTGAACATTTCAGTATCAAATCAGCATCAGTGTGATTGCATTTGAGAAAGTTTTCAGTTTATCCCCTTTATTTTTACCTCAGTTTATTATATTGTACAACTTATACTTATTGTTGATGGATATTAAGAAAAATACACTTGGCGAAAATGCTTCAGTTGTGATGACTGCACAGAGCTAATTGGCTTATATGCAAACAATTTTATCACAAAACCTTTTATTTTTGGCTTTGAGGGAAATGTTTTCCCAGGAGCAGCAAATAGGGCAGAATGTAAGACCTGAAAAAAAACTTTAAAGGATTGAGGCCAAAAGTAATTCTACATTGAAATGTTTGGGGACAATTTAAGGGTGAGTAAATAAGTTCTGGTTCTGCTCTGCATCCCCAGAAACAAACATGGAGAAGCAGCATTCAGCTTCTATGCACCTCAAATCTGGAACAAACTTCCAGACAACTGCAAAATAGCTGAAAGCCTGAGTTCCTATAAATCTAGACTAAAAACCCACCGGGTTAGAGTTGCTTTTGAAATATAACCATGAAACAATAATCTGATGTGCAAAACATAATGCTGCTGTCTGTGTAATTTTATATTTTTATGATGTAAAGCACTTTGAAATGCCTTGTTGCTGAAAGATGCTATACAAATAAAATTTGATTTGATTAGACATTTCGGAGGTGAATTATTATATTAAGACCATTGCTTTTCATTTCACGAGGATATTGTTTAAATTATTTTTAGTTTGCCATTTGAATGTATGTTGTATACTTTCATCTTTTTGCTTTTTGTGAGCATTTTTCACATTTTGTGATAACTTCATTGACACGGTTGTAGTCGGACAGTCATTTTGTAAACATTAAGAGTTCTCTTTTTTTGTAACTAGAAATGGTATATTCAAGCAAAACAGCATTCTGAAATATTTCGACTGGTACTAAAAAGAAGTTGAATAGGCAGGCACATTTAAGGAAGTAATTGTCAGAGCAGCGGCACCTCATTGGTTACTTTCTTGTAATTAACAATGAACAATAAATATAAAAATCTATTTTTGCATCTTTTTCATGTTCTGTTTTTGTACTTATTTAAATAGGTTTGAATTATGTAAATAGACTGCAGAATGTGCCTCAACAAAAAAAAATCTCAACTAATTAAATATTTTTCTCAGTTCAATTTTGTAACTGATGATTTTTGTGATTTCACAGATATAACAGTAAAAAAGATTCTGTGACTACAATGAGGGAGAAAATAAAACTAATGAAGACTCAAACTGGATGATTGTTCAATCCGCTTGTGAACTTGGAATGGGTTTAATTTGGTTTAAGCGGATAAAGTGTCAGAATACAGATAGAGGCATTATACTAAAGCTTCTTGCAGCTTGAAGACACATGCAACAAGAAAATTAAACAAATGCTGGGTCTCTTTAAGAGAAGCAACAAAAACAGAATGATAATAATAAAACATAAATTCATAAATTCATAAAATTCTCATGGTAAACATTAACTCAAATTCTTTTTGAATATGTGTCACTACTTACTGCCAATTTAGCTTTATTTGTTTTAAGTCTGAGTGCTGAAATATTAATATTGCCTATTTACCTGTGAAAAAAAAGCCCACAACTTAACTAAAAAGTCCAATTTAAAAATGCATTTTCATAAAACATAGAAAGGGTGTAATAGTCATGGCAACGGATTTCACATCTGAAAAAAAGAACTGCCCTCTCTGAGCCTCTTTGATCAGTTTAACGAGTTTCTACATGTCATCCTTTCACATAGACACACCATGAATATTTTATTTAAACTCAAAACTCAGGCTCCACTTTCTCCAGTGTCATTCAATATAACATGCATATTCAATTTGCCCAACAATGAAAAAGAGGTCAAAATATCACAAGAAAAAAAATATTTTTTTTCACTCACATTTTATGTTTATGTTTATTTAGGACTAATTATCTTGTTTAAAAGATTTTAATACAGATTTTTGCTAGGAATTGCAGCAGTCCAACCTTTTTTAGGTTTGCAGAGCAGTTTTTTTTCATACTTAAAGCATCCGTCTTTTCCCCTCCGAAAGTATTGATGGCCACCAGGCCAAACACTTTTAGTAGTTAAAATAATCTTTTAAAAAATCTGTATCATTACTGTGACATTTGGAAATGTCCGGTTGTCAGTTTGTTAAGAAAATGAGAGTACCTATTTTATTTATTTTTTTCAGCGAGGTCAATACATTTTGAGGCTGAACTGTTTGTGTGGGCTCTTGAACCCAACAAAACATTGAGACTGGAGTGCTGTGTCATAGTCAAACACACCATTATCAAATGGAAAGTCTTTTTTACCTGTAGCTCTTCAAAGTAGAACTGACTTGTTCTGCACATTCACATCATACCAATATTTCTGAACTCAAAACTCAATGCTGTCCTGTCAGAGTCCTCATCGTTTAGTCATTTATTTTACTTCATGTAGGAAACAGTTAAGTAATCAAACACCCTTTTACCCATTCTAACCTCATTCCTCATTTTACGTGCTGACGTTAATTAGTAGAAAAACTAGACAGCAATAAGAGACGTTAGATTTATACACCAGTGTGTGAACGTGTGCTCATGAACCCGTGGGATCTCAAAACACCCCTGCACTTGTGTAATTAAGCAGCCAAACGGCGGAGCTTCGTGTGTGTAATAGTTCATTCACTTGTAGTAGCATGACTGCAAACTTCTCATGCCGATATGACAGCGTGTACGGCAGCGTTGAAGATGTATTTTACGTTTCGATGCTTTAATCAATCTCAACTTCAAGCCTTGCAGCAGAAGCCATCAGGGGAATGGAGGTGCTCCATCCATCCATCCATCCATCCATTTTCCGTCACCCTTCTCCCTAACGGGGTCGGGAGTTGCTGGTGCCTATCTCCAGCTGCGTTCCGGGCGAGAGGCGGGGTTCACCCTGGACAGGTCGCCAGTCTGTCGCAGGGCAACACAGACTGAGAGTGATTTTCTGTTGTCACCAATATAAAATCAGCCAATGGGGTCTCATTCTAAAGTGTGTGATTGGAACCACAAGCGGAACAAGTCAGAGTTGGTCCGGGGCACGGGGCTAATGACCAGCCCCTTTATACCCAAATAAAAAAGCTCATGACAATATAACTTTACAACATAGACATGCCTCCAACAGCGGAGCTTACACGTTTATGTCATTCTGAAGTCCATCAAACAGACTTTAAGTACAACAAACCAAGAGAGTAATGAAACACCACAAATTCAAAGCAGTTCACCACCACGGAGAGCGACAGGATCATTTTGACACTTCATCAATTTCAGCACGGAGCCCGGAGCAGCTAGCAACTGCTGAAGCAACGTTTATTGTTGACGCGTTGAACCGAGCACGCAGCAGCGCGCGTTAAAGCGGGCAAGCAGTGGCACGCGCCGACCCCGCCTCGTGCACAGGTACGTCAGGTTCTGGAAGATGCTCTTCCAGGCGGATCCAATGTAAACCTCAACTATAAACGCCATACTGTCGTCGTGGCTCGCACGCGCTCAACGCGAACTGTCAAAACCGCAACATCCCCGCTGTACCGCCGAGAGAGAGAACAGGGGATGTTAGCTAGGCGGCTGGGCTGACGCAATTTACAATCAGTCTACAGTTAACTCACACTTTGTGAATAATGTCAGAGTTGCTACCTGTAACTAGCCCGGCTCCTTCTCTGTACCTGCAGTTTTGGCGGGTCTGAATCCCTACCAACAAAAAGTCATCTCCAAGACGACAAACAAAATATACGTCACATTTTTTGTCTTTTCCTTTCTCTGTTTTCTCCATCCTTTTCACTTTGCCCACTCCTGTTAACTTAGTCAGTAGAAATGCTCGAGCGAGTTTGCCATCTGTTGCTAAGTGACCGATGACGGTTGGTGACAAGCTTCACCCAAAAAACACTTGGAGACAATATGGACGATTTTGTGTCATAAAGTTAAATGTAAAAGTAAAAATAAGGCCAGACATGTAGCACAACATTTTGTTCACTATTTTAAACCCACAATGATGTCACTAAAATCAGCCGGTCTTTTAAAGTTTTTAGCAACCATGAGTCAACAATGACTGGGGCAATCTAAACAATCCTACATTCAACTTTATCATAAGAGGAGGCCTGCTTTCTCCAGCTCTCATAAGATAAAGTCTTGAATCCCTGAAGTCATATTCTGCCTCCCAGCTGGAGGCCCATTACTTTCGCCTCACTGGAACCATTTTGTTAATGCTGATGCCAACTCTACTGAGCTGTAAGACACAGTTTCACCTAAACCTGTGGTAGCTTGCAAATAAAAAAACTGAGCAATATAAATAAAAACATCAAGGAGAAGTTGTAAAGAAGCGTTACGATAATTGTTGGAACTGATTAAAACGATGTCTAACATCTTCTCTCAAGGCCTTCGAAAGTTAAAGCAATCAACTTGGGAAGCAAATGCAAAAATGCTTCCTTTGTTTTTCAGTTTTTGTGTGTGATCAACCCACAGTTGTTGATAATAAAGAATGAATGCCAAGACGGAGATAAAGGGGGCGATAATTAGAAACCTGTCTTGTTATTGTTGATGGTTTCTGACAGCATTTTGCTGATAAGCAGTCTTTCGTGATGTTGAGTGAGACGAGAGGAAAATCAAAGAAAAAAAAAAAGATTTTATTCTCAGTTATTATGTCAAGTAAGATGAGACTGTGGCTCCGATATGCAACAAGTTGAAAATGCAATGGTAAGACTTTACTGTCGAATTTAAAAAAAAACTGATATGCTCTTATTTTTTAGTGTGGAAAAACTGATATAGAAATTTTAGTGGTGTTTTTATTATTGAGGAGATCCCAAAGACATATTAGACTATCAGCTGTTAAAAGGAAATGTAAGATTGAACTTTTATTAATTTTAATTATTGCTGAATGTGTTGGCTTTTTTGATAATTACTTTAACTGTTACTGTGTTGGCTAGAACTATAGTTGTTTTGGTTTAGTCTATAAACTGTTTACATTTATTTGAAAGTGTTTATTCTGTTTTAATAATCTGTGGTGGGAGTAGGATTTGGTTGAGTAAAAAAAAAAGCTATTTTTATGTGACTTTGTAATTAACTATGAATTCTTAAAAGCATAAAGAAATCTCAAAAAAATAGTATTATTGATTTTTCTTGCAATGTCACACAGACGCAGAAATGATCCACATTTAAAAGTGTGGATCAGAACTTCAACATATGTGTGTAGTTCTGGTTTTTAAAAAGTGCATCTTCTAGAAATTGGGTGCCCAAAAAAAAAAAAAAAAGGAATCAGTATTGAAATATTGTTGTCAGGAAAAGTTCAAAAGAAAAATAATTCTCACTGGTTCTCTATGATGGCAGAAATGGAAATCCGCTCTCTGAAGTCTGTCAGAGAAGGACTTCATTGAGGAGATCATGCTTTGAAGGCTTCAGAGTCTTTGTAAGCCATGACAGGAGTCTGTGAATCTGTTAACTGGCCATGAAAACAATTTTTTTCATAAATACAATCTTTTCACCTATGATAATAACTTGGAGCTGAGTATGTATTCAGTTCTGTTAGTGGCTGAGCTTGTAATGTGCAGTGGAAGGACATGTAATGAAGGGGTAAAAAGAAATTAAAGTCAGTCACTTCAGAGAAAATGACAGCAGCTGGTGCAAAGCCTATGCTTCCCATCAATTCTCATGGCAGCTTTAGTGAATTATGACATCTGCTTCTGCCCTGCCTTTTATATAAAAACATATGCTCATACATTAGGAGTCTGTTAAACCACTGTAACCTCATCAGTCTTAGTGCCATAGAATGTATTCATTCAGTGTAAAAGACCTTCCAGGCTAAAACAAGTGGGTCAAGAAGAGAAAGGCTGGAAATAAATGTCAATAGTTCATTTGCATTTGGTCTGATCCATGAATAAAAATAAGTGACAGTTTTAGTTGAGCCTGACAGAGTCAGACTGGCAGACACAGGAGGAGGAAAGAGATCTAAAGAAAGGGCTACAGACGAAAAGGAATGGAAAAGGGGTGGGAAACTGACAAGAAAAGATCGTGACAAAGGGAAAAACTCCGGGCAGACCTGTAGCAACGAGCCAACTGTTTGACAGATCGTGATGCAGACAAGCCGTGCAAAAACTGATTCAGTGTGATCCCAACGACACAAAGATAATCTTGACGTTGATGGGGAGCAGGAAGAAGAGGATGCTGATGGTTATAAGGATGAAAATGGCAGTGGTGGGACGGGGCAGTTTCATTTCTGGATTCAGGGAAAAGACTGGCACGCCAACAGACAGTACGTCCTGAGGGAATCCCAGCTCTCAGTGGATGTCATTACCTGTCAGTCAGCATATCTCCCTCAACAGGCCTTTCCCACTGATACAGCCTGTGGCATGCAATTGTCTGGAAGGTCATGTGGGACCAATGGATATTTAGATTAGAGAAAGGAAAGGGATAGATAACAACCAAAAAGAAAGAGGGAGCTTTTATTAAACACATCTGTAGATGAAGGAAAAATTAACTAAATATTGTATAGCTTTTTGTCTTGTACGGATATAGAATGTTACATATGTGCTATAATAGGACTTAAATCTGATGTAACTTCAGGCAGAACATTGCAAACTGCTGATAAACAGTGTGCTGAGGCTAAGAAGAACCCTTGACATGGTGACGTAGCAGCTAAACCTGCAGCAAGCTGACCTTTAGCATATATCTTACAGTCGATGACAGGAGCAAATCCTTTCATAACAACATCATTGACCGCAAGGTCAATACAGATTCCAGTCCTCAGATAAAACAGGACATTTAGAGCAGCACCAATAAATTCACAGCCTGAAGATTACCTCGCTGTTTAATTCATGATCATTTTAAGGATTTGATAACCAAATTTATAAATCTTATGACCATGTGTAGCTTTTTCTATCTGTCATATTGATGAACAAAATTTATCTGTTCCTAACCAGAGAACCTGGAAGGAAAGTGGACTACTTCTCTTTATTCTTGAAGATCAAAAAGGGTTCTTCATCTCTGATAATGAAGTTTCAAACTTTTCAGTTTTTGTTTGAACAATTACACCAATAAGAGCAGGTCACATGGCTTCACTGACACACCCACACATCCTGTAGGCTATTTGGGTGACTGTCACGAGCATAGCGTCATAGACAATGTACACAGATTGACGGTATGACCTGAAAAAAGGGATTGTAAGTGTCTCAGGTTATAAAAAAAAAAAAGGCAGAATATTCACACGCTAAAGTGCTTCTGTGAAGGCTGATCTTTGTGAGGATCAGCCTGGGTCTGTGCTACCGAGTCCTTAACGTGTGCTTAATCCTACCAAGCCCTGAATCACTAAAATAATGTAAATTAATGGTCATCAGAAAAGCGTGAAAACAATTTCAATTGCCTCTTCTCTAAACACTTCAGATTCCCAGAGCCTGACTGACAGAGAAGTTATAAAAAACATCTTAAGTCAAAGTTAGTGAGACCAAGTCAGGCAAGCCAATTAACCCTGGGCTATAATTATAATGTTTAAGTTCCTCTGTTTCGCAACAATTACCTGTGAGTCAACAGGTATTTCCAGACAAGTACAGTAATTAAGGCGTCTTGTTATGAATACCTTTTATTCAGATGCCGCTTGTGAACCTAAAAGTGCCCGTTAATTTTTTACGTTAAGTCAACTTGATGGTTAACATTTCACTGCTGTACAAATGTGAAAATCTGATTATCTAATATTTAACTTGACTATAGTACTTATTCAAATTTTTACTTTGAAAAAAACTGTAATGTGTATCGATCCATGTTTTGCCCTTGCGCAAATCTCTTTTACTGCTCTTGTCTGGTATGCAAACAATCTTCCATTAACTAATCAAGATATTTGTAAACCCATATGCAATTTAGTACTGATGTGTTTCTTGTCAAATATTTCTTAAACAGTAGAAAGCAGTCTTTGAATGATTAAATCTGAAAACACGATCAAGGATAAAATGTGATGTGAGTGCAATTTCCCAAAACTCAGAAATAAAGTTTGAAGACGAAATTGTTCTCAAGTTGTTGTCAAATCCTAGTGATAGTCTGGCATTGCTTTAAACAAATAATGTGATTGAAATCATTTATAATCTATCCAATTCTTCAAATGAACAGCTTGTAGAACTGCATTTTACAGAGACAATTTTATATTTTTAACTTCTGTAACCTGGATGCAGAGTAATTTAAAGACTGTTTTTCCTGTGCATTAAGGTTTGTGGGTATTGGTTTGAGAACAGCTCAGTTTTTCAAATTCTGTTTTGTGTCACTAATCAAGACACTGTTCTTTGTTGGCAGACATTTCCACTTCGGTCTCATTTGTTCAAAAGCTTTTTCTCCAGAAATCTTGTGGCGTGTGCAGATGTTGCTTGGCAAACCTACGCCTTGTTTCTGAACTCTTAAAAGAGGAGAGGCTTTATTTTCGCAACCACTTCAAATAATTCAAAGCTATTCAGACTAGAAATCGTGCTGCCATGAACTTTTGACAATTTAAAGTTTTTTCTGGCTTTACCTTGTCAGTGGCTGTACTGAACCTCTGGGCGTTCACTCCTAGAAAACATTTAGAAAGATTGAAAACTGGGAGCATCATAGTAAGAACCGCAGAAACCAGCAAAGCACACAAATCAGGAACTCTCTTCGAGACGGCAATGGCGTTTCTAGTGACAGACTCCAAAAAGTTTGAAATGCTGATTTCAATCATTTATATGCAACAATAATTGCTTAGATCGGCGGTTTTCAAAGTGTGAGGCGCGCCTCCCCTGGGGGGCGCCAGAGCACATCAGGGGAGGCGCGGTGCGAGGGAAAAAATAAACCGAAGAAGAAGCTATCCGCCTGCTGTCTACTGATGTGAGAGAAACAAATGGACAAATTTTTAGTAAACGTGCTCATCCCCTTCACTTCAACCTATCTCTGCGAATGTGGGTTTTCCCGCACTCGCAATGATAAAAAGCAAATACCGATGAAGGCTGCTGGTTGAAGATGATCTGCGGTTAAACCGCTCCACAGTGCAACTCTGCATTAACCGGATTTGCGCATCAAAAGCACGAGTTGTTCCCACTAAAACTAAGGTGAGCTGAACAGTAATGTTGCCAATGTGTTGCCATGTTGCCAATTTAGTTAAAATCATAAATAAAATGAGTTACACATGATTCAGGACCGTGATAGAAAAAGAAAGGGTGCGCATAGCGTGCGTCAATGTTTTTTTCTTTTGCCTCCGCTCTTTTATACAGCTCGCTCTTTTAGCTCGAGATAAATTGTTTAGATGAGCCACAAAAAGAGCTCCACAATTTTGCAACTGTTTAGGTTGTTGATTTATTTTTTAATTTCAAGGAAATGTGCAACATTTCCAGATCTGTTCCAAAGAACTGATCAAAATGTTTTTGTTAAGATGTGAAAACACTGTTGGTATCAAACATTAAACTCAGAACCTCAGATGTTTGTTTGAGAAAACGGTTGAAAAATGAGTTTGGGGTTGTTCTTATCATTAGAAAAATGAAAAAAAAAAAAGGTCGTATTTGTCATACAAAGGCCCTGATAAAATTATTAAAATGGGAGGAAATGTTTTAAAATGTTCATGTGTTAAATTTCATTCAGATAAAGTGTCATTTTAAAAGATGAGATGGTTCTAAAATAAAAGCAATTAGAAGATGTTTTGTAGTGGCATTTGTTTGTGTGTGGGTTGATTATTGGGGGCGCAGCAGTCATTGTGCTCCTTGGAGGGGGGCTCACCCTTTCATACTTTGAAAACCCCTGGCTTAGATCATAGTAAAGAGAAAAGGAGTAAACTCCAAAACTTTCTCTCACAGAGGTGCACATGTAACCGTGTTTATGTTTGTTTATCTCACAAGGCAGGGTTTTTATTTATTATTATTATTATATTGGCAAACTTGAACTGAGAAAAACTGCTGGATTTTTCAACTAACATGGTTCCAAGGCTGTTGCCAGAGACAATTGTGGTTCATTCACAGCTTCCTGTGTAACTGCATCCTCAGCATGCCAATGTCTTGCCCAGCCCTGCTAATGAGCCATTATTTGATTCAGCTCTGTTGAACTATGGCGAGAAGTAAAACGTGCCAGCTACTGACCCTCGAGCACTGACTGTGGACACCGATGTTTCACAGAACTGGTGCTGAAAAAGTAGGAACTACTATTTGGATAAACACTGACCTAAAGCCGAAGCTGTGAGGAAGCCAAACATTTTTAATTAACTGGATTTCATAGCAATTATCTCCACGATTATCTCTTCTACTGTTCATATGTTTTTGTCAACCAGATGTCTGTAATACTGTTTGCAAGCATATTTTAGACCCAGCCACCCAAACTGAATATATCAGTGATTTTACAGAGTTTGCAATCAAATAGTATTCCTTAAGGTCCAACAACCTTATTACAAATCATCTTTAAGTTCAGCATCTCGAAGGAAATGCACAAAAAGACAAAGCCTCTTTTTTCCCCAGTGGCATATCTAGCATATTTTCGACACAGCACCCCTGAATAGGATTGCCACCCCTGCCGTAAAATATGGAGTCGTCCCATATTTGGCCGTTAAATGTGCGTCCCGTCTTGAACCGACACATAACTGTCCGATAGACACGCCTATAATAAACACATCAAGTTTAACAATAATGGCCAAAATAAAACACAGGCAATATTAAGGTCAGCTACACTGTCGTGGCGGGAGCTGAAGGACCCCTGAACGCTACGGACCGACGCTGAACGTCACGGTTGCCTAGAGACGGGCACTACGCAGTCGCGGTGAACTGCTATCAACCCGCGTCTTTTTAAAAACGTCCTCTACCTGATTCCATGTCCTTAATAGAAAAAATGCCTTCAAAATACAGACGTGAGTTAAAAGACGCGCATTATAAGTTGAACAATTTCCGTGAGGATGGATACTGTGAACATCAATCGACAAAACAATGTGTCCGTCGTGACGCAGTTTGCTGCTGTGTAACAGACAGAATGGATCAGGAGAGGAACCGCGGACCCGTCAGAACCTAAAGAACCGGAAATCAGCATCTTTTCATCCTCAATCATCTCCTGAGGCTGATTTGGTACAGAACATTTTGCTGCGATTGATTCAGTTTCTCATTGTGATTTCAGTTTTTATTTAAAGAAAAAGGCCAAAGGCCACATAACATTCAGATTAAAAATAAGGTTAATGCCATTTCTAAGTATGATTTTCAAATAAAGTTCAGGTTAATGACTAGTTTTCATGAGTTATTTACCTAAACTTCTATCTTGATAAACTGGTTTTAGCAAAATGTTCTTCAAATGACTGGAAATGCTTAGCTTTGAGTAGATTTTATTTTATTTTCCATGGGAACAGACCCCACCAGGACTGGGTGACTCCACAGCTGTATGTATCTCATTAATGTTAGCAGATGTTGGTAGGTATGATGTAGTCTTGAGATTCTGTTTCAAACTGAGTACATGCACCTCTCAATCAGAGAAAAAGTAAGGTTCTCTGATTTTACACATTATAAGTATATGTTTGAGTAAAATGAACATTGTTCTTTTATCCTATGAATTACTGACATGTCTCTTAATTTTGTTTGTGAATATATGTAAATAAGCAGTTAAGATTGAGAAAATCTTAACTATCTAGATTTTAAGATCTAGAATAGATCTACAATAGATCTAGAATAGATCTTAAAATCTATTCTAGATCTTAAATAACGACTATCTTCTCATGGGTCTTAAGCACCCCTAAAGGTCAAATCCTAGAATCGCTCCTGATGTCAAGCTAATATGAATCTGTTTGTAAATATAAACATATATTTATTTTACCTGTGAATAACATCGAGTTTCGCGTTGCGTTCCAGAAAACTGCGAACAGTTTATATGAGCAGCGCAATAAGCGTAAAAACAGCCATGAATGAACGTGTCAGTAAAGCTGCACAACTAAACGCCATTATAATCATTAAGATAAGTGTCACAAATCTGTGCAGCCATCTGAGTTGGGGAGCTGCACGAGGACCGTTGTGCGCTGCGCTCTGAGAGCAATTAAGCAGGGTAGTCTACATGCTAGTCGTCGCTGATTTCTTTTATTTCCCCCGTGCATATAAAAGAAGACGACAACTTTTTTATTATTCAGTGATAAAAAATACTGAATATTTTTTATTCAGTATAAAAATTTGTATACTGAATAATTTGTAGTTTTTTGGCGAGAGCTCTGATTTTTGGCTGCCATCTCCCTCTGTGCTAAATCAGAAGTCGAAGTGCCATATTTCAATTTTAAAAAATCTAAATCATTTTGTAAAAGACATTTTAAAGTAACTAACCTCTGAGTATGCTTTAATTATACACTGCTCAAAAAAATAAAGGGAACACTCAAATAAAATCCTAGATCTGAATGAATGAAATATTGTCATTGAATACTTTGTCCTGTACAAAGTTGAATGTACTGACAACAAAATCATTGTTGATTGTCAATCAGTGTTGCTTCCTAAGTGGACAGTTTGATTTCACAGAAGTTTGATGTACTTGGAATTATATTGTGTTGTTTGAGTGTTCCCTTTATTTTTTTGAGCAGTATATTTTTTATTAAGCATTTCATTGTCTTACATGTTTATCCGTAGAATGGTCACAACTGGTGCTGGTGCTTAACAGTCATCTTTTTAGACGGGGAAGAAGCCGGAGTACCCGGAGAGAACCCACCATGAAAACTCCATACAGAAAGACCCTGGGCTGAGAATTGAACCCAGGACCTTCTTGCTGCAAGGCAACAGTGCTACCAACTGTGCATTCCTGTTTAAGTAACATTCAAATTTATTGAACATGATTGAAAATAATCCATCCATGTTCTTACACCCTAGTAGTGGGTTCAGGAAGTGTACTGGTGCTTATCTCCAGCTGTCAACAAGTCAGAGGTTGAGTCACCCTGGACAGGTCGCCAGTCCCGTCGCAGGGCAACACAGAGACACACACACACACTCACTAAGGAGAATTTAGAGAGCCCAATTGACAGTCATACTTTTGGAGTCTGTGGGAGAAAGCTGGAGTACCTGGAGAGAACCCACCATTGTCAGGGAGATGATGAAAAGTCCATGCAGAAAGACCTCAGGCCGAGAATTGGACACATGACCTTCAAACTGCAAGGCAACAGTGGTACCATTTAAAGTTATCGAATATTATTGAAAATAATTGCTAAGGCAATTATTTAATTACGGTAAAAAAAAAAAAAAAACCAAACATGGTAAAGTAATTCTAAACATATTTATAAATGTCTTAATGCGAAAGTTTCTGGCTCACCGGGACTGCGCTAGCTGGAAGCCTTGGCTCTAGTGGAGGGCTAAGGGATCTTGTCGCCAGAATAGGACAGGGCATGTGGAGGCTTCTTGGGGTTGGGACCGAAAGAGGCACGGAGAGCCGTCTCGGGGCAGAGATCAACCGAGGAAAAGAGAGACGACTTGGGGCAGAGATCGACGGAGGAACAGGGAGGCTTCTCGATACCAGGACCGACGGAGGAACAGGGAGGTGAAGGCACAGGAGGCGTCATGGAGCCAAGATCGACAAAGGTATGTCACGCTCATTTGGTGACATGCCTTTTCAAGATATTAGCAGCACCAGAAAAAAGTTTTGTGAAAAAACCGCCCCTCTTCTTCTGGTGCTTTTCTATTTGGTTTAAGAGACACAGCACAATTGCGTTGTCAACGACCTCATGCTCCATGAACGCCAAAGCCCATCTGGCAGAACATCCAAATGTTTTCCTTAGGTCCCTGAAAACCTTTTTCGTAAGGCTAGGGACCCACTTCACCTGGATTTCCGCCGGATGACCCTCAATGTCAGCGCAGATGTTGTTAACCATACGCTCCTGTGCCTCCATCAGAGAATCAAAACAACAGCGTGTCTTTGACTCCCTGACGCCCAGACACAGCAACGACTTAACAAAAAGTCGGACTGTGTCCTTTCTCTGCTCCTCGAAGGACGTCCTCAGTTCTTTGGCGTTTCTCCTTGCTGTCATCAGTTCATGGACGATACTAATGACAGCTCGCACCAAAGAACTGAGCCCTAAGCCCGGCTTAAGGATCGACATGGGGACTTCATCATCGACAGGAGACGTGACCACAGATAATGCATACTTCAAGAAGAGCATGTCAAACACTTCAGCACAGTCTCCCTGGATGATCTTGTCTTCTCCCATCATCCGAGCAAAGGCCTCAGAGACCTGGTTCCCAAATATGGCTTTTTAATCGCCATATTCGTAGTTCAGGTTCTCAAAAACGCCCTTAACAAAATTGGAGAAAACCTCCGTCAGATATTGCAAAGGATATCTTGTCCTGCCTGCGAAACTTTCATCCAGATCCAAAAATTCTAGATTCATCCAGTCCTCCTCCTGAGTTTGATCAATGTATTCCTCAATGGCAGGGATGGCGTAGCCATTGACTAAAAACCGTACATCTCTTCTAAGTAAATCCATTGGTGTTTGTTGAATTGAACTTGATTCTCACTCTTCTGTAACTGTTTTGAACTGGCAGAATTTACCGTCCGGAGTTATTTATACCCCGTCTTACTCAACAAAGCAGTACGTGACATCACAACCTATAACGACACAGCACAAGAAGTCACGCAGCGCTGTGACGTAATAAGCCTACAAGTCAAGTGTTCTGACGATGTGTGCTATCTCGGCACTTTGTCTTAACCGACCTCTTCTTTCAGTAACAAGTAATCTAATGCTATTTCAAATGCATTAATCAGATTAAAGTTACTTGTCCAAATCACTGTTTGTTACTATTTTCTTTTGTAATGTAATTTTATTTCCTCTATGCGTCTTGGGGAGCGACCGCCGTTTCTATGCAACAGTTGTCAGCAGCAACAGGAACGTAAACAATGGAGGGAGGAGCGAGATCCGCATTTTGTTGCTGGACAATCAGAAACTTTTGAGTTTCTGTCAAGTCCGATTATTATAAGTGACTTTAGGCTTGTTTATTTATTCATTTATGTATTATTGTTATTTTATGTATTTATTGTTATTTTTTAAATTGCGCATTGTGCATTTTCTCGGTTTGTTTCTAAATATGAAGTTTCTCATTTGGGACTGGAAATAAGCAGAGACACATAATGAGACCCAGATGTTGTCTGATATCCAGGTAGTTTTAGTCAGGGTCTCTAAGCACCCCTAAAGGTCAAATCCTAGAATCGCCCCTGTCAACATCTATGTTTTGGCACACAGGATACAGCACAACAGCTGATCTAAAGGTTGAGTAGAGCAAACACTACAGCAGCTATTTTTCGATCAGAGCACTTCATTCAAAATCCATTCTACCCTCACATTTTCACAGTCCATGGCTTTTAATATGAAAGAATCTACGATTAAGGCTGTACAGTGTTAGTCACTGTTTTGGATGGTATGCTGGACTCTGATGTTGTGGTGGGAGGAAATGTGTGTCCCCAGGCCACAGGCACTCCGGCTAGAGTCAGGGAGTGTAATCCACATCAACGCACCGGCTTTCGGACCACCAATTCTAAGGCACACAACAGCTTGAACTGATAAAGAGATTTCATGGGATACAGTAATGAATAACCTTTCAGACACTGTGTCCCTCCCCCTCAGCTTCTTTATTCCTCACTGTCTAATGCAAACTGGCATGTGCTCCTATGTTCTCATACTGACTGATTGCCGCTGTACATGAAATATTGACTTTTCATCAGAATATGAACGGGACAGTGAGGGACGGAGCAAATGTCGACGAGTGAGAAAGTATTCATCACAATGAAAGTCACAGAAGCACAGCTCTTTAGGCCCTTCAAGACTATCAGCGCAGATCTGTGCTGGACATCAATTTGTTACGTCTGACATGTTGCTCTTCTTGTGTCCCACCTGCACATTTTAAACCATGATGCCGAGGCTGGAAAAAGAAGTGCAATATATATGGTTTGAATCACTGCTTTTCTTTTAAAAAAAAAAAAATCTTTTAGAAAAGCTGTTTTTTATATATATATCCAATATACAAAAACAAAAGAAATGTAAGGAGGCAAATTCTGTTTCACAACAATGTATTTCAAACTGAATCACCTAAATGTCTTCTGTGGCATTTAGTTTGTGATTTTTTTTTTTGTAGAAATGGGTTTTTAGCTATAGGAACACAGTTAAAAGAAAAAAAGGAGATGTGAAACTTGAATATACATTTAAATAATGAGAAGCAGATTCCAACTGATTGCTTAACCCTTTCAAGTGTGACAGCATATATTTTAGGAATAGGACAGGGAAAAAAAGTCAAAGACCCACATGAATTATCTCGACCACTTTATGCTACCGAAGGAAAAGTAAGCTGCTGCTTGAACCTAATCACTTTACCCTATTACTGCGCAGCGAAAAAGCAGCAAACCTGTGATCTGGAAAAATATAGCATCGGTTAACCTCTAAAAGTCATCAACCATTACCGTTTTGATGACCTGTATTTGTTATCAGTGGCAGGAGACACAAACAGGCCCGGAGTGTCTAAACCTGTAAAGAGCTGCTCCTCTCCTGCCTGAAGACGGCTACTCCTCTTGATAAGGGTGTTTGCTGTAATGGCATCTCATATTTTGGTTCTGCTTATTTTGTGGTTTTCCATGTCATACATGCATTATACACATTGCAGAGAAAAACTACATCACATTATTTATTTCACTGAACTGAAATAAACTTGATTTTGTTTGAAGTTACCGCCTGCCGTTGTCTTCTCTTATTTGTTGTAGTCTTTAAAGCCACGCTGCAGCAACAGCAGATACTAGCACAAACACAAAATGGACAAAACGTTAAAATGCCTGCAGCAAGGATTCAAAAGAAATCAATATTTAGCATTATGCATAATGAGTTTGAATGGATTAAGCATGGTGTCAAACACAGACAAGTGAAACCGTGCAAACAGGATGGTGTGTCAGATTCCAACAGGGCTTCAGGGCAACTTAATGCTTCTTAGGAGGCTTTAGAAACTTTCTTAAAGATTATGAGCAGGAGAGGTGGGAACATAGAAATGCTGATGTATATATATAAAAATAAAAAACAGGACGAGGCATCTCAGGAATAAACAACGTTTAAAAGTATTTGGCTGTGGAGAAGAGAGAAGCTGTATTTCATGATAATTAGAACCACCAAACAATAAAACTCTTATAACAGCAAAGAACTTTTAATAAATATGTGTTCCTGCATCTACTTCTATCTAACCTCTGTACTTCATGATCTTTGCTTAACCTGGCACAATGTTGCTGCATACCCCCTACTGTCTGGTGATTCAGCCAAATTCACTATTACCTTATTATACAACCTATACTGACTATACATCATCTGGGACTCATAAAGCTCTAGAGGCTGGCTAATGTGAACACAGCAGCTGTAGTTTGTGCACTTCCAAAAACAAGGTCTGAGTACAGGAACAGCATGCATTATTTTTCATGCAGTCACAAACTGTTTTCTCATAAACAGAATAAGAGAGCTAATGCTAACTGAGAGATCCCCAAAGATCTGCCAAGGTAAACAACGCATGATGCTAAAAACAGCCCCTGTTGCGACTGAGTCTGTGCATGTTTACAAGTGATACAAAGTAATAAAGATTCAGGGACAAAACTCTGTGAAACCTGAGGAAAGGTGACAGGAGGAAAACAAGAGGGACAAGCCTCCGCTGACCCTGAACAGTCAGGGGGGACTTAGAGAAGCGAAAAAAGGAGAAAAGCCAAGTGCGAACATACACGGCGAAACATGGAGTCCTGTCAATTGATTCACTGCAGAGCGAGTTAATAACACAGTTGGCTGGACAGTGGAAATAGTCTGTCTCTGTAGGCTGTTGACGCACTGCAACCCTGTCCTGAAGTCCTTGCTATGTTTAGGTTAGAGTGTTTAATTTTGCCCGAACAGTGCTTATAACAGCTAAGTTTGCAACTCTTAATGTGTTTTTCTGTACTTTTGGATTGCCACCTGATCTAATCTTCATTAAAGTAGTCCAAGTTATCTCTGTGTTTCAAAAATTTTTTTTTTTTTTCTGACCCAGGCAGATTTTGGGTAAAAGTATCTTATTCATTTTTTCTTGACTATGTTTTGTGGAGGGAGATGGCAAGGAGGGCTTCCAGTCTCAAAGAATTGGAACTGATTGCAACAGATGAAAAACTATCACTGAAAGCAAGTAGAAAACTGTTCAACAATTATCAGTAGAAATTAAATCCTTTCACACCAGTATATAGTTTAGTCAAAAGGTCACTATTTAGTCTTACACAATTGATCTCTATGTTGAATTTTTTCTGCATATTTGGCCCATATACACAGGTAGTTGCCACCTAGCTTACATTTTCGTAGGTTGAATTTTTCACTGATGCAAGAGTTTCAAAAACGATGCATAAAAGTCTTATAAAATGAAACATTTTTGGTACCGCAACAATTATTCATCTTGTTAAACATGTTTTGGTTTTATTTTTGCTTTCCGATGATATCCATTGACCGTCAAAAACAAATTAGTGCAGCCCAGCCGAAAAATAATTCAAAGAAAGAGCAGCCCATGTGTTTCTTATTGCTGTAAATACATAAAACAGGGCACAACACATCTCTAAACAGTGATTTTTTTTGAGGAAGCCATGGACTGCTAATTAGAGGTTCCTTAAAGTTGTAATCAACTTAATATAAAGTAAATGTGAAAAGGGTTGCATTAGTCTGTTAGCTTAATTTTTCTGGACCACATTAAAAAGAGTTTTGCTACTGTCTGTGCTCATATCACACACAAAGGTCTTAAATTTATAAACACCATATTTGTATTTCCTCTCAGGGTTATAAAGCCATGAGGCAAGCAGTCTTTGCTATTATTTTGGAAAAACAAAAACAAAAGTGGCTGACTTCACCACCACCACATGGCCATAAAATGTAAGAAGCGCAACATCAAGTGCAACAGAAGTCTGCACAGATAACTAGATGAGTTAGTTGGAAGTATGAGTGCACACTGATGCAGACACGTTCACCAGCATCTGTTTGGCCAGCACTGGTGCTCAAGGCAAAAGCAGAATCAACCGAAGGCTTTGCCAAGCGTCTGTAATGGCACATACTCAAGGTCTGGCCTGTAAAAAGAAAAGGTTTTGAGGGCTTGCCAAACTCTTCGCCATGATCCATGATCAAAGGTGAGGCATAATGGGGAAGGACTGGCAGAATGTGGTGTCAAGGGAAAAGTGGGCATTCTTCCCATGGAGGAAGGGTGGTCATGTTGGCGTGTGCATGTGTATGCTAAACATACTCATACAGGTGAAGAGAGGGTAGGATATCAGAACAGATAAAATTATGCTCAAAATATAAAATTGCTAAAAATGTGATGTTATCAGTCTGAGAAAATACCAAATAGTTGAAGGAGCTAATCTAAGGAAGTGGGAAGTGACAGGAATGTCCAAGCATGGACTTACTCTTCTCAGGAGATCTATGTGGTCCTCTAGATCAGTAGCCACACTTCTGCTTTCAGAAGAGGATTATGTGTCTGTTATTGCCTCAGTGATTTCTGCAAATCATTCAGAGATCTAATATTGGAGGAGACGAGGAGAGAGAGAAATCGTGAAAGCCTCTGTGAATCTCCTGACAAGTGAAAAGTGGCAGCTCGAGTCTTTTGGTGCACTGGAGGAAACACTTTACTCCCAACAGTTCCACAGTAATAAGCACTGCTGTGGAAGAGGAATTGACTAGTCCAAATTAGTGGGAAAAAACAGTAGAAGTCAGAGGGCTTGTTATTTCTCTTAACGCACCTTAGAGACCAAAGCGAGTCAGAGGAAAAAAACAATAAAAAAACAACAAAAAAACCCCCCACAGCTCTCAGCTTAGGTCGATGAGACTGAACAGTCTTAGCACAATGCTATTTCTCATCACAACTCTAATCTCAACCATTATTGGTGTTTTTGTGTTGTAATAAAGCAAATCCTCTTCAAACTCTGTGAAACGATCCAGCCTCATGTCATAACTTCAGCATTTGTGCCATCAGTTTTCAGCTTTAGCATCAAACAATCGTCCTTGCACAGAGAAAAACAAGGCCGGAAACTGGAACCAGAAAGAGTTCAGCAGAATAGGAATATTTCAGTTCCCCGAAAAAAAACCTTTTGCAAGTATTTTGCAAAACTCCTGCAAAATGTTAAGCACAAAAAAAATTTTGCAAAACTCCTGCAAAATGGTTTTGCATAATGGTGCAACTCACATACTTTGCTGATATTAGATTAGATTATTATAAAGTTGTTCCATATGTTAGACTTCAGTTCTTCAAACACAGATATGAAATGTGTCAACATCCTTGGCAATTTAAAAGAAAACATTCTGACAAAAGCTTAAAATTCGCTATTTCTCTCATATGAGTTGTGCTTTGTGGCTTTAGATTTTATACATTCCAGGTGCACACAAACAGAAAGTTTGCAAAATTGTTTGAGAACATCAGTCAATTTTTAACATGCCACAGCTACCTCAACAATGTGAAAAGAAGAAAAAAAGAAAAGTATATGTTAAGAAGTGAGGATTTTGCTAACTGCATTAAGGATGTCTATTTGATGCAGTTTGATGCTGACTCAATCACTTACTGCCAAGACAAATAAAAAACTGATTCAACTATGTTGGTTTGTTCATGTGTGCTTCTGTTTCCTCAGAAAAGACAGAAGCTTCTACGTTAAGTACCAGCAGGAGAGTTTATTTGGTGTTAATCTCTTCCACCAGCACTTTCATTGTCACATTTTCATTGTCACAATAATTTTATTTTGTATTCCCTCTTTTATTGTGAATGTGGGAAGAGAAAAAAACATTTGCAGTAATAAAAACCTCTTTAATAGCAGAACACTATTGACTTTAGAAATAAAGTTGATTTCTGAAGGTCAGTGTCATTAAAGTTTTGTTCTTTCTTCGTCTGTTTCTATTTTGCTCCACTTTGTCGCCAGTTGGCTGAACCTCCCTATTTGTGTTTTTCAGGATTTCAATGCTTAAAGTAGCCAAAGAGAGAGAGAAAGATAAAATATTCATACACCTAGGTTTTTGTTTGTCATACTATAGCCAGAAACATCAAGTCTATTTTTTTTTTACTGAAATGACATTGAGAAGACTTTTTGGGCATGCCTCTACAAGGTCTGTACATCTAAAGAATAAAAGCTTTGCCATACTTTTCTTTACAAAATGTCCTAAAACAGATTAGACAGACATCATATGTGAATATCAACTTTCACCAGTTTTCCACAGGTTCCAAATTGTATTTAGATCTGAATGTTGACTTGATTACTCAAAAACATCACTACTCTTTCTTCCAAACCATGTTTTGCAGCTCTGGCTTTATGTTTGATGTTTGGAGCCCATCGTGGTTTTTGGCTGTGATCCTTAAACCTCAGTCTCAAGTATTTTCCAGCCTCCAAGTTATTTTCTTCCCTCATAGAGAAATCAAGATTGAAGTTTATACATGAATTGCCTAAACCAAATTTTCAGCTAAGTGTTGGTTTAAAAAAACAAAAAACAGTAGGCTTTGAAGTTCACTCTTTAAAAATTGCAATTAGGAAGAACAAATAAGTTTTTTAACTTGCAAAAGACTATCAAGCTGATCAGAGACGGAAAATGTGTAGGCCATGGAGTTAAAAAGTGAAGCGTGGATTTCTACTTATGCAAAACATATACAAAACATGAGCCAGTTTGTGATTATGTGAGCACGTCATTGATGTAGTTTTGTTCTGCACTAATCAAAACCAAGTCAACAAAGCTGTTATTTCTCTGCTCACTGCCAGGAGATAATAGCTCAACACAGGACAAAAGGCATGGCATTTATAGCAGTTACAACAACATTTTCATGCATCAGGGCATGAGTTCACAGTTGGCCCTGGCAACACGTATTTAATAGTTTTGAAACCAAAGGCATTAACACAGCAGTGGTGCATACAGTCTGCAGGTGGAAAAAAGATGGCTTAGAATAGGGGAAATAAATCACAATAAGTTTGGGATGGAATCAATCATGAATAATCAGATCATCTGCTTTAATTTTCTTTAAAGTGCTCTCTCAACAAAGCATGGGCTTTAATGGAGGAGGAGAACCAAGATATGCAGCACAAACACATCTGCTTCGCAGAGAAAATTGATGTCCTTGTCTGTTGGGAGGTGCAAACGTGGGATGAATTAAAAATAAACCGAGTAAAAGAAGAAATACGTGCTGCTTCCTGAAGACAGTGTGGCATAAAGAATTAAAAATGCCCAGGCTCAATCCCATTTCACCCGTTTGCTCTTCTTGCTCCTTTACCCCTATATTATAAACATTTACGTAATGTTTTGGGAATATGTGAAGCATTTTTGTAACATAGGGAATGCATTACCTGGATCTAGAATTTTTCTTTGAGAAATGCACATATAAGAAATACTTTTAGCAATGTATAACATTTAGTAACATTTTTAAGTATTCTTAACAGTCATAAAGGCTTGTTTTTTCAAATCAAAATACTTTCACTGGGGACTTTATGAAGTAACACTACAGTCAGTGATGGTTTTTCTGAGGTCCAAAGTCAATGCAGCCGTCCACCAGGACATTCTTGAGCACTTCATGCTTCCCTTTGTTGACAAACTGTATGCAGTTGTTGATTTTATCTTCTAGTAGGACTTGGCAGTTGCTCACACCACCAAAGGTACCAAAAGCCGGTTCAGTGACTGTGGTGTTCTTCATTGGCCAGAAAACTCCCCTGACCTGGACGTTCTAGAAAATCTATAGGCTGATGTAAAGATGAAAATGGGAGCCACCAGACCCAGCGAGGCAGATGACCTGAAGGCAACTTTCAAAGCAATCTGTGCTTCCATGACACCACCAATGCACCTCTGTGTGGTGCACTGGTGCAGTAATTCATGCAAGAAGATGCCCAACTAAGTATTGAGTGCAAAGAAATGTACATACTTTTCAGAAGCCCAACAGTTCTACTTTGAAACTCCATTTTGAAGCTAGCTATCAGAGGCATTCATTGAAATACTACATCATATCTGTGTTTCCTGATGAATATGAACTCTCTTTTTCAGGCCAACATTTAATATTTCCAATGGGAGTCACTGTTCTCATGTTTACTGCATTTGAAACCACGCGAACCACCAGCCTCCTTTCAACTGAGGTCCAAATATGCCATTTTTATGACCTTCATTCCATACCACCGCAGCATACGGTAATAATCTTCAAACTCTGATGCCGTTGAGTTTAAACTACGCTCACAGGCTCCAGCTCAACAGGAGACAAGCTCCATTACGCATCCACAAACATAACCCTGCAGCTTGTAATTAGTTTGTTAATAATTTAAGTACCAATTTTTTTCTGTCTGTGTATGGCAGAGAAGTTGTTGTGCATATAAAGTGCAGGTTCACGGAGGAAAACGAGCGCGTATTTGAATTTGTCTTCATGAGCTCCACTGAGGTTACAGTGATTGAAGATGTTCTGTTCGGGTGTGAGATTGAAAGTGCACACACATACACGATTGCTATATCTGCGCACTTATCAGATCTGCTGCATAATTTATGCAGTAAGCTCCGCAGTAAAGGGGGGAGAAAAAAAAACTGTGCATAATTGTATAAAATCATTCTGATCTGCCCATTTCTGGCATTAAATAAACGATTGGTCCCAGCACCTGTCCCGGTAATTAAAACCTTAGAGATTAGTCATAATCTTGCCTCAATTCATTTAGACCCCATGGGGAAGATTTTGTCTCTGCATGTATTTGGACTCCATTCTGCTCCAATTACAAAGCCTTCTCCCCCCCCCCAAAAAAAATTCTAAACAAACAATTTTAAATTAGGTGACTGAGTTGTAATAAAGGATGTTTTGCCTGCAGGCACAAATGCTGCTGGATAATTAAGCTTCATTTCTTTCAGATTCATCCTCATTATCTGCTCTGGTATCTGAACGACACGATGAAAAATAATTTATAAAAATAGGTTGTCGTCTCATGTAACAGGTGGTCACCTAAAAAAAACAAAAATATCAAATATTCCCCACAGATTCAACTCTGTGAATACACATGTTGGAGTGTCATGAAACTAATGAGTCAAGCAGCACATGGCAGAGTAATTAAAAGCCAGGAGAATAATTATGAGGTCTCCTCCCCGGGGTCCTTATTGGGACGCCAGCCTCTGCTTTAACCTTCATTTTCTGAGAAACATTTTTTACCTAAACATTTTACCTGAGGAGCCCACAACTGGGCATCCTGAGGAGGAGCTTTCCTCAGACATAATTCAGTCCTTCCATGCCATCTTGCCTGCTCTTCACAGAAAGTTAAATGAGTTCATAGATGCCATCTGAAATTAGAGCGAATGGGGGCGGAATGAAGCTGACTGGAGGAAAGGGTGCAGTGACTCAGCTGCGGTGGCTCTTGCAGCTGGCCTTAATAAGTCACTGAGAGAGCACAACTGAGGGAATTGACAGTGCAGTGCTGCTGACTGGTGGACATTACTTCAGCAAGGCTAATTACACTCCAAGACACCATTGCATTGAGCCACCCAGGCTGTCAGTGCCTGAAGTTGAAAGAAAAGAAAACAAACAAAAGCTCACACACAAACACGCCGAGCAAATACCACTCGACATACAAAATGATTTTGCAGCACATGTATGCAATGTTTCTGTTTAGTTATGATCTGATATTATTTGCTTTAAAATCATAAAAACAGAAATTTTTAGCTTAATTTTTCTGAAAATGTAGTTTCCAACTCCTAGCTAAACCATGAGTACCTTTTACAAATATCTCGGCCTAGTAGCATTTTATATTCACAGGCATCAACAACCTTGCAAACGGTTGTTAATGCATATTCCATATATTTTTTGAGTTTTTTTGAGTTTTTTTTTAAACTCAAAAATAGTTTTGTTAAATCCTGCTGTGGATAGAGATGCTTCATTCAAATAAGTTTTTAATCCTCACACAGTTGGAGGAAATAAACCAGAAGCAAATAACTTGAAATATGTTTTCTTGTGTAACTCAGAGTGGCAACCAGCAGTTAGAGGTTAGAGTGTGACCTCTCTATTTACGGCACAATGGGGGGCGTAATGACTCCTGTTGTGACTCTTATTACCAGCATGCTTTCCAGTTCTAATATCTATCTCAAAAGAAACTGAATCCCAGTCCAACAGCTCAAACGTCGTCTCTCCTAAAGGAGCCGGTAAAGATGGCTCAGCATTTGCTGCAGTGGAGGTGAAGCGAATTGAATTCAGCCCACTGAGGATTCTCCATCATCTCCTCCCGCTGAGAGTGGAAAACAGAGCAAAGAGGCACAGGTTGATTTGTCCGACTTCTTCCTACGGTGCCAGTCAGTTAGCAGCTTCTCCAGGAGTCCGGGTAGTCCTCGAGCTATTTTTTTTTTCTTTATTTTATTAGTAAGTTGAATACAATAAATAAATAAATATGAGCATTTCAGGCTAACAATCCTTAGGCAAAAGTGATTGTAGTACAAGTTTGAGGATTTGATTGTGTGTGCACTGCTGTGTTTATGTGATAATTCAAAGGTCTTATTACTCTGCATTGTTTAAACATGGCTGTAATTATAGTCTATAATTTATTTAAAATAGCAGTTGACTGCAAATGATAAAGGTTAAAATAGATTTTTCAGTATTAATCTGGCAAATTAAATTATTTCATTCTTTGGGGCAAACGCAGGAAATGACTAAATATTTTCAATTCACATCTCAAGCTTTCTAGTGGAAACGTAAAGGTTTTGTACCAAAGCCAAAACCTTTATGTTTGTTTTGCAGAGTTATTTGTCAGTGTTGTCCAACATGTTCTAATTGTTTGATTAATGCTTCAAATGCGCTTTGGTATTTAACATGCTTTTTTGTTTTGTTTTGAGAAATTAGACTTTTTTTTTAATTTAAATAAAAGTCAATTTGTATTCTATTTGGTCATAAACACAGCATTTATTCATACAAAGTATTAATGTCTGAATGTCTGAATTTAAATATACATAATTCTAAAACCATGTGATCAATTTAGAGTATTCAATTTGCACCCACCGGTTTTCTTATTAGGTTGAATTCAATAAAGGCTATGAAATGGTAAAAAAAAAAAAAGAGCCCGTCTCCAGTGAAACCCCCTACCGCCTTTGATTTAGGAACAGCTTATAATTGGCTCTTACACTCCGTTATTGAACAGGACAGATGCAAAGCATGTCTGCGCGAGAACGTGTTTATGGAGTCGAGACAGGGTGCCTGATGCATCCAGCTCTAATGAAGGATCATGTCTGATTTTCCAGTCTATTTGCCCAAGTTTTCCCTCCCCGTATACAGAAAAAACAGACATCAGCTTAAGGCAGTGATCATGTGTGAGCGGAGGAATATTTTCTCCAAATTAGCAAAAGAAGCACCCTTTGCTGACTGGATCAAATTAAGCAGGAGAAACTACTTCACTTAACGAATGGGGCGTGGTGATACCACCAACAAAAACAAGCTGCACCATATGGTGTTGATCTGGGATTTCTGCATAATATTACAGAGTAATATTATGCTTTGAGTCAACATCTTTCAATTCAGGATTTTGAAACTATTAACTGTAATTAACAAGCCATACAATCCTGTACAAATGTACCAAAACATAGTTTACAGCCACAAACTTTAATGTATTTTTATTGTGATTTAATTTGGTAAACAGCTGCAAAATAGTGAATAATCGTGAAGTGGAAAGAACATGATGTATGGTTCAATTATAGCTGCAAGTTTCTTTGGAGTATATACCACTTTTCTACATGCAAAGACTGATTTTTTTTTTTATATTATCTTTTGCAAACTACCTTGCATTCAGTCAGGTTGAATACAGTGTGTCCTATAATTTCTCTTTTAGGTATCTCCACTATTTCTCCCTTATATTTAGGTATAAAATCATTCCAATATAAATATACTTAAATGTAAACCTTCTCATTGTAGGTCTAAAGGTTTCTTTAGGGTGTTGTTCCTCTATATACAGGTATCACAGTTTACCCAATCCGTTTTCCCTAACATCTGACCATCTGCCTTCTGGCCAGAATTATGCTGAAGGAGAAAGCCTTACCCTCAGCATGATGCTACTATCACCACCCAGATCACACTATGGGGTATTTTTATTTGTCACAAATAATGTTTTACCTGTTGGTCAAAAATACTGATTTTGGGCTTATTTTCCTACATTATTAAGCCTTCTTTAAGACCCAATTTAAGCTTCCCGTCAGTCTTTTGCAGGGGTTAGATTTGTGAAATGCATGATAAAGGATTAAAATCATCAGCCAAAATATTCTCCAACCTGAGCTGCACGTTATCATGGTCCTCTTGGTTTCTTTTCAAACTAATGCTTTTCCAACCTGGCCTGTCAGTAAGGTGGACACCCAAATATTTATGGGTTTGCTGCATCTTTCCTAGATGTTGGACTGGACAGTGCTCTGAGATGTTTCCTATTGTTTTACATTCTGGCCTAGTTTTAAACTTCTCCAGAACTTTATTCCTGACTTGTCTGCTGTGTATCTTGGTCTTCGTGATGCTTTTTGTTTTCTAATGTGACCTCACTAACCTCTGAGGCCTTCACAAAAGCTGGTTATATGTAGGTGGACTGACCAACACTGATTTCATTTAGGAGTATCAGAGTAAGTCAGGCTAAACAGAAATTATGTAATGTTTCATTTTCCTAACATGTTTAAATCACACTCTACTTTGTGATGGTCTATGTAAAAAAAATCCCATCAAATTCAGTTTCTCTTTTTTCTGTATGCTTCATAAAAATTTGAAATGAATCTGTAAAAGTTCTATAAATTAACTTGGACACCGTGGATCACATGTTCAAAGTGACTTATTTATAAATAGAAGTTGGTCATTTTTAATTTTAATCAATGGATTTGCCACCAAAGCAAAGACAACGAGCCCAACCACACTGATCTTGCTGCTGGCCTCTGGAAGGCCCTGGGGGTAATGTGGAAGAGGTGGGAGGTTGTTTTTGGCGCCGTCACATTCGGTGAAGGCCAGACAGTGACATTATGCCAGCCAGGCAGGACTCTTGGGAAAGCCATGTTAAATACCATCTACAAAAGCACAAATGGCAGAGGGGAGTCTTTGGTGATGCTTTGGGGTTACACATTTGTTTGTGTGTCCCAGTGTACTTTGAAATATGTGCCTTTTGCTGGTGCATATTTATGCCCCGTAATGAAGGTGCACTGGCAACAAGCTGGGTGATGTGCAGAGATGACATTAGAAAAAAAGGAGGAAAAAGCAAGCCAGGCAGCTAATTATCTATCAATGATGTAGCTGGAAGGAGAAAAACAACCGCCGCTGCTGTAGAGCTGAATTAATACAGTCAGACAGGGGCTGGTGATGAATAGTGAAGGTAAACAAAGGGGTGAAGCTGCTGCTCATGAACCAGCAAACATTCGAAATCCAATGGCATGATTTGTTCTTGGTGTTTTCATATAAGAAACCTGTGGGTTTGAGCTGTTTTCAGAAAGCACAAAGTGGTTTGAAAGCACTGTGTGACAGTCTGCAAACAGTATTACGCAGAAGCAGAGCTGAGAGCCGAGAGCGAGCAGACATGGAGAAATCTACTGAGTGATAAAAGTGTTCTTTTCAGAAATTAGAAAATGTTGATGCTGTTAAGAACTGACAGTATGTTCTGACTCAGTTCTGTTAACATTTGAAATAATGGAAGGATAAACATTCTTCTTGAACAATAGGAGACTTAAAGATCAGAAAAGCTTTGCAATAGCTCTTATACACTAAGGAGTTTGAAAGACATACTTAGAAAAACTAGTAAACACTTTGATTTGAACAGAACTTGTCTTTGGAAAAAAACTACTTAGCTTGACGATGCTGAGCGCTAATGACACCAGGAAGCGCTCATTAAAGAAATATTAATTTATTTTATTTTCTTAAGTCCAGTTTTAAGTAATAAAACAATAATTTAAGCTTTCATCTTAAGGTGTTTTCTGCTATCCGACACAATCTACAACAGATTTTTAAATGCACTGTGTAAAACACAATCTTTTTCTTATGACTGTTTGACAATAAATCTAAATAAACATTTTGTATTTTACGTCCTTTGAGATAACCAAAAGCATTGCTTTTTGCTTAATCAAATGATGTTGAGGGGCACATTTTTTAAAATAGTCAGAAATTTATTTCTATATTCCTTTGTTGTAGAACAGATTTTTTTATTTACTTGATTAAAACATTCTAGTGTGCTTTCACAAGATTATCCTAGTAACATTTTGCTCCATTTCTCCTGGTGCAGCTGGTCAGGTTTATGACGTGTTCTTGACCCAACATACCTTTCAGCTCTGCCTAAACATTATCCATGGAACTGAGACTACAGTTTTATGATGGCCACTCCGAAATATTGACTTTTTGGTCCTTAGGCCTCTTTGTAACTAAATTGCTGGTATGTCTTGTAATGTCGATTTGGAGACCTGCTTGTGCTCAGGCTTTAACTTCCTGGCTTGTGCATCTTTATATGTCATCACAGGAAGATTTTGTTTATTTGATTAAACAAAATCGATTAAGATATCAGGAAGAGGATAAATCTCAAAATGGACATTTTTGGATTCAGTCAGCAATTCTGTTAAGTAAATACTATAACTCCTTTAATCTCTTTGATTAAAGGAGTTATAATCATCTTGTGATAGTTTGTTTTTGTGTGTGACTTTGGGTTTTTCCTGAACTGTTCTTGTAGGTTAAATCTACGAGGCAAACTCTGCTCTCTGCAGAATGAAGCTTATTCTGAAAATGTATCTTAATCTTTCCATTACTCTTTCTATAGGCAATGCACATATCTTTCCACTAAAGCCAAATAGAAACATAAATGAACACTCGCTGAAGCTTTTTGCAGATGAAGTCTTAGTCATATTGTATCAGATGTTTGTTCTCTATATACGGTCCAGTTCTGAAAATTATGCATTACCTAAACCAATTTATACGCGGTCAAGTGCAAATACAGTTCCATCTCAGTAAACAGGTCTGGTTGCTTTAATAGAGGGCTTCAGCTTATCTGCACTGTTGGCCCTGGTGCCTCCCATCTCCCTCTTAACAATACCACATTGATCTTCTGTGGGGTTTAGGTCAGACCAGTTTGCCGACCAATCAAACACATCGACGGTGACAAAAGCAGATATTGTGCTTTAGTAAGCAGATGGCAAGGACAGCTAGAAAATGAAATCAGCTTCTCTACAAAGCTGGTCAGCAAGAGAAGTATGCTCAAATATTTTTTGATGGACAGCAGAGTTTACTCTGGACTTGATGAGAAGTTGGACCACGAGATGACAGCGCTCCCTAAATCATTACCGACTCATGAAACTTTACACTGACTGCAACTCTGGTTCTGTCTTTCCACTTTTCCTTCAGATTTATGGACCTTAACTAATGAATGAATTGCAAAATGTGCTTTTATCTGACGAGATCTCTTTGGGCCACAGAGCAACAGCCTAGTACTTTTTCTTCATAGCTCAAGTATGAAATATTCAAGCGTGTCTCTGGACCTTATGTGGCTTTACACAAGAAAATAACTGGATGCCCTTGACTTTCTGCTGGGCAGCTGTCAAGTCAGTACACTGCAGGATGATTATGTAGACCACAAGATGTCCTACAACATAATATGTTTAGTTAAATATCTGGAAACAAATGTACATTGATTGTATTCTTATATATTATAAAACCCCTGCATGATTGACTGAAAAATATCCAAAAAATGACTGGACACTGTGAAACCAAGAAAATGGTAACCAGTTTTAGTTTTTACAAGGTGTCACATTTACATTGCTCTGAATATTTTTGAAGAATATAAAATAAAAATAATAAGAAAAAAAAGCAGATTGTGGTTTCCAGGAAACAAAAATGTTTCTGTAGACTTAACACCGCTGCATTAAACATTCAAAATTAAACTTAAAGGCAATATCTGCTTCATAAAACACCAATATTCTGTGCTAAAGACTATATATTCAACGTCTGAAGTTTCCTCAAACTGAAAAGTTTGTTTTGGCTCCCAAGCTTTGAAAATATATCTCATTAAGTGAAGCGGTTCAGATTCGGAGAGGAAGAGCATGTCACAGAAATCTCACTTTGACACACTTTTCTGACGTCTTCATGAAATTTCTTCAACATGTTTTGAGCAAAATACAGAAGTACGAGTCTCCCATGTGGCTTTTGAGATATTTTCTTTTGAGCTGTTTTTCCTTTCACAATGAGACAGCTAATGTCTTGCGAGGTGTATGAGACAGACTTTTTGGAAGAAGCCTTAAAGTTTATTCTCTAATGTCATCAACAACTCTGTTTGCTGCTCAGTCATTTATCCATTAAGGGAAAGTTTTTGCTGGTCACATGCCTAATTAATCCTCTTAAAAGGCTCTTGCAAAAATATTCATTCACCTTGAAGTTTACTTTTTTTTCATGATGGAACCCCAAATAAGGTATTTTATTGGGATTTTAGGTGACAGACTAACAAAGTAGTGCATAAATGGAAAATGGAGAAGAAAAAAAAGATCAATGCTTTCATTTTTATTTATATGAAAAATTCTAAAAGGTTGGCATTCATTTGTATTCAGCTTCTTACTGTAATACCACCTATCAAAATTCATCATCAACAGCTCAGGTAATTTGATTGGGAAACTATTAATCATCCGCTCCACAAATCTGGCTTTTATGGACGAGTGGCAAGAAGAAACTTTCTTCTTACTGAAAAAAAGTGGTAAAAAATCCCCTCACCTCAAGCCATCTGTATGAAAGCAAACGTTTGGAGGAAGGTTCTCCAGTCCAATAGCCAACATCGACATACAAAGCAAAATCAGACAAAATAATATCCCTGGAAATTAAAATCCATGGTGGCTGCAGCATCATGCTGTGGGATGCATGATCTGCAGCAGGAAGTGGGAAGCTGGCCCAAGTTGTTGGGAAGGATAGGCGGGGCTAAAAACACACCAATACACCAATACTGGAGGAAAATCTGCAACCATAAACATGCAGCCTGCGCTACAATAAAATGGCTTAGATTAAAACATCTATCAGAATGAACCAGTCAAGGTCAAGATATAAATTACAGTCAGAATCAGTGACAAGACTTAAAAATGAATGTTGACATTAAGCAATAAGAAATTAATCAATTTAGTGTAGAATAAATTAAAATGAGACCTATAGTTTCCATTCTGATGATTAATAATTTATGAAGGGCAATTTTGTTTCCACATACTTCATAATACATGTTATTAATGACTGTGGTTATATGTGTTTTTCATTGTGTTTAATTTATTGTTTTTGGTGTTTGTGTTTTTATTTCAGATATATAAAATGTCTAAAATTATGGTTCATTAATCTTATTTTCATGCCTTTATCAATATATGACGTAAAATAGTCTCGAAATAACTTCTGTTAATTTCTGACAATTTTTAGTTTAGCAAAAAAATATGTTATTGTAACAGGCCAAGCTGACATACACCGTCCATCCAGTCTGACTGAACTTTGGCTATGTTGCAAAGAAAAATAAAGAAACTTCAGAATCGATATGTCCTAAGCTGGCAGAGACAAAAAACCCAAAGGAGTCGCAGCTGCAATTGCAGCAAAATGCAAGTCTATAAAATATTGATACACTGGCCAGAACACAAATTCAAACCACTTTTTAACATTTCTATTTGTAAAAAACATTTGAGAACCACATTTGTTTTTTCTTCCACTTCACAATGTATGTCCTACTCGGCGTCTATCACATAAAATCAATGACGACTGATGCTAGGAAATAAATAAGTACTATTTTGTTTTGCAGCTTACCTATTCTGAAGGAGAGCGGGCCACCAGAGGTGCTTCTCACCCACATGGCTAAGAAGAGCAGAAGCGCCCAGGCTGTGAGCATCTTCTATGACTCTTCATGGGTCCTGCCCCAGGTGTGCCCCTGTCACAGCCACCTAAAGAAATACACAGAGTAACACTGAAGCATTCATGGCATCTGACAGGATACGAAACAAGCACACTCATTCTTTTAATGTCCTACGAAGATGCATGTCAGGAATCTGTTGGAGACACTGCAAAACTGCTGCAAAGAGAACCTGAGGCCTGTTGCAGTTGAAATGAGATTACTGATCTAATTTTCTATTTGTATCAATGGCTGAGTAAATTAGTACAGTTTGTATATAAAAAGGATGTCAATGTTTTTTTTTATTTTTTTGACAGAATTCCAGTGAGTACAGTTTATTCTGTTCCTACGAACATGTTTTATGAGATTTAAAAACTAAATATTTTATCTAAATGTGTCTCCAAATCAATGTCACTGATAGAATGTTAAAAAAAAACACATTTTTTTATTTGAGTAATTCAATCAAAGAGCAACATATTTCAAGCACTTGCTGCTGTTCATTTGCATGTTTATGGCTTGCTGCTGATAAAAACCCAGACTTCAGTTTCTCAGAAACCTTGAGTGTTGGAAAGATTGAAAAATTGAATTTGTAGAGTATTATTATTGAAGTAATAGTCTCTTTGAATTTGAAAGAAAGCTACATTTTTCATAAAAAGAGAAAGAAAAACAAAAGATTTTCAGAACATTTGCATCGACTCACCTATCCTGTTCACATCACTCAGTTACAGAAACACAAACACTGTTTAATTCAGAACAACTTTCTCCAAATGACAACTCGACTTCTAATTCTCTTTGTTTACTGAGAAAAACCTACATCCATAGGCTGCTTAAGTCTAAATCTGGCTTTACATCCCTTCAAAAACATGTTTATTTGACTAGAATCTTGTGACAGAAAATGTGCCCTGGAGTAAATAATATGAGCTTTGTGACATGGCCTGAGATGGCGCCGAAAGGGTTTCACCATGATCAGCAAGACTTAGATTCCAGCCTGACATTCAACGGGAACAAAGTGTGGAAGAAACACTGCATTGAGACACACTATGTAAACAATAGCAGCCAAACAGGATCAAATGGATAACTTACTTTAGGGGTTCTATTTTGCCAGAATTTAAATCTTAAAAAAACCCTAAGATTTAAAATCTTACATTTAAATTTTTTAAGATTTAAGTCTTAAAAGGTTTAGACAACAACCTTCTGATATTACAAAAATTATTTCAGTAACTATAATCTGTTTCTTACATTCATTTAAAAAGGTTGAAATAATTTAGGCTCATCTGGGCCTCAGTTAATGCAAATTATATGGATATTTCTCATGCACAACAACAGTTTCTGTTGGATGATTTGCTCAGCATCTTAAATCTGTGCAACTGATAAGTGGCTCCCAAGAATTCACATCTTTGCAAAATGAAAACCATGTACAGTGCCATTTATTTTCTTTTGACTTTCTCACAATGTTTATTTATTCCAGTCCTTCATTTAGTCATTCTCAAACAACTGCTGCTTTTGTAGGAAAATCTGACTTAAATCACTCAAACAGAAAATAATCAATAAGTGAAAGGATGAATTAGTTGCGTCTACAAACAAAAAGTCAGCCTAAGAAAGTCAAAGCCAAATTTGCTCTTTAAGACTTTAATAAAGTCTTAAAGAGACTTTAAGACTTTAATAAAGTCTTAAAGTCTGAAAGTTATTAGCAACTTTTAGTGCTAATAAATTGAATCCCAGAGACTTTAGTCAGCATACAGTATTGCATCGACTCCTCAGGCTCAATAATTGACAGAAAAAAAGAGAGAAAAACCAATCAAATTCAAAAGATAAACTTTAAAAGGCTCTCAAAGGGAAGGGTTTGGTGTGGAAGAACTTGACTGGCCTGACCTCAACCGAGCAGAACACCTTAGGGATGAAATAAAGAGGAGACTGCAGGGATTTTCATCCAATAATCAGTGCTTGACCTCACAAATGCTCTCCTGAAAGAGTGGCCAGAAATTCCCATAAACACACTCCCACCCCTTTGTCCTTCCCAGAAGAGATTAAGCTGTTAAAGCAGTAAATGGTGGGCTAATTCCATATAAAAATGGAGATGTTATTGAAAAATGTGTTTGACAAAAGGTGACTGCCTTTTCATTTATTAATAGGGTCAATGTTTCTCTGAATTTTATGTTTTATAATATATTTTGCTTCATGAAATTACAAGCGGTCTCATCTGGCAGTATTGAAATGCCTCTATTACACACAATTTTTAGTTATTTATTTTTAGTTCCGTTTTCACACGTGAAAACTTGCAGAGGTGAGTGAGTTGCTTATGACAACAACTTGTGTTTGTGTCTGATAAGCATCTGGCATGAATTAACGTGAAACTTAATTATTAAAGGAGTGGGTAGTTAGAGTGAACTGAGCTTTGAGGGTCCACTACCCAGAAAGGGATGATGTGCCATTTTCAAAGACGATGCTAGAAAAACATTCCTGCATTGTACAAAGAAACATCTCGCTTCTTTAGAGCTCTCCAAACAGAGTGAGGCAATTTACTGGAGGAAGATGGACGTCTTAAAATGTCTTGAAACAGAGAAGATGGCAAAATCCATTCTGCAAAATTGTGGCCTAATCAAAGACCTGTTCAAACATTACTGCAGCTCTTCTACAGGATGAAATAAAGTATTAATGTGAATGTTGTGAGTTCTGAGAAAGTCTTAATGAGCACAAGATACCATGTTTGTTCAAACATAACATCAAACTTTAGCTGCTAAGTTAGAGATAGCTATATTTAGTACTCAAACTTTGACCAAAGAAGGCATCCTAAACTTAATCTCGGCAGGCCGCGTTTCATACATTGTGACGGATTTTACTTTTGTAATCCAAATCCCACAGTTTATCAAAATGTTTTAATCTGTCGATTCTTAGTGCTTTTTTTAAAATACAAAGGTGAAAAGTGAGATCTTAATATATATTTACATATATTACCTAATATATATAGGTTATCAACTCACTCCAAAACTCAAGAGTTTGTCAAATAACAGTTGACGGGACCTTTTATAGATACTGAATCTCTTTTTGTGGTTCAGAATAATCATGTAAGAGATACAACATTCCAAGATGTAACGTTCTAATAAAAAATAAATAAGTGTAGTGATTTAAATATAGACACTATATCACATTACAGAAAAAAACATGCCATGATATATAGTTTTGGCATAAAGTTAAATAGCATCGTGATTTTTGCAACTAAAACATTACTTGATTTTTTCCCCTCCGAAGAGTTTTTGCGGCACTAGTGGCTGGTATTTTTTACAGTAGGCAGACAGGAAAGAGGGCGAGGAGAGGGAGAAGACATGCGGCAAAGGTCGCCGGGACCGGGAGTCGAACCCGCGACGTCCACGTCGAGTACTGAGGCCTCCAAACGTGGGGCGTGCCGACCCCTGCGCCACCACAGCACACCCCAACATTACTTGATTTTATGATTGAAATTGCCTGCATGAATATGAATAGCTCATTGCTCTACATACTTGAATCATTTTAGTATGAATGGAATTGAATAATTGAATTCTATGCAAGTGCCTATAATCTGAATCTGTTTACACAGAGCCTTAAGATGACATATATTGTCATTTGGTAATCTGTAAAAAATTAACAAATTTATGTTGTTAAAATTCGTTTTTTTAATATTGCATATTAGTTTGTGCTCAACTTTTTATCAATAAAAAGCAAAAAAAAAAAAAAAAAAAAAGACTTCCCAGATTTTCATACAGACTGAAACTGCTTCATATTTAATAGGAAAAACTGATCAGAAAAACCCCCGCAAGGTGAACAAGTGATAACCTGAGGAGATTAATGTTTTATCTATTACCTAAGACGCTTCAAAGAGGGTGGAGGTGTGATGTGACAGCTGATCAATCCTTGTTTCATAGTACCTTTCAGATTTATTGATCAGACGAGACCGGAGCCCGAAAGCATAGCTGTCAACATATGAGGAATTTAGAGCAAGGAATATTTGTTGGACTTCTGAGATCAAACAAATGGATGTTTTACTGACTAATTACAAAATCAAATGCCTGCTTCTAGTTTATTATCCACTAATGGCTTTATTACTTCTACAAACCAGTACTATTTACTGCAATTAAGAGAAACAGGAAATAAATTTAAATCAGATTTACATTCTATTACTGAGACTAATCAGTGTCGATTAAAAGCTTCATCAGCACAGAGTTAAAGACAAAGAGTTTGTCAGCTTTTTGACTGAGTGCAAGCTGAACCACTAATAGCTCCTCAATGAAAGACTAAAGCACAAATTCCATTTCGTTCAATACAAAAGTAAAATGAAAGCCAAGTTGAATCATTGCCCTCATTTCTCAGCTCTCTAAAGTCAATTATGTCAATTTCATTTTTAGCCTCTCATCTGAGAGAGGCAAACACAGATTGATCTATTTTCTCTTTCTGCACTGAGGCAGAATTAATAAAGACGGAGCGAGGCGGGGCGTAGGGGGGGGAAGTGAAATCACATAAGATGCCAGTTTGTACACATTCACCTCAGATTTTATCTGTGGATGACATGCCACAACTATGACAGCTGCAAACTATCAAAGTCAGACCTTTGCTTTTCCGTTTTTACTTCAAGAAAAATAGACACAATGTTCGCTCGCCGCTTTCATTTACACCTTTTCTGTCCAAAACGGACAGAAAAACGAAGCGTTTCAAATTTCTCTTCACTTGACAGATTTCTTTCTTAAAGACACAACATCTTAAAGTTGCGGAAGTTCATGTAAGAATGTGCGTCATTTAGACCCTTTTGCAGTGTTGAACATTTCAATCGAGTTTCTGTCTTTTACCAGGGAAGATTGCAGAATCAAGCTTACCGCTTATCAAGCAATCACACAGAAAAAATAAATATTTACACATAAAAAAAGATGGGCAGAACTTCCAAAACACACACCTTAATTGATTTGATGATGCCTGATTCCTTCTTATTGGCCATTGTTTTAAAAAAAATCCAACAATCTACTTCAAATATCACATCACACAAACATCATAAAGTCCAGTTAAATCCATTTGTAATTCGGTTTTATCATGTCTGCCTTTGAGACCAATAAAATGTGTTTTTAATCACAGGATGTAACTATTTTCTTCTCCGTTTTAGTTCAGTTTACAGTGATGTATCAGCAGACTAAGCTTTTCCTGTTAAATGCCCCAGAAAGATGTCTTACAGCTATTTGCAATATAAAAAGCAAGTCTTCTTCTAATATTAGGAAGAATATTTTTCATAATTTAAGATCTCTCCCTGAAAAATAGAAAAACGTATTAAAATAATAGCAAAGTGGAATACTTTAGAGGCGTTGGCTGGGTTTAACAACCCAGAGAGAAAACGAGTCTGTCCTCTGTCAATGCGGCAACCCAAGAGAGGATCGACGACTGCCAGAGCCGGGTGATCCGACAGACTGACATGCCTTGTCAAAGCAATTGTTTACACAATCCAAATGTCAAAGCTGTCAATCACTCATCAGACACTCAGTTAATTCAGCTGCGAATGGACCATTAAAACTGACAGTCTGAACTGAAAGGCAAGTCAGACGCATAATGAGACTCATGTATTTGCATATATTCATGTGCTGTTGCATTGGGAGCCGCAGAACTGGTACAAAAGCAAGTTGTAGATAGAAATGAGTGATGTATGACCAATGTTTGAGAACGCTTGTCTGCCAAAAGAAGCAGAGTTAATATGCATGCGAAATGGGTGTTCCTGTGGTGGATATTTGCAGCGAGCTTAAAAAGAGTGGCTTATTGAAAGTATTAATACACTCAGTGGAGATTGAAGAGCTATTTGTACATGGAAATATCACGTCCGGCCTAATTGTTTGGCTTTCTGCAATGACTCAAGTGTTTCCCCTTCAGGTTAAATTGGATGGTCACAGCCTGAGTGACTTCTACCAACATCTCCCAGCAGTAAACAAACCTTTTATTAACACTTAATCTCAGCAGTCCTGCTGTCAGGAGCAGTACAAGGGTGATGGAAACGGCCTGATGTCGTTGAGGCAGCCCATGACCTACAATGAGAACATGTGGAGACACACTGTCCACACGAAGAGCGCTAACTATGACGACAACCCAGGTGTGGTGATTAAATACGACTGAACAGGAATAATAACGGGTCATGATTTGGGATTTTTGTACAGTTTGAGTGATGAGGCCATGCTTGGTAGTAAGTTAATATTTGCTGTGAAACCACGACAACTACTGGACTTTCCAAGGGTAGATCTTAAAACAAACACACCAACTGTTTAGAACAGTGATTGAAATGTTACAAAAACATTACTATTAATCTAAATGAAGAGCTAAATAAAACACTGTTATACCATTTACTGAGGTAGAACATAAATCAATAACCTAGAAATGCAACAACTTTAAATTATTTGAGCTAGTTTTGGTTCGCTGTTTTGTTTTTCCCGAAGAGTTTCTCTATATGAGGTTATGATGTTATATATATGCTGTTATGACACATTTAATTAATATGTAGTGTAATTTCATCTGTGCATGAGGGTGATACTTTGTGATACATTTTCAGATCAGTCAATATACAATTAATTTTTGTTTTAAATACGTTGAATTCTGCCAAATTGGTGATGTGACTTTTCCGCTTTTATCCAGTTTCCTCAGGAGCTTTTGTACTCACCTTCTCCTTTCACTCCAGGAGACATAAACTGTGTCTTTTATTTTTAAGCAATTACGAGTCTTGGCGGTAAAACCGGACTCGCTGATGCACAAGTTATTAAGCAGGTTGTTGCTAGGTTACCAAAGAGTGGCTGCCACACACTTTGTTTTGCTGGGTTGCTGAGGTTGAGCAACTTAAGTCTTTCCTCTGCCAACATTCCCCAGAATGCTGTGCGGTTCTGGATTAGAGTTCAGTGAAGTTACTGAAAACTCTTATCTGACATATTTCCTTTCGGTATTGATAATGTGCTTATTGTGGCGTGTGTTGTAAACGATTTACTGCCCCAGTCTCTACTATGTGTAAAACATTCTCATTTTGTTCCACTTTCGTTTTTCACCCCAAGATCTTCTGTCTTTCAGCATCAACTGTCTTCCGACGCAACCAGCTGTATGAATGAAAGTCTTCAATTCATGCAGCCTCAACATAATATGCTGTTTCTAGTTTATGGTGTTTGCAATGATTCTCTTTCTACAAGCTGTCTACTGCGTTTATCTGCAACACAGCTCATCGTAAAGATGAATCTTTGTTATTGTAGAGAAATCAGTCCAATCCCACAGCCTGAAGCTGCAAAAAATCCCAAAAGATGATTTTAGAAGTGTTGTAAAACTATGGTTTTAATTCTAAATATAGGCTGTACAGATCATCATAGGACTGACGTTTGGTCCATTATGCAGCTGAAAAAATAAGCAAAGTAGCTTTTGTTAATATCACATCTCATTTCACTCCAAGGACAATTAGGCATGCATCAATACACCAGCATGTGTAGTAATTCCATTATATAAAGAAAGAAATAATTATGTCCTGCTAATGTAAGCTCCCACATGGTGGCAAATAATAAGGGGATATATGATATGTATTGGTTGAGGTTAGTAATGGTTTTAATAACACGACTTCATGAATTGTGAGATGATTGTGCTTAAACTGCAAACACATGGAGAATTACAGCCCAAGGCTGAGCCGTATTGTCTTTCAAACTCATTATTATACAAGGCAATCATTTCTCCTTTCACATTATATCCTTGCATGTTGCAATGCTTGTGACTGGGTGAGTTGTCATAATAGTGTAAGGACCAGACAATCGTCCTGTTAGCTTTGACTTAATTGTCTGCAGAGACTGGAGAGGTAGCTATGTTTACAATCATGGCAGAACGTTTGAGGAATGATCCAAGAAAACAACAAGATAAACCAACATGTTTTTCTGTGCCTCTTTTTTTGTGGTTAGATTATTGCGCAGTGATAAGACACCCTGTGTCACTGTGTTTTTGGCAAGACAGTACAGACATATTACTACCGTCATCTAATAATGGTCGCCTCAAACAAAACTCCTGATGGAAATAATGCCTCTAAGGCTGAAAATGTGAAAAAAAAATTAAGCTAAATAGATTACAGATCACTGAGAGAGGTCAAAGTGAGAGCTTCAGCTTCAATGAACATTCTTTGTTACGGAAAAAGATCCCAAAGAACAGTGTTACCACGACTACAGAGGCGCTGGCAGGAAGTGGATGTGAGAGTGTTTCAATTAATGGTCTGTTAGCAAGAAGAGGGTTTTCAATAAAACCGTAACATTTTGTTCATGTCAAGCTGCAATCGGACACCGGTGCTGTTTGAAACCAGATCTCAGAGTTCAACTTTTCAGAAACAAACCTGCAGAGGCGCAAGGTACTCCACTGGTGTGAAAGCGACCCGGCTGCATGACTTGTTGTATGTACAGCATTGCACTACATACAACCCTTTCAGTTCAACACGTGTAACATGAAAAATGTATCTCAGCCCTTGTGAGATTTTTCTATTTATTCTGCAATTTTTTTTTTTTTTGCAATGAAAATCACTGCTTTTGTGGTACTACTTTAGAAATATCTGCAATATTTTTTCCTCATTGAACACCTTCAAAATTAATATATAGCTAAAAAAGTGAGTAATCAACTCACAAACATAAACTGATGTTGATCAGGAGGATGAGCTGCTCACTCTATCGGTGGTGCAGCTGCACCAGATGTGCTCTCATTTTAAATTCTGCAGCACACTGGCGGCTCACAGATTGCGAGATACATTGAGTTAGAGACGTTACCAGGATGGAAATGTTCATTTAATTGATTCAGTCATTTGCACTTTGTATGATCCTTTAAATTATACGGGCTACTGTCATTACTGTCATTGTGACATATATAACAAGTCACAAAAATGATCCCAAAGATCACGACTACAGAGGCGCTGTAGTCGACTACAGCGACTACAGAAAATTAGAAACTGTGTGAATTTCTCAGACACCAACTTGAACTTGCTGTTGTTTCTGAAAAAAGAACGACGCCACCAAATTGTAAGCAAGCGAGAGCACTGAAGTGAAAAGATGGGTATGCAGCTTTAAACTGGACTTTTCCCACAGGTTGGTGTCTTATGTGCAAAAGTGGGACAGCAGACATCATTAAGAAAAAGGCTCAAGACAGTGAAGACTCTCCACTTATATTTAACCGCTTCTTTACACTTTTTAGACCTTGTTATTGGTCTTTGTATGCCAGAAACGCACAAAAACCTGCAAATAGAGCCTCTTTGTCTATGATCATGTCTATTTGCCATGACCATTGTTTAAACAATGGTCATGGCAATTGGCTTGACTGTTTTCATTTAATCACTGCTATAAAAGTCAGACAGTTGTCAATTTTTGCAACTTTACAAATTTCATCCTGATTAGTTTTATGTAATGTTTTTAAAAAAAGGAGCACAATTGAAAGACAAGATTCTTACCGAGGACAACTACTAACAGATAAAATAAAATATCTTCTAACGTTTTAAGAGGTAGATGAGGAGGATGCAGTGTCACTGACCTGTATTTTTTATTTTTTGTGTCATGTACTCTTAAATGATATTTCTTTTCTTCATTGAGTCTTCATGTGTGTGCCTCAGCTATTTCTCTGTGTGAGTGTTTTTCTTGGAAACAAACATTGAGCTCATGCAACCAAATAGCATTATTTGTCCACAGGACAATCTTTCAGAACCACTTGCTAATGTCAACATGTATTTCACTCCAGCCTCGCTTTGGGCTCTTCTGGGTCCTGTGGTGCAACATAGTGATACAAAAAGAGCAATGCTTTGCCTTTCTACAAAACAGGCTGACTGATCTGTGAAGCAGAACAAAAAAACATATTTACTAACACAAGACTTCAACGTTAAAGCGTCTTCCACAGATCTTTTCTAAAGCAGCAATTTTGTTTTTTTCTACCAAAATGTTGGCTAGAATAACTAAAAATTTGTAATAATTTCCAAGGACTTACAACGGTGAACCTGAATCAGGCCACAAATCAAACCAAATATGAGCTGTCAAATCATTTATTTCTGAAAAAACACAAAGAAATATCTCTTCTGTAAAACAGACAAAGAGTTTGTCAAAATACTTCAAAAGAAATTTGAAGGCCACTAATCATTTCCCTTCCACTTCAAAATTGCTTTTTTTTTTATTTTTTACTCTCTTTGTTTCATTACAAAAAAATCCCAATAAAATCCATTAACGCTTGGGGTTGTCATTTGACATTATGTGAAAAGCTTTCAGAGCGCAGCATCGGGTTGACATTAATTCACAATTATTTTAAAAACAACCCAGCACTCTATCACATCTGTATTCCATGAACATGTCGCAGTGTAATCTCACACAGTTCAGTGCACGATCCACAATCAGCTGTGATGAGCTAATGCGATAGGACTTTCAATTGTACAATTGCTTCTGATTAAAGTTTGAATTTCCTCCAGGTGCCCAGTGAAACTGCACAGAAAGGGTGACCCAACAAGTGGACAATGGAGGTGCAGAAATCAGCATTTCTGCAGCAAATAATGAAAAAGAAAGTATAGAAAAAGTGAACAAGACATGCTTGCCTCTCCCATCCTTTCTCAAATAACTACATTTTATTTTCCCCTGACAAACTTGTTACATTCAGTTACCTTGACCCAACAGAATAAATGTTTTCAAAAGCATAGGAAAAACTAAAATAGGTTTGTTCCTGATCTGTGTGCGTATTGGATAGTACACAGCATACAAAATTGCTTTTAAAGACACTCGTGGGGAAAATGCATTCTCAGTCTCACTGTAAAACATTGCATCACCAGGAGCAACGGAGAGAGAAGAAAGTGAGAGAGGCAGAAATGTAAGCCACGGACAAACAGGCACCATGGCCTGGAAAGCTGTTCCTTGGCAGATTTAGGCAGCCCCAGCTCCCAGTTGGCAAAAAGGCACTGGAGGGAAGCAAACTTGATTTCAAAATCAATGTCCCTCCAAATCGCAACAGCTTGTCGCTCTAGTTAAACAGATGTATGGGTCAAACTGCAAGGTGTGTTTGTGGCCCAGGTGTTTATGCCTGTGTGTGGTTCTAGAACCAATGTAGTGCACAAACACTAATGGGGCGTAGAAAACCTAAGACGGAGGGAACCCGAAGAAAGTCATTGATGCTTAAGATTGAATGGGTAGGAAAGCCACGTGGGGGAAATAATAATGAGCAGAGAATGTCTTGGGATAAGCAAGGTTCAACTCAGAGCTTACAGCTGTCAGGAAGGCTCGTCTTATCGTGTCTGAATCAAAGAGTTTCAGCTGTTGACAGTGTTGCTTTGCTGGAACACATTTTACTGGATACAATTCAGTCCATGTAGTAGATAAACTAAAGTCTCCTTACAAGCCATTAAGTTTCACAAACAAACATGTTCGCCCAAGGGAGCATTTTATATATTACTAAGATAACCTCAGAAATCATCTGCAAGTCAAAGAGACTCACCGCAATCAATTAGAAGTTACAAAAAGACTTGCATCGGCTTATTTGGTGGGGAGGGTGTAAAATTAATCTTCGTGGCAATAACAATATTACTCAAGTAAAAGAAAAAAGGTACAGTGCAGTAAAATTACTCTTACAAGTACCTTTTTCCAAAAAAAGTTACTCAAGTGAATGTAACCAGTAGTACCCACTTTTGAACATAGACAACAACACCAGTAGCCTTTAGGCTACTTGTTGATATTAGCTAGTCATCATTTAGCTAACGTTACTTGTATCCAACAGCATTACTCAACTCAATCAACGCACACCTGCCCAGCAGGTGTAAACCCAGCGTGAGCGTCTTAGCATTCATGTTGCATTTAAAAGCGGCTTGGAGAAAGAGGCTACGACGTGTTAACAGCGGGTTAAACAGTTTTAACTGCTGATAAAGGTGACAGAAGGCCCAGATATGGGAAAAGCGGAAGCCCCTAGTGAATCAAATCGATGTAGGAATAACAGAGCGTTGACCACTTACACATAAAAACAACAAACAGCTTCCAGTCCAGGTGAGTCTGTGTGCGGGCAATGCCCGCCCACGCCGCTGTGACTGCTGAAATACTCATAATCAGTCTGATCTGCTGGACAGGAATCAATGAGGATTTTTGATGTGGATGCCAAACTAATAGATACTCAAAATGCTACAAAGACTGGAGCAAATATTCCTACATCAGGAGCAAAGCACAGATCAAACAATCAGACACAATTTCTGGCTCCTGATTAATCAGTACAACTACCTTGTGATAATAATTAATGGAAATGTCTCATTACTTGCGAACAATTACCAATTAAGTTATGTTGGTTTGATTAGAGTCAATGTTGATATTTTGCAAGAGTTGTAAAGACTTCATGAAAATCAGCATCACCATCAGAGGAAAATATCTATATTTTTGAAAGTAGCCTGTCTTTAAATGATCAAAAAAGAGACTTTTTTTTACATTTTTATGACCATCTCTGCTTTTCCCAGAAAAAAAAAAAAAAGTTGCCACTGACAAACTGATAGGAATTAATATGTCTATCAGTATAAAATGTTATTTTATAGGTGGAAAAAAGATATGATTTTGGTTCAAATGTGGATACAAACTCAAAGGTGTAAGTTGACCCAGCACATATAACTCCATGTGTAAGTGCTTTTAGAAAGTTGGTATATTTTGGCTCTCTTTGCCAACATGTGGCGTTTCCTTTTATTCCACAGAGTACATAAAATAAGTAAGCAGAAAGATTAAACAGTTAGGTGTTTATCAACAAATTGTGCGCATAAAACATACAGTTACATTTTTTTAGGACATCAAGTCCATCTTTTTAACTGGATAGATGTCGGCATCATTAGCATGACTGCAATTACTGAGCCTAAATACAGCAGCGCTTTATTTGTGCAGCATGTGGAGCGTTGCTTTGTATGTTTTTGTATTTGTGCAATGTGCTTTAAAACCCATTGCAAGCAAGCAGTCAATTTCTCTTTCACTCTTGCTGCCAATCTCAACCTCTCTCTTCCTCTCTCCTTTTCTCTCTCTCTTTCTCTAGCATGTGCTGAAAGGGCCTAAGGCTTTCTGTGCTCTTCTCCTAATGAGGTATAAGCCAGAGCTCCCTTTAATACCACAATTATAGCGATTTCTATGGGTTTTGGGGTTGTTTTCTTTGTGTTGTGAAGGCATCGACATAAAGGACACGCTGCTCTTACAGTGCTCTTAGTCCGGCACTTTTCCAGGGCATGCACATCAAAATTACACCCACTGATGTCAGATGGATCACAAGGCAGCTTGCTCACACCAGAGCGTCGACTGGCTACGGCACTGCTCATTTTTTTTTGTGAGCAACAGTTCTGAGATTCAGATAGCCTGTGTTCTTTACCATTATTATTGTTTTTACAACTAATTTCTACAAAATATCTAGCTAATTTTCAACTCCCCCCCTCCCCTCTGAAGGTCATTACTTCTTATTTAGCTTCTGTAGCCTGAAAAAGATCATTCCGATAAAGCTGTTATTGATGCAACATAATGGTACATAACATTATCAATGCAGCATAATCAAACTTTCATTTGGATTATTACTTCTACTTTGTTATTGCAATGAGGTATAGAGAGAGCCATTAACAATGCGATAAACCAAGGTACATAAAATCTAAATCATAAGTGAGTTGCCAATTCTTGCATGAAAGGAGGAAAGGATGATAAAAATCACTACAGCACTGAATTTGCTCTTGATATTAATAGTATTCTCAAAGTAAATTGTGGCTTCAAGCACTTAATCCAGACACCTCATACGGATCAGATTCTCTTTGCTTTAAAATCGTACCTTTAAAATAAAACAAATAAATAAATCTTACCCTGCAGCTAAAGGTTATTCCGCTTGTAAAGATATTACGTCGGCAATGTCTGCGGGGAATATTAGCTCCAATGCATCACTGATAGTGCCCTGTCAGAGATTTAAAGGCAAATGTTTATGGATTGTTACCCGTAAGAGGCTGTAGCCTGTTGCCTAATGAATGCAATTAATCAGTTCAGGGCTAATATGGGTGGGCAACCGGTGAAACGTATCCTTACTAGTGCAATGTGTCTGCATAGCAGCATTAAAATGCATAAACAGAAAGGGTTGCTGCAAATATTTGGGATACAGTACCTCGCGAATGTATTTATACTCTTTTAATCCACATTTTGTCACTTAACACAAACCTTAACGCATTTCATTGTTATTTTATACAACAGACAAAGTGGTGCATAATTGCTTACTGAAAGAAAAAGTGGTTTCAGAGTTTATTTTCAACCAAATTATATAATTTCCTGATATAAATTTAATTACAAATAATGTTTTTAATTACTTTGCCTCTAATTAAAAACCAGTGCAATCATTAAGTCTTTATCATTAGTCTTTATTCACACAGAGAATTTGTTGCATTCTCGAAGTTTCTGCATTTTTTTACCAACAATAGCCACGAGAAACATCCTACCTGCAGTTTGCCGCAAGTCACTTAAAAGATGCGGCAGGCATGTGGAAAATGAATCTCAGTCATGATGAAATCAACACCTGAACTGCTAAAGTCTAACACGGCACATCACCACGATCTTACTCTCCCAACAGTGAAACTTGACACCACTGTGCCGTGGGCTTGGTTTTCTTTGAAGACTGAAGACGTCAACTTGTCAGAGTTGATGGGAAGATGGGGAAAAGGAAACCTGAAAGCGATTCGTAGAGGAAGAGGTTTCACTTCCATCAGGACAATAACCATAAACACACAATCAGAGCTGCAATGGAGGGGATCAAATCAAAGAATCCATTCTAATCAAAGAACATTCTTTAGAATGGCCTAGTCAGAGTCCAGAATGAAATAAACTGAACGAGTCTTTGGAAAGATTACAAAACTACGGTTCACATGTACTCCCCCTTGAATGAGAGTAAGACAAAGATAATTTGTAAAGAAAAATGTGTGAAACTGAAACAGAATCTAAAACACTTGTAGCTACGACTGCAGTGAAATGTGGCTCTTCAATGGATTAACTCAGGAGAGCAAACTGAGTAATTTAGACTACTTTGTGTTGGTGTTGCATAAAATCCTAACAAAACACATCAAAGTTTGTAATGCAAAAGGATTCCAAAGCTTTTATGTAAGATATTCTGTTAAAATAAATAGTTAGACTGACCCCTCGTCACAAGAATACTAGTCTTTATTTGCAAAAAATAAAATAAAATAAACCCTCGCAGTAAGGAAAGTCGACGATTCTTGGATTTTTCTTTGGCGCTTTCTACAGGCATCATCTTAAACTATACCACGCAAGTCATCCATCAGGGAAGACTGCACAGCAAACAATCACAGATTGAGCCCACGACCGTGGAAGTGCACAGCTGGGGAGAGAAATGGTTTCTACCTCCAGGGTGGAAGAGGATAATGGAGGTGAACATCAGAAACAGCAAACAATGTTTAACGGAAACACTCAGACTTTGAGCCAAACTTAACTGTCTCTGAAATTATTCTATAGCTGTGTGCAGATCAAGCAAATGCAATCTAAACGAAAAGTAAAATCGATTCAGATTCTATAAAGAAACCCATTATACCTCAAGTTTAATTTGGTTCAATTTCCAGCGAAACGCTGCGCCAGGCAAAATGCCTGTTGTCATTTGCAGGACAATAGGCTCATCAAAATATGCTTTTCTTTAATATGTGCTTCAGACTTGTTACCGAGTCACAAATTAAACTCATTTTAGCTCATCATCAGGGAAAGATTGGCAACAAAACAAGCCTGTCACTTTTTTAGGCACAACAATTTGATGCAATTCAAACAATTCTCTCATTTCACCAAAGTAGCTGGGCAGCTGGAGGCTCTCCACTAATGAATAGCAAACCACAAATATGCCTTTGATGAGAACAGTAGTTAAGCAAAAAGACATGTTATAAAACATGTATGAACAAATGAAGCCTGAGGGCACATGAATGATTAACTACAAAGGACATCGTATGATAAACGATACTAAACAGAAAAAGAGAAACTGTTTACATTTGGACCACAATTCAGTGCATAAAGTAATTATAACAAATACCATCAGGGGCTGAACATATTTTTGTACTTTTAGAAAATCTAAGCTGTCAGTTTTTAAACGTTCTTTGAATGTAACATAGTTTGTTTGGTCTTTACAAGTCGAGCCATGCGGAGAGCGAGTTGAGTAACAGTCAGGAAAAAAAAAAAAAAAAGCAAAATGTGTAAAGAATAGAATTATAAAGTGAGAAAAGAAAGAAAAAAACATGAGTAAATGTAACGGACAAAGTATATCTAACATCCAGCTACAGCAGAAAACAAAAGACAATCCTCAAGAGCTTGAAATTACTTTTCATCTGAAAAGCATTTTACGCCTTGTCTCCATGCTGCCTTTTAAGCCTTCTAATTAAGCCATTGTTACAGCAGAAAGAAGAGCACTTAGATAAAGCAAACCAGCAGGGTTTCTTGTTTTCTCTGATCTCTAGTGTAACCTAGATATGATTCCCATTCTTACCATAAAAAAAACAACAAAAAAAAACAAAACTGTAAAAGTGTGTTTGATACCTTTTGAAGAACAGCCAGGGACTGGACTGATAAGGGAAAGCGTAGTTTTCACATCTTTAGTTGGGCATTTATAACTTAATTACCTTTTTGTCTTCTCATCTTTCAGTCAGGAGAACAAAGCATGAGCACATATTGGGCTACGCTGCATTATTTACAAAGACAACGAGGATGCTTTTAATCGGTCCTTTGGCCTTTCACACATTACATTTCTTTATAGTCATAAATAATTTTTCAGCTCCATTTGTTTAGCAATAACCAGCCTGGCTTTGCATATGTATATATTACTTAAAAGAATATGTGAAAAAAAAAAAAAAGAGTTTGAAAAAGAACTAACATCTAATCTAGAATCATATTCATGGAACCAATGAATAAGGAACCGATGATGTGTAAATGTGTCTTTGTATCCAGACAAGACAAATCTGCACTTTTTTCCAAAAATAAAAATCACCATGAATCTAACTTCAATTGTACTCAGTACTAATTTATAGTAGCTGTACAGATATGGCTGCTTTATAACGTGCCCTCACTGGATTGATGCCTTAGAAACAGTTTGAGAAAAAGGGGAAGAAATAAAAACTTTCTCATCAATCCACCAAGGAAGTAAACGGCTATGCAAACCTGTGTGGTTTACAGCAGCAATATATTCTGAAGACTGTATATAATTTTGAGGAGCGACGGCGTAATGTAACATCTTCCGTCTGCAAATGTTGCAGTCGTTTACACAGTGATTCACTTCATAGGGATATGTGCTATGGCTGCTGTAGTTCATTGTCGCTGAAACAGGATTACTCTGCCTAATTACCGCTCTGTGCATTCTGTAGTCAATGACGCAGGGAAGGACTAGTGACGGTGCAGCTCAAGAGGAGAAGAGAGGAGAGGAAGGGACAGAAGAGGAGAGGCCCATTTCATACATTTGAAGAGATATATTAACCTGTTTCAGGGCCAAAAACATATTGGAAATCTTTTGCCACAAAGCAGAGCAAACCGAAGCGCCGCAGATAACTATAATCACCACCCACTGTCATATCATCTTTTATTACCAGTGAGTGCTTTGCGTTTTGACCTTGGAATGTAAATGTAAGTTTTTTTTTCTTAGATTTGAGCTGTCTGGAAAAAAAAAAAAAAAAAAAAAAAATTATTTAAATGTAGTGCAGTATTTGGACAAAAACCCAGGCACAAAACTGTAACCTTGACGCTGCCTTTGTCGACGTCGCCGGTAACATCTTCAAATTTGTGCTTGGTCATTCATACTCGTAGAAAAAGGCGATTCAAACCCGTCGACCGCATCAATTTATCTGCTTATTAAAACGGCACATAAGAGTTTTCATGTTATTTTTTCCGCATGACTAGTTCTACTTTCTAGATGTTTCAGATATGCTTTGCCGTGAGCTTCTTTTGTCAGATGAAAACTACTTTATGCTACTTTAATATAAATATAAAAGTAACTTATAAATACCCTTTTTTATAAGGAATAGGTCAGTTTTTAAATTCAATGTAAATAAGCATCGTTGAACAACTGACTGTTCTTGTATCGATTATCAATATTGATGACTTTAACATTCATAGTCCTGCTGCATTGTGTAATTGTCCAGGTTATGGTAACAGAAAATGTGAATTAATTATCTCAAGTTCACTTTATTGAGAATGTTGCTGATGTTCACTATAAGAATCAATAAGATGATAATCATAACTCTTAAATACAGACAGCATTGTGCAAAAGACTTGAAACATTAAAGCAGTTCCACAAAATGAACTCCAGGCTCATCCAGTTCAGCCAGTTAAGAAAGTCTGAGCCACTATGAGCCCGACGGCATGTTTGGAGCTTTTATTTTGAAATAGTTCTTGAGTTGTTGCCCTGTTGCGTTGACACAGTCTGCGTAAAAAGATGCCAGCCTCACACACAAACCCCGTTTGCAAAAGCACTGATGAAACCTTCATCAGTTTTAATTAATTAAGTCTGTCAGCATTTTGGTAGTTGGGGGGGAAAAGAAGGTGACAGGTAAGATGTGAGATGAAAGAGACATTTGCAACAATGAGAATAACACAAGTGTCCAACTGCAATGCTCTGAAAGTAAAGTTGGCATCTGTTTAGAGTTTCCTGTCAACATGGAGCAGATTTTTAAAAATGAGTCTGGGCTGCATCTCATTACCAAAATTTAACAAGCTTAAAAGGATCAAACATGAACAGTTTCATCCTAAACACAGATTCTTTGAAACTCTTTGGATACTTTACTAGATTTGTGAAAAACACAAAAAGGGATGGGTTATGTGTTTTTTATTTGGTTTTTTTTAGACATTTCGATCATTCTAGAAATAAACGAGCATGAATACCATAATATACAAGTACAGTTCAAATCTGGTCTAGGAACAGAAACGTAGTTTTCTCAAAGAGGAACTTGTACATCATGTTTTGTCTCATCTTGTGAGCTTGAGTTATTGGTGTACTTGTATCACAGAGAAAGCTTGAGAGATAGTATAAGAACAAAAACAGATTTTACCACCAACAAGCCGAAAACTTGGCATGAAGCTGAAGGAAAATGCATCTCTCAGCCCTGTGTCACCTGAATTTACCTAAATATTTTATTTAACATGCCATTCAGATCATGTTATCCTGCTGCAAGAAGCTTTTCAGCCTCAAAACTGAGACACTGAATTTTAGTCAGGCACAAGAAATGGACAGAAAGTTAGACCCAAAGTGAGAAAAAACATTTTTGAATGACCTCCAAAAGGGCATTAAAATGTACCTTTAAACCATTACAAGACTGCCTGGGTGCTTGGAAGTATAAATATAGCACAGAAAAATGTAAAAAGAGTGAGGTAAAACTTGCTTAATTCTTGGAACTTAACATTTATTTTAGTCAAAATTTGTCAAAGCAAAATCATTGTGATTGAAGGAGTAACATAATTTAAACCCGTTCATTGTTGGTCGGCAGCTAACCGTGGCTGAAATCGATCATAATGAATTCGTAACGAGAACAGGAGACCTGCCAGCGGCGGAGGAGACGCTGCAGGTGAAGAGTTCATCGAGGTTTAGAAGTTCAGAAGTCCAATCACAGAAGAGGAAACGACCAGGGAATAAGCAAAGCAATGGACTGTGCTTGTGAATGAGATTTGTGGAGCAAACAGAGAAACCAGAGGAATCCAAGGTAGTTTGTGCAGGTGGCGAACCCCAAGACAATAGAGGGAGGAGAGAGGTAAAGGAGGTTAGCATCACAAAAACCACGGAGGGAAAGATAAAGACAAGGAGGTGCTGGGGGAAATTGAGGAGGAGGGGAAGAGGAATGGGGCGGTTGAGAAAAGGCAGCCTTTCTCCTGAGACTATTATGAGACACACACACACACGCCTACACACACACACACGCACGCACAGACACCTGCGCTGATCCCATTAGGAGACAAAAGCTGGAACAGAAACATTCATGGCTTTATTTCTGAACTCTTCCTTTGCTGTGGCTTTATGACCCTCTCCATGCAAGTGAGCTTGAGTTTGTAAAATCAAATTTATAATTGTCTGGGTTACGCCTATGTCATGACAGACTGCAGTAACAGAGAAGCAAATTATGAGAACTGCTGTCTGATTAATGAAACAACATATGCTCAGCTTGGCATTGCAAACCGATCTCACTCTGCTTAAATGATTCTCCAGAACTTTCCAGCTAAACTGCATTAAAGGCAGAAAATAATTACAATTGACAATGTGAACGCTGAATAAATCATTGCGATCCTTTGAGGCATCATATAAAAGTTAATTTGCTGGAAACAAATTTATCTGCATGCTGCTCCAAAGAAATGCATGTAAATCAGAAAACAGGCTCGGGTCTGCCATTCACACAAAGCTACATTTGTGTTTCAAACAAACCTAGTTGTGTTTGTTCCCTTGCAAAGATTACAAATGTACTATTATTTTTTTTTTTTTTCATTTTATTTTTTTTTTTGTGGAAAAATTGTGAGCTTAGAGTTACACAGAGGAGAAAGTGAGGAACTGTCAGACCCCCTGACAAGATTGGGAGTACAGTGACATTTCTGTTCAAAGTTAAGTCACCAGCTCTGCTCTCATGTCACTGTGTCCTTTCTGAGCAATGTAACCAAGCATCTTATAATTCGAGGAGTTCTGGTTTTTCTGGTTTTCTGTTAGGATGTCAGCAAAAGGATCTTAAGCCAAAGTTGAGCTGCTTTTTGACAACAAGCTTAAAGTCATAGAATTTGGCAAGTCTGGATACGTTCCACCTTGAGGGTCGTGCTTGACGTTTCTGCGCTTTACTTTTCTAATCATTTAAACTAAACAATATAAACTAAATCTTGTTGCTGCTTATGAAAAAAAAAAAGCACAACACAAACCTTATAAATAGATTAATAAACAGAAATCAATTTAATGAACTTGGGAAGGAAGATGAGTCCTCATGTGGAGTGCTATATGAAAACTAGGGTCGTCAATGCATTAACCCATGTGATTAAACTAAAAAGTTGATCATGTTAATGTTATATAATGTTGATGAATCACATTACCTCTTTTGACCTGAAAGCCTCTCTCCCACGAAGCGCTACAGTTTTGTGTTGCGGTCAACAATGCAGGCTCACAAATGCGAATGAAAAGGTGGAAGTTTGGATGTTGCAACAGTGAATTATCCTCCCACCAAAGCACCACCAGTTTATAGGTGACTTTTGTAATTTATTGTTTGAAAATGAATGCCTTCTTTTAAACTTTCTTGGAAATAAAAACTCGGAAAACTGAGGATCTTCTGACATCTTTTACGGTTTTGGGCAATAAAAAATGTTTTAAAGATTTTTTGAAGACGTGCATATTCATTTTTCAAGCCTGCAAAGTGAAGCAAAGTAATTAATCTAATCATTTTTTTGTAAATCGATTGACATTTTCCATCACTTATTCAGTCAGAAAAACCTCTCCAATTATGATGCTCAAGATTTTTGCCATTATTTAGAAGTATGTATTAGTTTGATACATACTTCAATCCCTTTTCAAAGAACCATGGTGGTCCTGCTGATGTGATAAACCTATACACATATTTTGTTTTCAAAGTTTATTTCTCACTTCAGGTTGCAACAAAACCAACTACAAACTAAATTTACAGTGAAACACTTTTTTTTTTATTTTTTTTTTATATATATTCATCCATATGGCTCCTCAAATCCCTGCAATGGCACTGCCCCACACTTTGGGAACCACTGGGTTAATGAATCTGCCCAAATTTGTGTTTTGATTTAAAGTCCAATTACAGAGTAGATCTAATTCAACTCCACTGTTTTAGGAAACAGTGGGATGCTTCAAGACATGTCTTAGCAGTGACAGAACAAAAAAAAAAAAAAAAGAAAAAAATTGAGGTAAGACAAGCAGAAAGTGGGTCACCAAGAGTATTTGGGTTGTCCTTCACTTATTTTCTGCAGCCTGTCTAGCTCAGACTGGCCCCTATCAGCACCTATTTAGCAGACTGTCACCAGTGAAAGTGAGGCACAGCAATTGTTTGGAGAGAAAACGCTGAGGTTATTGGTGAGGATTGCTGTTGGCTCAAACATGAACACACAGGATTGTGTAGTGGCAGCACCAACACCACTGCAGCCATGAAGTAGTCACTAGATTATCTTGCTGAGTTTTCTAATTGTTTTAAGAATCTTAAGGTTGATAGTTTTCTGCAGGGAGAAATGACTGATATCATTATATACAGTCATTCAAACTGTTTCAGTCAAGAACTTATTGAAATTGGGTCACAGTTCAGGCGTCTGCTGCTCATTATTACCGTTTTACAGTAAGTACTCACTTGCATATATCTGAGAAACAACTTTAGTCCTTAAAAAGACAAAAATGTATTTACATTAGTGGATAAAACAGTTTTAATTACCTTCTATTCTATTATTTCATTTATTTGAGAGGAAATTAGACATTGGCTCTTAAATCCTAATGAAATCAATATAATTTTGGTAATGATGGAAAGCAATGGTCAATCACTGGTCCATTTAAACCAGATAAGGTAAATCCAAGTTACAAGCAAAAGTATTTGCTAGGATTTAAATGTGGAAGAAGAATTGGTTGAACTGATGCATTATGTCCAGGAGAGTGAGCTTTTTGAGTCCTATCAAATGTGACCTATTTATACATTCAAACAGCAATGAGGATGTGTGCAGTCTGGTAGACAGGACTGAGGACAAAAAAAAGGAACTGCAGGTGAAAGGCTCCGTTTTAAATCTCACAGTTTTCCAGGTTTGCAAGACAGATTTCTGTGGATCCAGTGGCAACGAAGGACGAACAGATAACTTAATTGAGATGTTGACAAAACCCGAGGATGTGTATCTAAAGTATCCTCTGTTCAGGGTGTCCATTAGAACCCTAACGTAGGATTTTAAGACAACAATAAGACTTTTACTTTTTCAGCTCAATAATTAGTAACATCTTTGGAAAAGCATTCACCCTGCTTGAACTTTTCCTCTGCTGAAGAAAATTAACCATTATTAGTTTACCACTATGCAGGGTGACAAAATATCCATTTTGATCTGAGCCTCTTCTGCATGTTTTTTTAATAATCGCTGACCTGTTTGTTGTGCTCTTTCCTCATCTTTATGAAGCTGTTTGTTCAGTAATGTTCAAATCACATGGTCCCTTCAGGAACAACTGCATTGATGGTGATATTCTGCACACAATCCACGTTTTAGAGAAGTAATTTTTTTTAGGAAGTCTGTTAAATGCACATGATTTTATTACCATAAAGGGAGCAGACAGACATTCTTGATTTTTGTCAAACAAATTGAAACATGTATTCATTTCATTCCATTTCACAGACATTCACGACTTTGTGTTGCTCTATAAACTAAAATCCATACACATAAAAAAGAAAGAAAAGACAAAAACAAATAATAGAAAAGCATTCAAAACAATGAACAGAATGCTTTTGCCAGGAGCCGTATAGAAAAAGAGGTTGTGGTTAAACAAGGAGACAATGCAGAGCTGGGACAAGACAAGACCAGAGAAAACAACAAACTCAAATTAAACTCAAAACAATTCAGAATTATTAAAATAACTTCTCTGGATATTTATTCTAACGATAAATTTCATCATAAGTCTACTTTACGCGACAGAGAGAACTGCATTTCCCCACGGGAACCTTCAGTCAATCTTGTCTGACAAGCAAACGCAAAAGAATTACAATAGTCCAAAAGCAGACAGTATGCACAGAGAGAGATAATTTTATTCATTGTGTCCAGACTAAAATAGTTTCAAATTACTTCTGTCCTTAAAGTCGCCTCACCACCCTGTACTGAAGCTCATGAATTTAAATATGAGCTGGAATCAGAACTGACTAATGAACTGAGTTTAGCCCATAGGTTTCACTGGTTCTTCATTTGAAGAGTTTTGCACAAGTGTTACAGCTGATAACATTTTCTGACATATGGCAATAGGAGAGGCAATCAAATCTACGTCATACTGAAAGATTGTGTCGCATTTTCAACCAGAAAAATGTTCAAATGGGAAAAAATACCATCTTGTGATACTTAACTAGTATGAAGACGAGTAGGTAAGCCAAATTTAAATTGCAAATACAGGTGGCTTGAACAAAACTTTCTATTGAAAATATGCAGATACATATTGTAAAACCGAACATCTGATTTAAAATTGTTAAGACTTATTGCTACAGATGGGGAAAATGTTTAACAAGCAAGTACTTCCACCAGATATCGACTCACACTAGAAATTTCACAATGAGCCATCCTTAAAAATAGCTGGGCTTAGAAAAAGACATTTGTGCAAGACAACCTAAAATTCTTAGAAGAAAAAACAAAACAAAACAAAAAAAACCCAGAAGACTTTTGTTGGAAGTAAATGTTAAAAAAACCCAAGAAACCAGAACTCAGACAATTTAAGACAGAAATCTGCTAATAGGGGCGGATCTTATATAGACTGAATTTTGCTTTGACTTTTCTGGGTATTTTGTTGTTATTTTGAGGTGAAACAAACGAGAGAAAGAGAGATAATCCTGCCTTAAAATTAAAATCATAGTAAGTAATTCAGTGTCGGATAAAAAGGATAGATGTGAAACAAAAAGAACTGGCTGATTCAGATTTCCTTCTGAATCAGGGTTTCCACAGAAGGAAAGGAAGTGCGGTAGGACACAAGGAAGGAAGTGAGGAAGGGAAGGAGAAATAAAGGAAGTATATAAGGACAGAATGGAAGAAGAGACAAAGGGAAGAAGAAAGTGAGGAAGGCAGGTCACAAAGACAAATGGGAACCAGCAGAAGGAAAAGCTGGGATGGGGAATAAAGTCTGATAATCCAGGTTATTTTCTATGCTGAAAAATATGAAAAATAATAAGACATCATTCTAAACTCTTCCAGACTTTGAGACTGTGTCAAAACTTTGCGAAATGAAAACTCTTCATGTTACTCGGGTATCCAGGTTTTCTATATCGCACTAATCCAGCTGCTGCAGAACAAAGACATATGCATTTTCTGCCCACCGATGAAACCTGCAAGCCAATTTATTAAGGAGTGCAGAGTTTTCTTCTACTAAAAGACTTTTATTTGCCTTTTGGACACTTTTTGCCCATGTCTTTCTTTAGTGCTATTCTACAAAGGCTGTGTGATTTCGTTGTTGAGTGCATGTTAGATGCTTCCTCAGCACATTCACTTCAGCTAAAATTGCATCTTTTCCTAAAACAGTTTTTTTTTTTCAGTCAAGCACACAGATCTTTCAGGTACTTGAGGATTTTCTCTTCGTCTCCTGATGTCCAAAATGTTCATTTGAGAAAATAGAGCAAGAAAGAGAAAGTCAAGTCGGTGTGACGTTATAAATTTTATTCGAATTTCAGTTTTGCTATTTAATCACATTGCTGCAATTTTAACATTTTGACTCCTCCAGTGGAAAAAAAAAAAAAAAAAGTCAATGCAAATTAGGCAATGACATCACTGTGCAACTTCTAGTGACATTTTTGACAGCCAATATGTTTAAATCTGCCCAAGACAATAATGTCACAGAAGATATATGAGGCTCATTGTTCTGCAAGTGTTATATTATGTCTTTCGTATCAAAGTGCCAGTCATGGCAGGAGCCAGCAGAAATCTCAGCAAAGCAAAGCAGTCGCATTTGACTCGTTGCCACACGAAGCAAAATGCTTTATGGAATGAAACTCTTTACTCCTGGATCAATCAAAGTGGCAAACATACAGCCTTACTAATCAAGAGGATAAAAAAATTAAAAAAAAGACCATGCTAAAGGATACCCAGAGTGTGACAATAAGCATCAAACTAATTTAAGTCGCAGAGCCTTGGAGTCAGTGAGGGCTCCTGACAGTCAGTCTCATTTGCAGTAAAATGCCTGATGCGTTCAGTATTAAACAAGTCAGTGAAGCATCGCCAGCAGTCTGCAACTGTCCTCACACCCCAGACAACAGTAAAGGGTAAAACCATTTTAACAGGTATAAATCTGCTCCAATATGTCTGATTGCTGAACCTTGGGATTTGCTTAACATGCCTCTGCTTTTAAGGGTTTTAACAATTAACTTCCAGAGTAGTTTCACACGTTTACAGTTTTACCTTTCGATTATCTGAGTGAAATGTTATTGCTGGCATGGCACCATCAACAAACACACAGGTGAGCTAGATGTGGTCTTTAAGGGCAATTCAGTCTTCATGAGTGTCTCGACTCAATTTTTTTAATTATATGGCTTGTTTGCCTTTAAACCTGTTACACAAAAATGTCCTGCTGCTTAACACATCTGACAATTTTATGTGGCGCTCAGCAGCCAGCTGTGCTACTAAATATAAAACGTTTTTCATTAGGCTTAAAAATTAACTGCCTCCCAAATGTAAGAAACACAACTTCTGCCAAAAGGAGATGGCAGTCCATTTTATCTCCAGGTATGTTTAATGTCACAAAAATGGAAAACTTTTACATGTGGGTGACAATTTCCTCTGTGTGAAATTAGACCCTGTCAAAAAGAAACATGGTTATGAGGTGAAATTAAAACCTTTCAATCTGGTTCCAAGAAATGAATGAGCAGAAAGGGAAAGAATGCAGACGCCTTAGCCCTTTTATTGACAATTAAAGCTATTTCCTATGTGCAGTCTGTGAAATGAATCTGCTTTTTATGATGGCACTTCACAGCCCAACCTGGTAGAAATGTTTTTTTTTTTCTTTTCTGATTAAACATGCTTGGTCATAACAGGCATCAGGAGAATATTAAGCATTTCACATTCTCACAATATGCTTTTCATACATTTGAAATTCCTCCATACAATGCCATACCTCTCCGTTCCTCAGCCTTATTCTACTCCTATCATCGAGCTAATCAGTTACCCTCAATAGAAAGGTTAAAGTATATGCTCAGTACATATTTTAAGCTAAGTTTCACTATTTCAATGTTCAGAAATTCATCAGAATCAAAGCTTCTTCAACCATAGCTGAATTAGTGCATAACTACTTATTAGGATTTCTAATTTTTTTTTGTTTAAATCAATGCAAAGATTACTTAATTCATGAAATAAACTTTCACCATTTATAAAAGCTGATAACTGAAGAACCAAATTTGATATTAAACAATATTTACCCACTTCTAATCTGCTAAAAACTAATTAACAATCGCTAAATGTACAAAACTTAAAGCATCCAAAGCTTTTTTATATTGCAGCCAAACAGGCACAGATTTATACTTTATATACAATTAAGTTCTGGCAAAGATCGAGGAAGTCAGGCTACGCAGTCTCTATTGGAGCTAGATTATTAATAATAAATGGAAACAGTCTCACCGATAACTCACTGAGAATTAAACTGAAAGATTCTTCACAGTTAAAAACAAATGTTTCAGAAAATAGTCATATGCAGAATTTTCGGAGCTGAACTGGGTGTTTACTCCGTCCCTGGTTTTGATCAAACACTGCATACACCGTGTTTCCAATTATTATGGGATATTTTCTCAGATTTTCTTACATGGTCAATGCAAATAATGGTCAGTATAATTTTCCAAGTCATGAACTGTTACAGTATAAGTCAAATTTTACTGGAAAGTATTTTTTTCAAAAATAAAAAGACTCAAAATGCTCCAAATTATTATGCACAGCAGATTTTCTAAACCTTCATTTGATCTGTCAGTTGCCTGCCAGCTTTTTAGGAACTGGAGGATGGAAAACTCAGAGGGCAAAAAGGGGTTTTGCTGCGGACCAAGAAAAGAGGCTGAAGGGCAAAATGTTGTCAGTCTTTTTGTGAGTACAAAAGTGCTATTTCATGCCTGTTGAATTATTATACTTGAAATTTTCTGAGAAATTAAACTGAAAGGATGGGATCTTATGAGCTTAAGCAAAGTCTAACACTTCTTCTGGGAAGTTGTCTTCTGCATATCCTATAGTTGTTCAAAACTTAAGTACATTTTTATATGTCTTAATGCATTTCTAGATCTACTTGCAAGGTGTTATGTTGGTGGTCTGAGCTCTGAATGGCAATTAAAAGTGACCCAAACCTGAATAAAAGTGCACATAGTTGTAATATCCATGTTGTTGATTGCCTTTTCTTCTTTTTGCCATGGCAACAAATTTAAATCTGAGATTGAATTGTGTTGTATGAAAACCAGAAAGACAAAGCATTGCTTAAAGTAATAGTGGCAATTCTGCACAAGTAATTTATTCTCTTGTGCTTCTCCATTTGTATTACAGCCTAAAATGCCTTGGCATTTTAAAGCCTCCTTATTTGCATTTCTCCTTTCACAAGGCAATGAAAGGCAACATGTATCATAGCCACATTTTCCACCATACGAAAGCTGAAGTACAGTCCCCTCTCTGGTAAAAGCCTCAGCATCACACTAATGGGATATTGCACCCATTTTGACAAAGAAAATGGGCAAAGTTGTTGCTAGGCAACTATTTGTGTCAATTTGGTACCTTGTGCAGGTAAAATGCATTCCAAGATCAAGATTTTCAGAGGGTGCATAATCCATGCGATTGTGATAAAGTTTGTTCCTTCGTGTCTTGAGTTTGGAAAGTGCTGATGCAGAAGAAAAAAATCCTCCAAACTTTAGACAAAGAATAAAGGTGGTTTTCTGCCAGCATGTTGCTGCTGAATAGAGATCTTACATCCAAATCATACAAAAATATAACTTTTCTGAAATAAAAAATTGCTTTCCTATAAATGCTTAGAAACTTTTTTATATACATTTGATTGCATCTTTATCAATGTAGCCAATGAGAAGCTACACTGCTTCTCGTTGGTAATGTAGAAGCAATGCCAATGAGACATATTGTCACAGGTCGATGTTCCACTGTGACAACATGTAATTTAAAATTTCCAATAAAATACCGACTTAAAAGGTTGCATGGGAAATTTAATGAGAGTTATAGAAAGTTACGAGGTGCTTTTCTAACTTTTTTTCACAGAAAGCAGCTGTTGTCAGTTGGCATCATCTGAATGTTGATTTGTCCTAAACTGATTGTGACCATGAGGGAACTTTCTGAATCATGACTCAAAATGCACTTTCCACTCTAAAGCAAACATTGTTTGTTGTGTTTATTTTACTTTTCATCTTATGACTCAGCATTGTTGACCAAAAGAGATGGCGCGTGCCATCGTATAGTTGAGTCCTGCGCTCGTACCAGTGCAGGAATGCACCATGAACAGCTTCACACAGGCTGGGCAGTGATGGTAACAGTGACAGATAGCAGATGAAAGATGTGAAGAAAACATTTGCATAACTGAATTTGACATGTTTTGCAGACACCTGTTGGCCTTAGGGTTTGCAGCAGAAAGCAAAACAGAAAGGGTCATGAAAAATGTCTGCTGCCTCACCGATGAACTTCGTCTTAGAAGACAAGAACTGGCACACGCGTAGCCAGATGTTCAAAATTAGAAGTACCACCTCATCTTATCTAATCCTTGAACTCCATGTGGTCAAAAAGCATTTCAACCAAAATGTAAAATGCGTCATTTTTCAGCAGAACCATGTCCCGAAACATACGACCAAAGCTGCAGTGGATTGGTTCGGACTGAAGCATTGATTATATTCTATATAACCCAGTTCAAAGTGTGGACACAATTTCAAATTTAAAAAATTGTGGCAAGATTTGAAACCTGATATTTGCAGACATTGCATCTACTGAACCTGAGCTATTGTCAAAGAAATAAAGTACTTTAAGCAAAAGGTGGAAAAAAAATCTTATTTCAGATAGAAATGGACAAAGCAGTTTTCTAATATATACTTGCAAACATGTTTTTGACCCAAGACTTACAGACAATCTGATAAACCTCTTCTAAGTCATTAGGATCAGCCTTTCAGCTCAATTTGCAAAACCAGAAAGACTCATCAATGTTTGTTTTGATTTTCAAAAATCACTTTTACTCCAGTAACCATCAGCAACATTAAGGCTGCAGTGCTTTCTGTGAAGCTTTGGTGTTCACTTGCAGCCTGTGTATTTCTTCTCACATCCATGTGGCTTAATCTCAGAGCCTTAAAACATTAATATCATGATTGGTTTTAATTGGATCTTAAAAATAAGCCTCCGTAGTTGTGTGTCTCTGTGTTGACTCTGACATGAACCATCAGTATGGTGTGGCTGAACCCTGGATCTCACCTAATGGCTGCTGGCTCAGACCCAAGCCCTCATGGAAAATGAATCAAAGCACATCTCTATAACCTGTTCTAGTCAGATTTCTTCAAAGCCGTTGTTCCTCAATTATACTTTAAAGAGATGTAAACTTTTCCTTTGCAACATGTATGATGACATTCATTTGCTTTAAAATAAAATTATGTTTTTTTTCTAGACATGTTCAGATGATTAAGACAATTAAGAGCAATTATAAAGTAGAAACAAATTTGACCACAGAGGAAAGTGGTCGTATTTGTCATATTCTACCGTCTTATTTCTGCTAACTAATGGAATAAAAAGTTGAATCTAGTATAATTAACGTGCAATTCGGTTTCAGATTGGGGATAACTCACTTATTTTTAATGCCTCTGTATCCACACCTATGCTATGTGTTGCTAACCCATTGCTTTGGTTTCAGTTTTAGAGGAGATTCTCTGCATGTCTTTTCTCTAGAGGCCAAGGTTTACACACAACCTCCGTACACTCTCCGATTTTTCTCTCCACTCTAAAGCCAGTACTTCCAGCTCTTTCCTGAAACTGACTGGAGCTGATCCAGCTTAAACACTGTGGATTTTCCATCTAACATCTGCTGCCTTTAGCATTACACCTACTGTAAGAATGCTGCATTAATTACTCCAATAAGGGTGGCTGTGAAGTGCACTTTTTTCCTAGCGTTGCATATGTGAACTCCGGCCAATAAACAAAATGAGCGGAAAAAAAATAATAAAAAAATTCAACATGCCGGGTTTTTTTTTTTTTTGCTTTATTGCAAACTAAATGGTATGTCGCAGTAGAAAGCCTCTTATTATGGGGACTCTGAAACAGGTGGAACAGCAGATGGACACAGAATGCGATCAATACATGTCAAGGGAGCAGGTGTGTTCTGTGTTTCTTTTAGTTTGCGCGCATAAATGTTCCTGCATACTGCAGGCTCAGAAAGTTGCACTGTGGCCCCGTGTCTTTGATCAGTCCCTTCCTCCGGGATTTCAGACATACAGACCCTAACCTTACTTGTAGTTAATGCGGTGTTAGTTGGGCCTCGCTGAGCTGCGTGGGTTCCTCCTACACACTGTAGCTTTGAGTCTCTATTTCTTGTGCCGCCACATCCACACCTCCTCACAGCTCCCAACACCAACTGCTTATCAACACCTCGGGATAATGAATGTTACTATCAGTTGCTTTTTACAGAATGCGGCTTTAATACAATTACATTTTGTTTTGTATATTTATTTTTAAAGTCAATCAGCATCCCAAGAAAAAGATTATTAAACAAATTTAAAGACCTATTGTTATTTAAAACCATTTTTTTTATTTAAAAGGAATTGAATATTCATATTTATTATAGTGAAAAACCTTTAGAATAGAGTAGACTAATGCTTTTCCTGCCTTGATACTCTTTTAAATTTTTCGGTCAACACTTTATAAGAAATTAGCTTCTGGTTAAAACAGTTATTTTTTTAACTGCTTCTTATTAATGTTGAAGCCGGATTCACTTTTCCACATACATTTGTTTACACCCAAGAGCTTGACTTATACATAAATAGAAATGTGCACCATCACCAAAAATCATTCTCAATAAAGTTTATAATTGAAGGAAAAAGTATGAGATTTGATCAAAGTCAGCCTGTCTTGCAAAGCAAGCATGGGCATAATTCATTGTATCCTCTAAAGCATTTTATCCTCCTCAAAGTTTCTCAGTTTTGATCAAAAACGCAAGAAAAACTGAATCATATTTAGCCACTTACTATTCAGTGCGATTGATCTGATTGGTGCCCACCGGTGGTTTTATTCCTGGACTGAACAACAACACTGAAGACTAGTAGCATATCCCAGCAAGCAGCACTCGAATGCAAGCAAAAGATGATTGTGTCAATGCTTTTCTTTTTGAGGGTGCAGACAGGTAGAAGTGGCGCCTGTATGATGAGCAAATCACAGTGTGTACTGACAATCCTTCAGAGGTCCTTTGGTACAATCAGTGGCGTTGACAGACACTTTTTGGGGGCAGGTGGTCAAGTGGGGGTGAAACAAATTGCATGGGACATGCCGCTGCCGCCTGCCTTTGTAGTGAGATTATTTTGCAGGCACAGCTTGAATATCTCGTAGCTATAAACCTACTTTGAATCAACAGCCACATGCTGTCAGATGCAGATGTTTAATAATGTTTCAACATCGCACTGGTTGGTCTCTTTGCCAGCTAAATTGGCAGCAACAGAATAAAGTACAATAATAACGCAACATCAATCATTTATACTTCTGCGTGTAGCCAGTGTGACGTGTGACAGGATTTATTCAGACAGTTAAGATTAATGAGATTCACAGCATGCTCTGCGAACTGATAACAAGATGGATGATATTATTTACATATTAAATATTCTGATTATCTCACCATAAGTTTTACACACGAAATGAAACATGCCCAAACTAACCTTCACAGCAAAAGATGTTGGAATAGACTAAGACTGAAGCATCATAAAGCATTTACCTGGGAACAAACTAACTCCAGGACATTTGGAGTTAGTTGGTGCTACGAAGACTAAATCAAATCTTTTACATTTTATGACTTAGCCTTGCTTCTTTGAACAAGATAGGATAAGTCCATGACTATGCAAAACATGTTTGTTACATTTTTTTGCACAAAATTATTCTCAGATAATATGGTACATTTAGTTCTGACAAAGTTCTGCCTATTTTCAGCTCCTTTCAGAATTAGCTGGTTTTGAGCTCGGTCACCATGAGGGACTTGGCTCTAAAGGTCCATAATAATGCAATACGCTGATGGCCACACTTAATGTTTTCAGCTAGATTTTTTAAAAAGTTGGAAACAAACTTAAATCGCTGATCTAACAAAAAAAAAGCATTTGCATGGAGCCATTAATGGCAGTTCAAAGAGTTTCACTGAGGAGCGCCTTTGAAGCTGAGGTAACAAGAAAATCTGAATCATTACTCAAACAGTGTCATATGGGTACACAAATAAAAATATACCTTTTAGCTGGCATTTTCTACCAGTGGGTGAAGTTTCACTACAACTACTTACTGTGACTTTATCTGGGGAAAGGTGAGCCTGTGGCATCTTTTTTAATGAAATAATTGCTCTGTAGTTTAGTTAAATGCTTCACCACTTACCCTACATATGAATACGAAAAGATCTGTAAGCTTCCACTAAATGTAGAATATTGCTATAATTTGTGAATAATACATAGTTAATCAGAGAGCTACAACTATATATTTAACCACTGACCTTGTTTCTGTTTGTCCTTTGCACTGGAGTAAAATCACAAAGGTTACAGAGTAAGAGGCAGGAGACCCACAAGGCCTGACAGGAGGGGAAAGCGAGCTGCACCCTACGTTTTAATTGAGTTATGTTAATCTGCTGATTTAATCTCTGTCCTGTGTCTGTAATGAGAGTTAGTCATGTGTGAAAAGGCTGTACCTGCACTGTAACACAACTCGGCTTCACTGTAGATAGTGCTCATTAAAAACAGAGGTGGATTGTGCCCCTGCGTTTGTGTCGCTGTGTATAACAGTGTGTCTGCTTGCACATATTATATATCTGTCTGTATCTTTCTACATTCCCAAACTCTGCAGGGGTGAACTTGCCTTGTCTACTAAACCTGTTCCCACTGAGATACCATGAAGAGGTATTGTAGCGTGGGATGTACCTGGGGAATTCACAGCAGCTGCTGTCCCTCTGCTAGATAACACACTGCTCTGAGAAAGGCAGTAACTTGACATACCAGCTCACTCCTTTCTTTTGCCTGACGAATCCACAAAAGTGAAAGATAGTGAACTGATAGGACGATCGTATCAATTCCACTGTGGGTTTCGTTTCAAGATGGGAAAAGACACGACTTTGAACGATGTACATTCACTGAGGATAGGATATTACATCAGCATAACAATAACCTTGTATAAGTTTAGAAGTCAAATCAGATTCACTGTTGACTGACTGATGCAGGTAAATCTGACCAAAGTTGTTATTTTGACCAAATCAAAAACTGAACAGAAAAAGCTTACCAGAGCTCTGATAATGAGGTCTGAATATCATTGAGCTACCAAAATGTCCGCTAAATGTTGATGCGAGAGCTTTGGATACAGACAGCGAAGAAGAGCAACACAGAATGACAGCTGTGGTTTCTGTGAATGCATCAACCTAAGCAGAGGTTTGCATGGAGAGCGGAAATAACACCCAATCTCGGTTCGGTTATAGAATATGAAAATCCCAGCGAGCTGCTGGCAGAAATCTAGCTTGTGAGTGTTTTATTCTTTCTTAGACAATTGTTAGCTTTGGCTTTTGGTGAACACAAAGAATAATCCATAAATCTGGACTGAAAACATTAAACCATAAAAGAGACTGCTCTTACAAACAAAAGAACAACTAGGAGGCATATTTTCAGCTGATCTTATTAGACTTATTGTTTTTATATAGCTTCTTAGAGCAAACAATAACCACGTAGACACAGATTTCCTTTAGTTTTATGGCTTTTCAGAGATTAAATATAGATGTTTTAAAATAATACTGCACACTTTTGCAGTAACCTTACTCCATCAGAGTTGCATTTTGTAACGTGATAATGCTTAAGCTTAAATCATCATGAAACAACAATAGAGTGGAGTATTAGGGCCACAAATCCACTGCTTTGTGTTAATATGTACAAGTTGCAGAACCTTCTGTGCATGCATCTGTTTTCTCTATTATAGGGTCAGCTTGACACAGCCAGTTGATGCTACAGCCAAACAGGTGGGGTTACAGAGCCAATCTGTCCACTCGAAGTGAAATAAGATGAAGAAAAATGATTGACTTCTCAAAGGGAAACTTTTGTGATTTATCAGAGATGATAGCAATTCATTTTTCTTCTTCTGAGATGACAGTTCAAGTTGAAATTTACTGCTTAGCCAATAACTATGCCCATTTTGTCCATTCCTGATTTCATTTACTATGACATTTTAGACAATGTTCAGCAGGTAGAGCAGTTAGACTCACAAAATCACAAACCTTTTTAAGGTTAAGAAAACAGACACCTGCTGAGAGTCTCAGTCTCGGAGTCTGAAATTTGTCTCATTGTGAAGAGGAATTACTCTAAACAAGGAAATATGGGTGCACTCATTGAGAGGACCCTGATTCTTTATTTTTACAGTCAAATTTTGATCTAAAAATGGCCTTTTACAAGCAATTGTCAAATTACTGGAAAAAACTATAATTGTTCACTTTTTCTGTCAGTGCTATACAAATTAGTTTGATTCTGTGATTCTGATTTTTGTAAAGGTCAGACTTTAGGCAAATACTCTGTAATAACTCTAAAGGCAGAGTAAAATATTAGAGTTTCACCAGAACAGCACTGTTTCTGAGTTTTGCTCTTTCTGCACAAAGACAAAACATTTAAAGTACGTTTTCAACATTTCCATAACTGAGAAATAGATTTTTTTTAAGAATATTTTTCTTTGCCAAAAAAAAACAAAAAACACATTGAGAATGAAACATTCAAAGTTAGGCAACATATCTACAAATCAAACACAATGTTGAAAAACACATTACCATTTTTAAGGCTACATTATATAAAGATATTTTCTAAAAAATGGGGAAAAGAGAGTGCCCCCGTTGCAGTGTCAAAATATACAAAACCATTTTATTCTTTCTATATGGGATTCAACTTCAAACATTTTCAAAAATCCAAACAGAGATGTAATGTTTGGGTGTGAACGCCTCTCTAAAGATAATGTGAGTGTACCGAGGATACACTCATCATTGAATACAGGCTCGCTGAGCGTCCCGAGGGATTCTGCAGCACAAAGAGGCGAGGGAATCATGCTTGTAGTGATCTTGCCATCTGTTTCACAGGAATTGATTTCTGGAGCATCTGGCTCAATGCGTGTCTACTTTTCAATGACCTGGATCATTCTCTGCCCCATAAAAATATATTCACACTTTGGCATGCCGCCGTGTTTGCTTGCACACATGCATACTTAATGACGGGGAGAATACAGGATGTACAGCGTCTTCTGCAAAAGTATTTATACGACTTCAAGTATTTTTTTCCAGAATACATAATGATATTAGAGTGAAAATGTGGAAAGGACCCACACAGGTTTTGAGTACTCATGCTTGCATCCAGCATTGGCTTATTTTGAGTTGCTAGTACCATTGTCTTGATATTGGACATATGCTACCTGGCACGGGTGCAAGAAATGGTTCTAAAGCATTATCATCATACTATTATATCCTAGAAATGTAATAGGGTTCTTATTTTGAATTCAGAAAGTTTTTAATTTAAACACATAAAAATGAAACGCATATACACGTCAAATCTCATGATGAAACAAAATTCCTACATTATTAGTTTTTGCTATTTTTTGTTTATAAGACTCCATGTATTATTTGCTTGCAATGTCCTTTCACCAGCTCCTCACTGAGAATCTGTTTGAAAGTTACTCTAATGATCTTAAAAAAATTTATTATCTATGTTTCTAAAGTACAATGCAAATTCACAAAGCATTTAGACTGTTTTTCACTACAATATACACATTATTCAAGATTCTGCTATTAATTTTAAATATCAGAATGACGTGATATTAAAAATATGATTTCTGTATCTGTTAAAGATCCATTCTCATTCAGTGTTATGTCACTTTTTCTGTCAGTGCAGATGTAACAAAATCTGGAAAATTAGAGCCCATGTTATTTTAGAATCGCTAATCGTCAAACTGAAATCATCATTTCAGTGTGAAGCCGTCCTGATGGTGCCGTTGACTGAGTCATGAAGATCAGCGTTAACTCGTGTTAGAGAGTACTTCAGATGTTAAAGGTGAAAACGGAATCGCCCACTCCAGTTTTAAAACCCTTTGAAAACAGACACTTGACATCGTCTGTTTTTAAAGTAGCTAAACTAAAGGTAACTCCTGCTTTGGGACTTCAAATTTCAGGTGAAAATGGGCATCATGTTTTCCCCACTCAGAGATTTTTTCACCTCTGTATTTGGTTGTTTTGAAGCAGCCCAAACAACTAAGTCACACCAAAACTACCATTACTCAAGAGGCCCAAACCTGATTGCAGGTGTTTTTCTAAATATTGTTCCATCAATATTTAGAAAGCTGCCTTTATCCCCTCCATCTTATTCCAGACTTAGAAAGTGCATGCGTTTTTTTCCCCCTCTTGAACTCCTGTTTTCCCTCACTTGAGATGGGCTGGTGCAAACAAATAAATAGCTCTACATGCAGAGGAGTATATGAGCAAACCCTCCTACATGATGTGGTAACATTGTGCTTGAAGTAGGACTTCAATTGGACATCCTGAAATGGCGTGGTACTCAGTATCCCACACAGCACTTCCCAGCTGCCTCAGATCAGCATTCAACCATTTTCCCCAGTGACCGTAGCTTGGAGGGAGCGCGGCGCATTAATGGCTCTATGCAAACAGAGGCTTAAGAGACGACTTGGGTTTTCACAAAAGGAAGAAATCGCTGTATACAGTTAGTAAAACCACATGTCCAATTCTTGATTTTCTGATCTTATTGAATAGCTATTCTGATTTTTACAACTTCAGTTATTGGGAAAATACTTTACAGATACATAACATCATAATTAATGATCAATGTGCGTGTGCTCAGGAATGCATTGAGCACATGCATTCCTGTTGCCATGCAGAAGAGCATTACAGTAACTTTTCCACTGCGTATGTATAGTTTTTATAAAACCCTACATTGTGAAGATCCATATAAAGCATTCTTACATTAACCGGAAACTTTACGAGGTACATCGGTTCAGTCTCGCTCGGTAACACAAACTGAATCAAACAATTACGCTGCAGCAGCTGAGAGGACAGATGTAGTGAAGATGACTCGGTAAAGTTCAAACTGAACATTAGAATGAGGAAGAAAAATAATATAAGTAACTTTGAACATTTTGCAGCTGTTGGGAGTGTTTTAGAAAACTGCTGATCGACTGGCATTTTCACACACAGCCATCTGAGTGCAATAGAACATAAAATATCCACAGACTGGCAATTGTCTGGGACAAAATTGTCTTGTTGAGGTTGGGGGAGGGGCTGGGCAGATTGGTTTCGGTTGACTGCAAAGGCAACAGAAGCGCAAATAAACAGTTGCTGCAACCGAGACATGAGGAATATTCTCTCTCGATGTGCAACACCTCAAACCTCGAAGCAGGCGGGTTAAAGCAACGGAAGACCAGGCCAGGTGCTTCTCCTGCTAAGATTACTCCGGACTGAAAATAGAACTCACCAAATTACACACTAACGGATTGGAAAAATGCACGCATATTCTCATAAGCACTTCCAGCACGGTCATACACAAATCACCTCAAACTAGTTTTTAAATTCTTGAAAATGACAATAACTTTCTACTCAAATTGCCTCCACAGCAACAAGATCTCAATCCAGTAGAGCACCTACGAGATGAAGTCGGATGGGAAATAAGCATTGTAGATGCTCAGCTGACAAATCTGCAATGTTCATGTGATGGCAACACATCAGCATAGATACACCAAAATCTCAGAGTGATGCATCACTGTGTTGACTCAAATTCACGAAAGATTAAGACGGTTCTGATTGTAAGTTAAATGTGTTGTGCACCTAAAATGTTAGGCCTTAAAATATGTGCTCAACAATTATTCAATTTGAACAAAAATTGAATTAAAACAAAAATTTCTGAACATCTGTTTCTATTAGAACTGACTGCATATCCAGTCTGATGAATTATCAAACTCCCCCTTTATATTACCATGTATTTTCCAGGCACATAGTGTAATTATACTGCACAATCAATGAATGAATGTCATCTTCAGTTGTTTTATAAATATATAAAAAAAATTTAAGAAATTTGACTTCCCTATGTGATGCCTTGAAATTCACCTTGAAGCTCGGCAGAAGACTGCAGCTCCAAGTCAGAGGGTTTGCTGAAAGGTTTCTAAAACATGCATTAAAGAGTCAAACTCTCCTGGTATGTTGATGAGGAAATAACATAAAATGATATGAAGCTCAAAGAAGTTTATTTTAGATAATAACCGCCCCCCCAGGGGTTACAGAAGTTTTTAATGCAGCTCTGTCTGTAAGGATAGATGGGGACATGCTCACCTCTTTTGCATTCTGCTCCTTAATTGCTAATCACCCCACTATAAAACACAAAGTAACAACCAGCTAGTTTCCTGGGGCAATTAGGTATCGTGACGGCTCTGTGTATAGAGGTTCAGTTTATTAAGGAAAGCCAAACGGTGGCTCCAGGGAGGAAAATCACAGCACTACGATGTTGAACTTATGGCTGCTGGCAAAAACAGCCAAGCAAACATTACTGGTGCCAAGGTGCTAAAGGATAACATCCCTCTATTTGTCAATAGATCCGATTTACTTCCAAGCCAAGGAAGTTATTACATCCAGAGATCTTAGACCTCCCTGAAACCATAAAGCTACAATGATTTAGTTGGATTTTACAGAAAACATCACAATTAGAGCTCCATTGACACCAGCACTCATCCGGTAAAAGTTCTAGCCTCTGTTTTCCATTAAAATGTAAGCAGCCATTTCCACCAGGAGGATATGTGTTGCTTTTATGTTCTTACAGAGTGTAATTCCACACATAGATTTTCAAGTGACACCTTAACTACGTCCAAAATCAATGTGGATACGGATAAACAAGAGAATATTGTGGTCCACTAACGTTACCTATGGTGTTGCTATTGACTCTTCTTATGGAACTTTATTCCACTGGTGTTAAAAAGAATAACACCAGCTGCAGCAGAAAACTTTTACAAAAACATGTCTTTTACATATTTGCTGCGACTGTCACCATGTCCTGACAGCATTATATGGATAATGTGTAAAAACAGAAAAGAGAAAAAAAAACATCAGGCTGCACTGCCTCAGGCTGCACTGTACTTTATGTTCTTCATAAAAGTCGCCTCCTGCAGCTTCAGGTAGAGCATACTGCCTTTCACTGCGTCGTCCTTGTTTCCATGTTAACACCAGAGGTTGGTATTTTTGTTTCCAGGAAGTATTCTGGCCTCACTGTCATCCGCAATATGAACACTCAGCGTGGTTGGAACCGCACTGGAGAAAGTGCATGCATGTATTTCGTACCATGTGAAAGGTGCTGTAAATGACCGGTGCTCCCAGTCTGTTCAGAACCAGAGAAATGAATAAGAAATCTGCCCACGGGCCAGTTTCACACAGCGCAGATTAAGGAACGTTCAGTGCTGATGTTTGCACTGAAGCTCAGAGGAATAACTGGTGGTGTTGCCTCCACATGATGCTACCATGTCAACAAAATAACTTGAAGGATTTTGTGTCTTCATACGAATATAAAAAAACTAAGCTTTATGATTGAGCAAGGAGTCGGTGCACTTGGTATTCATGCATGTCTATGAGACATGTAGCAGATGGTGTGGAAAAAAATTAATAAATCAGTGTTTTTACCAGCTGGTCATTAGTGCTACATATGTAAGAGCAGAGGAGTCAACAAGTTGATTATATGAACACTTCTGGTAAATGTGTCTACTTATAACTGCCCAGCTGTTTTTCTGAACAATAAGAGTTTTATCAGGTGACATCAATTATCTTGGAACGACTATGTTTCTTTTTGATTTATGACATATGTAAATGTGGATCTCAGTAAATTTGATCATACCGAAAAGTTAATTTGTCTGAGTATTTCAATTCAAAAGCAAAAATGTACACAGATTTGTTACACAGACGGATTGATTTCAAATGTTTCTTTTTCTTCATTTTTATGGTTATGGCTTAGAGCTGATTAAGAAAACAGCTTACATAAGTCCAGTAAAAAGGATATTTATTACCGAAAGGCTACAACAAATGTGCATCTAAACACTGTTCAGTACATGCACTTTACTCTTGCTGGTGTCTCCTTTTGAGTTAATGACTGCATTAATGACTGTGTGGCCTGACAGTGACCAGGCTGTGGCACTGCTGATAGATTAAGGAAACGCTAGTGGCTTTAATTGCAGCTTTCAGCCCATCTGGATTGTTGGGTCTCTCATCTTTATCTTGATAATACCAAACAGATTCTCTATGGGATTCAAGTCAGGTCAGTCTGCTGGCCAATTAAGCACCATTATGCTATGGTCATTGAACCTGTTATATGAACTGTTGGCCATGCAGGCAGGCGCCAGATCCTGCTGGAAAATGAAATTAGCATCTCCATAAATCTTGTCAGCAGAGGGAAGGAGTCTAAAATTCCTTGGTCGACGGCTCGCTGATTCTGGACTTGATAAAACACAGTCGGCCGGCACCAGCAAATGATATCGCTCTCCAGACCCCGAGTCACTGTGGGAACTTGACTCTGCACCACTCCACTTTTCCTCCAGACTCATTGATTTACAAACTAAAAGCCAGAGGATTTTGGACCACTGAGCAAGACTCCAGAACTACTTCTCTTTATATCATGCAAGACACTCCTGACATTGTCTCTCGTTAGGCAGTGCCTCAACACAGGGGATGTGACAGCAGGATACATCTGTGTGTGGTGGTTCTGCAGTCTGCGCCTTGTGAACCTCCTCGTAAATAGGCTTTGCTTAATCTTCTCAAGTGGCTATCCCAGTTCCTCATGCAGCATTTTCTGCCAAACCATTTTTTTTTTTTTTTTACATTCAACTTTTGGTTGTAATGCTTGGATACTGTAAGAGTAACAAAAAGTTTCTTTACCAGGGAGGAGGCAGAATATTATGCCTGCTTGACCCAAAACTTACAAATCATCTGACTGAGAACCTGATATGGCTACATCCTCAAATTAACTTAAATGACAATTATAAAGCCGCATATATTAGAAAACTACGTTAAATAAAAGTAACAACTATCCAAGGTGGAGAAAGAGATGGAGTGAGGCAGATCTATATTGAGCAAAGACTGAATTATGGATTTCCCACCTTTTTTTTAAATCAATCATTGTAATTTTGCTTCATGTCGTCCAAAACAAAACATGTTTCCACTAAATGGTTTAAACCTCCTTTTTGGGAAATAGTGTGCATTCCTGAGTCTTAAATACATTAGCGACACAGAGGTTGTGTAATCTGGTCTCACATAAACAAATGTACAGTGTTTTTTTTTCCCCTTTCTTTTCTTTGATTCAAAAATTGAACACTCTGTCAACAGACAGCTTCCTGATCAATGACATTTTGTGACCTTTAGCCTCAATCCTCAATTATCCTTCATAAATATCCCTCTGTTGTTAATCTATATGGGTTTAAATTTTGATTGAATCACTGAATTAAATATCATTAAATTGCTGAATATCATTGGTAATTCAATTTCTTTCACTGCCCAATAAAGTTATTTATTGAATTCAGTTATATAGAAATCCAGTAGATTTATAGTCAAATGAAATAAAATAAATATTTTTAAAATATTGAGGGAGGCTCCCAAAGTAGGTTTGTTTGCTATGGATAATTTTAAAAAATGTTTTAATTTGTGCAGGCACCATAAAAATGATTTATGGTGCAATTAACAATGATGAAGATGCTACTTTATCCTGTGTTGTGAAAAAAGTCAAGTGTGCTGCTTTCAAGTAAAGCTCCAGGAAAAAAGTAAAGAAGGGATTTCATGGCATTTTAGGGTTAATGCTTCTTCAAAACCAAGCAGATCAGTTCTGTATCTTTTGCTTGCACATAAAAACTAAACACCACAATTTAGAGCAACACCTTGAAAACTGCTTTGTCGGTGAAAAGCAACTCAATGAATGTTGGATTTTTGCCGGTAGGCAAACCAACTCATTAAAAAGATGCACTCCTCTAATGTTGAGCATCATCCATTTCTTTGTTTCACCAAGCCGAAGAAACTGGCTCTTTGCTGCACCACCAGAGGTAAACGTCCTCTTTGACATATCCATTAAAATGCAGCAGTGCAGAGCAGTTAATAAATGGGTACAGAAGACAACAGCAACACCACCTAACGGCATCATAAAGTTTGCAAGAGAAACATAAATAATGGAAGGCTCATTTTTTTCTATCCACCTTGTCTTCGCTACTGCAGCTTTTTCCTTGTCCCAGGTTTCTGCCAGGTAGTACAGGAATCAGTTTGAAAAACATTCATGTGCACAGAGCCAGATGAGAAATATACACATTAAATTCTGCAGACTATAAATTGTGTCCGACAAAGCTGTAAAGTTGCTTCGTCACAATAAAAAATAAAACATGTAACCAACAGGTGAAAAATGAGGTGAACCGAGTTCAGCAACAGAATAATGTAAACTATTTTCAGGAGGTTTAAAATCCTATTTATAGTTTTGCACACAAAAACACACAAATTACTAAAGTTTTTTTTTGTACTGTTGTAACCATTAAACAATCTTCACTTCAGTTCAACCTCATAAGTCGAGACACATTGTTGATGTTGTCATTATAAAGTAACTTGTAATTAAAAATTAGCAAAGCTCAATGAAATTTTCACAGGTGGCAGAGCGCTGTTGTTAGCAGCTGCTGAAAGTAACTAAAAGAGTTACTTTTAATTTAACTTAGTTACCTTCCAAATCAAGTAATCGGTAATCTAAGTTACTTTTTCAAGAAGTAATCAGTAATCTGATTATAGTTACTTTTCCAAAGTAACTATGCCATTACTGCTAATATGCATATTGAATAGGTAATTTCTTAACTATCGTATCCAATATATTCTGTGACACCAGCAGACAAAAGCAACTGTATTTTATATTTTTTTAAATCAAACTGTTCAGTAAACTGACATTTTTATTTATTTTTTTTTATTTACATGTAAAAACAACACACTGACACAGCTTCAGGGGGTCACTTTGAATTTAGTCGTCTTGATTTTTCATCTTCTGCTAACTGATGAAAAATAATTCGCTGAATTCAGGAATAAATGATCATGCTCCTGCTCATGCCGAAGGCTAAACCTCGTTTGATTAAAGACACAGCTTGCAAACAGTGCAACATGTAGGCTAAAGCTTGGACATTTTTGTAGGTGTGTGGTTACAAAAGAAATTTAGCTGAACTGCTCACCGGAAATTTCAGAAAAGCAGGTCACAGCATATTAAAACAAAGCAATTTGCTGTAGCTATAATAAGTTGACAATATATTTAATTCTCCAGCAACAGCGCCAGGAATATGAAGAACAAACATGACAAAACCCAGCTTTGTTTGAGATTTATACCTTAGTTTCTTCTGTTCACAGAACAGTATCGTCATAATGTCATGACTTATCAATGAAAGTCTTTCCAAATATTCTTTCGTTTTGTGTTTCTCTTAGGCTGGTGGTGTCCTTCCTGTCCACCAGATAACACAAAGCTTTTACCTGTATTGCATCAGTAAATTCGGTGACTGTAACCTCAGACACACGGTTATCTGAAACTGAGGTTTATTAAACCTGAGACAATGTTCTAAGGTCCAGACATTGTTGTATCACCATTACATCATCAAATAGCCATTGGTTTAGTATGCCAACAAGCTTAGCATTGTTCCATGTAAGGCACAATGTGTGCTTGGGCAGGTCGGAGCTGCCACAACAACACGACCATCGCATTCTGTACTCAGTGACGGATCAGCACTGCTTTCCCTAGAGTCATGGCAGCAGTGTGGCTGCAGACTGCATTAAAGCTTGATCAACTTAAACAAGCTCTGCGAATAATGTTCAAAAATAAGAGGATTAAAGCCCAGCCATGCATTGCCTACTGTATAAAGAAGTCTAGAGCAGTGCAGTCGCTGTTAGGCTCCCAAAGCACTAACTGAGGCATGACAGTGTTCTGTCCAGCAGCATCCCTCTATCATTTCCTTCACTTATTCAACTGAGCAGAAAAGGAAGCAGACAGACTACAGGGACAAACATTTCATCTTACTTCAGCTTTAGCCCTAAAACACCCCTAACAAATCACATACAGTAATTGTCCAAGCCTACATAAATCCCAGCAAACCTCTCTGCAGCAGAACAACATTCTTCGTCAATCGGCCCAAACTACAGCCCTTACATGCTCCACTGACCGACCAACCGAGCCATGACAGTAAAGAGTGAAGTCCGTGAAACAATTTTTTGCTGCCAACCATGACCCCAAACAATCCCCAGGTCTCTGTCTTGGCAGTATTGGGCTACGGTCTAAATATACATTACATGTATTAAATATTCTGCTAAATCAACCAATCCAATACCACTACTTGGCATAAACAGCACTCAGTGCTTGTCTATATATTTATATTGCTTTTTTGTGTAGGAGGTGAAACTGATCTCCCATGGGGTAATGGGGGAGTCGGACTGATGGAGGAATGAGGCATTTCAGGTGAGCTAGAGATTTGTAGATAGGGCTTCATTTGGGAAACTTACAGGCAGGATAAATGTAGCCTGGGGAAAGTAACAAAAAGAGTCAGACTGCATTTACACCGACAGGGAAACAAAGAGATGGCAGTTTGTTTGCCACATGCATGGACACTGTTGCTCAGTGTGAGTGAGAAGAGAATCGTTTTGCCAAGAATAACAATCCTCTCCCATTGTTTGTTTCTCAGTGGGTCCATTCTTTGTGCTCCTTCACAAACTATATCCTTTTTTTTTTATCGTTTAACTATATTTTAAGTTAAATACATTTCTCAGTTCATAGGTTTTCACAAGTCTTTCAAAGGAAGTGGTTTGACTTGTGTTTATTTGTGAAAGTAAAAGTTTGGTGGAACAATTTTTGATTCTTCTGGCAATTTTACTGAAGCCACCTGGGATCAACCCAAGGCCTGACGTTTCCGATGGGTCGAGGTGAACCCTTTTCTATGGCAGACAAACTAATAAGTTGCACATCAAAATCGTAAGGCTGATCCATCTGGACCAGGCCCTGTCTTTATCCTCAGCAAGGCTGCCGTTCAATTGGCACCACCAGGCTTTCCACTGCCAGCAGGCAAGGCGGGTAAAATGTGTCGGCATTTGTACTGGCAACCCTTTGTTAGAGGACAAACTCCTACCCCCCCCGACCACTGTTGCCCCAAATAACAGTGGTTATACTAGTTCCCTGTAGTAGCTCGAACAAAGATAATAGTGGTGAGGTCTGCTTCTATCAAATCATATCAAATTATGATCTAGGGAAGTCTGTTGTCCTAAATAGAGGGAGTAACATCTCTGTGTGTTCAAGTTTGACTCCAAGTCACTGCTAATACATGGATTAGTGTTTTTCCAACTCAAAATGTAACAGTGCAGGAAAGTGTTTTTCATGTATCAGTGGTCGTATTTTTGTCAATCTGTGAAAATTTATTGTGGATAACTTTAAACTTTTGTTCTAATACGTTTAAAACACTGACGAGCACTGGAAAGTGTTGTTCCACTGGGTATTAGTTGGTTTTCTATTCTAGTCAGAGCGACACTGAACAACTTGAACAATGCCTGATATAGAGAACATAAACCTTTGGGAAAAATGAATTCTCTATAAATAACACTGGAGTCTGCACAGAATGTGTTTTTTGCCAGCGCAATGAAAAAAAAAAGGACCCAATATGTCAGAGGCAGAAAATGCACAAAGGTTACAGAGGGTCACAGAAGCGATACAAATGCAAATTTGTCAGACAGATCGGTTTTACCTCTGTAAAACAGAAAAACTGTTGAGCTCAAGGACTTTGTGTCTGTCATTTTACATAAAAACATTCTTAGACTACAACAAATGACAAATAACCTTGGCAAATGAAAAAGAAATCATTAAAATCTGAGCTGCCACCAATGCCAGTCTGGCACTGTACACCATGTTTGGATCGACTCGTTCAGTTTCAAAGCTGGTGCGAAAAGAACATACAACTATTATGTACAGAATGCGCAGCTGATGTAAGTCACAGAAATGCAGGAACCAAGAACATTCATAAGCTACGTGTCACTGAACAGAAGCTTTTTCTTTCCTACTCCATTCATTGCTTCTTGTTAACATTTCGGGGCTGTGAGCTTCCATACTACATGGAGAAAGTCGAGATTCTTTATCTGGGGATGATTACTGTTTGAGATATAACCAACATCAAACCATGACTCCAAGTCTGAGGCGCTAATGTAGGTCTCATCCATCCATCTATCATCTACAGTTGGAGGTGGCATTGTAAGTGTAAGTGGGGGCTGAACCGTGCCGTGATTCATGCAAAACCTTATTACTCACTGTCCAGGACACGATTTATTTAGGATTAACACCGACGTTAATTCAGACTTCAACTAAAGATCATAACAAGAATTCCTAGGAGTTGATTTATGAATATAATTTTTAAAAATCTCACTAATTATCAAGCCACAGAAACACACACACAAATCACAAGATTAGCAAACAGAAAAAAAAAACACTGCTCATTAATTTGCAAACCACAGCTGAAGGTTGGGCACGGGACAGATTTCTGTTCACGCAGTCCTCCACCTCATTTAGTCAAGTTTCTGCTTCCACAACCAGTTCTGATGGTCAGATGGCCGCTGAGACTGGCAGGCCGTCCGTTTAGGATCAGATAGTCTTCATACAGGGTTGTGCAGGGGAAATTCTCAAGTGAGGGGCATTTGATCTGTCCTGATCAGATGTCTGAGCCTAACTGGGCTCCTTTCAGTGGGGAGGAGAAGCAGCTTTAGTCCCCAGATGATGGAGCTCCTCATCACCAAGGCAGAATTGGCCACTTTATCCAGTATATATCCAGTACGTCATTCTTTCTGTCTCGATCCATAACTCTTGATTATAGGTAAGGGTCGTAAAACAAAGAGAGTGGTAAATTGAGAGCTTTACCATGACAGACCAGAGCGATGTCCATATAACTACAGAGAACCCAGCTATCCATCTTCAGCCCACTATCACTTGTAGAAAAGACACCAACATGCAGCTACTTATGAGGTAAACAGAGATGATCCAATCCATGTTTTCCCACTTGAGAACCATGTCCTCAGTTCTGCAGTTATAAGACCCGGCTACAAACTGTCCCACTGAATGCTCAAGATCTGGACCTGAAGATGGCAACGTATCCATATCCTCTGTGGAAATCAAATGTTTCCAACTTCCTCTCAGTTACTACAACTCAAAATCTTGAACACCACAAACAAATCTGGTACAGAAATAAAATAAAAAATAAAAAAGTCCAACACACACTGGGAATATCGACCAATAAAATGACAAAACACCACTTTTCCAAAAATAATTCCCATTGAATTTATTAATGTTCATGACAATGTTGCAGACATAATTTGCATACATGCAGAAAATATAAAAGATTCTTTAAGATTTAAATAACATAGAACCACTACATAAAATTAAAAACATAATGACTTTATTACCTGTTTTCATCTGTAATGTTATTTTCTGAAAGGCAACAACCAAACAAAATTCCCCTGACAGTTTTATGCTACATATCAAACCTGTTCAGAGAAGTAAACTACAAATACTGTGCAACTTAGATGAAACTTATAAAGCTATAACTACAAAAAACGTAATATCCCCATCCGGATGGTTCTGTTGAAAGCAGAATGGATTTACTATTAACAGCTTAAGAAATTAAGCAGTAAGAAAATACACATTTTAATAAAAATTATTGACTTTAACAACTGATGAGTAATAATTGCAAATCATTTTCTAATATGTATTTAAAATAAAACTTTGATAATAATAAATGCCTCAATGAAAAGTGTCCAGAACATGCATTACACAGTAAGACATATCACTAAAGAGCTGGTGCACTTAAGATAAAGTAAAACATCAAATTCCAGAGTTAAGCCTCGGCCTCGGAGCACTGACTCTTGTTTCCCCCAGGATGAGCCTCAGAGCTTTTTAAATGAAATTCAGTCAGAACAGAAACTACTAGAACAGAGGCAGCTTAAGCTTCCTTAATACTCCACTAACCAGAGAGTCTGAACTTCTGGACATCAAACAGTCGCAAGATAGACAGCAATTAACAAGATACTTAGGTAAAATTGCCTGTGGGAAACGAGGAACAGTCAGATTTCAAATGTAAGAATTTTTAAATGTATATACTGGATTGACTCCTCAGTGTTGCAGTCAGAAGGAAATGTTACTTTCAAGAAAGTGGTTTCACTTTAAAAAAAAAAAACGCAAGTAAATATGTCGTGTGGAAACCACTTTGTGTTTTTGCGATTGCTCCTCCAGTGGTGGATTTAGCAGATGTTTGATAAAGTATTGCAAAAATACTTTATCAGGATGTTCACATGACATTAGTTCTTCTCCATGTGATCGTTTCCCTTTTATTCATCACATTTACCTTAAAATATAAGCTAAGATTCCCTTCTGCTTTTGTTTTTTGCTTTACTTTTCTGGGCATAAGCCCAGCAGTGCAGCTAAAAAGAACCCCCACGAAGCTATAAACCAACAAAACAGTCTGCCTCGCATGTGGGCAGATTAGTGCAGAACTGATTTTCTGGGCTGTTGCAGATAAAGTTCACAAATATTTGACTTGTCTGAAGAGACTCAAGATAACTCTGTAGATCATTGCAGTTTAGGTTTTTCTGTTCGCATTAAACCACTGAAAAAGATTAAAAGATTGAGTTGTCTGGCATACTAAGACCTTTCATAATTCTTACAAAAGAATAAGGATGTAATTTTCGTGTATATTAAAACTGGACGTTTTATCACATCGAAACCTAATCTTCCAAACTATTGATTAAGAAACACAATTATACACGACCTAAAACAAAACAAAAACAGACTTGTTCTTTTGCTGTGTTCAGGTACAATCTGCTAAAATTACAAATTGATTTATATCAGTTCCACTAAAACTCTGCTGTGTCCCTGAATTACCCTTTGCAAACATTTACGCAAAACTGGGTAGAAATAAATCTTTGTGGTAATAACAGTGACATTTATCAAGCTCATTACAATCTATGATGCTGATACATGCACAAGATCTGCTTCATTATCTGTCATCTTTGCTCATTATCTAATTAAAATGATGAAGTCTGAATGTACTGACGTGTAATCTCGTCCTGCATCAACTGTTTCCAGTGTTTCTCCAGAGGAGCAAACAGAGACCTCCACGTCCGCCTTTGTAATCTGCTACTTTAAAGGCCTCTCCGGTGTGAGCTATTAAACGGCTGCTGCATTCACCTCCACTAGCCTCCCTCCCAGATCACTGCTGACCTGGGAGGCGATCAACCAAGTCTTGATTAATGGGTGCCCAAGCTTTCTCCGAGGCAATCACAGAAGGCTGGGTCAAACAGTAACAAAGAGGACACTCAGCAATCATCCCTTATTGCATCAATAACCTCAGTCATTGATTAATCAGCGTTAATATTTTTAGAGGGGAAACATGCTTTAACTCTTATGCATCTGTAATGTATATGCCCCGCTTACTTTTGAGAAAAGCCTTTCATTCAGAGCTGAGAGCTGCTAGGCCGGTGGTGTTGAGGAACATGGTGATCAGCATGCACAGAGGCAAGCTGGGACTGATGACTTAAAAAAGTGAATCTCTAGTAAGAAGCACAATGCTTAAATTGATTTTGTCACTTGATGTTGCGACGGCGCAGCACAGATTTCCCCCCTTTTAACTCTCCAGGGAAATGTTACGGGTCATTTGGTCTGACAAAGAGAGGCTTGTCTTTGCCTAAATGGTGCAGTAATGGTGGTGAAGGTGCTGGTGCATCTCAGGCAAGGAGGAAAAGATTGCCCTCATCAATCTAATGCCTCTCCTCCTGAGGTAATCATTTCCGCGGAGCAACATGGCATCTCATTAGGGTGATTCGCTCCCGGTGTCAGTCTGCATCAAACACAACAAAAAAAAATAAATCTGCTGATAGAAAAAAGAAAAAAGAAAAAAAAACAAAAAAAAAAACACGCACTTTGATGATTGCACAAACCGATGGCGCAGGTTTCCTCATTATTATTGTTATTTTCTATTCCTAAGCAGCATTTTATTTTGTTAGTCCCCTGAATATTCTAATGAATACAGATAAACCGATTTGCACAATTCAGTTGATATGGTTACGCAGCTCCCTGTGGACATGCATAGGTCAGAATGACTGAATGCCTCTGTAAAGGTACGTCACAGAAAATGTGAAAAATAAAGTCAAACTTTGTGTCTAACTACATTAGGTTTATTTGTTTTTTTAGAAATAGATACTAGATGTTTCTATCTTGCATAGCCCTTGAATAGTTGCCTGTCTAGACCCCGTATCTTGATGGTCTGCTTTGCATCCCGAATTAGCACAACAGCTAAAGGTAATATTGCCAACTAAAAAGCAGAAGCAGCTTAGCTAGTCATCCTGCGTACCAAAGCACTCACAGGTGGCCCAGTACTTGCGCAGGAGTCCCTACCAGCTGCAATCAGAGCAGGAGAAGTGCATTCACAATGCAAAGGAAGAGTGCAGGAGCTAAACTTCTGCTGGCTGGATTGTTGTTGTTGTTGCTCTTCAGTGGGCCATGGGATTAAAACCAAACCTGAGTACTTAAGAAAATTCAACTAAGAAACCAAACAAAAAGTAAAAAACACAAAATAAGAGAACAAAAAATAACTCAGTAAGTCTGTAGGAGTGCCTCTTTTAGCTAACTCTTGCTCATCCAACTTCCAGACAAAGAACATTGATCAGAAAAAAGTTCTAAGAATATTTACTGTCTTCTAGTGAATTTCCCACAATGTTATTCTAAATCTCTTCCTCATACTATCCATTACAACTATATGGACATGGCTAGTTATGAACGCAGCATTTTTTTTTACAAGACATAACAGTATGAACATAAATTGTCTTCTTAAAATTCTACCATTTTCTAGGATATTTTTATAATGCACATATACAAGGATATTTTCCACAGAAAATTGACATTTAATGCATTCCTTTTCCAGTTTGTAATATTCTATAGAAGTGTTTAGAAACCCCTAAATTTAACATTCAGATTGATGATCTGAGACATAAACCACCCAGAAAATGTTGTTAATGTTCCCTACGGTCTGTACGCCTGGACAAGAACCAGACTGTAACAGATCTCTGTTCTGAACAAAGTGTTAAAGATTTGAGAAGCTATGCTGCAAAAATGCAGTGAACAAAGCATGAAGGATACAAAAAGCCACATATTCCAAGCTTTATTTCTTTATCTGGGACATCAGTTTGCAAATCTGCAGTGCTGTGTATTCATGTGAACAAAGCTGTGCAAAATTCATGTAATGTCATCATTTACTTGTTAAGTCTACTAACACAAGGTACCACAGCACAGCGTATGCTCTTTAACTATCAAACACAACCTGCTAAATAACCTATGCTCCAGCATCAGGTGAAGTCCAACACACCTTGTTCTTGTTTCCATGCTTCACTAACATCTCACTTCTCTGTTTCTCAGGCAAGCCCGAGGTGATAAATGAAATGAGGGCTGGCATGTTCGCTGGACATTTTAATTAGCCAGTCTTTAATTCAACCTGACCCTCTTTCAACTTTGATCAGCAGGCGAGAGCTCTGATAAAGACCCGTCGCTCACATGCAAACACCGGAGTCATTCAACGGTAAACTGTCTTCCCGCCATTCACAGCTGCTCTGTACCTGCGCCGTCAGGGGAAATAAGTTCATGCCTCAGTGAAAACTAAAAGCCCAGTGAGAATGGAAATATGCCACGTGAGCTGTGTTCATTCATCCCATCTCTTCCTTCATTACAGTGTGGAATGAGAATGAGCTGAATACAAATGCATTCTTTGAATATTTTGAATGTTGAAGATAAATTAATGTTTTCATAGTGTTTCAGTGTGTTTAAAGGCAAGTCTTGTATTCAGCCCCAAACGGCATTCCTCTTGTGCGCCATAGAAACCAAACATGAGCAAACGAATACAGCAGAAGTAAAACTTTCTCTTTCTTTTTTCATAGAATTGACAACTATAACATTTACATGTGGGACATATTGTAATTCAGACAATATTACTCAGGGAGGACAAATCTCATAATACACAAGTCAAAAGTTTATATTTCTAAATCAACTTCAGCCTCGCCTGTCAGAATTTAAATGTGTGACGAAAAGCTTTGCAAAACACAAAAGATCAAAACAGATTAGATCCTTCTTAACACAAGAAGGATCTGGATAGCTAAAACATCTTAGATTATCTTTAAACTGGTATTCAATATGGGAAAAAATTGTCAATTTAATAATGTCAAAAAGGGAGTTAAAGACTCAAACTCCAGAGCAAAATGAGTTGAGATAAAACCCAGATTTGAGTCCAACTCACCTGAGATCAGATGAGTCAGACAAACTGATCTGAAGAACAACAGCTGCTTAAATACAGGCCCCACTGGAACAAAGGATCAAAACATATAAAATGAGCAAAAACAGCATAAAACACAACAATAACTAACTGTGATCAACTTTAACAAATAAAATTCCCACACTGTATGTAGCATCAATCTTTCTTGGTCGGCCACAGAACAGTTTCTCCTCAGAACATCAACTTCTTGGAATGAACATAGCCTTTTCTCTCACCCTGAGTTACTGGTTTCATCCTACTGCATATTTTCTTCTAACTGGTTGATAAAAACATGTTTTTAGTTGCTTTATGTCAAAGGATCGCTTCTGGTTTTCTTCACTGATGATTGGAAACCCGGTCCCTTCCTACCTGCCTGCACATGGCCATGTTCCAACTCATTATCAGTATATTAGCCAGGCAAAGTGAGCCATCTATCAGGCTGCACCAGCGACAGCATCCAGTCTGGGTGTGAGCAGGAATGTGTTTTTTCTTTCAATGTTTTGAAAGGGATTAGTAGGTGTTCACCAAAGCTAAAACAATACCATCCCTCACCACTGGATCCAGCTGTTCTCCATCTTCTCCTCCCGCCATTGCCCTTCATTCTTGTGTTCTGAAAGATGCTGTGACCACTTTATCCAATATAGTCATTCATCAACTTCTTTCTCTGCTTTACAGTTTCAAAGAGCTGAAGTATCATAAATCTCTTTCCTTTCCCTCAGTTCCTCTCACTGAGACCTCAGCTGGTCTCATTCTCTGAGTTTCTGAGCTCGTCCTTCTCTACTCGCCATTATCTCCCCATTTTTCCACATCCTTTTTCGCTGCTCCGCATAGTGGGTGGTCTTTAATATTTGTCCCCTCAGGTCTTCTTTTCTTCTTTATCTATAATTCTCCCCTTGAAAACCGTCCATCTTTCTGTCCTATTCGAAACCTCTAATTCTAGAAACTGTGCCCTGAGAAAAATATTCATTGCCACCGAACAGCCACTGCGTTCACCCACAGAGTAGCACGACCTGGTCACTGACTCAAAGAAACATGTGCAGAAGAAGAAACCTCCTCCCCCCAAAAAACCATCAGAAACATCAGTGATTGCAGTAGATTTGTGCTGAACAGCTGGATGTTCTCGGTACGCACTTTTAGCACCACTGTAGGCGTTTTGGTCATTGACAGATTTGTCCACATTTGTAATTATATTGATGTAATAAAAACCTTATCAGTCTCTACCAGCCTGTAAATGGTCTCTATGAGTGACTGAGCTACTGAGAGGAATCAAATGATGATTAAACAAAGTACATTTATTTTGAGAATCAAATTATTTTCATTTCCAATTAAACTGAATGTTCCTATTTGAACTATGCAGAAACAGAATCAATAATCAACCTATTAGTAAACACACTATTTAATGACAAATTTTTAAAAAATCAAAACAAAATCTATAACAAATAAAAAAACAACAATAAGCAACTAATTAAGGTTTATATCCAAAAGAACCAAGTAATGAATGTTCTGCCTAATTGCATATATTTTGAACCTATTTTCTATCATAGCTAATTTTAAAGAAAAGGTTTTGCATAGGAAAAAGAGATGACGTCACAGTTGGACACCGTCGGTCCACTGGCCTCCCACTGAACTGCGACGGTAAACTTGAAAAGAGGGCCCTTTGTCTGGTCTGAAACGAACCTGTTGCCTGACCTCTTTCTGGGAACCAGATTTGGAGCTCAGCAGTTGCAGTTGTCACAATCCCATGTCTGCTGCCGCCAGCTGCCAGTATCTTGACACACAGCTGCTGTTTGGCCACGAAGGTCACTCTCACACTGCCTGGCGCTCCGACTCCTCGGACCGGCCTTTGAATGTCTCAGTGGTCCCTTCCTTTGGACGATGTAAGCCGTCCAAACAGACGCATCTCACTGAATACAATGTATTACTCTTTAGGGCAAGCTAAATCAAACTGAGCGCCAACTTTGTTTGAAGCGGTCAGTTCATAGCGCACAAACTCCTCTATTAATCTGAATGGATAATAAAAATCTTCCCATTGTGAAGCCATCTGGTGCCGAGAACATCAACCAGAAAATATAGGCAAGAGAGTCGCACTGCTTCAGCTCGCCACTGAATTATGAACACAAACTGTTGCCATCCGGTCAAGCATACCCAGTTCCACATTATAAAGAGATTAAACTGAGAAATGCCCTTGTTTATCAGTCAAAGGTTTATAACATGTATTTTTATTCTGTTTGTGTAAGTGTGTTTGCAAACAAACACGTTGTGACGTCTGATCCATTTCTGACGTGTTCTGACAAAATCTTATTGTCACGACAAGATATTGTTATGATGATGTAAACTCACGCTAATCTCCCATGTTTGAGACATGCATTGAAATATTCCAAGTAAAAAATAAAGAGGAATACTTCAATTCAAGAATAAACAAAAATCCAAACTATCATGAAAATGTTTGTTATATTGCAAAGTCATGTCAAACATGATGTCCTATAAGTTTTAGAAAATAAAATCTGCGGGATTAGAAACTCTTTTGAGCTTTATCAAAAGCTATGATGAAGGTTTGTTTTGGACACAAAGAAGAGTGAAAGGTTCGTGTATGCGTGAGTATGTAGGCGAGAAAAGTCATATTTCTATTGACAGGTCAACTAATAGTTGTTCTTGAGGCTTTGGATTTTAATCAGGGGTAAAGTTCAAAGGGGACTGAATACAAATGCATGCTGCGCTCCTGAGGTTTTTGTTGGAAACATTCAAAAAACAAGATTTTTTTTTTCCATTTCAGCACCGGAACGTTTTAAAGATGCTGCCTGTCACCTTTCTCACCTTCAGGTGAATGAAAGGCTTTAATCTTGTGTGTTCAGACAAACGTCCCTCTCCGTCCACATTCAGTGCGAAACAAAAGCAGATAAACCTTCTGAGGAAGCAAAGCAAACAATTCAAACACGACTTTATATGTGATTTGTTAAACAAATCATTTTGCCGCTTGTTGGTCGGTTTTATTTGTGTTTATTTATTTATTTATTTTTTCCCAGAAAGCAGATGACGGAGCCATCTATTACATGACCCAAAGCTCTATACATCTGTCATACTACAGACTGAAAATCAGCAAGCCAGATGCTGCCACTGATTATAAACAGAAAAGCACCAAAGGAACCTTGGTCTGTAGCCATTTGTTATTCAGTTGTATTGTATATCAAGCTGTTTGGGATGAAAGCAACTCTTACACATAAAATCAGGCATCTGTATTTCGTTAATGCAGTTGTGAATATAATAGGTTTATTAGTGTTCTTAAAACACTTAAAACTCTCTCAATCATTTGTTTTGAGAGCCGAAGATCTTCATAATTTACATTCAAGTTAAAAAGACTGAAACCAAAGTTATGGCTTGTCTGCCACATGGTGTAGAGCAATGAACTATTTCTGTTCTGCCGTAGTCACACAGTATCATCGCCGTTTGCTGCATAAATATTGAAGCTACTATTTAAACAGTTCTGATCAAACAGGAGTCAATCAAACAGCGCAGAGGGTACAAACGGAGGGTGTTTGCGTGAAAGAGGCATAAAACAAAACGCTGCCAAAAAAAATTCAAACAGCTCAAACTGAGTCTGAAACTGGTGCATCATGCAGGAAAAATCAAGGAATGTAACCATTTGATCATCGTTAAGGTCCGTGTTGCCTCTATGACTGTTGCTGCACATATATATTTTTACGACTTGCTGCTCTCAATCACTTTCCCCTCAACTGAGGCTCTCTCTGGAGGACTTTTGTATTTGTTTGTACGATAACAATGCTTTGCAGAAACAACTGGCATGATGCATTCAAACCGTCAGCAAGAGGCAAGAAAACTCCTAATTAAGCAGTGTTTGCAAAATCACATCAGACAGTCGGACATTATTGGAGTAAATTATTGTTGTCTGATGAAACTCTTAAAATCGTTGGACATTTAGACCAACAATTAAAAACGGCAGGCCTGCACACTGTGACAAATGTTGTTAAAAACACTTTACGCCGTGTTGTGCTTTTGACTCGCATGTTCTCGATTGTTGTGACCAAAGTTTTCAGTAGTTGTGTCGGTGTTGGAGCAGAGATTTTAGGTTACAGATGAGAGCTGAATCATTTAGCATTTAAATCTGTTTACATGGTACAGTTTTCTTCAACAGGTCTGTATTTCTGTCAGCTGCTCGACTTCACACTTTGCGCCGCGTCCAGGCTGAGCGGATTGTAGCGCAGAGGTGGAAGCGAAGCAGAACAAGCCACCGCTGCTCCTCTCGTAACGAAATACAAGCAAACATATTGCAGAGCTCTGTGCAGCAGATTCTGGAGCAGTTAAGGGGAGAAGCTAACTGGTTCTGATCACATTAACACTCGATGCTGCGCGGTGGCGCACAGAGGAGCGGCTTCATGGACTTCAGCCGTGGAGAGCAGCAGAACGAAAGTGAGACGTAAAAGTTTACCTTAAATGCTTCCTTAAGGATGCTGAGCAGGGCTGCGTACAGGAAGATTTTAAAGAGGGATAAATGGAGGCCAAAGATGATCTTGGCGCGTCACCTCTAAATAAAAACCCGGGTAAGAAGCAGGAGAGCAAGCAGAGCTGGGATACAAAGTAAGTTGCAGACATCGGACCGAAGGTCATGAAGGTCAACGGCTGAACATAAATAAATAAAACAAAACCTTCTTCTAGCTGAAGCTCTTTATCTTCCTTCTTAAGTTATTATTCATTAACAATATTATCCACATAAGACTTTCTCAGCAGGGTATTAATAGGGCGACCTAATCTGATAAATAAGTATATTTATCAGAATAATTTCACATCTGCCAGTTTGGCAAGCGTAGCTCCAAACCTTTTGCAACCGCTGATTCAAGAATTATTGATTTTTTGTGATCAATACATGATCACAAAAAGAAAATCAATGATGCTTATTAGGAAGAAACACTGTTGGAATGTCTTGTCTTGTGTTTCCCCCATTTAATAATTTCTGCCATGCATCATGGTCGAGAAATGATCTGGAAAAAGTTCTTAGCTAAAAACTGTTACATTAATAATTTTATGAGTGCCATAAAACATGTAGAAGGAAGACGGCAAAAGGAATGTCAGTGTTTTTCTTTAGAGGTTACCGTCTTCAAACATTCATCTCCTGCCATTTGGTCGGTTTCTGAACTTAACCTTCACCAGTGTCTCAATATAAATATTTCAGTCGCCGCAATCAGTAACAAGTTTAAGGTTAATACTGAAGAGGCACATAAAGGTAAAACAAAACATAATAATACACTTTTATATATTTAGATTTTATATCGTCAAAATGGCCTGTTGTCAAAAACAGTTTTCTTGTATTTTTCTTTAGAACAACTGATAATTGTGGGAATGAATAACATAATTATGTGCAGAAGCAGCAACGATTAAAACAGTTGCAGTTTACTGGTTTCAAAAAGTAAAAATCATTACGCCACTCTTGACAGCTTTACCGTCATAGATTTCTACTCAACTTCATTTTATGCCCCTTTAGCAACTGGTCACACAAACCCAGGCCACACAGAGAGCCAGATGGCGTAAAAAGGCTGGGATGGGATTCTCAAGCATTTCCAGTTAAGTCTTGCATTGGCCTCACAAATATTGCTACTGTCTGCCAGAGCCCTTGTACCTGTCTGCCTCAGTAATCTGCCAGGGAGCAGACAAACATCAGTGGGTCTTATCTCTACTTTTCAGGAGCAGCGGAGAAAGAAAGAGGAAAAAAGACTCAGACCCAGAAGCAACAAAGACAGGAGCAGCCTGAGGGGGAAATAAAGTTAATTAAGTATTTTCTTATTCATAAATCTATAACACAGACATGCAACTTACTCTGGAAAGGCTGAGTTCACCAGATATGTGGCGTGCGCCTTTTGTTAAGCGAGTGAAAAACCCTACAGAGAGAGGTGAGAGAGACAACGAGGAAGGCCAGCGAAGATTACTTTAACATTTCCAATAAGGCTCAGCAGCCCGATTTACACAGACACAATCAAGAATGTTGAAGTTGATGCATACCGAGAGGCTATAGTGCACCATCTGCATCGCAGTGATAGTCAACACTCAAATCTTATGCAAGATTGCACATGTGGGCAATGAAACTGAAACGGACTCTTCAAATCACTTTCCCCGAGCCAAAGTCAGCAAAAAGTCACATTTTGTCAGTAGTGGGTTTCACAGGGCGCTGATGCCTTGGAGAATTTCAACGCCTCTAAAGCGTAGCGTGTGCTCCGGCATTTTTATTCATGGGGAAACTGGAGCCGCACAGTGGCTTTAAAAACATGAAAAGTGTTTTGCCCCATGTGTGAATATAAATGTGGCCGCACCGTTACCAGATCACATGGGCGTTGGTAATGTGATTTCAGCCGACGCGTCGCTGTGGAGTGTGTGAACGTTGTCATGCGGTGCAAAGGTTTCTTTTTTTTTTTTTTCCCCCCCATAACCATTAAAACGCCCAACACACCCATCAGTTTGCTTTATCAACTAAAACATTTCTGCTAAAATTAATTCATTTAACACATTTTCGCTATCTTCTAAAAATATGCATGGCTTTTTTAATTATTTGTACTTTTATTTCAATTAAATATTTGCTAAGACTAAACAGTTGTTTGTGCTTTGTGATTTTTGTCCTGCAGCCACAAATGAAGAACCTCCATATCACTGAAAACAGTCAGCTGGTGTAAAGACAAATCTTTGTCCTCACTTTTTTTGTAAAAGAAAAAGGAGGAAAGAAAAATGAAAAAAGAAGAAGAAATGCGTTTCAGTTTTCTGCAGCTTCTTTTTTTGGGGGGGGAAAAGAAAAAGGGCACAGAGAATCAGAGATAAATTCCAGCTAGAGAAGGACGACATTAAGTGAAATTATTGCCTGTTTTTTTGCTATGCATCATAAAGGGTTTGCAAAACATTGTCATGTGGATTTTTTCCCTGCTGACTGAAGCCCAACTACAACAGTTTGCATGTTTATTACGTCCTTAAAGAAAGGAATTAAGTCTCTCTTTTGGAAAGCGCTATTGATTATGCATTTAGGAGAGATGAAAAGGTGTAATCCCATCTCAGGAAGCTTTTCCAGAACCTGGGATATTTTTCTGGGGTCGATCTTTATTTCATTTTCACTTCATCTGCCATGGTAAAAACAGATCATCAGGGTAGAAATTATTCCAGTTTGAACTCATATATAGTTGGGTTTTTTTTTCGCAAACTTTAACTGAGCTGGATTTTGAACCAGGATCATTTTAATCTGAGAAGATCATATTAAATCCTTTAGTCAAGGTAATATTTTAGGTTTATAAACTGCTCATGTAAGTCTGCGTTATTCTATCACTTTGAGTTAGAAAGTAATGAAACCTGCCAGTATTGCTACATGTATATGTGCAATGCTCTTTGAGAAAACATGTAGCTTAATTTTATGACCATCTTTCACATTTCTTCCTTTTCTCAGAGTTTGAAAATACTTGTATTTTGTTCCTGAGCGTAATCTGACATTGTTGGTGTGAAACAATGGCTTGTGAACCAGATCAGACCTTCAGTTTTTCTCTTTCATGCCAAAAAAAAAAAAAAAAAATCCAGCAAAGGCAAAAGACTGCAGCCTTGAAACAGATTCAAAAGACATGATTACAGCTTTGCTTGGAGTTTGGAGTAAACACTGCAGAAGACTCATTGGGCTTCCTTGTCTTTAAAAAGAAAAAGAAAGGAGTTTTAGCCAAAATTGGACAATAATCAAAATAAAAACACAAGGTGACCCAATTGTGTGAGTGGCAAAAGTAAAAAAAAGACCCACATATGTTTGGATATATATTACAAGGATGGATAAAATGTGAGCAAAAGAATGTTCAGGAAATATCTCCTCTTTAACAAAGACAGTAGAGAACAATAGTTCAATAAAAACTTTTATCATTTCACGATTTATCAAATAAAAGAATTGTTCAGGTGAAAGAAAGCTCACCATAATTTATCAGTATCTTTGCTATTAGGCCAATTAGGATGTAGTATTCTCAAAACAGAAGGTTGAAGAGTTTTTCAAGTGTTTCTTTTCTTTAATTATGGCAAAAGATTTAAGTGAGAAAAAGATGTCACCTTTTCGTTGTTACCCCTCGTTTGTCCTTGCATCACCTCAACTGTGTCTAATCTTGCCAGATTTTCTTCAAATTGTTCTAAATTGCTTTGTCCGGAATCCTTCCAGGAGTTGTGCTCTCATGTGTAGATGGTCTGCTAATGAAGCTAACTAATTAAAGAAGAAAAGTGGAGGTGTTTGTTTTTCCTTCTCTAGCCCACAATAGCAACACGTTTTTAGGAATCATTTAGAAAACTGGAGAAGAAGGTGGCAATCCAAAAAGTTGGCCCTGAAGTTTACCAGTGATAATTCACATCGTGGCCATTTTCCACTCAAATTAACCTCTCGAACTGAAAAACGTTCCTTCAGCAGTTTCACCACAAAACAACACTGACAGCTTTGAAAAGCCGCCATTCTAGTGGTGGTGCAACACCTTTTGTTTTACCTTAATGACCTGCAGCTTCAGAAAATAAATTCTCACAGCAGTCAGCTGTTTGACCACATCATCCAGATATTTGAACGTTTTTAGGTTGTAAATTATACACAGTTGTGGTTTTTGCTATTGGTTATATCATCGACTGTCCAGAGCGGCTTTAGAAATCGGGCAAAATGAAGAGAACATAACCTGGGAAGTTGCACTGTAAACAATTTTTCTATCACTTTAAAGCCTGTGCAGCCTGTTAGACACTGTTAGCATCTGAGAACAGTGGAGACTGAGGGACCGAGTTGTTGTGGGACTACATTGCATTTTAATACTGATTATTTCCTGTATTTTGACTGATTTACAGGAATCTAACAGAGCATAATTTTAGTGTATTATGACACAACTCCAAATATTAGTTTTAGAATCATCTTTACTATACAGACTTCTCAGAAGGAAGACGTAACTTGTTTAAAACTGTCTTTCACAACATGCATCTTAAGTAATTGGGTATGATCTCCAGAGAAAAATGTGCAACACTTTACAGTCCCTTGCACAACAAATATGTCTTCATTGCTCAGTATTCCCGACGCATGAATAATAGAGCAGTGAAAAGAGTAAGCAAGTGTCTCAGCAAGAGCAGCGTTCAGAATGGCCACCCACAGCCGACAAGCCACCGTGTTTTCAAACAAAACGCTGTAAGAAAGCCGATGATCCAAGAAGCATCAACAGCTGCTCTGCCTTTGCTGCAATGCAAACACATATTTTTTGAATTAGACATTGGAAAAATCAACTAACACAGAATGGATCTAGAATTAAGAGTCGTAAAGTGGCAGGATTGTCTCCAAGTCGGTTACGGCTGCAAAACGAGGCAGCTTGAGAAATAACCCTCATTTGCCCTTTTGATGATTTATCCCATTAATCCAGCAAGAATGTTTTAACCTAATTTCTAATCTAGTTTTTGTTAACCCTCCTATTTTAGTTGAATATAATTTCATCTTGGAAAAGCTCGATATTTTAAGATGACATGACAACAACACTGAACGTCTGTTTTCCCTCCTGCTGTGAGCAGTCATCAATTATTCATGCCAGGAGCGGAGGCATCGTCACGCTGCTACTTAACATAGCAGTCGATGTAAAAACAACGTTTGATATTGTAATGTTTTCGTGCTACAATGCTACCGGCAACATTGACTCAGCCTCTGACCCTCCTTCCAAACAGCTGATTGAAAATGAAAAATGTTACAGCTGCCAGTAAAAACGACTTGACTATTCCAACACCAAGACTGAAATTAAAGAGACATTTTTTTTTACTTAAAATCAGTAGAGTAGCTTTGCAAACATAAAACTGCGATATCCACTGGTTTTAGAGAAAATACTAATTCCTGCAACTGAATAAGCCAACTGGATTAAAGACAACAAAACGGAAAATAATAGAAATCCAAATTGGGGACCAGCTCATTAGATCAGAGCAGAGCCATGTTTCATTTGATAAAACACTTATTACAATCACCGCACAACGTGACCAGGAACGTTATTAAATAATAAATCTTAAGGCAACATGAGTCGCATGAGGACTATTCTCAAGGAAGTCAAAGAACATTTCTGCCAAAACCTGAATAAAAGCACTTTTACAAAGAGCCAAATTAGTCACCCTGTCAACAGCATTAAAAACAAGATACATAATCTTCCCATCTTCCATTAATTATTTTTTTCACATGAACACGAAGACAAACTAATTGTTTATCGATTCCACTGCATTAGAGTGTACTGCATGGTGTGCTGCCTTCGTCATAATTTTCGCAACATCATGCAACCCAGCGAGTTTTTTTATGTTTTTGTTTTATTTTTACATTTTATTCCTCCTATTGAAAGATTATCAAGCAAATTGTTGCTTTCACAAAACATCCACAGACTCGCTTTCCTCTGAAAAAGTTCAGGCAATTAAACAGCTTTTTGTTCCCTTTTGTAAATAAATCTTTCATCCAAAGGTCAAACATCCATGACTCTGAACACGGACTCCTACGTTTTCCTTAATTTCCTTTGATTTCAGTTTATATCTTGTTGATGCAACTGGGGTTGTGTAGTCATAGAAAATTGTGTCGAAGTCTATTTTAGTCAACAATTCAATGATTATTTACTAAATTTGGAAATCGTGCATTTGTTTTTTTTCCTTCCTTTGAACATTTCCTTAAAATAACAGAGCGTTTATCAAGATGGAGGATCTAACACTGAAAGCCACTGCTGTCCACCAGGAGAGATTTGCTCTCTTTCTGCCATTTTTACTCACACTGATTCTTCAAAACGTGCAAGAACTATTTACCTACTAAAAAACGTTGGTTCTGTCGGTCCTAAAACTTCATATTAACTCAAAATAAATTCATCTTGAATAATTGTGCCACTTACTTACACCAAATGAGCGTTTGTATCACTAAGAGTTGGTAGAGTTTATTATGGTACATTAGCTTATTGAAAAAATGATCCTTTTTTTATGTGGACTTACAGCAGTCAAATCCAATCAAGCGGAATAATCACCAGTCCGGCCATCAGCCAATTTTTTTGTTCATCTCAACACCGAAACTAGTCATCCATACAATACTTTATTGGATCTGTGAGGGACAGTCTTATTTAAGTGTTTAAATGTTGTAACTCATCTTCGCTTGGTCAGCGTGCACAACAAAAAGCAAATCCATGTCTTGAAATTCGCAAAATGCAAAGAATATCTGACTTCTGGCTTTCCAGATAAACCGAACGCAGAACGGTTGTATGATTGACTGTCTGGTTAGACTCTGACATCATTTCGGTTTATTAAATCCGGGTTTAAATTGCTTCCTGAAGCAGCAGGAGGAAAACCTTATTGCCAATGTTGTTTTAGCAGCACTTTTAACACTCTTCAAACTTTCACTACTTCGTCTCGCACGCACACAGCTGACAGGCGTCAACGTCAAAACCCAAAGTTCACAGATGGCAGGAAGACCTCGTCCTTAAACTCATTGTTATTCATCAGTTCCTCTCCCCGCTTCATTCTCTTCATGCCGTCATTGAAAAGAACAGGTGAGTGGCTGCTGATTACAAAACATCCGCTCCTACCTTTGATCTCCTGAGGTGTGGGCCTTTAATCCATCTTGCAGCACAGAGGGCTGTCTGATCTACGTGGTTGTGGTAGTCACTTAGCTTCTCGTCATCTCACGTACACATATAGTGCGAGCCAGCACCTGCAGAGGTGTGTGTAAATGTACACGCCGACACACAGTCTGGTTCCTTTGAGGTGAGGTGCTGCTCGCAGGACCCCTGTGAAAAGATAGGAGGTAAGAGATGCAAAATTAAGAGTCTGAAAAGAACAGAGAACGTTTCATAAAGCACACAGCAGCTTTGGAAATAGTCATTCATTAAAAATGGATCAGTAAGCATGTCGCAGACTTTTGACTTGCACCGTAAGAGCATGAATAAATTCCAACATGCATAAAAAATATATATATATATATCAGAGAGCAACTTATACGGCAAACTTTAAAATAAATCCTACAATTCCACACGAATCTTTATAGCCGTGGGCTTGCTGTTTCTTGTGCGGCGTCTTCTTCCGCTGCCTGATCACTAACGCTGAGGACGGTCGTTTATCAACCACAAAGCAAATTCATGATCTGCCTTGTAAACCAGAGTTTTAAAGTTCACAGTGCTGTGTTGCTGATGGCCTGGTTTTTGTGGCATGTCCCTTACTCAGCCAGATTGCCTTCCTGTTTAAACAGCACATCTAACATTTTTCTTATTGTCACTGCACATTCCTTAGAAAGAGCCTCTGAAGCTCATCCTTCACAGCAAACCTCAGCGGATGGTGTTGCAGGATAGTTTCTGCAGAAAATGAGAAAGCAAATGTCACTAACGACATGAGCATTAATCTCGTGTCACTGCAGTTTAATGGCGCCCGTACTCGGCAGAGAATTAAAAGTTCTCCCTGGAGACCGACCTTGTCAATTAGCACCGGGGTGAAATCATCAGAGGGCGTGCAGAACCTGCTGCGGCACATGTTAAGATTCTCTACACACATAAAGCTCCTATCTTCATCTTCCCACTAAATTAATAAAGGGATCTTCTAACATGCAAATCTTGAGTCACACATGCTTTGACCGGGCAGCTTGAAAAATGAGGGCGTGATTGAATCTCGCCTTTAATCTATGAATCATTTGAGTATCTGGCCTGCCAAAATGTGAGCACTGATCATCTAAACGACCTCAGATTAATTACTGCATTTCCAAAAGTCGCCAGAAATGCACACACCAGGCATCAAGTAGATTCAATGAACAGCTGTCCGGAAAAGTGAGGGACACTCAGAAATTGAGATTTTAATAGAAAATACTGAATTATTCATTAATGAGGTTATTAGATGTTTAATTTGGATCATATTAAGTCTCGAAAAGGGCATAAACAGGAGGCAACTGGGCTTCCTTTCTTCATTGCTAGAAGATGCTTTGCTTCAAATGTTTGGCGGCTCTTCTGTTCAAAACAATCAAAAGTTTAAGGTTTAACATTTTCTGCTGGTCATTGTTTTGAGAAAATCTTATAACCACAAACCATCCTGTGTTTACCAGCTGTGTGAACAGAACAGTCAGCTGGTACTGCAGAACCAAATACATGTAGCTCATGACTAGAGATGCACCAATCCCTCCATATTTCCCCATGTTCATTAAAGGCATCACAACTCAGAGCTCCCTCAATTTTTAATCTCTGAGCAGATCAACCAAGAGCATGTACTCATATCCTGAAATGCTGTCTTAGTTCAACATTTGATTTAATAAGATGCACCACTTGAATAACATTCTACTTTTGCCTTGTTGGTTAGAATATTTCCCCCAAAGTTTCGGGGACTGAGAAGACGTTTTTAGTACACGTTGTATTGTGCTTATTTTTATTTTTATCCATGACCATTGGTCAAACGAGGCCTCTGGTGCTGTTGATATTCTCACTTTTGTTGTGACCTTTTGGACAAGTAATCAATGAAAATTTGCTGGTTTCATTTCCAGGCCTTTGCTCATCTCATGGTCGAGTCTACAGGGGAATTATCACATATGAACTTCTACCCCATTGGAATAAAGTGGAAATCCAGTTCAGTAGAATTCAGTTCAATTTAATCATCCACCCATCCATTTATCCATTCATCCATCCATCCGTCTTGTCATTGCAGGACTGTGGGAAGGCTGCTGCCCATCACCAGCAATCACTGGGTGAGAAGCTGGCGACCCCATGGACATCTGAACTAGGTCCAGCGTCAGCTGCAGTTTCCTGAGGTGGGCTGAAGACCAACTGTGTGGCATCATGGGATACATGTTGAATCTGAGCCTGAATCCGGGGAAAGTACCACAACTGTGGAAGACCTCCAGTGTAGTACCAGTACCAAAGACTAAACATCCAAAGAACCTCAGCATCTACGCCTCGTGATAAGGTCTTTACTGGATCCGTTTTACTGGAAAATCTGGTCAAACCTCATATTTTTTTCTGAAAGAGTCTGTACTATACTTTCAGAAGAACAACATAAACATCCATGCATGATTTAGCCTTGAAAATTCCTGCTGAAGTCAATGGGAGAAAAATGTTCATTTCAGAGCACGTTTTAATTCAGCTGTAAAATCCACTTGCCTCTAATAAAGACTTTTTATGGAACGTATTTTTCAAGATCATTTATAGTAATACCAGAATAAAATGTTAGATGAAATCAATGTCTCTCTTCTGGGCAGTGTGCATAAAAAAAAACAAGGAAACTTCAGAAGTGCTGACAAAGGTAAACTTGAAGTCATAAAGATGTTGTTGCTGACTGTTTCCTTCGCCATGCTTTGCTCCCCGACCCCGTCTTCCTTACGACTTTTCCCTCAATTATTTTATCTTTCTTGGTCTTAAGCTGCAGGTTGCTGCGTGAAAAGCAAAGGCACAGAACTTATTTCCTATAAACATTGCCCAAAGGAGTAAAACTGCTATGCACTACGTTTCTGTCCATTAAAATCAATCTTTGTAACTAACATCAGCAGCGACTCTGGTTTTGGCTCGTCATAAGTGCAGTGTCAACACATTTATGACAGCAAAAAGCTTTGTTTTTGCTGTCACAAGGCATCAGAGGAAGCCATTTTATTCCATGTAATCAAGACGGATAAAGATCTTGAGATTTAATTGACCAAAAACTGCAAATAATAAACAAAGAACGGTAAATAAAGAACCTAAAATCATTTTTATGAACACACAATTGCTCAGACTCCTTACTTAATTCAAGGCTGATCATTGTAGAATGAAACCTGCATAACTAAGCATTCAAGTTTTTCTTAAAAATAAATAAATAAAATAACATTTCATACAGGCATGAAGAACTGCGGTAATATCAAGATAAATTCATGGATCCAAAGCTGTAAGAGCAATGCTCGCTTAGTTACTCCCAAAAAATAAGTATAGAAACTCATGTCAATGCTGCAGTTGCTATTAGAACATAGTGCAATGTCAAAACTTGTTAAATGATGTAATGAAAATAATGTGATAGCTTTTTTCTCACTGCTCTCTTTCTCATATGTCACTGCAATGTTTTCACTCTGTGACCTTTGAGGTCTTGAACAGTGTAAGGTGGGGGAATCTACTGCAGCGATATTCCAGCCAACATCTTGCAGAAATTGATTAAATATAGATTAAACAAGGTGTTGGAAGGAGTCCGTCAGAGAATTTGATTGGCATTCGTCACACAGTTGCTGCACTTCTGATGATGCGAGGCAGGAACATAGTCAGCAACATGTGAGGTTAACATGAAGCTCAGACAGTAAACAATGAGACTTCTCTGAACTAGGAACGTTTTTTCTTGTTGAGTTTGTGTAAATTGTATATTCTGTCTCTTGCCATTAGCTGAAAGCGGTGGAACCTGGTGTGGTCTTCTGCTGTAGTCCATTTGTGTCATGGTTTAAAGAGTTTTTCATCCGGAGTTAGTATTCAACACACCTTCATTAAAACCAGTCCTTATTTGAGCTGCTGTTATCGTTCTATCACCTTGAACAGGTAACCTGGCGTCCTCTGACCTTAAAAAGCCAATTTCAATCACATAATAATTGACTGAATGAGTTATATTTTTCAGACCAGCATATTAGTAGCTCCTGAAAAATGCCTGTTCGGCTCCAACAACCATGCTGAGCAAAATTTAATGAAACGTCCTTTCTTCCCAGATCTGATGCAGAGTTTGAACTTTGAACTTTATAAAGTGGCCAGTGAATATATTTACATTTCAAATGATTACTTCTCACTGACTGCATGTGATTGATATTACATTACTAGAGAACCATTTTCAGTATAGATGTTCTGACTTTATCCAGGAAAAGAAGTTTCCTAACAACAATCTTCCTATTTTTGGCCAAATTCATTCAACCGCTGTAGCATTATAACCATTTTGTAGAAAGCGCAACTCTATTTGGGTCTGAAAACAAAAACAGCTACTCTACTCAGTTAAACACTGAGGATTCATAAAGTTAATATATCAGATCTTAATGCACAGTGTTGCAAAGCAATATTATCCCACAGACTGGAGAGCAACCATTAAAACATGAGAAAGAGAATTAAAGTAACCATAAAGAAAGCAACACACAATTGGATGACAGCTCTTTGCATAAGAACAGTCTAAAGTCAGCCAAATGCAATTTGAGAATAAAACCCCCTAAAATAAATGTTCAGAAGAATCAAACGTTGATGTGTTGAAAGACAAATGGCTAATTCTATGAACTGGGAGGATAAAAAAAAAAAGCTTCAAGTTCCCAGGTTTAGGAGTGAGTTTATGGGAACCTTTCTGCTGCGAGAATTAATTAATCCCAAAGGTTTTGTTTTGTTTAAATAAGTTCAGGACTCTGTACATGCCAGTCCAAAGAGTGCTTATCCATGTCTTTGAGGTCCTTGGTGTCATCCTTAAATTTTCCCCACAGATTTGAAAGAATGAAACTACCTTGCAGTTTATATGCATAAGAAGCATTACAGGTTTATTTTAGTACAACTAGATTGAAACATCTGAAATTAGTTATTGGGGACGGGTGAAATTACACTTTTTGCAAATGATGCAGTCACAGTAAGTCGGTAATATACATTCTCCTGATGTTATTTACACAACAATGAACATACAAAACAGTGAATGTTGCAGTTTTGATGTCAGACGTCACTGAAAAGAATTATCTTTTACTACTAATAGTGGTTGCATTTATTCAGCAAGTTGGTTTTTAACACCTGAGATCTGAGAAAATCTCACATTAAATATAGATTCAACAAGTTAAGAGTCACAAATAACAGCTGGAAAACAACCCAGTTAGTAGATGCACCAAACTGCTGAGTAAGGCGGCTCTTTTGAGTACCGGATGTGTTGAGCTGATTCCAAATGCATGCCACACTTTACAGAAAAATAAACATTTGGAGAAATTCACAGTTTGTGAGCTACTTGGTTGGCCTTTTACATAAAACCGCATAAAATACATCAATGTTTACGACTGTAATGTGAGTTTTTCCGAGGCACAAGTTATTCATTATACTCACCTTTTGGACACAAAAAAAAAAAAAAAAGAAAAAAAAAACAACTAGATGCTCAGAAGTGGACGAGTCTGTGGAGTTGGTGTATAGGCGACACAAGCGCACCAAGCAATCACTTTAATGAAGCGCTACAAGCAGAGCCAATTAGTAAATTTAATACACCCTTGTTAACTACTATTAGTATTAAAACACTCCCAATTGCTGCCAAAAGAAACACGTATTTTGGCCACCAATGATTGCATTAACTGTTACGCAGTCCATCATTTTCTTGTCGGAAATTTTCTCTGTAAAAGAAAAAAAAGAACGCAGCGTGATCTCTGATGTTTGGCAGCGTGTGAGCCGTTTCTGGCTTGACTAACAGTCCATTGATCGGAAGAAAACGTCATGTTGATTGAATAAGCCGGAGTACGATGGGTGATAATCTTTACGTTACACTGTAAAACCGACCAGACCGGCTTCACTTAAAGGAGTTTAATTGACATAAGATGAAGAAATAAGGGATGCGTCAGTAGCATAAGTGGTGCTGAGGGAAAAAGTGGCATGCTAGACAGAACTTCTTTTTTCAGAGATAAACTGATTATTTTTATTAATTGTTAAATTACAAAATAACTGATTTTCTGTCAGACGTTTTTCAAAGCTATCAACAACAAATTTACCAAAACTTGTACATTTTCTTCAACATTTAGCCTTCCAGGTAAGTCTGTTTCATGTGCACAGATGTTTGTGGTTGTATTTATACGTGAAAACATTCATGCACAATGAAGAACACCATCAAATTTTTTCTTATGTCTCATGAATAAAAATCACAAGTGCCCAAACTAGATACATTTTGCTCTCTGCCTCTAAGCTGTGAAAAACTGTCCTAATACAGCTTGATAAAAATGTTTTCTTCAAGCAGGTTTTTCTCTGATTTAAGCCTCAAAATGTGCAAATTTAGTTGCTGCAGGAATACAACACATGCAAATTGATAAGTCATCAAGAAAATCAATGTAACACGCACAGGGTGGTGGAGCTATATGGATTTTTCTCTTCTTGCTTTAGCAAAACCAGCTACTTCCTGTAGCTGATCGTGAAAGAAATACAACTGCAAAACAGCAGCTAAGAATCGCTGCAGGTGAAGTGGGAAATTAGTAAACCCTTATACGTTTTTTCTTCACTGTGCATCCAAAAAACAGCAGCAATTCTTCTTTTTTATGTTTCATTTAAATGATCTCGTACAAGTTTTTCATAATTGAGGGATTGCTTCAAAAATGAGGTACATGCTTACATTTTTAGACGATTGTCAAAATCAATCCCAGAATAATGAGATTCAGAGTTTTGCATCAGTTTTCTCCATCCAATGTTTATTTACATTTCCTCCAATTTTGGTAAAATAACTAAATAAAATGAATGACAAATTTTGAGAATTTTTTCTCAAACGCAAAAGTTTGTTCAATTTAATTTTTGTAGGCTGCCTCGTTCACTCATATTACCTCTAACTCTGTGCACAAATTCAATTTTAATTCAGTTTAAATGGCCCCACTTCACAATTAATGTCACATATGTAAAAGCGTAGAAACTAATTGTGATGTTTCTTTTAAGCAGATGCTGAAGGAGGAAGAGATTGATCATTTGAATATACCACATAAGATGGAAATACATTTAAGTATGACGCAAATTAGCAGCATCATGTATATTAGGGTAAATTGGTAATTCAACAAATTTACCATCTCAGACATGTAGATTATTCTAATGATGCTGCTGTTGCTAAACTGGGGCTTTGAAAGTAAATTACAAATTTGATTAAAATCCATTCTAGAAGATCATTAGGAGTATTTCAGATTGAGCTTATTTTATTTTTTCCATCAGATTTTATTCAGACCATGACAGCAAGACTGGGAGAAAATGTTTCTTCTTGGCATGTGTTGAATTTGCATCGTTGGGCATCTGATGAGCCAGGTTAAGGTTTCCTCATAATTGTCTAAAAAGGGGTTTCGAGTCAATTGAACCTGAACACGGTTAAAATCCTTCTTGATCTCGACAAAAAGGACCTCGACATGATGCCAAGAACTTATGACTTCTCAACAGAACCCCACTTCGAGAAATCTAAAGTCTCTCTTTAATCGTGACCTCTGTACATAATCTCAAAAGCACATATATTCTTTTGGCTTGTGCAATGACCCAAAGTTTAGAGCTGAATCGAATGCACACCACAGGAGGCGGCGCAAAGCTGTCAAGCTAGCTGCAAGGCCCACTGAACCCTTCAGAGCTCACAACCTGTCACACTATTTTAAATCCGACATCAGCTACGCTCTTCTCCCGTTTTCAGAGGTCACAAAGGGATATCAGAAACATGAAAAATACAGAGACTTAACCGAACCCCCCACCAAACCATTTTTTCTCTGAGAACCCACACCGCCATGCATATTTCGTTCTCATCATTGCAAGTTCATACTTCTGTACGAGGTGTGTAGTTTTAGGTAACAGGTTATGTACTTATGAACCTTATAACAATCTGTGATCATGAAAGACCTTGCAACAAATTGACCTCAATAAATGGACACCGACCGACTGGAGAGCTGCAGCCGGACATGATGGAGTGTAAATCTAAAGAAATGGTGACAGGAAGATTGAACGCCTGACTAGACTACGGTCTGCCAGTCTGGATGGTGGGCTCCTCGGAAAGACATGAAAATTGTAAAGTTTGAGATGTAACAGTGATGGACTGAAAAACGTGAAAAAAAAAAAAAAGGAAAGATGAACTGCGAAAAAGCAGGCGGTGGGGGCGGGGCATACTGGGAGCTGGAGAGGCTAAGTAAGTGGCAGACTGCCACGTCGAGCATTGCAGGACAAAACAGACTCATTTAGGCGTCTGCAGTCGATGGTGGTGAATGGCAGTAGTGCTTCCTCTGCTGCTAGTTTCAGAGACGTGCCTGGAGTGTAGAGCAGTCTTCTTCCTGTGGCCTGGGGCCTTAAATCAGTTCTGCACTAGACACACCAAAGAGCAGCTGCGCACATTCTTTTTCCCACTGTTTCTCTACCTCTCTCTTTCTTCTGGCCAACAGATGTCCTATTTGCTTAGCGTGGCCCCTTTGGTGAAATGTAGGAAAACAATGCAGAGTTTGAACTTGGTGGGATTCAACAAAGAAAAAAAATAATAAATACATTTTTTGAAAGACAGAATTTGAAACAGAGCATCAGGGAGAAATAAAATTCAACGTGGACTGTAAAAAGGGATCCAGAAAGCGTTGTGTTAGAGGTCGGGTATGGAGGTTTCTCACTGAGCTCCGAGTGATGAAATGCTGGAGGCTTACAGAAAAATGGAGATGTATACCTGGGGTAGTTTTGACAAGAAAGGAAGCATTAAATAGAGGCTTATTTTATCCAGGCTGGCTAAGTGTTATACTGAGACTAGTAAAGTTAGGCCTTCCCTTTACGCTGTTGCCCTTGCTTCTGTCGAGGGGACGCCTTGCATTACAAAAGCTACATCCCTTTGAATCCTGTTGGGCTTTAACCTTACCCGAGGACAGCAAGTGCCCACTTTTCCAACAGTTGCTCATGGTAATTTATAATGCATGACCTGAAATGTTGCATTCCTCCCTAAGGACACACACACACACATATATATATATATGCATAATCGACGACAGGTTTTATGAAAGCAGATGGTACACAGCACTACATCCAGAGGGATGCGTTTTGCAAAGAAATCCGCTGCTGGCAAGGCTGCAAGCCACAGATATTTCACTGGGTTGAAAAAAGAGAGAGAGAAAAACCTCCAATATTGCATCAAGATTCAAATGCCCTTGTCATACCCATCAATATCAACAGTTGAGTTATAATCACCACCAAAACCAATCTAGTTGTCACCAAATGAAAATAAAAGACTTGTACTTGTTCAGACCCCTAGAGGTACGACTATTTCCCATCAATATGCCAGAAAGAGGCTTTAGGTGTGGACTTTTATTGCACACATGCAAAGTAAACATAAGCTTCCTTAATATTACAAGTAGTCATCAGTATCTGACAACAGGTAATTGTTATTAATCAAATTAGGAGATTTAAATGAAAAACTCAGGTGAGATAAATATGTCTGGTTTGACTTAATGTATCAGTCTACACACAATCTTCTATTCATGGGGACATCATGAAAAACTATTAGAATGTTACATTTCCAAAAAGATCTACGCTGTTGCTAATTAGTGTGCAGTGAAATTTGATTGAGTGCAATGAGGATTTTCCATTTTATTTTCATTTGGTTGCTCAGACACTTCCTGGTTTTCGTTCTGTTGAAAAGCAGCAATTTGTCTGCGATTTTTGACCTGAATAACGCTCTTCTTTCGTCGTTGTTCAACGCATTTCAAAATGTACGTATTACTTTAACTGATTCTCGTTTAGATTTCATAATTAATTCTCCAGCTTTGCTTTATTTTACTTCCTTCTCACCTTGTTTGCTGCCGTTTCACTGACAAAACTGATGAGATGCTTGACCGTGAGGACGAGCTGACATGGAGAAAGGATGGTTCTGTGAAGATCAGTGGCTGCAGGGAATTTTAACCGAGTCTAGTAAATTTAGGCCTCTAAAGATAAAAGATCTGGCGTCAAAAGCCTTGCATGCTTGCTGGGCTGTCCACCTGCGAATCAAATCAACATAATTATAAATGAATGTGCAAAGGTACATGTGTGCCTATGCGTGTCCTTGTGTGTGTGCTCATGCACTCTAGCGAGTGGCAGCTCAAGGACAAGGTGTGCAGATATGCTCTAAAAGCACATGCATTAAAATAGTCTGTGCATATTGAAATAGAAAACAAGTTGTAAAAAACGGGGTTGTCTGAGTAGTCAGCGACTAGCAGCGATCAGTGCGAGTCAACTTTGGAATATCAGGGAGAAATTATCAGGATTTCAAAGGAACAGTCGCTCTCAAAGCTAAAAAAAAATGTATTTCACATATTAAAGCCCCTTTAAATACTTTTAATATTTAAAGGGGTTTCTCTATATTAAAACTTTCCAATCTAAAAATATACTAATTTGATTGGCGTTGTGAATAATTGAGCTCTTCAGAGAAGAATATTAATCATGCTGTTTTTTCTTCCAAGCACAACAAAAGGGAAACGTTGTGATTCATAAAAGTCTAAAGCTGCTTCCTCAACCTTAAAAGGATCATTGGGTTCCACATTAGAATCACAAACAAACATTATGTCCCTTTCCTGCTACTGAAACTTAATTATGAGCCACATATGATTAGTTATGGGATACATTGGGGAGGCAACATTCATAACAAAACGCACTTAAATTAGAAAAATAAGAAAAAAAAAAAAAACTAAGCAAAAATTTATTTGTCCTATGTCCCTGTATTTGTCAGAAATTTATTTTAAAATGCATGTAGACAATAAACAAATAGTTGTGAGGAACAGGGTCTGCCAGACAGGTACACATTAAACTTTCCAGAGATTATTTCTTTGATATTGCAGAAAGATCAATGATCGCAGTGAGAGACAATATTGCCGATGCTTTAGGGAGCAATATTCCGTGTATTCATTTCTTTTTTATCACATTTCCATTAAGTTTAGCGTTTAGGAAAATAATGACTTTTTTTTTTTTTTTCCCACCACAAACAATCATCTTAATTGGGATTTGGACCTGGAGGCTTAAATTTTATGATCGAATCATGATGGCGTTATATTGTGGTAAATGAAAATGTGTTTTAAGTGCAATCACCCAGCTGTTGTTTTTTCCACTGATAACTGGATTTGTTTCATTAGGGTCTGTACTTAATGTGCAATGGAGAATGAGTGATTTGTGTTTTTGACTGCTGAATGAGATAATGAGATCCTTTGATTTAATGGGAAGGACGCAAAATTGGCTCTCCACGCTCAAGTACACGCAGAGGAATAAACCAACATAGCAAGCTATGATTTACAAGCGACGTAGAGATTTTCAGGGTATAGGGAGCTACTTTTCTTTGTTTCTAAGTTTCTCTGCATTCATATAAATATTTTATTTAAAAGCAAATGCTGACTGGTTGAAACTGTAAAGTGATTCCTGCAGGGACTCAACAGTAAGCTTAAAAAAAAAACAAAAAAACATGCATTATCCCTAAATGTGAGGTCTGCTAACTTTAGGTTTATTAACCAATAATCATTTCATCATCCAGTGTTTTTTGCTTATCCAATATCATGAACTGAGAGTTGCTGAACAACAGTGGTCCTAATGTTTGATCTCCAACTGCTGCTGAAATGTTTCGTTACAATAAGGTACAAGCTGTCGAACTTTTTCACACCTGACAAAAAGGGCGAGAAAGGGGAAAACATTAGCCTTGTTTGTCACCTTCCCAATTACTTAATAGATTTTGACAGTTTGGGGCTGCGCTCATTTATAGTTGATTCATGTGTAGCTTAGCAGGCAAGATTAAAAATAGTGACCTTGTTTTTGCACAAACATACAGAATAACACACCTGCAAAAAAAATAATTAGACGCATTTCTTTTGGAAAAAAAGAAAACAGTTTATGAGGGAGAAATGTGATATAAATTTCTGCAAAGAGAAGGAAAAAGAATTGAGGGACACGGAAAGTCACATTTTAGGAAAAGGTCCAGAATCATTTTTAGATTGATGTTATAAAATGTCCAGACATTTACAGCTAAATGCAGAGGATCTGGATAAGTCGAGGAAAAATGGAGATAAACTCTTCCGGTCTGATGAATTCATGCTGAACCATTTGGACTTTATTGTTCAGCCCACGTGGGAGGAGAATGGACTGAACCTCTTCCTAAAAACACTCAGAGAAATTAGCATTTGAGAACATTACAGCATATATTACAACAATCAATAAAACTCTTGGTTTCAGACAAAGAAAGGAAAACTGCAAGAAGGTCTCAGTAGACCTTGGCATTACCAATAAAAGTTTTTGTAGAAATCAATAAATACATTCTTGTGTGTTCCTTGTGTCCCCAAATTTTGTGCAACTTTGTAACTTAATTTGTGGACTAAATTGTTTAATATTATTATAATTACTATTATCTGTATGCACAGATTGCTGCCAATAGCTGGAGTGAATTTCATTACAAGAGAAAAAGATATATTTACAGAGAAAAACGATGACGTACTCAATGCTTATTTTGAAATTTACTTTAAGTTTATTAGTCAGACAAATCAGACTAATGACTAATGACAGACATGCAGTGCTCACATATACACAGACCCTCAGAGTGACACTACAGACAAGAGACAAGGAACCCTTGGTATATGCAGCACTTTGAAAACATAATTTTTGTGAAATACTTGGATTGAAAGTTTTATAACAATTAAATTTACTAACTGGCCCACAAAATGTGGCACTTTGGCAGTCTCAAAGCTTTTAGTCCTTAATGAACCACAGGCTGTGACTCTGCCTCCATCTACAATAGATAGATGGATGATTTAATTAATAAATTAATGGACACTTTCAAAATAAATCGCGTTTTACTTCATTGTCTTTCCATTTGATCTTCTCAGGTCCCCGTTTAGTCAAACCCGTCATTTCATGACAGCCATCCTCCCTCCTAAAGCCTCTCAGGAGTTTGATCAACTAAATTACATAACATCTGCCAGTAATTGCCTTACTTCTTAGAAAACAAAGTCTGAATTTCCAAGAAAACACCTGTAGGTCAAACGTACCATAAAATGCTTTTATGGTACATTTGCCCTACAGGTGTTTGCAATTTGCGTTAAAGTACAAATCTATATTCTTCTTTTTGTGAAAAAGAATCACCCAAAATGCATTTGAGGGCATTTTTATTCGTAGCATTTCTTTAGCACACCCTGAAAAAAAGGTTGTGTTCAAATTGCTAACAGTAAATCAACAGAGAGGTAAAATATTCCTTACGTCTTAAAAGCATCCGACTCTTTCAGGCGAGAATGTCGAAGCTGTGTTTAATATCTACAGTGACACAGAGCATGAAAAAGGCCAACTGTGTAGCGAATCGATAACGTGGAACCAGGCATCAAGGATAAATTTGATGAACAAGTGATAGAGAGATTGAATATTGAATGCTCTGAATACAGAATAAAGACGGGCTGCAGCATCGGCCGTGGTCGATATCGTCTTAAGTGTTTGAAAAACCAAGGAAATGCTGAATAACAGACACAAATTTGGTGCAAAAGTTCTGGAATAAATAATTATCACCTTGCTGTTTAAAAATATCCACAACCCAACTTGTGAATTCATTCTCTTTTAACATAAAAATGTAATATTTTAGCAAAAAAAAACAACATTTGAATGGATGGAGTTTGTTTCCCTGACCGTCACAGAGAAAGCGTTCAACAGCTTTCCAAATTAAAGCAGGGCTTTCTCTACCATCACCCTCTGCCACAGACAGTCATCCCTGGATTTAGCCATAGGACATGACAGGTTTAAGACCAGCCACACACTGGGCCTCCCAGTGATTTCACCTCAGGGTACGTAGTGATTTTACCATCAAGCTTTCTCCCTCCTCATGTTCACCTTCTCTCCTAAAGAATTGCACAACGTGCAGCAGCAGTCCTAAAGGTTCAATAACTGTTGAATTATGGGAATTTAATTTCAATGATGGGATTTTCTAATGCACTGTTGTCAAGAATTGAAAATAATTAGGGCAATTTGTCATTATTATATGGCACAGACATAGAAATAAAGACAAAAATCCACTCCTGACGCTTACAGCAAGAGCATCACGGTCAGAAAGCTAAACAAATAACCCAGAAAATAAGAGCCAGAGGTGTAAGATGCTGGTTCTGCTCCCGCTGTTGGACCGCAGGAACCCGCTACAGGTAGTAATATTTCACAGACTTCACTCCACTCGCAGTGAACTCTCACACCTGCTTAAAGATGCAACAAGTAACTTAAACAAACAACGATTTTACATATGTATTAAAACTTTCACTATGTAACAACATGAGACAGATAATCTCTGCATAAAATTATCGACTCCTCTGTGTGTTCTGCAGAATTACTCCGCTCAGTCGCAACCAGCCAATCAGAACCAGCATTAATCAGCGAGCCACGCTCTCAGGAAGCTCTGATTCAGTAACAACCTGCATTTAACTCTGGATGAGTATTTCTTTTTTTCTTTACATTATTTGACATAGGCAGTGTTGTGAAATTTATTGGACTTATGCATAATGCATGGCTCTGTGTCTTCTAAAGTGTTTGAGGTGACATTAAAAGTTTCATTTAAAATAGCAAAAACAGCTTAGCTGACTACTTTAAGTTATATGTGGCTCAGAAGTTTTGACCTCAGCCAAATATATCATCACTGTAATCATCACTTGGCTTAACTGTTATGTCAATTAATTTTTCCATTTTGCTCAGAGCACAAAAGAGACTCCAGGTTCAACTCCTCAAAAATATCCTGTGAAATGTGGATCTAGATTTTTATTATCAACAAAACCCCTCAGATAATAACTTATAAGTAGCTTATAGAGGTTATTACCTAGAGGTCCCAGAAGTCATTAACTGAGGATGTAAGTCGCCTTGTCAATAACTCAGATTTATGTTATGCATCTAGTATTCTCAGAAACAGCATATCGCACATTTTAAAGGGATATTGATTTAACAATTAAGAAAGGATACAAAATATTTGTAGTGTTTTTCCAGCAGCGACGGCTGCAGATGTAAAATTGGAACATTTCACATGCATGTTTTCTTTGTGAAGACATCAGTATGAAGCATTCTGAGAACTTGCACTCCAACACATTGGACATGACACGTTGCCTCAAGATATCACACATCCCATCAACAAACAGGAATTATTGTCCCCTATGTAAACCTCAGAAAATCACATAAAAAAATTTTAAAAAATGCAGCTCAAATCCTTATATTGCTGACTGAAACAGCTGTGTTGGCTTTTTCAGGGCCTTATGCAGTGATTAAAGAGGATAGCATCCGCACTTCAGGCCAGTTCTCCCTGCATCACCCCCTGTCCCTCGTCTCCTCCGCTCCCGCTTTCCTTTCCTCTGTTACAGCCATTGCGGCTAATCAGCGCCTTGAATTTAATCAGGCTTCATCTGAACTGAAAGTTGGCCCTGAGCAACAATGGTTGAGCGGGGAATTTGTGAATGAAGAACACGGTCGGACTTCTAATTATCAAAGCAGGGGGAGACAGACAGAGCTAACATTGTTGTAATTGGTCAACTTGTGGATGAGAGGGAGTGCGAGTGAGAAAAGAAAAAACGAGGAGTATTTGGAGGAAATCAAACCAAGCGACTCAAGATGGTATCCCTCTTATTTAAGTGTGATCTCACACTGAAGCACAAAACGCAATGGAAAGCAAATTAAGCCAACATTCCTTACTGCTTTACTGTTTCTCAAATATCAGCAGCAGTCAATTTTCTCCTCCTACAATAATCCGATCTGTGTACTATTGTTCCTTTATTGGAGTGTTACGATTTTTGAAACAGATTTTAAACAATTAAATGAACTGTAAACCATTTCAGTGTCAAAACCTGCAACATCTATTACAATTTTCTTTTCAAAATGTCCTGTCGTCCGCCCACACAGATGAGTGTCAAAACACACTTGGAAACAGAGAGGAAGAATAAACCAAAGAAGCAACGTAAACATTTGAATAAATGTGGTAAAAGGAAATCTTCCCAGAGAAAATCCAGCAGAGTAATTGCGCTGCGAGAGATAACAGTCTGCCTCCTCTCCAATCCTGTTTGAAATTTTTAAAAAATCAGTCTGCTGAAGCTCTGAAATTTTTCAACCTTGGATGTGGGGGTGGGGGGAGTTATGCTGACTGGCCCACAAATGGAATTCATTGAAATCCTAACGTCTCTCAGTTTCTTCATCATATTACTTGTGATAAATAGTCCCAGTCTGGAGAAGAAATAATTTTTTGCCCAATGTTTCATGATCCTGCATTTCCATAAGCCTAAGTCGATGGGTGCAGTTATTTTAATAGGTCCACTGCAGCTATGTGCTAGCAGCACATAAGACAGTATTGCAAAAACTTTCTTACATATAGATATCCAGTCACCAAACATAGCGTAAATAAATGCACACATACCAGCACCGACCCGTTGCTACTGTTCTTCTTCTGCCCACAAAAGCAGAATAATGGGTCCGACTAATAGTGATGTCTGCAGTGGAACATATTTTACTTTTATAGAGATGATCAATTGTGTGTTTTGAATGAATAGCAAAAGATAAATTTGATGTAATTGGTGCATAAAATGAGAGCAAAGTAGGTTGAAGATTTTCTATTTCTTCAATCCTATGATAAAAGATCAGGAATGGAAAAGTACCTATGTTAGAATTTAGTCTTACTTCTCATGATCCTTTTTTCTTGCGTGTATAACAGAATGACAGCTTTGATGTGTCCCACAATAACGAAGTCATTTAATTAGGTTAATGCTGATACAGACCCAGTTTGACAATGAACATTGTAATTAAAGTTCATGACATTTACATGCATTTCTTAAGAAATTTACTAAAATAACCAACAATAGTTCATCAGCATCATATGATCTACATTCTTACAAATGATCTCATTTTTAAATCAATATGGATGCAATTTCCTGCCAAATGGACAAACATTTATTGCATCTCTAATTGTTATTGGCTGATGAAAGCTGTGTTTTTATTTTTCCCCAAATTCCTTTTTTTATTTATTTTTTTTTTCATTTTTATCATTCTGGTTTCCAATTCTCTGTTCGAACCACATTTATTAGCCCAAAAAGAGTTTAATTACAGAGTGGAGGTCTGTTCTCTGTACAGAGAGGAGAGTCAAGTCTCACCCTACAGGTACGGGAGCTGCAAGCAGCCAAAATACTACATGAACTCCTTTGGTCGTCGCTTTTACTTCTCACTGATCTCAATGACTTTTGTAAAATTTCACAATTTTTTTTTGGATTCCCTTGGGTATGTTAAACTCCACCATTCTGTCCACATGATCTGTGATACATTTTTGTTGACTGTAACATATTTAAACAGATGATTAGCCCTAACTAAACTCTCACCAGAAAAACATCAAACATATATACATATATAGACTACATTTAGATTTTTATAAATATACAGATGATGTTTTCCCACTGAGCAGTGCATGAATATTGGTAGCATATTTCCACTTCAAAACCATTCCAGTTCAGATGCATATGTACATATTTTACAAGACAGAGTCTCGCTTTCTTATAAACTTTTTGCTTTGAGCAACATAAAATTTAACGAGTATCATTTCAACTCCTCTCAGTTTATGTCCAGATAGACGGCTATAAATGCAGTTTAGTGAATTTGAACTTTATTGTATAGAGTGAAAAAGATTGAGCTTTCCAGATCTCTTACTCCAGATAAATAAATTACATTTTCAATAAAATGAGCTACGCCTATAAAGAAATATGTAGATTCTTCAATCCAGAGCTATGATCCTGAAATATGAATTTAAATATTCTAGAATGCTTTCACTAACACATTTACAGTTCTTATTGGTCCTGTTGTTGTATAAATTAATATTTTTGGGTCACTCATATGGGCTGCACAGTGGCGCAGTGGGTAGCGCTGTTGCCTTGCAGCAAGAAGGTCCTGGGTTCGATTCCCGGCCCGGGGTCTTTCTGCACGGAGTTTGCATGTTCTCCCTGTGCATGCGTGGGTTCTCTCCGGGTTCTCCGGCTTCCTCCCACAGTCCAAAAACATGACTGTCAGGTTAATTGGCCTTCCCAAATTCTCCCTAGTTGTGACTGTGTGTGTGTGTGTGTGTGCCTGGTTGTTTGTCCTGTTTGTCTCTGTGTTGCCCTGCGACAGACTGGCGACCTGTCCAGGGTGAACCCCGCCTCTCGCCCGGAACACAGCTGGAGATAGGCACCAGCAACTCCCGACCCCCGTTAGGGAGAAGGGTGACGGAAAATGGATGGATGGATGGATGGGTCACTCATATGTCGTGTCATTGCCTTCATGTGCTTCTCCACTCAAAAAAAGTTCTGCTTCCAGAAACGTTTGAGCTCGCTCTCCTTCACGTGGATCGCCTCTGGTTTCGACCGGGCCGAAACCAGAGGCGATCCACATCATTCAGTTCTACTTTTGTAGAACTGAATGATGTAAATATTCTGCACTGTTTGAGAATTGCAGTCTGCCTGTAGTTGAAGTGAATGAAGCCATTCAGTCAAACATTGAATTTACATCAACAGCCCTGTGGTTCAGATTGGCTCTGGACGCGCAGGCGTCTTCTGCTAATCTTCTTAGCGTTGAACTGGTGCATTACGTCACAGGCAAACATCAGCAATTGGGTAAAATGTAAAACCTCAACACAGTCCACGCCTCCAGGAAGCAATTGTTTCTCAATAGCAGAAAGCCAGACCCTCTGTATGAAGCAAAGTGTAATGCAATGGCTTTTAACCATGCTGATTTAGATTTAAAATCCTGATGATTATGTTATAAGACTGATTACAGTTTATAAGTGAAGCTACCAAGGCAGGTCCCAGAAAGGATCATAACCAGTATTTCTAAAATAATATGTAAAATACCACCATCACACACATTTTTCTTTCCTTTGTGTTAATAGCATCGGAACATTAACTGCATTTGTGTTCAGAGGTCAAATATATTGTGCAAAGACGGACATCACAACCTTCTGTGCTTACGCACAAACGCCAACACACGCAAACACACACACGCAAACACGCGCACACACGCAAACACACACAATTGCCTCTTTTCTCCACTCTCCTCTCTTTTATAGTGTCATTCATCCTCCCTCTCTGCCTAAAGTGTGCCCATTAATATCTGTAATACTGGATCCCGTCCAAGCTGCTGCTACTGGAGCAAGGCTGTACAGTGGACTGTAGCGGGACTGAACTCACATTCACAGATTGTGCTGCAAACTTTTTTTCTCGTGGAAAAGAAACAGAATTCAAATATGAGATGGAAAGTCAGAGGCCTGCATAGGATACATGGTCGGTGTACCTAGTGTTGTTCATTTATTGACACATTTAAATAAATGTAACTAAACAAAATCCCCACATATACTCAAAAGGTATTAGTATAAACTCCACTGTATTTTGTTATTTGTGTCTGTACTGAAGTTGATTTAAATCTAGATAACCAGGGTATAAAGTAACACGACCAAAGAAAAAAAACATAAATAAATCATTAGCCACTAGTCAGAGGATGGAAAACTTACTGTGGATACCGGGTGAATACTAGCCAAGTATAAAATTCTGCAAAGGGCATGAAAATGATTCAGAAGATGAAGCAAAAGCACAATCCAAAAGAAAGTAAAGGAAGTAGGTCAGGAGAAATGAGCAGAGATCAAATCAAGGTGAAACTGGCAGCTGACACTGTGATAAGGACACAGCTATAAATACACAAGAGGACTAAACATTGAGAACTGGACGGGTCAAACGAAAGTAAAGCTGAAGCATCAGAACCAAACAAACAACTTGAAAATTCACTGTTTTTTTTTTTCCACATTAAAAATAAGTAATGTCCATTTTGCATCCGCATGTTGCCGTTTCATCCCCATTGCAGATCAGTTTTTTTCTCAAGCATTTTGGAGATAGAAAAAAAAAACAAATTCTCAACCTATAATACTTATTTAAATAGCTACACTAACTTCATTTCCTAATAAAAGACGATAAGGAGATCATTGATAATAGCTTTTAAAAATTAGGTGTAAAAGTTGGTAGAAAATGTTCCCAATGGGTGTAAAAGCTGGTGCGCTCCTATGGTTGGTATAAAACATATCAAAAAATGCTTCCTGTTCATACTGGGGAAAAAGTTGTGTCCATAAAAGCTGCAAAGTTGGATATCACAGCTGTGACGGGGCACAATAACCTGCACCCGACAACATGCAGCATCAACTTCACAACAGATGCAACAGTTACATGAATCCCTGACTTCATATTTACATTCTTCTTGTTTGGCAGTTGCCAGCATTAGAAACTTGAGCTTGAGTTGTGAATGTGTTTTATGAAAGGAACAAACCCACTCAAACATCTGATCCCGATCGTGTCACTTGGGAACATCAACCCCTTCATTAACAATGATTGCATGCCTCACTGAAGCTTTACAATGACGAGGATGCAGAGATTGATTGATTGCACGCTGCGATTTCTTTAACTGAAATTCACTTCTGAAAAAAAGGCATGATTATAATCATTAGTGATCACTCTCATTGAGAGCAGAGTGACCTTCTTATATACCTGGAGCCATTTCCATTTTTTTCCTCCCCACATTCTGTTCTCTGTGACAGAATGGTTGGTCCTTGCCCATCTTGTACACTTCATTCTTATTTTTCAACATGCAAAAAGATTTGTTCAGATTTAGACACACTGTACCAAGATGAGCAATTATGTAGTGTAAAGACAAAATGATTTGGTTTGCCTCTTTTAACTGGACACATTTGTTGGAGTCTCTCCAGCAGAAAGTAAATCCACAGACCTGCCCTTTTTAAAAAAAGTATTTGCCCACTCACAGGGAGGGGAGTTGTGAGCAGCGTGTAAACAAACATGATTGACAGTGCTAAGTCCCGCCTCCTGGCTCTGATTGGTTGTTCTTAGATGAAGCGAGGCGAAGGCAGACCTGAACCTTTCAACAGATTATCTGCCTCATCCTGCGCTGTCATACTGATAGATTTAACAAGTATGAAAATTACATACTGCAACTTTAAATGTTTGAGATCATCAAACAAATGTTTAAAACAAGCTTAACCCTAATAAACAGTCTTGATTTGATACACACACACACAGGATATAGTTTTCTTAATTTATTAGAATAACTTATTTTTCTTTGCTGATGCAGGAGATTATTTTCTTTAATTTTATCAACATTCAAGAAAGAGACAAAACAAACAGTTGAGCAATTGTTCTTATAATTTGTCCTTTTCAGCAACAGAAGTGGAGGCCTAGTTTCGGCTCCAGATCTTATCATATATGATAGAAACATCAGACCTTGACAAACCTTTCTAGGAAAAAATGTTGAAAGTTAGTTAAGAAAAACCACTCCCACTTTAAAATCTCCATAATAAGAATAAACTTTGCATTTTTACATTGTTATTTGAAGCCATATCACCACACAGACTTTTTTTTTCTCTATGTTCATATATCTAACATGTATCTTTACACCACCTTGTTTAAAGCAGTAGTGGTAGTGCACATGTTGACTGTGTCAGATTAAAAAAAAAAAAAACTCAACATGGACCAGCAGGACTGCAAAGACTAATATCACAGTCAGAGATGTGGACACATGTTGGGTTGGTTTGTCTCCTGTGTGGCAGCACAAGCCCGACAGAACCTGTTACATCCAGGTTCAAAAACAACAAGACGGATCATGGTGACCTCACCTCCAGCTGTAAACCAGAGATGATATATCTGACGTATTATGTCAACTCTGATAGTGTATAGAGTAGAAACTGAAAAGCTTTAAGTGCCTTGGGGGATAAGGCCATGTGATTTAAGGACGGCCAACGGAGATCGCTGTTTGAAAGGGTCCAACCAACAGACTTTTTCTTGTCGTGGGAAATGTGAGCTGTCAGTTTTCATTGCCAAAGACTCGCAAATAGATCCAAGGCTTCACCTATGTTGGAACATGCAGAGTAAATAAGAAGTGTTTTCTTTACTCAGTCAGAGATTTTTATGCAACTGTTTTATGTAAAAAAAATAATTAGAAAAAGCAACTAATTCAAACGATCCGAATGAAACTTCAGAAAGTCACATCTACATACAAAGAAAACGAGATTCTTTTTCGATGGTTATTTGTTTGAATGTCAAAGTTTCTAAAACATTTTATTCACCAAGTATGAATGAAAATTTGAATAAACCTATCAAATTTACATTTAAAGTCTAATTTTACAAACTTTTCTATATTAGGTCGAATATTAATACTTGGCAGTGGCCTGACAGGAATTCTGTCTTCAATGTGATCATCTCTATAAAAAGCTAAAGATAAGACAGACGGTGAGGAAACTTCCCAAGCTTAAACTTTTGGAGCTCATCACAAGGATAATTAGTGAAAAACAATGTAAAAATGTGGTGAAGGTTTGATTGTTTTATAGCCAAAAGGGGTTTCCATTGATCATTGAGAATTGTAAGGCTAATTTGATATGCCATATTTTAATAAAATGTAGAAAAACATCTTTTTTTTTTCTTTCAAAATTGATACTTGTTTGATAATGTTATATCAGAAACAAACTTCTTGGTTGAACAAATTCATCGTTTTGGGCTTACGGCGAATAAAACGGGGCATCGCCTTCGACATCAGTGAATATTTGTAATGTGTCCATTGGCGTGAAATTCACCGCTGCAGTAAGCCCCAATTCATTCATTCACCTAAGATATTGCATGGAATCCTCCTCTAGAGTAAAACACACAAAACTATCTTTTTAAGAGAAACTACAGCAGACTTAGTTATCCAATGCACAAATGCTGAAGTTTGCCTTAGCAGTTAATTCAGAAACATTATTCCTGAACTTAAGACAAAGGATGTTTTGCAGTCCACCAACTCGCTGAAAACATAGAAATGATTCCTCAAATGTAAGCTGCATGAAGCCTAAATAAGGTTTGGGAGATTTGCCTCAGCCTGCATTTCATGGTTATGCATGTATTGAATCCAAAGTGAGTAAAAGTATTGAGACTCCTTCCTGACTTAAAAAAACAGAAGAAAACATTAAAGATGGCTCCTAACTAAGCTTAAGTTAGTATGGAGTACATTTGGGCTGTTGTTGTTTTTTGCCACCTGTATATATATCTTAAATAGTGCAGTTTAAATCTATGCAGCGCTAAATCGCCAAGATGTGAAGATCCTGAATGCCAACGGTGTGGAAAATACTCTGAATTATTTTGAAAATAGCATTTTAAGATCACTGGGAATATTTAAATGCACAGGGTTACACTTCTGCTGTTCAAACCAGAACAGAGTTTAGTTTCATCTACTAAACTCAGCATCTTTAAATTATCTTAAAGCACATAAAAAAAAATTTGATTGGACAGAAAGAGCAGAAGAAAATCGACAGCATCGACAGGAAGAGCAGGGTGGTTACTACAAATAAACACACTAAATCTTACGTCCAAAAAACTAATGTCTTTTGAGTTGTGAGAGAAAGATGAGAAACCCAATTTATGGTCCAAAAGAATATAAAGTAAAGACAAGTCCCATCTGGGTTTTGAGGAGCAGCAGTGTTAAACAACACACTTCTGAGTCGAACTCAAAAACCTCTAAGAGGATCTGGTGGTCTTGCAAATTGGGCTCAAGACAACCTTCCAATGTTTACTTACTAATTATCACAATGACAGAGCAATAATTGTTACTGGTAAACAAAACACAGTGAGAGTTGAGAGTAATCTGAAATTTTACATCTGTTGTTAGAGAAGTCAGAAAACTTTGTGCGAAGGCAACACATAATGAGTAGTAAAACCAAGTTGCTGTCAGGATGTGACTTCGCCTGGAGAAATAAGTGAACGTTATTAAGTCCTGCATATGAAGGTGAGTAGTTAAAGTTTGACACTCTGGTGCATCTATGTTTGAGGCCTTTCCTTTGAAGCAAAAATAAAAATAGCTCATGAGTTGGCAGCATTTTAAGTACTGGGTGACAGACACTTGGACAATTGATTTCTGCTTTAAAGAAAATCACTAAAGCTTGCATGAGTCATGACTGCATTTGATCATCTGTGGTTCAAAATCAAAAATTTCAACAACTCTGACAGAACAGATACTCTTTGTAACATCTAAAAACAGTAGGACCACTTAATATATGTATATATTTACACCTTTCATGACATATATGAATATGTTGTGCATTGTATTCTAATTTACAGGACTGTATGTAGATTTTAATATTTGTCTAAATCACCTGCGTAATATTACATATGAAATGCATCAGCATATGATCAACATGTCTGAAAAGGGAGAATTTTTCCTCCCCTATAACTACAGTAAAGTATTACTAAATATCAGAAAACAGGCAGGGTCTAGTTTTGGGAAAAGGAAAACCAAAAGGAGTGAATACAGCATGTGAATTCAAGCAAGAGGGTCGTTTCACCCAGCTAATCTAATCACGCTGGGAAAAAGGTGTTGGTACATTCAACCACAAATTGAATGCAAAGTAATCACAAATTGAATTCATTTGCTGATCCACTGTAGTTAGACTCAGATGGAAGATTATTATTGCAAATGTACAATAGGTGTCTTTCCCTGCATGGACATTCAATGAAGGTAACCTGGGCTTGTAGGAAGAACACACCAGAGCACAATCTGACTGCAGAGGCATGAATGTTTTTCTGCCGTGTTTACTGTGAGCAGTGAAAATCAAATGCAAGGCTTCAACAAAGGACGACTTTTCTTGATTAGTCAGAACTTCTGTGTTGGTTGACATTCAAAATCCTGTTATAAAACTACTTTTAGCTCGTTCAAATTGTGGACCAGTATGATAATGAATTCTGCTGCAGCATGACACATTTTAACACCTCTACAGCAGGACTGTATAACTTGATACAATGTTGTTTCAGATTTTGACAGCCCTAATGCATATCTGTCACACTATAAGAAAAATAGATCGGCTTCATATGGATCAGGGAGCGGTACATTACATATGCAGAATCTTTCAACTGCACCTGAATGTTAGTGTCACTATACTAGCTCCCAATCTCAGTGATCCAGTACCGAGCCATCTGTCATTGTCAGTGTAATTAATCTGGTGCTATTAAGTGGATAATGAGATGCTGTCAAGGGTTTCACATCCCAGAGACTTGTTTCCTGTCTTTGTCAGAGCAGGAGAAGAAAGCCTGTGAGAAGACTGTGCTTTAGCAGCCTGGCTGCTGCTGTTGATGCCGAGAAGACTTTTAAAAAACCAACTCAGAGAACGGTACCCATGCCACAAAAATCAAGCATGAACTGTTTGAGTGGTTCTGGTAATCAAAAATCAAGAGGGGTTTTGTTTTTTGTGACTTATCCCTTCCTCCCCACCAAAAATGTTAGACATAATCATATAGTTTAAACTATACAATGAGTCATGCAGCGTAGATATGATTGTGATGGCCATTTCACAGTTTCAAGGGAAAGGTGCAAACTCTGCTAAAATTAAACTGACAGTCTGAGTACCAACTTGCTCTGAGAAAAAAAAAAAAATCGTGCGCAATCACATGTGAGAATTAAACGCCGCACCAGACAGGCCGCTACTGCTCAGGATGGAAATTGCCTTGCCACATGTAATATCTCACGCAACAGCATTGCTTTCAAGATTCACGGTATTTGCCTACTTCCTTTTCAAGAGGATTTCGCGGCGGGAATGCAACGCTTGCAATAAACTAATCCTTGGCCACCGTCACTGAACAACAACACTTTTAATACAAAACACCTTTTATGTTTTCACTTCATTTTATTCTGATTTTTTCTTGGATGTAGTGCAAGACCAACTATTTATGTGTTTTCCGATGCTGAGAAAGATCTTTTTTGTTTTTCTACGACACATGCAGAGAGAAAGAGCAAATATCCTCGGCGTTCTCCTGTTGCATTCACTCGTTCTGCCTGCTGATTCATTTACCTTCAAACCTAGAAGGTGTTTAGAATGATCGGGTTTGTTTAACCTGTTATTAGAGCAGAAGGCTTGTCAAAATAAAAGCAAAAAAACATGGTCATGAGCATAAAATAAAAATATAACGTGAATCAGTACAAAAAGTCCATCTGCAGCTTTGTGGAATGTAGCCTAGTTGCTATATGTTATGCAATTAGAAATGCTGTGTGTTTTATAAGCTTAACATTTTTATTATAAATGGTTTAAAGTATGAAAAACTGAACACATTGTAGTTTCTGGAAAAGGCATGCAAATAAGTGTAACAAGTTTGGTTCGTTAAAATAACATATTACTAATCAAGCCTCTGCAGCACAAGCACAACACACTGACGTGTTTGTTTGTTTGTTTGTTTGTTTGTTTGTTTGTTTGTTTGTTTGTTTGTTTGTTTGTTTGTTTGTTTGTTTTTTGTGAGTAGGAGGACACCGAAGGTTAAAACGATCTGCAATAAGAACCAACTCTGCAGCTACATTACAGGGTGCAAATTACAGTCATCAATGATTAAAACCTTCTGTCGCTTGATAATGGATGCAAAAAAGCCTGGAAATCCAGAAAGAAAATGTTTGGCTGGAACACAGGGTCAATAAATTGCAGTACAGTATGATACACTTTGCAGACCGACTTTAAAGACCTGGCATGTAGAAGTAGTAAATTAAACAATTTCCATCTGATTAAACGTGTAATTGTGGTTAAAGACCAGAGGGAGATCTTCACCTTAGTCTGACAGGTGCGTTGTGGCAATTTAGAGTGTTCATTTAGCATAAAAGAGACAATCACCTGAGCACTTTACCATGTTGAGAGTAAGATAAGTAAAAGTCACAATGTGGTAGTTGAAAACATCCAAAACGCCGGCAACAAGACCACCAGTCAAACCAGTCAATATGAAGGCTGAATGCTTATGGATAAATATTAAAATAAATAGTTTCAGGGTAGAAGACTCAGGCTGTCAAGAGAACTTGATTGGTGCCCCTTTTTTCTGCATATAGTGTAGGCAGAGAAAGCACAAAATAAACACAATGTAACCACAGTTGAAAGCTGGCGGTCTTCAGAGACTGAAAAGTCTCAGTTGTACTTTCAATGCCTTCTGCTTGCATTTACTAAATAAATACCCAAAATAGCAAAGTAAAGTAAAGCTAACCCTCAGAATCTTTACAATGACAATTTCACCCCTAAAAAAAAAGCTAAATATGTACATGGAGCCCTGCAAAGGAATATTGCATTTAAAAAAACAAAACAGTTTTTCTTTATATGAAGGAAACACTTGTCTAAGTCATCTTCTGCAGCTATTGAAAGCCATCTTTGAATCTTGCATTACACTAATCTCCAGGAAACAGAAACATTGAATGACAGTGCCTAATGTGAACAGAAGTTTAAGCAGATACACGAGTAACCTTGTCGTGCCAAGAGAATCCACAGTTAGCATTTGCTACTAAACATATTACACTGATCTATCTCACCCTCTATGTCTCTATCTACTAACAGAGAAGTGATTTGGCTAACCTTCAGTCGCATCAGCAACTTGCAGGAAAATTTAGCACAAGAGGCAGTCGATGTCCGTGCAATCTCAATACAGCTAAATTCTCATTGGGTAGATTGATGGTTGACACGAGAAGCTTATCTCTGGGTTCTGGAGTCAAGCACCATTACTGTAGCCAGGCACTGCATGTATGTGGTTAATGGCGGTAAAGAGCAGGGTGCATGTAGACCAGCGACTCAATGAGGCTCTACAATTTGTGGGGGAGAGAGAAAACAAATCCAGTGCTTTTCACTGCTTTGTGTAGTGACCATCCAAAAGGTCTATAAACCTCTGACTTGGCTGTTGTCACGCTGCCAAAACAAGATTCGTGATTTGTGATGTGACTTTCTAGAACTTTTTTAAAACCTGGAGAAATGCCCGTTTGTCTAAACTCCTGGCAAGTCTTGTAATCGGCGACACCAAGTTGATGGGGTTTCTGAAAAAACAAATGCTACTGAATAATTATTCTGAAGTGCAAAATAGAAAACATACGCTTCGGTGCAAAGTGCATCTAACATATAGCAGTTCTTCCAGTTTTTTGTTGTTGTTGTAAATTTACTTGATGCACACCATTAAAAAATACTATGCACTATAATAAAAAAATGAAAGAGTAGAAATGCTCAAACATGGTCTATTTCTTTCTGCGTGTCTTCATGCTTGTCTAAATCTAAGGTGAGCTGACATGCTGGCTAAATTGAGATTTACCCAGATCAGTAAATCCTGAGAACTCTGAACCGTTTTCTCTACAAATACTTGACAACACTTCCATTCAGTATCAATCTGTCTTTTGTCTCTCAATTTACTGCCACGAAGCCTCTGTTCAAAGTTGCGCTGCTTGGAAAACTCACATAAAGAAATGAAAGACAGTCCACAGAAGTTGTATCATCAGAGCTCAGCATTTTAAAGCCCAGTAGAAATGATAATCTCAAAAAATGTTCCTATCAGTCAGAACAAAAATTAGACTTCCATAAGTCATTAATTTTTCAAACAAATCAGACTGTGCTCTTTTAATTTTTACAGACATTGCTTTAGTTTTGTGTGTTTTACAGGTAGGACAATTATTTGAATTACCCTCACCCTCTGTTGACAGAATATTGCTTTTTTTGATACAAAAATCTCAAAAGAAAAAGTGACTTGTGTGATCTCTAAAAGCATCTTTATGCATGTGCAGCTGTCAGACAGTACAAACTTGAACGTTTGAATATCTCCATTAGTATGGCGTGATCATATAATCTGGAAAAAGCCTGTGCTTTTAGGGTCAGTGCAACAGAAAGGTCAAAGGTCTACTGTACAAGCCTTTGAAGGACAACAGGACAGATGAAAACTTACACTGTGAAAAGAGTTCTAGCAGCAAGGTCAAATCATCATTTTATCCAATCTAACAAGAGACTAAAGACATGTTTTCAAGGTGAATACACCCACCATCACAACCTGTTCCCACTCTTCTCTTGAGCATCACAGTTATCTTTGATTTCATGGAGTCAGACACACGCAGGAAAACTTTCCTGCAGCTGATAATACAGGGGACCTAAATTACACTTCATTGATCAGTGTGCAGAGCCACGACTTGCTGACTGCACTTAACATTGTAATTACATGTGAAGACCAATTATCTCATTAGTGCGAGCTGACACAAGAGGATATCTAGTGTACTCCTCCCCACTTAACACACAGTTTGTCTAACCTACTTACACAAGCCTTTTTCTGGTGTGTGATTTTTACATATCCACATCTCATTTTCAGAACAACCCCATCTGCATTGTGCCACACCTGGCTGGTTCAGTTGTCGCATCTCAATTGGATTAACGTGACTGTGTGAATGCCGGCGAGCTCAGCATAAGCAATTAGCACAGATCTCTAACTGCATTTGTATGTGCGCAGTCATGCCCGTGCTCAAGCAAAAAAAAAAAAAGAAGTCTCAGCGAGTCAATGGGCTTCATTTGAAACATGCAGGAAAGAGAAACATCACTGTTCTCTCACAGTGTGACAGATCACAGGCAGGAATAAAATCAGAGTGATCTGTCCGTAAGTACGCCAATTATCTCAAAATGTAATTGCAGTTTTTCACATTATTTGATCAGCACTCATTGTGAATTCATCCCCCATCTGCTAAACCCCTAAGGCGCGACTTCACTCATCCATGATGAACATTTTCTTTTTTCCATTTAACCGTCCATGTTGGACACCTTTACAGGACTAATTTGATCAGTTCAGACAGACATATTTGCCTGGTGTGTGTCGTGTGTTGGTTCTTGAGTTGTGATGGGGTTCTGGTTCTCAGGTTTTAAAGTTTAGTTGAAGATTTATGAACACATCTTGGGTAAGACACTAACATAACTTCAATAGTAAATCTGCAATCAGATTAACTCTTGAATCTGACTGCAGATGTGTACAAGTTGTTGGTGCAGTATATATTCAGCATCTAAAAACAGTTTGTACACAAGTCAAGCCTGCAAAGCATCAAATCGTATCGCAAAGACAAAGTACGTGTCTCAGTGGATCCCAGGTGTTTAATGCGTGACCGTTGATTAGTGTGAATGGGTGGAAGTGGCGGCAGTGTAAAGTGCTTTGAGTTTTCATTATAACTACAAAAGTGTTACATAAATACAGTCAATTCGTCCTGAAGACTAAGAAAGACACTTTTTATTACTTTTGGCAGTAAAAATGTATTAAACATAATGATAAAATTGCTTTAAATTAAGTATCCGCTGCGGCTTATTGTATTGTTTAACAATTTGCTTAGAAGCTATCGATCCTACAAGCGAGGATCCCACTCTGCCAGAGAAGTTACTAATTTCTCTTTTTAGCTGAGAATAGATTCATGAGCCAGTGAAAATCGCTTGATTTTCTTGTAGCATGGGAAACAGATGGTGTGTTTATATCCGAGTAACAGAGAGTGCAGTAGGACAAAACCCAGGAGGATTATTTGATATACAAAGACTCTTGCATAGCTCAGGATCAGAAAAGACTTGTTTGCACTGTGAGACAGTCAATGTCAGACTTCTGTTCATCACATTCATTTTCAACAACAGACATGAAATATGTTAAAATTTGCTCCCTTCTGCAGTTTGCAAAATATACTCAAAATAAATTATATAATACAAATGGAAACAGTGCTAATAAAAATATTTTTTAATTAATTAGGTAGATCTAGCCATGAATAAATGTATGTATCCATTATAAATAGGCTCAGAACAGGAAATCCTAGTAGGAACCAAAACCAATTAAACTGCATTGGGAATAAAATGTACACAAACAGACTGGCACAAAAAAACAAAACAAAAAAAAAACACAAAACACAAACAGGTACCAATAACTAATGTAAGAAGAAAGTGCATTTTTCTCAATTTCCACACGTAAATTGCAAGTCTTTATGCTTGTGGCACTTCTCTTGAGGTGCAGTCACAAAAATTGGCTTTAGACGCGTGGATTTAGAACAACAAGCCTTTGCACTAAAATTTAAGAGTAAATGTTAGCTGCACTCATTTGGGTGATAGAGCTGTAGTGGAGTGGCTGTTAAGCAGTAAAGGAGCTCTCCATTTGGAGGCTGATAGATGAGGCCATCGTCTTAATTCACAGCCTTTCTTGACAAATGAAACAAATCTTTGCGTGGAGTCTTTTTGAAAAATGTTCCCATGCGTTCTCTCCTTTTTTTTCCCCACCTTGAGTGTCCTAATAGAGCTGATAAAGCCTTTCCACACTTTTAATTAATAATAGTGGGTTATCAATTCATAGAGATGTTCTCCTCTACTTTGTTGTCTGTTCTTTGTTTCGATTGACAATCTTCAGAGTGCCCAGAGGGGATTAAACCCACTGACTGCACCAATGGGTTTAAGCTTTTTTCTTCCCACACCAATCACCAGAGAACGTCTGATAATGAGGTTGGAGGAGATGATGGGGTATCAAACAAAGATGACAGGGCAGCTGGAAAACAGAGTCTCTGTCAGGTGGCTGTTTGGGTGCAGTAATGTGCAATTAGAGAAGGTAAAGTATGAGAAGTCAGCAGAGTTACAGACAGGAGTAAGAAATAGAGTAGTTATGGTAACACCAGAGCAAAGGAGAGCATAAGAGATTACAGCGCCGCAAGCAGAAAAAGTCTGATTTGTGATTTCACAGTGAAACATAAAGATACAAAGCTTGCGAAATAAAATTAAAAAGACTTACACAAAAGCTCAATGGTAAGGAAAATTACTCTAATTACGTCTATAATATGGTGCAATTCATAAAAGGCATGGTACCCAGAGCTCAGCAAAACAAGCCTGTCACATTACCTGCTCAGTGCACACAGTTTCCAGGCCTTCTGTTATCATGTTTCAGGATCATTACACACATAAATTCACGATTTGATAAGGGTTATAAGTTTGGAACCCAATGACCCATTGAAACCCCAATTCCTCTTCAACTTTCAAAAGAAAGCAGAAAGAGTCGGAGCATGACAGATTGAAAGCCGCATGTCTGGTCACAGCAATCTGAATGACAGACCAGACTGTTGATATATTTGATCGTCTGAAAACTCATGGTGCTACAACATAATGGCTCCAAATACTGCTTGGAAGCATTAATCTTGATAAGGCGGAACACCAGAGTCTAAGAGTACTTCCAAGATTGGATATTGGTCACAACTGTTTGACAGCGCTGAAGCAGAGATGTGGCGAACTCATCGAAAAAGAGATCAATCTAGTGGCAGAAAGCAAGACAGCTGAAATAATACCATCATTTTGTTTTTGTAAAAAGCTTTTTTTTTTTTCTTCCACTTTTAGAGCTTAACCTCTTGCTGCCTGAATTTTACAATTAGATGAGAAAACTTTGTGTTTTCTTGTCAAACTGATTCTAAATTAAACCCGTTAATTTGAAAACTAAAATACCACATCATGGTGATAAAAATCAACTTGTGGGTTTCTAGTTTAATCCCACTCTACTTGCCTCTGTTGTTGTGCCCTTGGGCAGGACACATCCCTCTCCTGGTGGCAGCAGTGCATGACAGCTTTGCCTCTGTCGGACTGCAACAGGGCAGTCGTGGCTACAATTGAATGAATGAACCACTGAATGTAGTGCAAAGCTCTTTGGGGTCGTTGAGGCTTGCAAACGCAAGAATATTTACAATTTTTACCATTTAAGCAACATCAGACCACCAGATGGCAGCAAAGTACTTCCAACATCATTCTTAATCGGCGTTCAATATGCATCAATGAGGCTTTTTGATGCACTTATGGTAGCTTAACTATATCGTGAGTTGATGTGAATTTATAATTGTTGAGAAAGGAATAAATTATATATTCATCTTCCACCCTAATGAGAAGTATTTTATGAAGAGTATAAAATGTTTGTGGTCTGAGGATGCTTTATCTAGGCATATTTCTGTTGCAATAATCAATTATCATCATATAATATAGCACAATACATAAAGGAGGATCTTAATTTAGACCAATATATTAACTAGCTGTTAAATAATCCAATTTTATGAAACAAAAAAATCAATCTGGAACCTGAAAGTGAAATTGTAGGTCAGTAGGAAGGCAGTGGTCATATCTGTCAAGTGACTTTTACACTGTTGTGACGCGATAAGAGATTTGACATTTTCAATCTTGATCCAAACCTATAACCTCTGAAAAACCCCATCCTCTTAACAGTCACACTAAATGATTAACAATCACAATGCAAATAAAAAAAAAATGGCTAAAAGGTTGAAGTGGGGTCTGGGGATCATGGTTAACGGTGTTCAGACAAAACGTAGAGAAAGTTGTTCTGCTTCATAAAGTAAAACTTTGCTTTGAATGTCATCTTGTTCAGGTCTCCTCGACTCGACTGACCGTCTGAAGCACAGATGAGTCCTGTCCGAGTTGGTCGTTTCAGCTGCATCGCTACGTTTCAAAACCCCAACTGGGAATGAGATTTGTGGCAATCTGGTGACGGAGCGGCTATTTTATTGCAGCTCCTCCGTCAGATGTAGAAATTTAAAGCTGTGCTCTTATTTAAATTTCAAATGCTCGACTGTTTTTAAAAAGAAAAATACTTCATATATTAATCTTTACTTGGCTGTTGACTGTTGCTGCTTTCTATCCGTACTCGTATCAACACTTGCAACATGCATACAAATGAACAGCCTGATGAAATAACAGTTATTTGACATCATTGACACAAACAATTCAATTAAAGGTGAGAGAATCTGGTGCATTTCTCTGACAGCAGTGGTTCAGATCTAGTGGGTTAGATCACCTTCTCATCTCTCGGTTTACTTACTTTTTGTCAACGTTGCTTTATACATGCAATATAAATGGTGTATTTTACCAATTTCTCACACCAACATCTGGTACTTGGTATCAGATCTTTGCTATATTAAAGTCTTAGCCCTGTATGACTTATTTTTGTGTGCTTGAAAAATACCTTTTATTAGTATTTTGACCTGGCCTAGCATTAATAATTTCTTAGTTTTTTCATTATTTCCTCTGAAGACAGATTACTGGTTCCAAGGAGATCTTTGTTTACTGTGGGAACATAGAAACTTTAATGGGCTTCCATTCCAGTAAAGTGGAGCAATAGTATGAGCTGAAGGAAGGCATGACGAATTATGCTCGCTGTTTCCCCAGGTTTTCTGTCAAGAAGTGTATTGCACAATGTATTGCCGGCAAATGCGGAGGTACTTTGTATTCTGTTGGTCATGGCTAGAAAAGAACTTGACATTTAACCATGAGAGCAAATGGCCTGCGTCTGCACATGTGCATCCATTAATGGGGAGCATATTTTCTTTGGTATTTATTCCCTGCAGGTCTCGATTAACGTGACACTCAGTTGAACTCCGCTCCTGTTTTCAAGGTGTTTTTTTAATAAGTGTGTCTAATGATGGTACACCTTCATAATGAATGCCACAGCAATTACGCAAATTTATGAGAAGTTAATGAAAAAAATCTGAGTTGTCCCTTTACTGAAATCACTAACCCTAAAACAGAGCATGCAGAAAGTATCGAACCTGCATGACTAGATAGTGCTAAACAAATGGGGACAACTTCCACTAAACCCAAATCCTGCAAGAAATATTCTTTTAGATTGACAAGCAAGTTACAAATCATGGAAAGCGAGAAATAAACTCAAAGCAGATGGAGGAAACTGAAAAAGTAAGTGATCTCCAGCTGAACACCTTTTTTTCGCCCCAACAACTTCTCGTGCTGCTGTTAATTAAAGGAGCTTTTACGCTCACTGAGCAGATCACAAACAACCCAGAGTCAAGGAACGCCACACTCTGGAAGAGACGCACATATCCTGAGACGCAAACACTCATCCGCTGTACCTCAAAAAAATGTAAGGGGTAGAAGAAAGGTGGTTGAGAAAAAAATTTGGAGAGAGAGAGACATGGAGACAGAAAGAGGAACGGGAGGTGGATGCGACATTGCAGGAGAGGACTGTTTGAAAACGTCTGGCAAAGAACAAAGAAAGGAAGTGATTGTAGCAAAACTTGGAGACTTCAAGATCCTGGAGTGAACAAATACAGCAAAAGAGGAAGAGAGGCTTTGAGCTCTGTGTGTTTTGAACATGAGCTAAGTGCCTGAATTAATCAGGCTGAGTCACAAGCTCCAAAGGGGGCATCTGCTTAGTTTAGATCTATTCAGGATGCTGTGCATGCTAGCGGGTTAAAAGATTTTGCTCACCTTCATCCCAAAGCCTCATTTCAATTTGAAAAGTTTTTGTTTTTAATATCACATCTCATACATATTAGATATTTCCTCAAGGAAATAATAGACACTGAATTTCCTTTTTACCTCCTTGCCCCTTATTATAAGTCCTAAAAAAATGTTCAGTTGCTTATTTGGAAATTATGAAGCCATGTAACTCAACTGGCAAACTTGGAAAAGTAACTATTTCACACAATGTCTAGTGTTATAATGCATCTGACATATTGTTGACCAGCCTAAACCGTGAAGTAAAATATTAATTTAGGTTTCATAACTGACCACTTCTTATCTTTGCCACTATATTTAGAAACTATTCAGAGCCTCGCATGACTGACAAGACATTCAGAAACATTTTCAGCGTTTGAGATTTTTGAAGATACTAACATGAAATCACATATCATTCGATTTCTTCCTGACCGGGTCTGCCTCCTGAAACACGCCGAGGCCCCGGACCCTTACAAAGCGGTCCTTCCCTGCTGCAGCCAGAACAGCCCATCTTTATACCTCTGCACCCAGGCAGCAGATCGGTGGTTTATGCCACTCACAGCGCAGGAGGAGACTTAAGTTTCAAACAAGTCTGAAGCAAACTTTGGGCTTGACTTCAGGCTACAAAACATGCTGGTTTATTAACACACATATGCTTATCCACAGAGTTAAAAAGAAAAGATGTAGTAGTCGCTTTGAGAAAAAAAAAAAACATTGCATTTCTCAGTGGAATATTTTACATAGTCATAGGTAGAAGGGTGATGAATAAACCTAAGAAAAGGGACTGGCCCAGTGATACTATTGTAGTAAAATATATAAATTTTGAGAGAAATTCTTCTGGTTTTATTATTCTGATAAATAAAACAAACTTCTGCTGCTTCTTTTACTTTCAGTCAAAAATTATTTACAGTCATCTGGTCTTTCCAGAGCTCCTGTGATCTCAATCGTCATTACATAATATTTCATAAGAAGAGATGAGCTTCGATTAACATTAACGAGCTAAAATGAATCATGTTAGTACTGCTCACTGGAGGTGATTTACTGGATGGAACCATTAACACAGACAAAGCCAGAAAGCTCATCATCGGCCTTGTCCCCTGTTCATGCTGTCATATACAACACTGTAATGGTTTCCCACAGTCCAAGCCATCGCCTCAGAAAGCATTGTGTCACAGTTTGGCGATCACGACTAATTTCTTTTCAGTGGAAAGTCGAGCTGTAGACATACATATTTTGCTTTGTTTCGTGGATATAAAGAGTTTTGCAACAGAATCTGCCACCCCAGGCACCGAAGCCACATTCTGCATCAAACCAAAAACAGCAGGCGGATGTTTAAATACTCCAGTGTCAAACTTCTGCAAAAAAGGCTTTAATTTCAGAGCGGGAAAAACCAGAAAGTAATGTATGAATGGTCTTTAAAAAAAACCTAAACTCTCCCCTAAACTTAGAGGAAGGCATAGAGTGATGAAACAATATCTGCGCTGCAGGGTTCGGTGACGAACTTTAACCGCCGCTTGTGGCTGAAAACACTCATGCCGTGTTTTGCATCAGAATCACACTTAAAAAAAATAAAATAAAATTGTAACGTCAATATGAAGATTAGCTATTTGATGTCCGCTGGGTATCAATCCACAGGCATGCACACAGACAGACAAGTACTAAGGCAGCAGGATGAGTTTACCTCTCGTCTCCCCATCTTCACTGTTGGGTTTTGTCATCAATGAAGCCCAGCACTTCCAGGGCTCTGTAATTCTCCCCCACCCTCCAAAAGAAATAAACCATTAGTGCATTTGATGTGAGGATTAATCACTGGCTGCTGCATTGGCTTCTCCTAGGGAGTTTACCATCAACCCCGCCGCATGCAGATGGAGCTCCGTTAGCACCAACCAGCTGGTCTGGCAGTGCCGATAGTAGAGGATAAGACGTGACCTCAACGCTGATTTTATCCCATCACTTTCTCTCACTTTCTTGTTCTTTGACCAGCATTTTATTTTTATTGAGACCTGAAGGAGCACTGCCTTATATTTACTGTATTTTCATTTGCTTAATTGAAATTAAAAATGGTTGAAAGATTGAACATCCAGAGGCACGTCATCAAGGTCTTCATGTAATTGAGTCACTGTGATCTTGTGGACAGAGTCAGGGTTAAAAATAGAGAGATGGATGAAGTGAAGAGAGAGAGGAAGACAGGTCAGAGGAGTAGCAAGCACAACTAATCTGTGAAAGAGCACTCAGGCCACTGGAACGGTAATAAATTTATTCTTTTTAAATACACACATTGGTGTGCCTTGATCTTATTGCATCTCCAAAGCGGATAAGAATATTCTAATCAAGTTTATGCAAGTCCCACTTCTTAAAAGCAACTTCTCAAAGCACTTTATGGAATGACTCTTCACAAAACATTTTGAAACATTCACTTGTATTCATAACACAGCAGGTGACAATTGAAAAATAGAAAGGATTTCTTTGTGAGATTCGTCTGCCATGTTTTTAAATAAACGTTTGTTTGGCTTGTTTGCACACGTTTTCAGTTATGATGCCCTGCAAATACAATAAGGTTGCATAGTAAAGTTAATTCATTTCATAAAGTCGATTCGGAAGTACAATATATAAAAATCACACAAACAGTCGAAATTCCAATGGAAATATTGGAAAATGTTTTAGACATTTTCTCGTGAGGGAGATGACTGCAATTCAGCAAACACCTGTTAATGAGCCAAAGAATTGGAATCAACAGGGCCAAAGAAAGGAAACACATAAAACATGCAGGGCTGGGAAACACTGGTCTAGACTGCATGGATCAAATCACATGAGCTTAAGACGTGTTTTTTTTTTGTTGTTGTTGTGTTGTTATTTTTAGAAAAGCAACAGTTGATAGAAAAAGAGATCAAAACAAAAGTGTTTCAATATTTTCTGCAAATTAACATAATGAGGCTTTCAACTAGATGTTCACGAAATAAAAGGCTGTAAACCAGCATATTATGCGCAAACTAAATTCAATATCAAGCCACATTTCTTGCACTTATGCTAGAGTGCACTCTCTACCTTAGATCTAGTTCAGTGTGTCTGAAGAAGCCAATGAATCAGGGTTTTGATCCAGAGAACCGCAGGCGGCGGCTACTCAATCAAACAAGGATTTCATCATCATTTTTTACTCCACCTGCAGTACTCTCAGTGCTGAAAGCCCAAACCAAAAGCTTTCACTACATAATTCAACATTTCTGAAGAAGGAGCAATGAGTTCTCACAGTGTAGTATTTGTTGGGAAAGAAGGCCTGAGAAGGCGAGAAATGCTAAAAAAAAAAAAAAAAAGCACATTCACACTTGAATAAACAGTTTAATAGCTGGTGTCTGGCTACGTCAACAAATATTTTAATATTTGAGTGCTCTAGAAATCCATTGATTGAGTAATGGGAAACATTTCTGCTTTGGAAGGTTCATTTCCCCCCTGGAAAAGCTGTTCCTCCCACTTAATCTATCGGAATCACACTCACTCTCAATGAAAGGTGGTTTTCCTGGCAAACACTTGAATCCATACAATTTTATTTATATATCAATCACATTTTCATAATTTCTTTCTAAGCCAAATTACCTGTCACCTTGAATAAATGTCTTCACTAGAGATTAGATGTCAGCATGTCTGCAGCAGCTGCTTACAGTCTTTAAATTGTCATAAATTGCAGAAGTCTCAACCAGGTGTGCAGAGGTGAATGATTTTCCATGCTGTTGCACCCAAGAGTGCAACAGCATGGAAAATGCAAAACCTTCTGTTTTTTCACTTTGACACTAAATCAGCTTGAAGACGTGAGAAATTAACTTATTTCCTTATAAACTGACATATTAAAAAGTAATTGTACCCTACTTAATGAGTGGAAAATTTTTATAGCAGCAGTCAAACCTTCCTTATAATTGCGTTTTGCATGTTTCCACTGGTCAACTTTAGGTCAGAGCTGAGGCTAGGTGACTCCAAAATGTTTATATTACCAAACAGGACAAACATGTTTGCAATATTAAAAGATTATTTTAAATTTTGATCTGGTATGGGTATCAATAATTTTGGATCTAACTATAAAAAGTGCTTTGGGCACAATTTTGAACAAATGCAAGGAATTTTCAAGGACTTGTGAATGCAAGAAACATAGCAGATTGCTTTAAATCACTAGCTGTCAAAATGCTTTCTGACACTTGAACAGAGACGTTCAGTCGGTCCTGGAGGCCCGGCGTCCTGTATGTTTTAGTTCTCTCCCTCTTTTGACACACCTGGATCCAATGATACCTCTTTAGTAGGGCTGAAAAGGTTGCTACGACCGCCAGGGAGAGAACAAAAACGTGCAGGATGCCGTTCCTCCAGGACCGACTTTGGGCACCACTGGTCTAAGGCTTAAAGGCCAAAACCACAAATGGAGCAAAGGAACAAAATGACCAGCACTTTCCTTCTTCGCTCACCTTCAAAAGGATGAATGCAGAGCAGTTGGTTGCAAAAAAAAAAAAAAAAAAGAGAAAATATTGTTTTTCAAACTTTTATGTACTTGAAAATGAACCATATTGGGAGAATTTATATCCTGTTGTGCTGATGAAGCCTAAATCTGTCCATACTTCACTGCTTAATGTCCAAAAACGCAGCATCATAAACAGAAGGACTACAAATAAACATCAGAAAATGTCATAAAACATGTCATAAGAGAAATATGTGAAAAGTACATTTACAGTTTTTAGTCAGGCTAAATAAAGCATCAACTAAAACTACCCCACAGTGCATCTAAATGCACAGCACAAAGAATCCCGTCTGTGTGGGTGGACACAGCAGCCCATAACAGAATGAACTTTTATATTGCAGCTGTGACTCCACAAACTAATTCAGAGACTGTGCTGCATCTGGGCTTTCTTCATCACGTCACGTGTCCCACTTATCTTGTCAAACCGCAGCCACTTAAGTTGTCAAACGACAGCCCATCATAATCTCTGGTCTTGTTGCTGCTTCAGTGAAAAAGGATTAATCTTCAAGAAAATATTCAGACATTTCTAACCCACAGGAATCCCAAATTTAGCATTTTAAAATGATTTTGCTAAAAATAATGTTTTTGGGGAATAAGTTGTATAAATGCAGGGCAGAGAAAAAGCAGAGCTATTTTAAATAACCCAAGCTCTGACGAATGCCTCCTCTGAACACATCAAACCTGGAAAGAGATGACCAGAATACCAGAACAATACTTCAACAGAGGCCATTCTTGTCAAATGGGAACAGATAATTGAGGCTACCATTAGCACAAGGTTGCCAATATATTTTCTTATATATTTTTTTTTATGGCCTTTATTCAACAGCAGCTTGGACAGGAAGGAGGAGAGAGAAAGAGGTGCAGCCAAATGGCCCGAGGATGTGACTCTGATCAGGGATGACTGTGTTGACGACTGCAGCTTCTGCTCCAACACTGAGCTACGAGGCCTGGTCTGGTGAATTTCAATAAATTCAGCTTTCAGATGTGTTAGACTTCCCTAAACGGTGTTAAGCCATGTTCCCGTGTTTCGTTGCTAGAATGGTTTAGACTGCTGGTGTAACTGTGGGTTAGATTTTGAGAAAGATTTGTAAGTCAAAATGTGGGACAGACAGACTCCTTCCAAAGAACGATATCATTTGTTCTAAGAGTATGTAGCTATCTGCATGTAGCTCATTAAACTTTATTTTTAAATAATTGTCTTGTTTGTTTTTCAGTTGATATTTGTTCCACCGCATCTGTGAAAACGTTTGGGAAGGATTTATTGTTGTACCACTTTTCAAACACAGCTGGCATTTTAACAGTGGAGTGTACTTTGAGTCAACGTACAGCTTGTGCACAATCGGCTCAAACCCAAAAACTCTAAAGACCCATAAAAGTGAGATTGACTGAAGTTGCGCTCAGAGCTAAATGCCGAGGTCACATCCGGAGATATTGTGGGAGGCGTAGCTCCGTCTTTGTCTCTCACTTTAGTATGGAAAATGGCCTCATTTGCATTCAAAGGATCACTGACTCCACACTATAAGCAGTGTTGCTATGAGGCTGTTTTCGTATTTTTGCCTGTTTCGAGGAAAAATCCATTTAGTATGAATGAGAACTAAAATTAGGCGCACCCTCTGGCTAATTTTAAATGATTCAAGTGTAGGAGACAAGAACAATGGCAAACGATTTAAGGTTTCTGACCACAGCTGACATTTTGGTCCACCACAGAGGCCAAACGATGGGTAAAAGATGGGGGCAAGCAGGAAAGACTCGTGAATGACGAGTGAAAGAAAAAGGGCAAGATTGGAGAGGAGGAGGGGAGATGAAAAGAGAGAAGATAGGCTGCAGCAGGAGACTAACTGCAGCACACACAAATTAGGTGACAGATGAAAGAAAAAAAAAAAGACCTTGGAGTGAAGATAGAAGCAATTTCAATTATCATCAGCTAACACATCACACCAACTGTGTACGAAAGTCACTTTGTTTGGCTTGAAGATGGAAACGACGCTTGTTCTTCTTTGATCCTTTGGTGCAGCATGCAATATAATCACTCGGAGACATCATTCAGGGGTGGCCATAGCAACCGTGTGGCTTTTGTCCTTTTTCTTTTGCAATCTGCAATGGTAAGTGTGCGGAGGGACCATTCTTAATGTTCATTTTTGCTGAATATAATGCACATCACTGAAGCAACGCAAAACACTTAAATGTGTGTAACGCATGCAGAGGCAGTGTTGTGTGAACTGCAGGATCGTTTTTGTTTACATGAGCAAAACATGGGGAAAAAAAAAAAAAGTTTTAATTAAAAGGGCTGTAAAATAAAACTTAGCAACCATCTGTCAGGTCCTTACAGCTAATAGCTGCGTTGCACTTCCAGACATTAAAATGTAAATGAGCTTCTCACATAGCACATATTTTCACGAATCACACACTTGTCAACAAAACAAAAATTGTGGTTAAAACACGATATATAAACACAGACTTAACATAGATTGTGTAATATATAATAGTATTTCATTCAAGCACTTTAGTTCTGGACTTCATTGTTTTGTTTTTTTTTAATTAAGGTTACTGTTGGGAAAACACACCTGGATGACAGCTTAAAGAACTCTGCTGCACTGAACTTGGCGCTGCTCGCACAAACATGAACGGGGATGAGCAGTGATTATATCTGGGTATTTTTAATTAGGCTTGCTGTGTGTGCATACTGTGCAAACGATATATGCATCAAATTTTATTAAGAAATTAAGGTCACAGAACATAACAAGAATTAGCATTTTACTTTTCTACTCGCACAATACTTAGGTGAACGCGGCACGTATGTTTGTTTTTCTTCTCTTTGTATGCATAAAGAAAGAACTGCTTTCATTCAGGAGATGGAAGTGGGCTCCAACAAATGAAACCAACTCGAGCTGGTTTCATTTTTAACCCGATTTATTTAGAAGAGAAAATACACTGGGCCTCAACCTTAAAGAAAAAATATATTAATACAAGATTGCGGGTTGCTTTCCTTTTGTAATTTGTTTTAAAACTGCACCTCATATAGTGAGTACGAATCAACACTCCGGACGGGTGAAGAACTGCCATATTCATCTTTGATTATAATGTTTTTCACACCCTTTATAAACATTTCCACTTCTTTAAACATGACCAGATACATATTGTGTTTGTAAATGCAGATCATAGATTGACATTGTAAAAGACATTCACAGTCATTTGGCATTTAAGCGGCATTTATAAAATGGTCTGCTTATATTAAAGCCTCCGTCAGCAGTGATAAAGTAATGAATGCTCACAAACATTTCCTTGAACTTTGGATTCCAAAGGAATCCTGCACTGTGGATTTTGTTTCACAGAAACTTAGAATAAAACAAGAAAATGAACAAACTATTATTATTATAGTATTATTATTATCTGCAATCATTTTATAAAACCTGTTTCTAAACAGATCTAGTTTTTGCCTAGCACTGCTTTGGTGGGAATCTATTAAAAAATGAAGAAGTTACTGATGACAAGAGAATTGGTTTGGAGCTGCTCTTAAATACCATGAGGTTAAACTTTGAAAAATATTCAGTTTTATCAAATAACTTTTAAGAGATTAGCACCAACAGAACATCGTGGGCATGAAACAGAAAGACTTTGCTGCTTTATCTAGTTTTCCTACCATCTGCTGAATGTCTTGAAAATTACCTCAATGATACTGAAAACAGCCTATTTTAAGATTTCCTCACACAGAAACAACTTCCACACCGAAGAGTGGCACCAGATAAGTATGCCGTGTTAATTGGAAAAAAAACTTTATATTTGAGGTTGTAAAGTGTACATGCTAAAAGTTAAAATCTCAGGTTTTTCTGATGTAAAGCCAATCTATTACAAATGATTTCGAAATATTTTCCATCTACCTGTACAATAAGCAACAAGCGGCTAAACCCATCCACTTATATTTTGTTAAAGCCTCTTTTCTGTCAGTTATCAAAATTAGATTTTTGTCAGCAGCAGTCTGTTGTGGTTTGGCAATACCTGCCCACCTGCCTTCATCAGACAAAAGACATTTATTTATACCTTTAGCTTTTTATATATTCTAATCTTAACCCCAAAAATGGCAGCTCAAGACTTTGAAGCCCAACAGAGAAAGGCAGCAAATATTTTGACAAAGTCATGCAAGCCAAAAAACATGACTATCCCAGTGGTGCTGCAAGCATTCATGTGGACAACCGTCCAATTACAGGTGTGAGATGGGGCTAAATGGAGAAAAATGATGTCCAGTCAGGCGAGCGAGACCTTGTCCCTGAGTAGCTGTTTGGCAGTTTGATCTACAGCATGGGTCACCTTGTCCATCCATTTACAGCAAGCAGACAACACAACTAAACCCAATTCACAACACTCGGGTGAAGCTAAGATGAATCATTTGGGTCGGTGAGAAACAATAGCCTTTTCTAACCTCTCAGTAGTGTCCTTATAACATTTAACCTTCAGTTGAGGGGGGGGAAAAAATGATCTCTAATACTTTAGTTTGAGACTGAAGCTTGAGCTAAATCTTTGTTTATTCCCCTCTGGGTGCTGCAGCTGCATGACTTACTATTATCTTTGTATGCATAGACTTCGGTTAATTAAGGACACTCTGTTGTGTTTAGCTGTGAGCCTCTGGAAGAGTAAAACAGTTGGAAAAGCAACAAATCATAAACTTTAACACCTACTGAAGCAACATAATTATCAGCGGCCAAAAGCTGCCAGCGCCGATTCATCTGGTCTTCAACATCCAGATGTGGCAACATGACCTTTGTCCCGCTACCAGAGCACTCTGCATGTATAAATTAGTGATATTATGTAAATATATATATATTACACTTTCTTTGGCATTAAGAAGAAACCCCTGCTGCTCATCCTCTCTAGTTTGCCAATTAGTTTTTTGCAAAACTCTGTTCTGTTTCCAGAAACGGCGGAAGCTTGACTGACTTACATGTTTTCATTGCAAAATCCTTTCCTACATTTTATTCTAATTTATTTTGTCAAAAATTAAATGGTGTCATGTTTAGCTTAATCTAGGCACACTAAATTGGACAGGATTTAAGGGGGGAATTTAATTGTATTTAATCACAGTTTGCTCTTCATGTACCTTCGAGGTATCGGGAGTATTAGCAGCATCTCAATGTATATTATCTACACAATTGTACTGAACGCTAACTGGGCTCCACACATCGCCTGTAATAAAATGACTCTCTTTTAAACATGGTCAGTCAGGAAGCTGACTCAGGCTGGCTAAATTAGCAGACAGACTGACTAATTAATTCAGATTATATGAGGTAGTTATTTTGCTACTTTAAAAAAAGCAGAGTTGCAAAATCTATATTATGCACATTAACACCTCAAAACTACTCCTGACTTTAGCAAGCGTTTATTTTATGTGTTTGCTTAAGTTCATGTATCAAAATCATAGCAGCGATAGTAACTTCTGATTAACTTTTATACCAGCACAAAGTATCGGTGTTCTATTTTGATTCTCACAAAAAAAAACAAATTAATCACTCTACATTACTTTATACATTTTTTGTTCTAAATAAACACTAAATCCATGTTAACGCTACCCCTACCGTGATGATCTCACGCCTTCCAATGCCTACCAAAAGGTAATTAGCAAAACTTTTTCCAAATTAAGTCTTTTTTATAGGTCTTAACTGGCCTTATTGACAGACGACTAAATCTGACAAACGGCTTTGTCTGAGCTCAAAAAGCTTCTGATCCTTCCTGCACCGGCATCACAATTAACCTCGCGGTCATGTCACTGTTCATACCCAGCTAAGAGTCTCTCTCCCGGTTTTTTTTGTTCTTATCACCTAAACCATCCCAACAGTGTAATCATCATAACGCTGTGCAGACAGACTTGACATGCCTCTAATGAGATGTCAGAAAAAAGGAGGCAAAGGAACATGTAGGGGGCACACATGCCCTTAGACTACTCCCAAATGAAGACTTATAAGAGACCATACTTCATACAGACAACCTCATCAACCCTTTTAATTATTTTCTGAAGCTGTTCAACATATTCATCAAGGGGACTATATTTATCTGCCCCTTTAACACTATGTATCTGGCGAGATAAGGTTGTGGAGCAAATAAGTGCGATAATGACTTTTTTGTGTGCGTGTGTGAGTTGAAATGGGCAGACATGCAGTCTTTGGGTGAAATGTCTTTTTTCCAGAGAATAACAGCGCTAATCTTTTTACTTTCAGACTTTGAGAAGCGTCTACCCTTCCGCTTAAGCTCACTAAATTTTTCGCAAAAGATGCACGGAAGAAAAGAATTAAACATATATGAAGATATACACGAAGCTCCTTTTTATGGGCAGATGAGGCTTCACTATTAACAATTGTAATAACGCAGATATCCATAAAGACACACAATTTTCGAAAATGAATTTTATCACGTCACCTGTTGATACAGCTGGTCCAAATACTTTTTTTTTTTTTACAGATAAGAGGATTATTGTCACAAGAACAAAATGGCTTGGATGAAAGAAAAATTGGCAGTTCGGCTCCTTGTTGAAAGATGCACTAATTTTGCCCATTATACCAATGACACTTGTTTCTATGGAAACCGATTATTATTATTATCTTTTTTTTTTTTTTTACTATAATGTTTTACTCTTCCTTGGAGACATGAAAACAATGGGACATACAGTATCAGCCTGATTTGAATGAATAGCTGAGCCCAAACCTTTGACCAGTGTGGGAGGCAGAGGATCATAAATAAAAGGAATTGAAAACAGTTTTCCCAAAGTTGTCGTCTGTGAGGAAGTTTTCCTCAGAAATAAAATCCCAGCTGCACTGAGAGAAAAGACTAATGACTTGAAAAGAGCTCTCTCTAGTCCGTTCTTGTCCTGTGATGACACATTAACAGTGTAGAAATGTGTAAAAAGTCCTAGACACGTTCAGTTCATACCCATTTGCACCAGTGAAAAATACCCCACACTAGCAACTTCAAAAACCTTCCTTAAATTGAATTATTTAGAGTAACCTGCCTTCATCCCGCATAAACCTTTTTCATTAGGAAGTTGTCCTTTAATAATGGAACAAATGTCCAAGTATGTGGAAATCAGCAGGACACTTACAGACTATTATGAATGAAACCCGTGAAAAAAAGTGTGTTTCACAAAGAAATTATTCTCCTGTCCTTTATAAGGGGAAACCATTAATTAATAGGCCAGGTCATTTCTAGAATTGAGCTTAGTTTGTTCCTGAAAAGGACCCAATAGCAGGGGTGAAACCTGAAATATATTGCTATGATGCAACAAGGAAAAAACCAGTAAGATATGAGAAAATCCCAACAGGGGGATTTGACAATGATGGCTAAAAATCACCTGTATGTCAGGAGAAATAGGAGAGTAATTAGCTGAATATCGAACATCTCTGCGGGGGTATAAACTGAGACAGTGACAAAACAAAGAGAACACAGGAGGAAGTGACTCTGGGGAACCACGGATCAATCAAAATACAGGCGAGCACAAGAAACAGAACTGAAACTAAATTCAAAGTGCGAAGGATCGTGGCTCGAGCGAGGACAACAAACTGCATTACATGCAGGCTCAAGGTGAGTGTGCACATGAGTTCATATTAGTTTGAAACATTTAAGTAGCTTACAGCTACTTATTGCATGACAAAGCATAAGGAAGACATGTTTAAACCAGACAGTAGATAAACTGTCTGGTGCCGACATAAAAGCACACCTTATGCTATAAGTTATATATATATATAGTAACACACATGCATGCACACGCAAACACACAAGTGACATTCAATCAAGTCAGTTGTTAGAAAGCTCGTCTGTTGCACAATCGGGTGAGCCAACAGCAATGTGACCTTTAATATATCAATTTCAGGGCCCGTATTGAAGGATCACCTGTGTCGCGAAGCACAAAACCAATGGCTGGTGACACATCACAAATTGAAACCATCGCGGCTGACTAATTTATATGAGAACCGCCCTTCTCCTCCTCCACTTCCTTCACTGCTCTTCTAATCAATACCAGACTCCACAACAAACCGAATCTGAAGAGGCTGCAAGTCAACAGATCAAAATCTATTCACTCAGCAGATACGGCCAGTACAGGAAGGATAGGAAAATAATTGCCTGCAACAAAATGTCCGCATCAGACACCTTTTTCTTCTATCAACATTAGCTTGTTAGAGTAAATTCAATTAGGGGAGATCTGAGGCAATCTGATCATTGCAGAGTTACTACACTTAACATTTAGTCCAACATAGATGTTTCTAAGCCTTCCAGTCCGACTCTCTGCCAACTGTGCCTTCCTTCCTCTCAGTGATCTCTGTTTTCTGCCAGGTATTTTAACCGGGTCCCCTTTCAGGCACGCGGTTAATCATCACAGGTGTTTCAGATGGCAAGGCGATGCAGATGTTCAGCAGAGCAACAGGGTAACAAAAAAAAAAAAAATGCAAGCAATTTCAGCATTTTCTGGAGGTGAAGAAGTAGCTGTGTGACACATGCAGCTTTATGAGATGAGCATGAGGTCAAACACTTTTCACAGTGTTTGACTGGAACAAGCTGAGATAAATACTTCTGCAGCAAGACAGCAAAACTAACGGTTCTAAAATGTAAAAGGAGAAACATTTCTCACTTGAAAACCTAAAGTTTTATAATAAGCAGACTTGTTAGACAGTTAATATATTTGATAGAACGTCAGACATGGACACACGCTAAAGACCTTCTAACTAAAACAACATGTAGAAGTAATCCTTACTGTGTTTACAGCAATTTAAGTAAAAATAGATAAGATGTTGATAAGAATCAAATAGTTGTTTAATATCTTTTCGACTCTTGTAAAGGATATTAAAATATTCATTATCAAGGCAGAACAAACTGTCATCATTCAGCTTTCATTAGTAATAATCTTACGCTCAAGAATTATTTTAGAATCCAAAAAGCAGCAATGTAATCAGAGTCTTTAAAAGATATTTCTACAACCGATAAAGTGCAATAATCTCATGTTTGAATAAATTTCCAAATGAATGAAAATAAGCTTTTTTTGTCATCGATTTAGGACATAAAGGCAATTCTCAGACACAGTTCTTCCTGTGAGCTCAACAGTGCATAGGTCAGACATTTAACAGCTGTGATTCCAACCATATGTGGGAAAATGATACTCGGAACAAAAGGGCTTCAACAGGCAGTCTGAACTAAATGAGAAGCTTCAAATAATAAACCTCTATGATGAGCTAACACATGCAAGGAATTACAAGCATCCACTTTATCCTTCCCTGCATCTCTGCTGACGAAAGACATGCATCGAATCAAGAGCTTTGTGATATCAGAGCGGTATGAGAGCAAGGGCAGAGTAAAGAGCACTTCTGAAGAGACAATGACTGCTGGATATGCGAGTTAATTCAGGGACATGGCGATGGCAGAGTTACCAATTTACCTAAGAATAGATAATTCACTAAATGAAGACAGACATGTGTCTTACTTATAAAGGAACTTCCCACAGAAAGTAGAGATTTAAAGCCTGTGGAGATAATGAATCATCCCTGCAGGTCCATTTGTTTTTTTTTTTTCTTTTACTGTGAACTGACCAATCACAGCGCTGCGACAGAGCTACAATATCTTCCTGCCACAGGGCTTATAAAATCAGCCTTTTTAGGAGCATGCTTTTCCCAGTCACTGTCCTTATAAATCAAACGATTTTACTAGAACACAAAATTCAATTCTGAAGTAAATACTAGTCAGAGACACAATGGCAGACTCTCCTGCTGCTCAGTCGCCTGTAACAACAAGCTTCCAGGGGGAAACTGAACCTCGGGGGGCTTTAGATTTAAAATTATTTACTTCTTATCTAATAGGTATCCTTATTTAAAACCAGGCACATAGATCTTTTATAGTAGACATATTTATTCTTTAATTTAATGTAACTTACCGCTACAGGGTGTACCCGCCTCTCGTCCAGTGACCGCTGGAGATAAACAAAACCCCCTCTCCCCCCGCGACCCTGCAAGGACAAGTAGTAGAGACGGTGGATGGATGGATGGATAATGAATATTTGCATTCTTAATGGCAGCTTCCATCATTGAAATTAAGGCAGCTGGATAAATGGTGAGCTATTTATTTATAGGCCACTGCAAAAGCACTTAGTCCTTATATATTTTTGCATATTTTGCCACGTTATAACAAGCATCAGTTTTACTCAGCGTTATTGCACGGCAATGCGTAGTTTGTCTTTGTCTTTTGCAGCCTGAACCAGGTTTTATTCCCAGGATTTCCATGTCTTTAGCTCACTTCATCTTCTCCTCGTGTCTAGCCAGCTTCTCTGGGTCTAGCCATGTACCAGGCTAAAGACAAAATACCCCGTAGACATATCCTAACTGGTTTATGTATATCACTAAAAAAAAGAAAAAGAGAGAGAGAGAACGTAGAATAAAAACGTTTTTCCTTCCAAACTTCACGGCGTGCGAATAGCTAAATTAATGGATAAGTTAAATCAGCTGTTATCAGCTGTGAATAGAATATATTAGAATTATCGCTCAGTGGGAATATTCTGGTGTACCGGCGGTAAAATGACAGGCAAGTTGAAGCACGCAGATTCACATGAAGGCAAAAGTCATAGGAAAAAAAAGAAAAAGAAACGAGACTGTGAGGTGCAGTATGTCCAACAGGTAGATTTAATGTGACCTCAGCTGAAGTGTTGGTGAGTTTGAGGAAACCATATTCTATTTCCATATCATTTCTACCAATAATTATCTGCTTCCGTGAGATGTTACCAAACTGTGATCTTATGCAAATAGATGCTAAATTTAAGTTTATTTTTTTAAATAGTTGGTGAAATCTTTGACCGAGGCCTCCTTTGATTTAGTTTTCATTGCACATTAAGTTACCCAGCCCTTGACTCTGCCTTTTACAGAGAATAAGTTTGTGCATGGCATGACATGCAAAAATGGCTGTGCTATTTTTAGCTCGCTTAGATCTTCCTCTGTTTAGTGTACTTTTTTTTTTTTCTGGATGAGAGATGGATATATTTCACTTTTCATTCATGCTTTCTGCACAAACTTGATCACACAGAGAGACACACACACATAAATATATATACATACATTCACACACACTGCTCAAGTATTAGAAATCAAGTGGAAACTGGGTTCAAAGGTTAGGTCGGCTCAATATGTCTGTAATGTTTTCATCTTTTCTTCCCATCTGCTGCACTTGTCAAAATGCAATAAATTCACAGATTATGTGGACGCTTTAGGCACCAGATCCGAGTTCCCTGAAGGAGCAAGTCGCCACTCTCTGTTTCAAATCTCTCCAGCAACTCTGTAACCCCTGCAGAGGCAGCCATCTGAATACTGATGTATTTATTCCCCCAGTCAGAGCATGGTGAAGAGCCATAATCCCAAGGCCCCAGTGCAAGGACGTCCTCCTTGAACCATAATCACCCTTACATCTCTTATCAGCCCCAGCCTGGAGTACATGATTAAAAAGTAGCCGGGACATACAGCCTCTTCACCTGGGATATGATGAGTCCCTGCAGCTGCATGTCAATCAAGCTGAGAGGAGCACATGTGAAATGACTCATGGCCTCCACTAGCCAATTAGAATGACAGGAAAGTCATACAGCATGTGCTGTACATTTGGAAGTATGCAAATGCAAATAGCAAGGTCCTGTAAAACTATGGAGAGAGAAATGGGGATCGTGGCAGCTCTGCAACTTTGGAGGAAAGAAGGAGTCTGTGGGAAGTGACTGCAGCTGCTTGAGAGATAATTATTAAATATGCCTGATGAAGCAGATTAAAAAGAGGAAGATTAAAGAAAAGAAGATAGTGATGTTTTACATTCATCCAATCGTCTGCTTGGTGGATTTTCCTTTACTTGGTGAATGATCCTTAATAGCCAAACTCTTTGTTTTTCTCTGTGCTTCTGTTTTAGTGGTTGTCCTGTTTTCTTGACTCCCACTCAGTTAAATCTGATTCTGAACCTGACAGAGGCTGCTGCTACAGGACATTTCTTTCTGTCAAAAGGGAGAAATTATGCATTACAGACTAAAATTAATGTTTATTTAATATCAAACATCAAACACAAGGGTTGTCTCTTCCCAAAATGAAACAAAAAGTAGCATTTGCTAAAACCTACACAAGAAACTGTAGTCTTTTCTTTAGTCATGGTTTAAAGAAAGAATATTTAACTTATGCAATTGAAGTTCAACCCAGTCCACTTCAAACAACCTACAATGCTCAGTAACTAAGACAGTAGAGAGTGTGTCTTCATAGATTTCTCCCGTCTTTGCTCTTTTGTCACTCTTCAGTGTTTCAGATGACTCAACAAATTTCAACATCATATACAGTAAACCCAAGTAAATACAGTATAAGTGTGACACAAAAACAAAATAAATCTGCAACACACTTTCACAGCACTGTAGGCACGAGTCTTTGCTAAGTTTGTAAGAACCAGATAACTTTGAAATACGCAGTTAATTCACTGTCAGTTCTGTCCTTGCCAACTGGAAGTGAGTAGAGTTCCAGTTTCCATCTTAATCCACTGAGTGGTAATAAGAGGTGGTCAGGTGAGAGTAAGAAAGCCAGCATATTAAGGACACGGCTTGTTTCTTGTGTGCAGAACAATAAAACGCCCATTTAGATATGATTCAAAGGAGTATTGACGTTTGATGAAATGCACAATCACAAATGAAAGACGTGCAAGGCTGCTGCCAGAGCTGACTGGCATATAATCGGCAAAAGGGGTTTGGGGAGGCATGGAGGGCTGCTTCACAAGATGGGGAGCTTTAGGAGCAATGTACCCGGATCAGTTCTAACAATGTTCATTTTCTGCACGCACCATTGGGAGAGGTAGTCAAATGGAGACAGATTAATATGATTGTCTCTGGGGGCTCAGACCTAAAGGAGGGATGCAAAAGCTTCAGTTGAATGAATACTGATGCAATATAATCTTTCACAATTTAAAAACAATATGCATCTAAATAAGATTTCTCCTGTAAGATTAGATTTTAAATATTTATATAGTGCCCTGTATGCTTACTAATATTCAACACGGCCCACAACAAGTCACAAAACCTTGGAATAGTTTTCCAAGATGGATAACTGTCTTCTGGTTTTGCTCTGCTTTGCAAGCCCAGAACCAGAACCAAACACTGAACATCAGCATTCAGCTTCTTTTCACCACAAATCTGGAACAATCTTACAGAAAACTGCAAAACAGCTGAAACACTTAGTTCCTTAAAATCCAGACTAAACCCCCACCAGTTTAGAGTTGCTTTCTGAAACATCATAAATGAAACATTAATCAAGAATCTGATGTGTGACGATCTGCCGTCTGATAAAATGTAATGCTTCAATCATTAACTGCGTGTTCAATGACTTTGTCTTGTTGCATTTTATGACGTAAAGCACTTGGAAGTGCCTTGTTACTAAGATGTGAGAAGCAAATAAACTTGATTGATTGAACTGAGCAATAAGAGCAGCTGGTCGACTACGAATGCAGATATCAGTGCATTGCTTTTCCTTGCCTTTAAAGGACGACTCAGTGGTAATGTCTGGTAACGTACTATATTCCAAGTGTCATACATTTTCCCCCTCTGAATAATTACGTTATCTGTAATGAGTTGAATTTAGCTTTATTGGCCATAGTTGCCACAAATGATGTATATTTTCAGTGGCTGAGACATTCAAGCAATTAAGCTCACTTTCCTCTGGTACAAACCCCAAATCTATTTTCTGGGAATTTATCAACAAGATCAACGCAAACTATAATTGTGCAGTGAAAGAAAAACCATAAATTAATTTCCAAATGTGCGTGGCATACAAAGCAACTCACTATGCTTTGATGTCAGGTTCTCCATCACAGCGCTGTCTGTATGATGAGGCTTTTTGTTCCAAATGTATGTAATGTACCTCTCTGCCTTAATTTTAAGACCCCCGTTAATAATCACATCGGTCACACTGGATTTTATTTCGGGGGATCAAAGATACAAAAAAATGGAAACTTTTCAGATTTGTATTTGTACCAGTTTTTGTTTTTAAAACCATGCGTCCTTTTCACTAAAATAGAAAAAATACACTGTAGAAGTTTTTTAGTTCTACAATAAAAATAAAAAATAAAAAAAATAAAAAAATGGACTGCAAGATCTTATTGTAGTGTAATGAAATAATAATTAAATTATCTCTTCCCATTTCGGACACACAAGCATTCACAAAAGTACATTAAGGTTTTATGGTCAACTTCTTCCTAGCCAGAAATAGGCAAGCAGGGATGAGCTGCTGTGGCAACAGATCCTTATAAGGGAAAGTCAAATTGCTTACTGTAATTGCCAGGTTGTATTATAATTGTAATGTTTCTACAGAGGTTTTCTGTTCGATGAATGTAGGTCAGAGAATAATAAAACAGGATCTTGAAATTAAATTTCAGTCGAACAGGTTCTCTTTTTTGCATTTGTCCAGCAGGCCAACTGAACAGAACCATTCTTATATGTCCGACAAGTACTTCACACCCAAAGAAAGTCCAAGTCAAACACTTAGGAAAGCTCCTTAATATGCACGCTGCACTCTGCTGCCTAATTTACTTGTGAGCCTGAAAAATATCATAGAATTACACTCTGGTCAAAATGGCTTATTGGGGAAGTTGGAGACATCAAAAAGCAGCTCTAAACTGAGTAAATGATACTATGAAGTAATCATCTCGAAGGACTAATCCCTAGAAGTTTAAGCCATCTGTGAAATTAAAAGTTAATCATGGGTGATTAGCTTAAAAAAAAACAAAAAAAAAAAACATGCAACATCAGTTCAGTCCATTGGTATATCCTTTATCGGTTTACAACCCAATGTGCTATTGATTTGAAGCGTTGTGAACTTAACAGCCTTTGTAGCATAATAATTAGAATGAATCTACGGCAAGAATGCCATTTATCAGCATGAAAATAACACAAGGAGAAAATGCACATTTCAGTATTCTCTTTACTTCAGTGAGGGACTGAGGCCATTTCAGGGCCCATTATAGGAGTCGTCTTTGAAATCCACAGAGATGTTAGATGGCCTAGAGGGTTTCCTGATGCTGTGTGAATGAATAGCTGCCAGTTGTTTGGATCAATGCAGTAACTTCACTACACTTTTTTTTGGGAGAAAAAAACCAGTATACTATATAATTTGTGCATGCTGTTGTGCATTGCTGGATATAAGGACACCAAGAAAAGTGTTGCAATAACTTCCTCTTTAGAGGCTGGATGTACAAAAATCCAGATATTGGATGTGCAATTGCCAGCCACCTTATTGTGCACACCTATCAAAAGTGCTTATTGATGCAAATCACCAATAGCATGATACACTGCCTGGCCAAAATAAAAGTCGCCACCTGGATTTAACTAAGCAAATAGGTACCAGCCTCCTATTGGATAATTACTGCATAGGCGATTATCTTTCAGCTGGCTACAAGTTATTTAACCCCAGCTGATGCAATGAGTAACTCCTCATTTCTCAAACAACCATGGCAAAAGACACATCCTGTGGTCTTGAAAAAGATGTTAGTCTGTTCAAGAAGGGTCCAAATCATTGGCATGCATCAAGCAGAGAAAACATCGAAGGAAATTGCAGAAACTACTGGAATTGGGTTAAGAACTGTCCAACGCATCATAAAAAACTGGAAGGATGCTGGGGAACCATCGTCTTCCAGGAAGAAATGTGGTCAGAAAAAAATCCTGAATGATCGTGATCGGCGATTACTTAAACGTTTGGTCAAATCAAATCGAAGAAAAACAACAGCAGTATGTTTAATTCTGAACCCAAAAGCATTTCCACACGCACAATGCGAAGGGAACTCAAGGGGTTGGGATTGAACAGCTGTGTAGCCGTAAGAAAACCTCTAATCAGTAAGGCTAACCAGAAAAAAAAGGCTTCAGTTTGCTAGGGAGCATAAAGATTGGACTCTGGAGGAATGGAAGAGGGTCATGTGGTCTGATGAGTCCAGATTTACCCTGTTCCAGAGTGATGGGCGCATCAGGGTAAGAAGAGAGGCAGGTGAAGTGATGCACCCATCATGCCTAGTGCCTACTGTACAAGCCTGTGGTGGCAGTATTATGATCTGGGGTTGCTGCAGTTGGTCAGGTCTTGGTTCAGCAACATTGTGTGCCCAAAGAATGAGGTCAGCTGACTACCTGAATACACTGAATGACCAGGTTATTCCATCAATGGATTTTTTCTTCCCAAATGGATCGGGCATATTCCAAGATGGCAATGCCAGGATTCATCATGCTCAAATTGTGAAAGAGTGGTTCAGGGAGCATGAGACATCTTTTTCACACATGGATTGGCCACCACAGAGTCCAGACCTTAACCCCATTGAGAATCTTTGGGATGTGCTGGAGAAGGCTTTGCGCAGTGGTCAGACTCTCCCATCATCAATACAAGATCTTGGTGAAAAATTAATGCAACACTGGATGGAAATAAATCTTGTGACACTGCAGAAGCTTATTGAAACAATGCCACAGCGAATGCGGGCTGTAATCAAAGCTAAAGGCGGTCCAACAAAATATTAGAGAGTGTGACCATTTTTTGGTGGCGATTTTTATTTTGGCCAGGCAGTGTAGTAACTCAATGCATTCAGACATCCAAACACCACAATGAGAAGAAAATGTGACATAGCACGTATGTGTTGGTACAAGATCTCCATAAACCAGTTTCAAAAACTGTCTGGTTTATGGAGAATGGCTCAAATCTAACAAAAATATCCAGTGAACGCCAGTCGTGTGGAGCAAAAAATGTCAGAGGTCACTGTAGAATGGGTGGAGTAGTTCAAGAAGACTGCAAGACAACAATAGTTCAATCAATCACTTGTTTCAACTAAGGTATCAGAAATACCATCTCCTAAACAGGAAACGGAGGCTACAATTCACACAAGCTCACCAAAACCAAAACTGGACAACATTCTTGTAAAAAAATAACATCGTTTCCAATGAGTTCCAGAAACAAACCAGAGTACTGGATCCACCTTGGCTGTGTTGTGGAAATCATGTGATATGTTTTTTTTTTCTCCATTCTTTTGGTCCTTCTGTACCAATTAAACTTAATTTAAACACCATAACTTATCTTAGTAATGCTGCTGCCTGTTTCCTTCACTTCATGACCACAGTGTTCCCATCTTCTGATGGCTACTGCCTATAAGATGATGCACCATGTCACCTTACTCAAACAATCTCGAAAATAGATCCTTGAACTTCAGTGTCTCCACAGTAACCAGCTTTAAATCCAGCAGAGCACCGTAGGCATGTGATAAAACAGGAGATTCACAGCACGGATGTGCAGCCGATAGATCTGCAGCACCTTGTAACACTATTATACCAATAAATAAATACAAATTAGTTGAAGCGAGCTGTTGAGTGATTAGCAGTGTCTCAGCTATTGGGAATTTAGCTTTCTTTGAGGCTTTCTTTGAGCAGAAATACGCTGCACATAAAACGTCTAAATAATTGTTTTGCATTCAGTACGGATGTAAAGGTTACTGAGAGGTTGAGCATTGTCATTGTGAATCTTTATTTTCAAAGTCATTAATTTTCATTATGCAATTTAGAAAATTGTGTAAATTGAAAAATGCAATGACTGGCAAGTTTTTGTTTGTAAACTAAAATAATAAAAAAAAAAGAAAAAAACTCAACGAGCAGAAGCATGCCTGATCAAAGTCTGGCACCCACAATGTCTGATTTACTAAAATATTTGTATTGATTTACAAACAAGATTAAGTGGAACTGACGTATTAAGTTTGAGCTGTTTTCATTCTCTATAAAAACACAACCCTATTTTACATTTTGACATTCTGTCAATACTACACCACTAAGTGTTTCTCCTTCACTACAGACATTAAGCCGGGCATTTTTGTCTCTTAATGATGGCATGCTCACACAACATCTGTGACTATGCAAAATATATTTTCACACATACTTTGTGTCCCTAAATTTAACAGACATCTCCTTAACGTGTTGCATGTGAGAATGCAAATGTTTGCAACATTTATCTCAAATGTTTTAAAGAGACGGCACAGGCAGCACCTAAATGCTTAGGAAGAAGTCAGGAAGGTAAGCCGGCATATGAAACATCTTTCAAACTGAATGGTTCTGGTTTTGCATCATTACTCGGGTCTGCTATTTATAACTGAAGTATGTGACGCGAGTCCTTGCAAAGGTACTTTTGTAAGATTGTCATCAAGCTCCAAGTACATTTGATCTCCCAATCCATTCAGTCTTCTCCAGCTGCACCACAACACAGCAAGCTGCAAGAGTTTAAAACACTTCAAAGAAAAACAAAGAAAAAAACAATCCTGCTTTTAACGCATCAAATTTGAGTATTTTGCAACATAAAAAACTTTATGTTACGCTACCAAATCGATACAACAGCTGAACTTCAAACACTTCTGAGTTCATTTGGCTAACCCAGGGTTAACAATCTGCTGAAGCACAGTTCTGGAGTTACCTTTTGATTTGCACAAATAAAGGAACACTTTGTCCTTTTCTATTCGGGAGGGATGTACAAATCAAAAGCCAACTTTAATACAACTGAAGAAAGGTTTCCCCTCTACAGACACCCTGCATTAAGTGTCTGACACAATGCCACTTAAGCATTAAAAATGTTACCTTGGGAGCGCTTATTGCTTTGTAAAACATTTGACATTCATAAAGTTGAAGACTGCATAGCCTCTGTGCACACTAGATGGATTACCAGTTGTGATCCGGTGTGAGGACAGTTTGTGAAACACGCAGTGACGTAAAAAAAGACAAGGAAATTGATAAGGGCACTTATGTCATTGTGTGTTGCAATGCAAGCGATCTAAAGATGGGAATGGGCTGCATCACACATGCTGCTTGTAAATGAAAGACTCTTCTGTCATCACAAAGTTACAGGCACATAGATCATGGAGACTAATGGTAATCAACCAAGTTCATTTAAGTACTAATTGAGTGTATTTTAGCAGAAATAGAAGATTAGATTTAAACTCATGGTTTGAAAGGAAGCAAATCTAAAAAAAAAAAAAAAAAAACTAACGTAGAAAAGATTCTCATTTGTAGTCAGTTGTGACATTGGGGAATCAGAACCAGGTTTTGAGCGAGTATGTAATGAAAAAGATTCAACACAAGCAGGAAAAGATGTTCTGTGAAGTTACAACCCACCTGCTTTCAACTGATTGATCCTTAATGCGTTGTTGCAGAAAGACTGATGGGCATGGCTGAAACTGAGCAGGCACATAAAGTATAGCGGGGAGTAAGTCAAACGTGAGATTCAGCATAATGTATTCTGTGAGGATGCCAGCGTTGGATCTACGGTCTTTGACAATGGCAGAAAGCCTGTTGGGACACTTAAAGTAAATTGGAAACATGACATCTTTTTTCAACAGCTGGACAGTTATAAAAAAAGGAGATAGCTCAATAAAGAATAAGCTTTAAAGCACTATTTAACAAAAAAAGAAAGTAATTTAAAAGTGTGCAAAAGACCCCCACAAAAAAAACAACAACTACTACTTCTGTGTAGTAAACATCTATCCCACCTTTTAATGGAGGATGGTCATAAAGATGCTTTATGACCACGCTTTATTACCATGCTTTTTGTTTAAATTAATTATAATGTTTACATCGTTAGATGCTTACCGCAGATAAACTTTTGCTAAAGTTTCCTCTAAGTGTTTCTCTGCGTTATTGGGTGTCAAATTATCCAGATATCTTCGCAGTAGATGTGTCAGGGGTTTTGCAAAACCAACTTAGAGAACAAATGTGAATTTCAAAACTGCCTATTGGTTAAATATTCTACCGTTGCTTAATGGGAAGAGGAGTTGTATTCCCCAAAATGAGACAATATAACAAATGGAGTCTAATAAAAGCAGTTGAATATAAAGGTTTTTATATAAATGAATCCTGGATTGGACTTACACACTGACTGACTTTAAGAGTGTTCGCTCATAACTGGCCAATATTCAAGGGTGGTGAGTCGCGTAGGCAAAAAAAAAAAAATTTGAACTGACTCTAGGTCAGTTTTACTTTGAACCAATTAACCAGTGACATGATGGTTGCTTTACTTTGACAGATCCAAGACCACTTTCTCCATCCCAATAAGAAATCTGCAGATATTCCTGACAAAGTAGCTTTACCAGAGAGGATAGATTGATCGTAGCAGCGAGGACGTAAAATGCTGCCAACATCAGCACCCAGAGGAATCACAGAAGATGCGAACAGGACAAAATAATCACTCAAAATTGGCACTTCTAAACTGTCTGCATATTGAACTATATTTAGTACTTTATTTATTACAATAGTTATGCTTTGTGCATTGTCCTGTTAGCATAACTGAATCTCTGCAGTGTGATATGCTGAGATTTTTCTAACGTAGCTGCTGCCATCAGTACCTGGCAGTTTCTCAATGTTTTATGTGGTTTATCAGGTAGTGCAAAAACATTTAAAAAGGTAAAACCGAAAAACAAATGCCAAATGCAATTTGCGCCAGTGAGATGGTTAATCAGGACTTAGACAGAAATAAAGCCGTAAAATGAAAAGTTTTGTGAAACGCACCTTTCAAATTGTAGACACATAAAAAATGGATAAAAGGCTATAACAGTTTAGAGGGTTTGTGTTATTTTTTACACATGCGTGTAAATTTCACCAGAGTCATAAGACCATTCATGTGTTTGAATAATTTAGAAGATCTTTATATAAATGACATCTAAACAGGCTTAGTGTTGTGGATTTGACTTGATAAGATTAATTGCCTAAATGGTCTTTAGTAAATATCTCCTGGTAAGTTGCCTTCAGGTATTTTTAATCTTCAAATCGATTTTGTGGGAAGTAATTTAGTAAACAGCAAATTGTGCTCTGACTACGTTACATGAGTTGATCTCGATGAAATTTTTAAACTATCACAAAATGCACTTGTGTGTGATTTAGGAGGCAGCAACCAATCTGCAAAAATGCAACATAATCATCTAAATGGTTGATGAGGAGATCTGTCTAGTTAAGTAACTGTGACTGTTGTCTCTTATCATAACAATCAGTAGCTGAGAATAACCGGGGCTGATGCTTACCGAGTTCATATTAACCCGGCAGCTAATATATTCACTCTGTGCTGCGGAGCACTCATATAGACTTAACATTTATTAAATGGCTGCGACTGAGTGAATTTGGTGCCGACAGCTGTCACATCTCATGATATTAGCAGTAGCCTATTAATTCTTTCACGCCGTTTAACCCAAGACATGAAAGCTCCAGCTTTAAAATCCTGGCTCAGGCTTTTTAAAAATGCCGATGTTAATGTTTGACTTCAACGTTGTTTCAAAGCGCCTTCTTCTTCAGCGTTTCTAACGAACAGTGCATCGGCAGAGAGCGAGAACATGCGCTAGCTCAGGTAGATAAGGGAGTCACGATGCGTGCTACATGTACACCGTGTCCATCTGGGTTCTCTGTTTTCCCTTGACCACCACTTGAATCCCTGCAAGTACTTTATCTATGCCAGCTTGCTTTGCACTTATTCTCCTTCTCATTTATCACTGTCTAAACGTTTGACAGGTTGTGCAGTGGATATGGATCATCTTTGACAGACAAATAAACCGCTCCCCAAAGGGGCACCGAGCACACAGACGGCTATGCTGTTGCAAGAAAAATGTGCAAAGAGATAAAACCATGAGGAGGCACAAACAGGTAGGCTAAAGGCCACGACCTGGCATTACTCTGCAACGTCCTCACTCCTGGGCCATGGAAAGGTAAAGTGACACAAAAAGCTGATGCGTTCTGCTAAAATATGACTCCTGGAGCCTGTTTAACTCTTTCCACCCAGAATCAGATTTTGTACAATGATTTTCTCCCATTTTTCCGCCTGTGTACTAAACTAAAACATCGCAGAGAAAAAGACTTTACCCTCAGAGTACTTTAAATCAGTCAAGTTGTACAGATACACCCCAGAAATGTAACTGACTGAATGGTTTGCTTTTTTCCGTGCGTAAACCATGCTGGGTGCGTATGCTTCAAAGGCTGAAGGATAGACGCACCGCAGCTAGTTAACATTCACAACTTTGGGGAGTTGAGCTCCCATGTCCAATCCATCAATTGATCAAGAACGCAATGAGACCATGAATCTTACTTCGTTTTTCTCGTCAGCACACATGCACATGGCCTCTGTTGTAATATTATATTTGCTCACCCTGCCACCGTCACTCAATCGAGATTTTACAAAAAAAAATATTTTTAACATAACTTTTCATGTTGTCTTTTAGTTCCTTTCTTATATCGGATAGACTCAAAATAACATGTTTGCTTGTGATAATTCTGCTTCTTTGAGACATGAGTAAGACAATGTTTTTGAGAAAATATGCCATTTTAGGATTGCATCAGACCAACTGATTTGATATATATAAAATATATATATAATTTGCATCTATATATATATACATCCATCATTAAAACTATGTCAGTTTCTCAAAAATAGTCAATGAGACTCAAAAAGATTACAAAACACCAGTGGTTAATACTATGTTTTCTAAAATCTTCATCTGGATGTTGGTTGATTGTCAAGTCATCTTGCAGGTTTAAACTGTACTCTGCAGCAGAGTGCTGTTTTTCAGCAGGAATCCTGTCACAACACAACACATAGGACTGTTTTCAGTGCCTTGTTCCTCGTTCCTTGCATCTTCAAAAAAGATACTTAAAGATAATTCAGTGGATTCAAATGTTGTATTAACTTCAGCAGACAACATGCAAGAGGAAGTATTTAATTAAACTGTACATTGGTAAATTACAAGGCTTTTAAAAGATCTAACACTTTAGAAAGCAATGGTAATTCTAACCAGAGGTGTGATTCATATGTTCCTATATGCTGCTTTAATAAACAAGTTACTCTTGTTTCAGCGAGAGGTTTTTGTCGTTCTTTAAAACTGCTATTAATTGCAATTACTTGTTCTTCAATAATCATGTAACCTTTTACAAATTATGATAATTCAAACTCTTTCGACTGAAACTGCTTGAATTATCATAATCATACATATTCATCCTGATAAAGACTGAATGGTGATGTATCAGGGTTTTCCAGAAATGAGGCCAGGAAACATGTCTGCTTTTTTTTCACTCTGCAAATCGGTAAAAGACCTGAAATATGTTGCATCTCTCGATATTTTTTCTTAATTAATGTTTAAAAAGAAACATTAATAAAATATGTCTTTTAGCCAACTCTGAATTAATAAATAAATCTGGCATACAAATACAAAATGCTTCCACAGTAAGACCCATAAGGAACACAAATTGCTGGAAAATCTGGCATTTAGTTTAAATTAATTGACATCGTCACTGTGACTTGCTCCATTGTGCTCGATTAAAGTTGCAGAGCTCGCTTCGCGAACCTCAGCAAAACAGACGCCGGGAAAAACTGTAGCACAGATCCAAGCAAACTGCTGCCAATGGGCGAAGTGTCTGATAACACTTCACCCAGATCAGAACTGAAACAAAGATACGCTGCCATGCGATTTTCAAACTGCCAGAGGAACCGAGTTTGACCTAGTACAGCCGTACAATCCAACACTGTTTTTAACAACAACCAAGAGCGTCACAAAAAAAAAAAAAAGCAGCCATGAGGCTTCAGCAGTGGCATGAGAGTATAAATCCTGCAGTGACGTCTCCAATGCCAAAGATTTTTGACAGATTAACAACAGATAAGGGCTTCAAAGTTGTGATGCTGGATTGAAATTGGTTTGACTGATTACGACTTCCGCTTCCTAATCCGTTGAATAGTGATGTTGTGAATTTAAATGAAGCATCTTACATTTGAAACAGAGCTCATGCATTGTGCCTATCTGGAAAAGAGTAGGAAAATACAGAAAAGAGTTAAATATTTTTAGGCAAGGGATCCGTTTGAGTAAAATGAATATCATCATATTCTGAGAATTTATTAAAACTAGTCAGTTGAACGAAACAAAAAGGTTTTCAGAACTAAAATAAGAAAGTAATAATAATTTACACAATACTGATTGATGCAAGAGATCAGAAATCAATTATTTTTTAAATTAACCTTTTTATTCACAGCTTTAATGCTTCTTGCCAAACTGTGGTCAGGTTCAGATGACCAACTAATCTGAACATTATTTAGTACAATCATATGCGTTTGTGGTGGAAATCAACATAAACCAGAAATAAATGGGCCCTGGCTGCCATTTTATGGGAGCATGCTGGTCCCGTCTGTTCACCGCCAATAAAATGGCTAAGAAACATTTAATATATAAACTGATTTCTCATCATTTAGCTTATCTATATAATGTACAGTGTTTTTTGTCATCAGCTGTATGTGTAAGTGTTTCGTGAGCTGAGGAGATCAGAGACGGCAGAGAACAGACTCGAGGTGAGGCAGGCAGTTCTCTTCCCTCATGGCAGGGGGCGCTCATGATCCCTGACATTGTGACTCCACAACTGCAAAGTAAGATACAGTAACAGTGAGCTGGCCATACAGTAAATAATTGAAGCTACGCGCAACTATTCTACGTGTAGTTTGGCTGCAGAGAGCGAGAAAGAGGAGTCATTGAGTTGTACCTCAGCGGGTTTTCCTTCGCTGTGCAGCACAGCACTAAAATAGAATAATAATAAATGTATTTCTAAGTTTAATTGAGTTAACGAATTTATTCTACCGCGGCATCATGGCGTTGGACGGCATGTGAAACACTGAAGTCTTCTTGCCCTTCAATGTCCGCATGATCTTTAACTCAATATTATTTTTTCTTGATTTATCAATTTCTTCTACTTTTTTTTTTCTCAAACTGACAACAAAGGTAAATTTGATGGAATCAAATTAACTAGTCCAGTTTTCTCTAGGAAAAAAGCTTGGTTGGGATAATTTGTATTAAACTGTATCACTTCAGTTTCCACAAGGGTGATTAAAACCTCCAGTCCTGCACTGTTCCTTAAAGCAGCTTTGGTCTGTAAAGTGTGTGCACTTACTGCGATTGTCTTGGGAATAATTTTTGTTAACCTGAAAATCACTGATCCTCTTCTAAGTACCAGTAGACATCATCCACTTGACACCAGTGATATTTGTATCATAGTTTGGGACTAATGAATATTGATAGAAAAGTTGCTAAAGTGATTAAATTATTAAATGATTAAATGTACATTATGTAAAGTTTAATGTATTTATAAATACACTTTACAATTATTTTTTACTTTTTCTTATACCATAAACATACAGTCCACCTTGTTATTTTCTCAAGAAATACTCATTTTGGTTTTTTTTGTTTTTTTTTTAAATCATTGTTTTGCTTACAAAAGGAGATTTCAACTTGCTTGATTAATGTTTGTTTTAAAATAATGTAGGTGAAATTCAGGCCTTTCTGTCTGATAAGACCATGACCAAGCACTGGAAATCAGACTGAAATAAATCTACTTGTTATTGAATAGGTGAGGGCGATTGATAGAGTAGATTTTGATAGGAAGCATCTGAAATACTAGCATGCTTATCACCACTGCACAATTATCCGAAGGGCTACAATCAAAACCCCTCAGCAAAAATTTTACTAGAGCTTCATTACTAAAATTGACCATTGATTAATAGACTCACTGTAAGAGTAAGATTGCGATATTAACAGTTCATATTGTGCGCACATTAAAATGCAGTGAAAGGTGACGTTGTTTTGTTAGTCGTTGCTCTTTTTTTTTTTTTTTTTTCATTTAGTGGCAAGGTAAAAACATTCCTAGATTTCAAAGTGCATTTTTGAATATGCATTTTTAAGTTACAAAAACTAATACAGAAGAAAAAACAGCGAGGCCTGTTTATATTAGTCATGGAAATGGTCTCGATTTATCAACCGGAGACTGTTTTTCATCAGGTTGGGTTTTCAAAAACAGCTCAGGGGTGGAATCACCAGAGACGAGTCCCAAAATAAGCCAGGATTTCATTTGTCATCTCACAACATTTCTGTTTTAACGACCTGACCACGCGGAACAGATGTTCCTGCAAAATAATTATTGCACTGAATTATTCTTGATTTGATCATCCTACTATTTCTTTATGCCTAAAATACCTTCTGATTTGCCAAAAATGATCTTACAACTGTGCTTGGAGCAAAAATAAATTATTGGAATATATCCAAATCACAAACACCGTTTGAGCCAAACTCATTATGCTAATACCTGAGTGTTGTTTTATGCATAGTTGTTGACTTCTGCTGATATTAGTACTATCTTTGAGAGTAAGAGCGCCTCCTTGTGAACAAGGTTAGCATCAAAATTTAAGAAAAAAAAAAAAAAAAAAGGTACGCCTCAGGAGAAAAGAGGAATGCATACAGGTAGTTTATCTTCCTTCTGAATACATTTTTGATCAATGTATTGCATTATTTACAATTCATGAAGAAACTGCCTTCATCTTGGTGGTTGTTGAATCACCTGTGTTCAAGAGGATTCAAACGGAAAGGAAACATTTAGCTGTGCTATTCTGAAAGAAGGTTGCTCAGAGGGAACAGGACTCGGTACTTGTTGATAATCATTCAGGTTAACATAAGATAAATGCTGCAAAGCTAGAAAGCATAAATGTTTAAAACAGAATAAATATAGAAGCAGGACAATGGCTTTATATGGATTCTTAATGACCTATTGATATTAAGCGGGGTATGAATTTAAATAAAGGCACTTAGGAACTTCTTAGGAATACATTTTTGAAGCACTTGTGCTTTTGTTTAAGGTTGTTCTATCATTTATTCATTCATAACTTAAGGATAAAAAACAATCACTCAAAATAAATAGCAATCTCAAAAACATATCAAATAAACAGAGAAACACACCTTTGATAGCCAGTTGGAAATACAACAACAGCGGATAAATGTTGAACTGATCGCAGTTTTCTGGTCGAACGTCAATCTTTCAAACAGCCTAACCTGGTGATCCTGCTTTACTGCACATATGTAAAAGCAATAGCACACTTACTCAGTACGCAGTTTACCCAAGTTATATTTTTTTTATGAGGCGCTTATGCTCACTAAGTTACCAGTGCCAACCTGGGTAACTTTCCTCATGGTCATATCAAACCGCTGCACATGTGTGACAGTGCTAAAGTTGAAAGGATTTGTTATGCGTTAACCATAAGGATTTATTATGCCAACTATCATAAGTGAAATGCGTGCCTAAGATTTAAAGAGATACAAAACTGTCAGATTAATTACTAATTAATAGTTTATAACGTTGACTTTCCATACATTTGAAGGTATACTCAATACAAACCTTGGGGCTGCTCTGTAACCTCTGACATCCTAATTTAGAAGTCCAATTTCAAAAATAGTTGTCATTTTTCCAACTTGGATACTGAAAAAGCTGACTGCTACAAATGAAGACAGTCCTCTAAAACAGTAAAAAAAAAAAGTTCAAGTTGCAATCAGAAATTTTGTAGCATTCATTAAACTTGTGAAATATCGCTATACATTCTCTACCATTGTGGACATATTACCACTGTGTTTGAAGGGATAAAATAGAAAAACACCATGCTGGCCAACCAAATAATGGAAACAGGTGTTCCAATCACTTCTATTGCCACTGGTGTATAAAATCCATTACCTTGGCATGCAGACTATTTTTACAAACACCTGTGAAAGAATGGGCCAACTTCAGCAGCTCAATGATTTCCTTTGTGGCGCTGTGGCAAGATGCCCACTGTGCAATAAATCCAGTTGTGAAATTTCCTCTGCACCAAATATTTTACAGTCAGCCGTTCGTGGCATCGTAAAGACGATGTAGTTGATAGCACCGTCGTCCAGGCCTACAGTGGCCTTCAGATTAGCTCCAGAACGGTGCATAGAGCGCTTCGGGAGATGAGTTTTCGTTGCAAAGCAGCTGCATCCAAGCCTTACGTCACCAGGTGCGATGCAAAGTGTCAGGTTCAATGCGTAGTTGTCCCCCACTGGACTCTACAACAGTCACAATTCAGGGGTTGATGGCTTTGGTTGGTAGCTGCCAGACTACGAACACTGTCCATACCCGCTTCTCCTTGCAGGGCTGGCACCTTTCTCTCACTTTCATTGAGAAAGAGATGCAGCAACACCGTGGACAGCTCACCAGTCCATCACACAGGAAGCACAGAGACAAACAACCATGCATACCAAACAGTCATGTTTCTGTCAAGCCAGCATGAATGCACATGATCACAAGATTCCTGACCTCAGCCTGAGCCAGGTCTTTTCATCCATCATCAGTGTCTGAAAACACACGTAGAATAAAGGTAAATAATTCTCATCCCCGCCGTCCTGAACCGTGTGGAAAACCTTCCCACAAGAGTTGAATCTGTTGTAGCTTCAAAAGGAGGCACAGACTACATATCAAACCACATGGATTACGAGTGAGACGTCTTTCAAGTTCATTTGCGACTGAAAGCAGATGATCAAATACTTCCAGCAACACATTGTACTTTGGAATTAGTGTTAACAATATGAAAATGATTAGCAAATCCCACAGGTTTTCAGATGAAGTAAACAGTAATTCAGTAGTAATAATTGCTTAACTTGAATATCTGCTAGCAAATTGAGCAAATTTTTCGTCATTGAAATCAGCCGGAGCTGTTGGTGTTTTCAAAATGAGCAATATTTCTACTTGAAATAATAATAATAATTTAAAAAAAAGGCCTTGAAATGGCTCTCAACAGGTGGAGCCAGCAATGGGTGAAAGCTCTGTTCCTCACTGCAACACATTGAGCAAATAAAACAAATTTTCAAACAAGGACATTTGGATTAGTATAGAATCACTGCTGGAATCAAAACAAATGGATCCAGACAAAACATCAGAAAATGTAAAAATGTGCATTTAATTGTGGAAAAAAAATATTAGGGAGATTAATAATACTACTACTAATAATAATAAAAACATACCGTTACATCATAATGACTGTATGTGGGTCTGTCTCTCATCATGCTATAAATAACACCAGTAACCTGTGGATCCCACCAACACAGCAAAAAAAAAAAAAAAAAAGGAGCAGACCAAACCACAAGTTGGTGCCAAAAATATATCCTCCCTCCACTCTTTTCATGACATGAAACCCACCCCCCCCCCCGCACACACACACACCACACACACACACACCTCCTGTGCATCTGTGTTTTGAGAAAGAGAGAGAGAGAGAGAAAAAAAGTCCACTTTCCCAACTGTGCGCAGAGCGTCACATCAACATGCGCCACACATCTGCTGCTCATCACCCGCGAAATGAATTTTACAGTCCGATCTGTGTCACTTTCTGCCCGCACCCTCCCAACATCCGTCACGACCAAAACGTCCTCTCTGCCTCCTGCCAGCTAATGGTCTGCGCTCCGCTGTCGCGCAGAGGAAGAGGACGGGCTTCCATCCTGCCCGACATGCAACAATGTGCGCACGGGCCAGAGTCCACACAGCGAGACAACAGTTCAAACCCGGCAGGAAACTAACAGCCTCGGTCATCCGTTAATTAGTAATCGCATTATGAATAACTATTAAAACTGTTGAGTCAATGGTAGGCAGGTGACATTCTTTTAAACTCCGCGCATTCCTGCATTTAGTCAGACTCACCTTTGCCGCCGCCTCTTCGCTTGGCTTAAAAAAAATAATAATAATAAAAAATCAATCTCCTTTCTCACTTCGGCGCGGGTTTTTTTTTTTTTTTTTTTTTTGTGCGCTTCGGTCCGCAGAACTCGGGCTGAACCGCGAGAAAAAAGAAAAAAAAAGCCCGTAATTGCAGAGCAACTCAATTTCCTCCCCTCACCCCTCCTCCTCCTCCTCTTCCTCACCACTTCCTCGGGTCTCTGGATCTCCCGCAGCTCCGCTCAACCACCGGCACTCAGGACAGAGAAACGGACAGATTAAAAAGCGATAGCGACGAGATCCAACAGCGATCGGATCTTTTTTCCCCCGCTTTTCACGGGACGGAGGCAGAAAATAAGAGCGGATGAGGTGATGGGGGGGGAATCACATCCGAATGAGTTTGAAAAATATCCCTCTTCTCTTTTACCACCAGTAGAAACGAGCCCCCGTTTTCCTCCCTCACCGGTTAAAGAGTTTTCTTTCTTTCCTTCTTTCTTTTTTCCTCTCTTACTGTTCCGCGGGCTCGCAATCTGACGGGGGGCCTTGAGAAGTGGAAGGTGTATCTGTATCTGTGAGGTTGACGGCAACGACGGTCACCGGTGATGCTGCGTAACCCGCATCCCACTTTCCCTCCACCCCCCCCCGGTAAGAGGGACAGAGCGCAGAGAAAGAAAAAGAAAAGAAAAAAGAAGCGAGGCAGCTGATCCCCTCTCTGTGCGCGGAGCTCCTGTGATCAAACACCCTGCAGCCTGCCAAAAATAAAAAAAACAGAAGAGGGAGGGGAAAAAAGCCTCCTTTCTTTTCACATCTTGCGCTGTTGAGCCATCCACTGCGGTCTGGTAGAAAGGCTCAGAGCAGACTAAGGTGCGGGTGAGGTCTGTCCTGTCTCCTTCCTTCTCTCTCTCTCTCTCTCTCTCTCTCTCTCCTCCTTCTCTCCGTCGGTAAAGGAGATGCTCGGTGCCTCCCTCACGCAGAGGCTGGCCGGGCGTGAAAAGGAAAACGCTCCGGACGCTTGCATTTATAGACCCACCACAGGAGGTGGACGCGGTCCGCATACGGAATAAGAGCACTGGTTTTACTGTGGGAGAAAGTTAACCCGCTGCAACCAGTGCCAGTCGTTTGTTGGTGTTGGGGGAATGGATTCAACACCCGACTTATCCAGCTGAAGCTGTTATTTTGTTTTATTTTTTCGTCTAAAAGAGAAAGGAGAAACTGAGAGGGCAGGAAACTACAAATTTCAGCAGAGCTTGCTGGGATTTAATGATGGGCGAACAAAGCAGTGCGTTATAGAAAAGCGGAAGAAACATTAAGTTGTTTGTTTTTGCTGTTTATGAATCTAAGAAGTGTGATTTTCTTTCTCCAGTACTTAAAAATAAAATCCTGTAAAAGCAATTGTATTCAGAAATCTCCTAATTTTTACAAAGGGTCCATCTTAATCTTGGTTTACATAAAGCTCTTCAACAAACAGTCGAAAAGGTCCAATCTGACGGGAATCTGTAGAGAAGTTTAAAGCAGCACAACTGTCAACGCACCAAAACATGGCCATGATATCAGCCTCTGCAAAGGTCTAAAAAAAAAAAATTTAAAAATCAACCACTGTGCTTTTCTTCTCTCCTGTGAGAGAAGTTTAACTGGCAAACCGGCCGACCGGCTCATGTCTTCACCTTTACAGTTAACAATAGTCGCCCCATTGTTGCCAATTGATATATTGAGCAACATTTTCAGAAGAAAAACTGGCACTGGCCAAACACGGAATCGGTAAGTTGGGCTTTTTAAAGGATCGGTAATCGGCCAGAAAACTGCCAGCGGTGCACCTCGTATGTGTTCCAGTTGCTCAGTCAATTTCCAAACTTAATCCAATTGAGAACCAGCAATAAGACGCTCAGATTTTCATCATCCAAAGTGACCAATGAGCTTTTTATTTCAGCTCCAGTCTTTATTTGACAGTGTAGACAAGAACATAGGTGTGAGTGAGGGGAAAGGGATGTGTGTAAGGTCTACAGGCCGGGACTCAAATCCATGACAGGTATGTCAAGGACCGAGGTCTCTGCACATGGATGAGCTCTACACCTCTGTGCCACTTACCTTATTTCTGAGCTATTATTCAAAGAAAATTGGGCAACTGGTTGATTTAGGGGGGGTTAATATAAGATCATGCCACATTTCATACTTTCATATGTAATTTATTTGTGTTGGTCTGTCTCATAAGACCCCAACATATGAATTGAAATTAAAAAAGTGCTGTACCCTCACCTCTGCTGTTTGGTTCTTTTTTTAAGATCTTAGAGTTGCAGTAAGAAAAATTTTTTAAAAAAATACATGGACTGAGCACTATACGTCCACACTCTGACACACAGATGAGTCACAAACATAGTGGATGAACCGTGAATGTCAGTTTAAACACTGAACACTATACTAAAAAAAGTTGAAGGTTATAAGTCATTAGAGTGGACAGCTCAGAAAAATCTGTCACCGCGACTCACCAGCCCAGCCTCGGTACGCCCACCCATCATGCCATAAAACTGACACGAATCATGACACACCACTCTCATAACAGCTAAAAGAAAAGAAAAAAAACTGTTAAATTTACGTTGTTTCACACCAATCTGAATCATAGAACCTACAAATGCTCAGTCATCTGCCAACAGGCACTGGTGAAATTTTTTATCCTAATACACTGAAATGTAAACAACTCGCACATACAAGGGAAAATATTTATGCTTAAACTCAATTTTGTTTTTAACCCCGCTGCCGACTCAATCTTGTGATATTTTCCAGGACTTTTATTCACACTGCTGGGAGCCTTTCTCCCAGTGAAAATCCCTGATTTGAAAAAAATCTATTCAAGCCCAGACTCTTTTTCCTTTCACTGTGTGCAACAAAGCCATTTCTTGAAAGTTCTTTGAACAAACACTGCTTGGTAGAACTTGAAACAACCAAGAAGCGCGTCTTTATGTTTTAGTAAAAAGGTAAAAAAAAAAAAAACAACAACAAAAAGTTACTCATGTCTATCTGCACCACGAATCCCAAAATCACTCCAAAATAGTAAACCGTTTTTTTCATTCATCAGTAATTGAGAGTAAAAGAAGAAAACGTGCTTGTCGAGCATTGCATGCCGCATCGTTTGGGATGATGGATCCGCAGTTAATGTCAAAGTGGTCTTCTTAATCACAAACCCGTGTCCCTCTGAGCTCTCAGGTATGCGGGGCACTCATGCAATTAAACATAGGAGTGTCTCACCAGACGACTTTGACTTATGAGTCCTTCATCCCAGTCGTCCTGCTTTTACCGCAGAACATGCGGAAATTGTAATGCAACCTTTACGTCAGGCACAAATCTCTCAATATGAAAGATGGCTTCAGTGCTTCCCTTCAGATAAAAGGAGCGTTAACCATGGACCCGTCTTCAAGCTGTCCTTTCTGTCCAAAGTCCTGTGATCTCCTTACCGCTCTGCGATTACGTCTTCCTGCTCGTCACTTTGATCATCAAGGTTACTCTAGAAAGTCTTGAGGCTAAACTGGGGTCCCAGTGTTTTGCCAAAGGAAAATTGAACACATGAAGGAGGGATTTGGGAGTGAACAAGGGTCCCATTTACTTAAAATCTGCTCCAAACAGAGCCTGTATGTTCACAGCCAAAAATGACTCGTTAACATTAACTGTCTAGCTTCATCCGCAAAATGTGATTACAGTTGGTTTTGTTTGAATATTGTCCACATTTCACGCACAAATTTCACACAATTCAGTCACAACTGCAATCTTCTGTGCCTGCTCATTTGTTTCTCGTTTCTTTTGTTGTGCATTTTCCACTTTCAAGGTACACTGCACTCAGATTACAGCACTGCCGCTTTGATTTTCTGCGCTTGCACCAACCGTGTGATTTTCTTTCATAAACCTCACAATTCTTTATGATTTTGCTCACGGGTTTTAGACACACTGTAACCGCAAAAGAAAAGAACATCTTCGGCCACATGTGTTGAATTCTGATCATTCTTACAGATGTTTTAAACTCCTGCTCCTTGCCATTCCTTATAGGAGGTGAGGTTATTCTGTTCCACCAGGTGTTTGCTGGTTGCTGCTGCCGCTAGTCTGGTGGAGCATTGTGGGGAAGGTGCGGAGAAACGCCTGGGGATCCGAGGTGGATCTTTGAGTGAATAGGAAGTGAGCAAGTGTTCAGACACAGAATGGCTGCTAGAGGAGATTTAAAGAGTTTTCAAACATGTATAAAAGCATGAAGGCTACATCCAGGTACGTTTTTGATGAGAGAGTAGCATTATTATGTGATATAAAGCTGAAAAGAGCCAACTTTATATGATCACTTTCCCTTCAAACACAAAACAATAAGGTGCGTTCTCTTTTGGGGTTTTGTTTTTATAAAATCTCCATATTTATTCACTCCATCTTCACTGCATTCAATATAAAAATGGATCAGTTTCTTCAACACATCCAGTCACTCCTTCAACACTGTAAAGACAGACTTTTCACACTAAAACTTGTCTAGGAGCCACAGTATGTAATTTGCACAACCTTCAGTCTGATAAAAGATATGAGCTCTGCATAAGAGACGTACATATTTAATGAAATCTACCCTCCAACCATCTTCTCGCTCAACAATCTTCATGCTCGGGATTTACTCGCGAAGGAGATCTTGATCTTAACAAGTGTTCTTCCCTAAATAAATAAAGCAACACCGTTAAGTCAGGAGAGCGCGCCGGCACTTTAACTGGATTTATTGGCGAATCTTACGTCTGTGACAAGGCCAATTGTACAGTTCAGCTGCATTTAGATTACAATCACACCACGATTTTAATCTTTCAGTCACCTGGAGGGAGGTTTTCATTAAGCCTCAGGAAAAACGGGGATTATTAGCAGCTGCTGTAATGTACACAGTCACTTCAACAGGTGTACAAAGCTGACGTCAATTATCACAACCGCATAAGAGTGAACCACATAAGTGAATCATTACCGATTACAGATACAAATCTAAAGCTGCATGGTCCAAGTGAGACTTAATAAAGGGATCCCCACCATTCATAGCCAATATGTGGCCAGAATGGAAATTTAATATTTGTATTTCATAATGCAGACTGAGAACTGACATTAATTTTTAATGTGTTCTTGGCAACAAACAGCGCACCATGCCAAATATGTATTCAGTTATTTGCCATTTTCCAAACACCGGTTCTAAAGCATTGACAACACCTTGAATATGAAGTTTGTCCTTGGTAAAAATGTAATCTGAAGATATGCACTCTGTGGTTAGGAGTAAGAAACTCTGGGCCTCATCTTCTAAAGGTTTAGCATGTACAAAACCAGGCGCAAACTCGGCAGCGTGTGCAAACCTGATGTGCGCACAAAGTGGATGCAGGATTGTGTCAGCAAAATGAGGAGGATGCAGTGTCCGCCTTCATGAGTGTGCAAAAATTCTTTGTGCTATTGTCAGCATGAATGACTGTTTCAATAAAAGTAACTGTAAAAACCTGAACACTTTATTTTTAAAAAAGTGTTTATTTCTTTAGCTCTAGACAAACATGGCGCTCATAAAGGACTCTGAATTTTTCTTTTTGTTTTGCTTTTCTCACAAAAAGACATCTCCATTTTTTTTCTGACATTGCTTGAGGTCTTACTTGGTCAAAATAATAATAAAAAAAAAGAAAAATTGGAAGTAACCTGATTATTCAGTACAATCCATAAACTCACTGTAGCGTAGCAAACGCAAACATCAAATCAGGGAATAGGGGCAGAAACCATGTCAAGTCAGCATTAAAAAGGAAAGAGGAATGAAATAATATCTGAGCAAGTTTGGTTTGTTGTGGAGAAATGCGGCGCCTGAAACTTTATCTGATCTATCTGAAGTCAGATTCTTTTTTTTTTTTTTTTTGTAAAAAAAAAAGAGCTCTACATCCCCTGGCGTGAGGTAGACGGCAATGATGGGCGGAATAAGGTAAACAGCAGCAGAAAATATGACATGCGGTGCGCACAACCTGACAGCAACAGACGATTTAACGATGCATGCTAAAGCACATACCTCCTGTCCTCCGGTGCGATTTAGAGCCAAATGCAAATTTGCCAAAGTGCAATGAATAATCAGCTATGCAAAACACAATGTGCTCCTAAATATGTTTGGTTCAAGTCACGTCAGTCTGCCACTGTCTGAGTCTGATGTGATTCAAGCGAGCGTGACTTCATCTGACCCCACATAAACTTCACATGACAGAGAGGCCTATTTAGTAATTAGACAGAATGCAGTCGTGCTGCTGGAGACGTTATTGACAGAGCCTTGAATTCCAAATGAACTGCGGCCACGTGTGTGGAGGATGGATGTGAACGAGGCTGCTGACGCTGACATGGCAGGACAAGGGTACAGTCACCTCACAGAGATGCGGCTCTCAATGGATGACACGTTTGTGCTGAAGTCAGTGACTGGCTCCATCGCTGCGAGTGTATCGATTAAAGGAAAACGGCAAGGTGTGCTTACATGGAATAAAACCCGCCACTGAATTGCAACACGGATTGTCAGCAATTTCCGTCATTAGCATTCAGGGCCTTATTCTATTGACAGATGTTCTGGCTCTGATTTTCCTTTTTCAGCTGCGAACCTGTGAGGTTTATGCTCAGTGAAAGGGCAAGGGTGAATCTTGGTCTTTCAATTTAGTCACAAAATGACAATATTAGCTAAGTAAGCTAACATTCACAGCCACAGAATAATAAACTGAAGTAGTAGTTCATGCAAAAGGAGCCCTGACCACTGATGAGTGGATATACTGCACTTTTTTTTAGCAAAATCTTTTTGGAGTTAGGCTTAGGGTGCTGTTGGTCTTATGTAATATTCACATTACCTAAGAAACTGCATTTTTGGTTTTCACTAGCTCTAACCCACAACCATCAGAATATCAGAAGAAAAAAAAACAAACACTTTATATCCCTCTAAGTGTCATTATTTCATAAAGCATTCTCAACAAGGCAGTTGTCAGTGACATTCTAATAGACTGTTCACCAATAATTTAGTCGAATTAGAATCAAAACATTTCACTTCTTTAAGCCCACATTTTTTTATTTGTACCTTTTTACTGAGATGTTAATATTTGATCATAGCTGACAATGTTTCCCCCCCATCATTCTTCTAAAACTTTAACCGTTGCACATATTGTGATAAATTTTTAATATTACAGAAAAGTGCTTCCGTGGTTGGGGGAAAATGTGAGGAAAAAAAAACAAAACAAAAAACCTTGAGGATTATTTCTCTTTATGTACCTTTCTGCGAGGAAAGATTCTGTACAGCTGCTGTACCGTCGTGGCCTGACATCCCTGCAGCTCCTTGGAGGAAAGTGTCACTGCTGAGGAGGGTGGGTGGTGAAGAAGTGACTTATCGAAACTAAATCTTTTAAAATAACATCCCCAAATATTTCCGAACCCGTGGAACAAGCGGTCAGCTTTCTGGTCATCACAGAGCTAAATGGGGATGAAAGATGAATCGTCTACAGGATCGGCTCATCTGTAGATGAACCGATACTACAGATCAGGTATCGGTTGATCTGTAGACGGACGTGTCACCTGACAGCTGCTGGCGTTGAGGATTGATTCACAACTCTTAGCCACCAGGGGTTCAACTGCGAGCCACTGCAGGATTCAGCCGTGGTATGTGACCAGCTGGTAAATATTCATTAGCTCTGAATCAGGCCAGTGCCGCACCAGTGCGGCAGCAGCGGCGCTGTGTCAAGTGTGTCAGGTGGTGTTGTTTGGTGTCCATCTGCGTGCGCGCGGGACGCTCCTTCGTGCGCCGCGTTACCTTCCGCCCCCGAAGGTCCGCCTGTGTTGTGAATTGAGCGGCGTTGTTCATTTCTTTTGCATCAGCTAACAGGACGGAGCCTCGTCTTCAGTCAGGCTGACAGCAGGCTAATGGCTCTGGCTCTTTTCCAGTGGATGCGGAGATGAAGGATGAGGTGACGGGGAAAAAAACAGAGAGAGTGGGTAACAAGAGATAAAGCAGTGAAGAAGAGTGGAGTGAGGCGAATAAGGAGCAGCTACCCAAGAAATCGTGTGAGAGTGGGTCTACCCCCAAAACTCTTAGCTGCTTGTGACGGTTCTGGAAGCCGCCCAAAGAGCGAGATGTCGTCTGGATCAGAACCACGTGTGCTGAAGCTCATGGATCTCTCAGCTGGAATGAGATGAGGATTGATTCACTTTCTTTGGACAACTTAAAGTGAACAATAACAGAGCAGCCGAAGTCCACTCAGCACAAGAGAACGAACACTTTAAATGCTTCTCCCTCCTATTTCAGGACAGGAGGAATGAGCAATAGGGCTGATGGGAGCATTTAAATAACAGTGATAATTTGCGGGGTTTCAAATCATAGTTTGTGCTGCCTGACTGGTAAGTGGGTTGCAATATTTAAGTAGAAGCAAGACACTGCTAGGATTAAGGGAAAGAAGGCAGTTGGATTCATTTATCATTAGTTCGCATTCACTCTCTATGGGCTAAAATTCCCAAATTAGTTTTATTCGATTACATTTAAAAAAAAAAAAAAAAAATCCAGGACATTCTGATTATTTTCTACAATCCACACAAGGTCACAAAGCTGCACAGATCAAATGTATAAATGCTCCCCGAGTGAGATCTGTGAAATATCACCAATCTCAAACAAACTCGGTGCAGCCATCAGCGAGGTTCTGCAGCGCTCCGACGTACCCGTCTGGTTTAAAGGTCGAGAGGTCGCATTTTGTAAAATTGATTTTCTTTTTAGATCTTCATCATGCTATAACGTTAATCCCTCACCAAAAACATACCTGGAGTGTTGCTCTGATTCTTTGATGCATTTTTGAGAGAATCTCTGGTGGAGTCTAAATGCTTGCTCTCACAAAGCCCCGCCCATTTACCCTTAGCTCCTCCTCCTCAGAGGTACAGTCCCCAAGCTGAGCCTCTGCCTCACAAAGCACCACTCTCCCACTCAGCTTTGGTGGAACTATTAAGAGCTGCACATGTGAAGAACTTGCATGAACGACTTCTCGGTCCATCACTCCTAAGAAGCGTTGTTAATGGCATCATGAGAGGCCAATTTTGTATGTACAGCATTTTTTATAACATGGTAACATGCTATAAAATGGCACCATGTGCCAGGAAAATACATGATACCGCACCTTTAATTGAAACGGGCCAGTTTTCTGTCAAGTGTAACACTTGACAGAAGAGAGAGAGTTGCGTGATGTGGTGACGTCATCAGAACGTACTGAGTGTTGGCTGTTAAATTGATTATTGTATTTTTTGGATTACAAGTTTATTTATTTTTTTCTCTTATTAATTATTTAAACCTTGTGGTTTAGGTAAAGCTCCTAATTTTCTTAACTAAATGATGCTGCAGGTTTATCTATTAGCAGGTTTCATTTTGCCTGCACTTGGTTGTGTACATTATTTTAAGTGTATTTAACAAGGTTACGAAAATAGAAAAAATGTCATTCAAACTGCATTTGCCTTGTATTACTTTTTACTTATCCGTTTCATTACATTACTTGAGTACATCCAAGACGTTTCAGATACTTTAAGACTTTAACTCAAATAACATTTCAGTCAGTCACTTGGACTTTTACCAAAGTCATATTTTGGAGCGGTACCTATACTTTTACTTGACTCTGAGATTTCAGTACTTTATACAACACTGATACAGGCCCGCAAAAATAAAAGTCATTGAGTGATTGCGGGTTACACAAGGACTCGGCTTTTAAGTGCAGCCGACAAATTTTCAACAGGGCTAAGGTCGAGCCTTTGGAAAGGTCATTCCAGAAAGCTTAATGTCAGCCTGCTTTATCCACCCCAAAACTACTTTATGTGCATTTGATGTCATTTTTCAGATGAAACGGCTGAAAATGAAGGCCCAACCTCCTATTTGTTGATTTCAGAGGTAGCAATATTTTTTTTTTTGTCATCCTCTTTTTGCAAAGGATCAGTACAGCGAGGAGCAAAACACAGCCCTACAATGTTCTTAAAATTGAAAGTCTTCTTTTGACTCCTTTCAACCCTTCAACTAGTTTAAGCATAGCTAGACATTTGTCTGCCCATAAAATAAATTTTTTCCAAAAGGTATTCGGCTTCTCATGTTAGCAACTGTCAAGGGCTTTTTTTTTTCTTGGTCGCCACCTTCTCAGTCAAGGGTTGCTGTTAAACTTGCTGCACTGTCGCGAGTAACAGCTGTTCTACCTGTTTTAGCATTACTCTTCATGCAGGAGCATGCAAACTTTAGTTTTGCTTCCAGAGCTGCACTGTACGTCAAATCACAGTCTGCATCGCGGCATCGTGTACGGTAAGCTATTCTTACTAGATTGCTTGGATGCAGTGTTTGGAAAGTTGTTTTTCGATTCAAACTCAATTCGTAGAGACTTTATTGATCTCAAAGGAAAGTTAAAACGTTTTAACACACATTGTCCAAGGTTCTTCAAGGAGTTGTAGATTTTATGTATTCTTTTCAATGATCTCATTTTCATGAGAACGTCCTTAGATGCTGATAACTGAGGGCAGGAAGAACCTCCAGTGTGTTCCACAGCCATCAAGCCTCCAAATGTTGCAAAGATCCAGTTTAGGTTCATTTATGTTGCGCATGCTAATAATATATTCGTCCATTTGCAAGGACGCTCCTCGCCCTTGATGTCTACAGATAAAATTGATTCGAGAGGTCGAGATGCTTAAGGATCACAGAGTGGCGGAGACCTTGTGTTCATGGAAAAAAAGAAAATAGCGAGCATTAATTTGCACCAGCATCGTCACTGAAATATAAAAAAAAAGGATCTTCAAATCCCATGTGTCTTAATAACTTAACATCAGTGAGTGCCTTTTTGGTCTTTAACTTCACTTTATGCTCCGTCACTTCAGCAAATAAATGCTGAAAATAAATCTTTTTGTCCTAGAATAATACCAGTCTTGATATTTTGGAGATCCACTGACCCTGGAGTTTCCTTGTATTGATTTAACCTTCATCAGTTTTCCTTTTGTCCACTTCTCTTGGATTTGACAAATGGTTTATCACAACCACTGTCTAAATCTTTAATAAAATTCCTCGAGGCACTGTTGTGATAGCAAATGTTTCCTTTTCTTTTTTTCGTTTCATCCAAGTTATTGGTGCCTTGGCTCATTACTGTGCAAGACAAGAGGAGGAGAAAAGTCTGTGGTTATTTGGGGAAATTTACACGTAATCAAAAGATATTCTTTCTTATCTTGATTTTCACCAACTCAGACAATCTACTCTGTCAATCTCCAGCCCCGATTTTATTAAAGGTTAAACAGCAAAGATGGCACAGATTTCTGCTGCCAGCTGAACAGACCACACATCACCAGAGCATAATTATGTAATCAGGAGAGTACATCAAAGCCTCTGGCAAGCTGACTTGTCAGCGTGTGACCTCTCTAAAAAGGGACAAATAAAAGCGTCTATTTTGGGACTTCTGCTGATACATAAAACTGGATTTTCTTATTGTCGCCTCGTTCTCGGAGAAGAAACAAGAGGCTATTATTTCAATAGGTCAAAATAGCTCAGCTTAACCTTAAAAGCCCATATGCTATTAAAGCTGTTTGGAGAAGCAAAGCCACCTTTTATCCAATTGTCAAGGTCAAGATGTTAATGCAGAAAGGCTCTCTGTGGTCCAACACTTAATAGCCTCCCCCATGCTAGCCTCCCCACTTTTCCAAACAGTGCCTTTGTGATCCTGCTTGCAATGCCGCCGGATTATCGGGGGCCCTTGACTGAAGTTATTTTCTGCAGCACCGTGGGTGAAACCTCTGCGCCAAGAGGTCAGGGGAAACGGCCCACCTCTGAGGCCTTACCGGGAATTATTAGCGTCGGCTCAATTTTTGCCCTTTTCAAAAGCCAGCTGGACCCCGTCAGATGAGTTAAAACTGACGGCGGGGGAGCATCTTCGATGTTCCAAATAACTAGCTCAGGAGCCTCCAGCCCACAGAGAGAATAGCAACAGATGACCAAGCAGAAAGGGCAATTTCGATTCCAGTCAGGGGTTTTTTTTCACCCCTTATCCTCTTCATTTCCTTCTTTGCTCACTATTTAGACTTTGTTGGATTTTTTTTTCTTCAGCAAGTTGATTCTTTCCTTCCGGATGTTGGAATTAATATCGGAGCTTCATTGACCAGCACTGAGCTGAAGCTAAATCAGATCTGACCCCATTTTAGTCTATTTCAGCATCGAGGACTCTTAGACAGCCATGCATCGACTCTCCTAATCTAAAGCCGAGATGCATCTGGAGCTGCGAACGCTCACCGAAGTGTCACCTCCCCACCGACACTCTAATGGATGCCAGTCAAGCTACTGCAGCATCCACTCAAAGCATGAAGCATATTCTGAAATATACACAGCTGGATGGCGAAGTCTGCCGCCTACATATGCTCAGAGTGAGAGTAAAGATTTGATGCAAACAGACTTTCCTACCCTCAGCTACTTTATGAACTCTCATTTTTAAAATACAATAGGTTGACTTAAATTTATCAAACTGGATTAGAACTGAACTTATCTTTGTAGTTTGCTGCAATCTGATGCTGAATTTTTTTTAAAAAAGCAACACTTTTCTATATGCTTGCTAGCAGACTTTTAAGATGCCAACGTGAAATATGAAGAAAAAACAACAGGTATGAGACTATTAATGGTAACAGCCTTTGAAAGTATTTCTGTTTATTTTAAAAAGATGGCCCACAGCAAATAAACAGAAAAACACTTTTTCTGGGAGTTTCATTACATAAGACCAATAGAAATAAGATCAGGGACTCCTAAATATGCCATGACCTGCACAACTGTTGAATACTGTTGACAGTTGTTCAGTAGATAATCAGTGATACTCTTCAAAACGATCAAAATTAAACAAGCTGGTTGTTCACAGAGAGCTGAAACCAAATACATGAATGGAAAGCTGAGGAGGGGGAAGCACAGGGAAGGTTTACAAGCTGCAGTCTTGAGGACTATGAATCAAAAACCAATCAAAGATTTGTGGGAAAGGTGTGGAGTGCAGGTGGAGTCAGTCAAGACCCACCACACACACACACCCCTGAATCCAGGGGCTTGTATTGCCACAAGAGACTTCGCCTGTAGCCTAAACGGTCTAAGATATGGATACATGTGACAAATTTGGGCCCAAGTCAACTGAGGTCAACTGAACACAAACAAAACTGACCTGCAAAGAACAAAAGGCTGCTGAAGTACTGGTGGAGTAACCCAGAACTGCCACATGAGGGAGACACAGCATAACAAAAGAACAAATAAATACAAAATTAACTGAAGCATCCTATGAAACAAATAAAGCAAAACTAACTTTTACTTAGCAGAAACAAAAATAAGTGAATATTTACATATTCACTCAAACTAATTAAAAGCAACTTGAAACAAGTCTTTCAGAAAAAGGTTTTCTCCTCCAGCTGGTTTGTATCAGCAGCATCTCAAACAAAAAACAAGTCAGACAGACAGTAACTAAAGTGTGGACCCATTAGAAAATATATATCTAAATGAAGTAACTAACTTGAACAGAATATAAGCTGTGACTAATATAAAGAAATAAAATACTAACACGACGTGGTGGTAGGAGCATCAAACACAATGCATTTTGCATTTTACTTGGAAATCGAGGCCCCAAACTCAAGAGCTACCGAATCCAAGTTTCTTGAGGTCCAGTTTGATGGTTTAAGGAGCCAAATAGTCGGCTGGTGTTGATCTGCTGTGTTTTATTACGCCTAAAGTCAGTGCAGCTGTTTGCCAGGAAATTTTAGAGCACATCATGCTTTTTTTTTATCTGCTGACAAGCTTTAGGGAGATGCTAATTTCACTTTCTGGCAGGCTTTAGTTCCTCCTCACACTATTAAGTGCACCAGTGTTTGCATCAGTGACAATGTGCTTGACTGGTACTGTACATCAAATGGTCATCTTTTCTATGATTTAACATTGCTGTTTTCAGTATCTTTTAGTTCTACTAAATAAAACTCTAGGTTTCTGAGATATCGAATTTTAAAGTAGCATTAATAAAATGAGACGCATTCCAGCATGTAAGAAATGTAGAAAAAAAAAAATTGAATCACTGTAATCATTTACTTGAATATATTCTGTTTTATTAAGGCGTAGCTATAAAAATCCCCTGTGCTTTGAGTTTTAGATTAAATACCATTTTATTTCCAGTTTTGTTAAACTGCTAAAGTAAAACTGTCTCCGAATTTATCCTCAACACCTAAGCCTATAGCTTCCTATCTGCAACACATAAAAAGGACAGCGTATTGAATTTGTGGCTGCAGATTTTAAAGAATACTACCAAATGGCTGTTTACATGGCACACACAAAAATGATTACGTAATTAAGCAAGCACAGCACACTCCATGGAACGAAAGAAGAACCATGATTCCTCGATGACTCATTGTGACTCATGACTGTGATTGTTCTGGGGGAAATTAAAAAAAAAAAAAAAAAAAAAAGGGAGGAGGATACTACACCATCCTGCAAATTATTTTTAGTCAAATGTGAAAATATCACCGGCTGCTTTCACAGAGACTCTGCTGAACTGCTTGCCTTCCCTTTACATTTTTGATGAGATGTCCAACTGGCACCATCAAGGCCTTGCCGAGGAAAAACATAAATGCCGCATTGTTCATTTAACAATACTTGCTTTTCGGTGCCGCGTTCGGATTCGAGTTACTCAAAGCAGAGCGAAATGAGTTTCATAAATCACCGAGTACTCATCCAGTATGAGTCAGAATGAGGCTCCAGTGTGTTTCCCTTCCAAATGCCCAGAGGCCGACACAGAGCGGCCGACTCCAGTGAAATGTCAAACAACCCACTTAGGCTTTTAAGCATCTAACTTTGTTTTCACCGTATGGTTTTTCTCTCCCCTCGCCTCTCCCGTGCTCATGCGGTACCGGACATGTATCCGCCCGCACGCCGTCCAATCAGCCTGGCAGGACGGGGAGGCTACAGCTGTGCACCTCTCCTCCTCAGTGCCAGTAACAAAAATCTCCGAGAAACACGACTGCCAGCAGCGCTATCGATTTCTAATGTTGCCTCCGTGGCGTGTTGAGCCTAGGTGTGCTCCCAGGTCGCAGCTCAGAACGCTCCCACCGGTTTCTCTTTCACAGCAGGATGAACAAGGGAGCCCGACGCCAGCTGGCCGGCCTGCCTGGAGCCTTTTACCCGGATACTCCATCAAAGTGCCGTGTAGTAATTAGACAGGGTTAATGCCAAGCCAAGTCACAAGTGCCTATTCATTATCTGATTGCTTGATTAGAATTGGTCCCACAGGAGGAACGAATGAAAGGGCTCAGGTATCATTTTGGGGGGTATTTGGTTTGTGCGAATCTTTGCCCAATCGGTGGCGTGTTTTTACAGCGCCCCTCTTCGGAAGCCAGTTTATTCCTCCTTCAGAATTGACCGACCTCATCCTGTACACATCTCGCATGGCTCATTGTTCTGCACGGTACACTGATTACAATAAAGGATGGACTAAACAGACTGGTGGAATTGCATTGATCCTCGGTCCAATTCATCTGATACTGGCCTCAGCTCGAAGGAGAGGGAATAAGGCAGCACAGAAATCGATTCTATAAGGTCAGGGTTCCCGTTTGGGAAATAGGTTACAATATAAGAGAGGGTTTTGCAAGTAAATGGAAAAACAAATTAAAGAGAGGCATTAAAGGGCGTGAAAAGCATGCATTCACTTGTACCACATAGCTTTAAATTACAAATGGTACAGATTTGATTGAAATATTTAATCTGAGCGCAAGCATCAGGGCAGCACAGAACAGGAACTATTGCTTCACTATAAGAAGATTCATCGCTCAAAATTGTGATTCATTTTCCTCACAAAGGTGAAAAGAAAAAGTCTTGCCTTTGACTGGTGCATGATTGTTTCTCTCTCTGTTTGGCCTGTGGTTAACTTGAACAGCTGTTGGGTTAAAAAAAAAAAAGGCTCAACAATCTGCCTGTGAATACAATTATAAGAATATAAACACAATGAACCAATGGAGGAAAAAGCAGATATTTATTGTGAGACTGACTGTAAAAGTGAAGGGCAGAAACTAAAACCTTTCCTGGTTTTCCTTTCAAAAATAGCTCATTATACACCGACTTGCAACTATTTTTATAGATCATGACTCGAACGTCATTACATAACCGCTAACCTTTTATAAGACGAATTGACACAGCAAAGAGGGGAAAAAAAACAAAACGTGCAGCTAGTTGGAAATTTTTCATTTTCAGTTAAAAATCTTCAAGTTCAGCCTCAAATCAGTTATTTTTTGCTCCAATTGTAGTAACATTTTGTTGGCATCTCTCACCTTTCCACATCTTGAGATCGATGTAATTGTCCATTATTTTCCATAAAGTAGTGCAATCTATGTATAGCATCCAAGAAGAGCAATTATGAAGTCTTACCCAGTTTGATTTCGGTCAGAAAATTATGGGGAATTTCTTTCCATTCTAATTTGTTTTGACATAAACCAGTCAATTGACTGATGGACCCCCAGAATCCCCATTTGTCTCCAGCCCAGGTGTCAAACTCCAGTCCTGCAGGGCCAGTGCCCTGCAACTTTTAGATGTGCCTCTGCTGCACCACACCTCCATCCATCCATCCATCTTCTGGTCGGGTCGCAGGGGTAGCAGCTTAAGAAGGGAGGCCCAGACTTCCTTCTCCCCAGCCACTTCCTCCAGCTCCTCCGGGGGAATCCCGAGGCGTTCCCAAGCCAGCCGAGAGACATAGTCCCTCCAGCGTGTCCTGGGTCTTCCCCCCGCCCTCCTCCCGGTGGGCCGTGCCCGGAACCCCTCACCAGGGAGGCGTCCAGGCGGCCTCCTTACCAGCTGCCCGAGCCACCTCAACTGGCTCCTCTCGATGTGGAGGAGCAGCGGCTCTACTCCGAGTCCCTCCCGGATGACCGAGCTTCACCCCTATCTCTAAGGGAGAGCCCAGCCACCCTACGGAGAAAACTCATTTCGCCGCTTGTATTCGCGATCTGCTCTTTCGGTCATTACCCAAAGTTCATGACCATAGATGAGGGTAGGAACGTAGATCGATCGGTAAATTGAGAGCTTCGCTTTTGACTCAGCTCTCTTCACCACGACGGACCGGTACAGCGCCCTGCTTCACGGCGGACGCTGCACCAATCCGCCTGTCGATCTCACGCCTCCCTTCTTCCTCATTCGTGAACAAGATCCCGAGATACTTGAACTCCTCCACTTGGGGCAGGACATCTCCCTCGACCCGGAGAAGGCACTCTACCCTTTTCCGGCTCAGGACCATGGTCTCAGACTTGGAGGCACTGATCCTCATCCCGGCCGCTTCACACTCGGCTGCGAACCGCTCCAGTGAGAGCTGCAGATCACGTCCCGATGAAGCCAATAGGACCACATCATCCGCAAAAAGCAGAGATGCAATCCTAAGGCCACCAAAACGGATCCCCTCAACACCCTGGCTGCGCCTAGAAATTCTGTCCATAAAAGTAATGAACAGAATCGGTGACAAAGGGCAGCCCTGGCGGAGTCCAACCCTCACTGGGAACGAGCCCGACTTATTGCCGGCAATGCGGACTCAGACTTCGTATGACACCGGGTCATACAGGGACCTGACAGCCCGTATCAAAGGGGCCCGGTACCCCATACTCCCCGGAGAACCCCCCACAGGGCACCCCGAGGACACGGTCGAACGCCTTCTCCAAGTCCACAAAACACATGTAGACTGGTTGGGCGAACTCCCATGCACCCTCCAGGACCCTTCTGAGGGTGTAGAGCTGGTCCAGTGTTCCACGACCAGGACGAAAACCACACTGCTCTTCCAAAATCCGAGGTTCGACTATCCGACGGACCCTCCTCTCCAGTACCCCTCGAATAGACCTTGCCAGGGAGGCTTAAGAGTGTGATCCCTCTATAATTGGAGCACACTCTCCGATCCCCCCTTTTTAAACAGGGGGGACCACCACCCCAGTCTGCCAATCCAGGGAACTGCCCCCCGATGTCCATGCGATACTGCAGAGTCGCGTAAACCAACACAACCCTACTAACATCCAGAGCCTTGAGATACTCCGGGCGAATCTCATCCACCCCGGGGCCCGGCCACCGAGGAGCTTTTAACTACCTCGGCGACCTCGTCCCCCAGAGACTGGCGAGCCCAACCCAAAGTCCTCAGGCTCAGCTTCCTCAATGGAAGGCATGTTGGTGGGATTGAGGAGGTCTTCGAAGTACTCCGCCCACCGACCCACAACGCCCCGAAGTCGAGGTCAGCAGCACACCACCCCCCACTGTAAACAGTGTTGGTGCTACACTGCTTCCCCCTCCTGAGACGCCGGATGGTAGACCAGAATCGCCTCGAAGCCATACGGAAGTCTTTCTCCATGGTCTCTCCGAACTCCTCCCACGCCCGAGCTTTTTGCCTCAGCAACCGCCAGAGCTGCAAGCCGCTCGCCCGCCGGGTACCCATCAGCCGCTTCCGAGTCCCACAGGCCAAAAAAGGCCCGATAGGACTCTTTCTTCAGCCTGACAGCATCCTCACCGGCAAGGTGTCCACCAACGGGTTCGAGGGCTGCCACCACGACAGGCACCGACAACCTTGCGACCACAGCTCCGATGAGCCGCTCGACAATGGAGGCACGGAACATGGTCCACTCAGACTCAATGTCCCCCGCCTCCCCGGGACGTGTTCAAGTTCTGCCGGAGATGGGAGTCAAAGCTCCGTCTCACGGGGACTCCGCCAGACGCTCCCAGCAGACCCTCACAACAACGTTTGGGCCTGCCAGGTCTGACCGGCATCCTCCCCCACCACCGGAGCCAACTCACCACCAGGTAGTGGTCAGTGGACAACTCCGCACCTCTCTTCACCCGAGTGTCCAAGACATCACCACACCTGAATAGAATAATTAGGTCATTAGCAAGACTCTGGAGAAATTATCTACGCAAGCAGGAGGTAATTAAGCCATTTCATTCCAGCGTTTTGTTCCTGTGGCACATCTAAAAACTGCAGGACACCAGTTCTTGAGGACTGGAGTTTGACACCCCTGAGCTGCACCCTCTAACAAGTTTCTTTCAGGATCAGCCTGTATGCAACTCCTGTCACCGTCTGATCAAATCTCAGCAGCTTCATTACCTCTGAGAAATCCATCAATCCACCACAATGCAGTCTCTTCTATACTTTACCATGGGGATAGTGTCTTCAGAGTCATATGCAGGATTATTTTTCAGCAACAAATCTGACATATTAGTCAAGATATTTCATTTTGGTTTGCTAATTTTCAATCATAGTTGTATTTTCAACACATCCCTCCCGCCTGAGCCATAAACCTCTTCAGTTCTTCCAGAGTTATCGTGGGAATATTGACTGCTTCTTTGAATAACGCTCTCCTTCCTTATCATTTCGATCAGGCTGGATGGCCAAGTCTTGGTAAGTGTACAGTTATGTTATTTCAGATGATGAACAGAACAGTGCTGAGGTATTTATAGCTACAAAGTTCTTCACATCATTCTGCTTTGTCCTTTGGATTCCATTTTCTAATCTTCTTTAACAAACCTTTGAACAGCTTTCTACTTTATTGCTAGAATAAACTACAGACAGGTAGACAATTTACTAATTAGGGTTACCAGTGGAAGGAGACCGAGTGTATGCGTGCCAGGTTTAGCAAATTTTTATTAGTATAAAACCTTCGAAACCCCTATTGCAGAGTTGCCGTTAAAATAATAATTAAAAAAAATGTTTCTGAAGTTTGTAGTTGTAAACAGTTAAGAGTAAATGATGTGCAAGAGATATAAATACTTCTGAAAGAAACTGCAAATCTGAAGAGCAGCCCGTCTTAGAAGTTTTAAAAAGATGTTGTCAAGATTTTCTCTTAAGTTTATCTCAAGTTTGAAATATAAATATCTTATTTTAAGTGTCATGCAACCAAGCTATTATCAAATGCATTTCAAAGAAAAAAAAACAAAAAAAACAACAAACACACACAATGTTTCTGCAAGAAAGGCTACTTGGAGATACTGGAAGAAAATCGCTGATCATTTTGTTGACCGATTTGGAGTCTGACCTAAAACGACTCATTATAGACGTTCACTGATTCACGAGTAACAGCAAAAAGCTCAGGATGCTGCTTGCGAGGATCCTGCTGCAAACACACAGATGAATACTGATGAACAGTGCAGTGTATCAAATGAGAAAAATGAAGCACACTGAGCAGGGGGAGGTGCTGTATTCCTAACACGCAAAATTTGCAGAGCTGAAGACTTCAAGTGCTTGTCGTGTTTACTTGAAACCAAATACGTCACAATCGCACTTCATCAGCGATTCTGCAACAATAACCAACTAATTCATACGGTGACACGGGATAAACACCGCTCGCAGCCTGATGTGTAAATATACAACACCTGAACCATCAGTATGGTAATAGATGCACCGCTGGATACATTAACATATTAATGAGAATTCGGTTTCAGGAAGCAACGGGTATCTGCAAATGCAAGAGCTTGCGTGAAACTTCCACTTTTAGTCGATGTGCAAGGACGGATTATGATGAGACAGTTTGCTGGGATCGCTCAAAAAGAAGGGTCTCGTTTGTGTCCCGTCACAGGTGAATTATTATTCCAGCATCCTTATCTTGGGAGTTGGGGCCCCTTCAGGACAAACGTAATGATGTGCTCCACACTACGATTGCAGCTGCTCGGCATGGGACGAGCTGAGAAGGAACGCTCGAGTTGATTTCAAATGAACGGCAGAAAACAAGTGGGGGACATTTAGATATCAGGAGAAGAGCAAAAGCCAGCCTGCTGACAATTTCAAACAAGACCAATCTCAGGAGAAAGCGTCGTTTTCCCTGAATTACTTGGGGGGCACTGATGGATAGCAGAGCCCCCCAAAAAAAAAAAAAAAAAAAAAAAAAAAAAATCTCATCTCATTTGAGGATGACACAAAGTGCCCTGTTGAATTGCCCAATGTGAGTGACACCTCTCTCCTCTCCGTCTTTGCCTTTTCAATTAGCTTGATGACAGGTGCGCAAACGAGAATCAATTACCGATCCTTTCATGTCCCCTGTGTCTTCATCACAATATTGATATTCCTCTCCTATATTACTCCCTTAATACATCGCCCCTCCTCCACCTCTCCATTTTACCCCATTTTCTGTTTTCTACCTCATCTGGATGTTCACCATCCTTTTCCCTTTCTCCTGCCTGCTTCGCTGCAAGCAGAGTGACAGATTGAGGAAAAGCAAGAGGGAGCACGTCAAAACTGCGTGGATTATTCCAACCCTGCTTCCAGACACGCACAATGCACAACCACGGACAGCTGTAACGTCACAACAGGTAGCAGTTAAACGTGAAGAAAGTGACATTATGGCTGCACAGATCTGTGTCGGCTCCTCTGATCTCCAGCTTCGCCTTGGCGCGAGGGCCGATAAGATGTTTAGACGTCGCTTGGTTCAATGACTTGGCAAACACTGGAGTGAAATGTGTTTGGAAAATCCAAAAAAAAAAAAAAAAATAAAATAAAAATAAAGCACCGTGGGTTATTTAAAACACTGATGTCACTGCAGGTTTTGGGGTGGGTCTTGCTTGTAAAGAAGTTGTATGGTGGAAGTTTGCCACCTGCTGGTAATCAACATCACCTTCTCTGGCATCCATCATCAAGTGGCATATTACTCTATTATGAAAGGAGACGTTTTAAATACGCATGTCTAAAATGGTACAATGTTTTTTTTGTTTTTTTTTGCAAAAATGTATTTTATACACACAGTGTTTTTTAAAAAAAAAAACAGTGCAAATGTATAGTATCAATCTGGACACTCTGACTTCTAAGTGTTGATCAGAAAGGCGGCTGGTTTTAGCAGCTCGAGCTCTGTAACCCTGACCTGAACGTAAAAGTCTAAACTCTTTCTGCTCACGGTGTGAGAGGACAACACAGACTTTAGCTGCCCTTTTCCTGACCATAGATCTGTACAAGTCCTGAGAGGAGAGAGCCACACAGTGATGGATGAGCACAGGACAGACTGACTAATGGTCGTGTGAAAGATAACCAGCTGCTCCTATGGTAGGCTGTATTTCTTGAGTGGCCACTGTAAGTACAGTCTCTGCTGGCCCCTTTTCTGATCAATGTACGTGTGAGCATCGTCTCGGGTCCCAAGAAAGGTTGGTTCCAAGACGTCGGGGGTGATCCACTGTGTTTTTGAGGATTGTGAGGAGTGCAAATTGTGTTCTCCAAAAGTCCACCATCATCTCCACTCTCTTGAGGGGTTTTGAGTGACTGCGTTATCCGCCGACACATTTGCTTGGTTAGCAAATTGTGTGAAGAGTGGAAAGGAACAGAAGCCGAATTGCTTTAAGATTCAGCTTCCACAGCCAGTGATGATTTAGTAGGATCATTTGCTGATGGTGTGTCATTGTTTGTTTTTTTCTTTCCCCATCAAGTCCAAAGTCAGTACAGTTAGATTCTAAGTGGAAACTTTGAAGGGAGCCTGTAATGCTTTCTTGAAAACATTAGGATATGTCTGTGGGCCATGCAAAACTGGTCCGCATGCGTCTTTACGAGTTCTCTCTCATTAAAGCAACCTGGGCTTCCTGAACACCTCAGCGCTTTATATTGATCTCCTTCATGTTGCATTGACACAGCAATTTATGCAAAATGAGGCCAAAGCAGACATGAAAGCAGGACAACATTTTTCTTGTATTAAAATTCATTATTCTGTGTAAAAGATAAACAAAATTATAGATAAACAAATGCTTGAAACATATTTCAAGCATCTATATTTCAGTTTCTGAATGCAATTAAAATTGATTTTGGATTATATCAAGGTAAATTTGCACACTGAACCATTAATTGCAATCTACAAAAAAAAAGATTGCAACTATTCTGTTCAAATTATGTGGCACAGCAACTTCAATTATACAATATGCCTCCGCAGGGCCAAAGTCAAGTCTACACCGAATAAAAAATGCATACCATCTTCTGTTTGCCTTAGAATGAAATGTAATAACTGTAAAATTCAATCTGAAGAAAGATAATCTGACACCTCAGATGGGATTGTAGAAACATCTGAACTCTGATATATCAGCTTTGGAGTATGAAGTCCAATATGTACCCAGGAAATTTCAAAAAGATTTGATTTTCTATCAGAAAATTATTCATGTGACAATGCAATAAACATAGATTCTCACCTCTAAGAAGATGGTGGTGACTGGTATGTACGAAGTACATATCAGTATTAAATACCTACCTAAGATATAAACAAATGTTCTTAGCATTAACACCAGAGGAGCCATGCATCCTCTTGTAACTTTTGGCTGTTTCCTCCTTCACTACACCTGAATTATCTGGTTTAATTACTTCAGTATGTCAGTCAAAGTACATGCAAAAACAGACGGAATACTCAGCACTGTGCAAAAAAAAAAAAAAACATTAAAAAAACCCCCTCCAGAAAACTAGTATTGAAAGGGTTCATACTTTGAAAGTGAACCCGTTTTTCTCCCACACTTTAGAATAACTTAATTCCCACCAACACTGGGTTTTAGATTTACATAAGCGGTAGAGCAGGGGAGGGCAATCCTGGTTCTTGAAGGGACGGTGCCCTGCATGTTTTACATAAGCTCCTGCTCCGACACGTCTCTAACAGCTGACTCCTGAGCCTGTCACCAATCCTGCAGGAGCCTGCTGATGACCAGCTCAAGGAACTCAGGTGTCTTCAAGCAGAGACGTGGGCAAATGTTGAGCAAAATGCTGCATTGCAGTTGTATTCGGATCTGGGGAAGTCCGACTTGTCAGTCGGAAAAGTGCGTCTAAAATCAGTGTTAACATGTAGCAATCCTCACCACCAAACAAACACAATGAAACCAATGAGTTGTAATTTGGAGGTGAAAACAAATTGTTCATTTTCACCACATTTTAGATTAAAGTCCATCTTTGCAGCTAGGATTTGTGCTGGTTTGTTATATGCAAATGAAAAAGCAAAAAAAAAAAAATAAAATAAAAAAAAAAATAAATAAATAAAAGGAAGAATTCTGTAAATAGGTTCAGAGAAAAATAAAAAAAGAATAGAAGCTGTTTAAAATATTTGATATGTCACAAGAAAATGTCGGGAGCTGAAATTTTGAATCAAGAGAACCAATACAGATTTATGCAAGGCCAAGGAAAACCATGTTGCTGACTCATTCGTGGACATAAACTATGATACTGTAAAACATAGTGGAGGCAGATCATCCTGAAAAGACGCTTTTTTTTTTTTGTGTGTGTGTATGTGTTGTTTTTTTACAGCAGGTATATTGTTGATTGGCCTGTGTCTCCATGTCATTCCAAGATGGATTGGCAACCTGTCCAGGGTGTACCTGTCCTTTCACTTAATGACTGCTGGAGACAGACACCAGCCCCCCTGAGACACCACAAGGACAAACAGAGACAATGGATCATTGAAATGGTGTAGAAGGCTATTGTATGAAGACGTCTGGACGTGAAGTATATACATACACAATATACATAAGGATAGCAGATAAAACATGTAGCCTATTGATACATGATAACTTGTAGACATGTCTTTTACAATGGTGACAAATCCCACTGTGAGCTAAGGGAACTATATTATCAATCTGATAAATTAAAAATGCTTAGCAGTGTCTGTTAATTTAATATTGTCTCTGTAATTAATACTTGAAGACCAATTGATGAGTAACCTATCAGAATAGTTCCCTGATTTAGATTAAAATCAGTCATTTTACCAACAACAATACATTCTTCAGCATAGCAGTCTTTTTTTAAGAGTTAGGCCACCCCATCACATTTTATTTTCCTGTTACTGAAGATGTTATGCAAAAAATAATTCTATAATAAAATAGGTCAGTAACAATGAGCATGACCTCACACTCCTCAAACCTTTTCACACTTTGTCATTTTATGCCACTAATTTCTTAAATTAAGATTTTCTGTCTATACTCTTCTCCCAGTATAATCGGCTCTTGTGTGAGGGCCTAAGAGGTTTGTCAGGGAACGTTAAGTAAAACTGTTTCGTAAGCTCATAGGACACATGAGACGGATCAGGATCAAAGTTGCTGGGATTTTTACGCCAGTGCCAAGTCAGAAAAGAATTTCTTAAATTTTTAACATCACAAGTCATGTCGGAGGCAGAGCAAACATGTAGAAGAAAGAGTTCTGGTAAGATGAGACTAAAATGAACTTGATTCATACATAATCCTAAATCTTATCAGCAGAGGAAAGCAAGTGCTGCACATCAAAAACAGTGGTGGCAGCATTATGATGTGGTTTCATGTTTCTTTAGCAGCAATAGGTCAGATATTAAGGAAGTGAGGAGATTTACACGAGAAGGTTTGTAATTGGCAATAAAAAAAAAAAAGACTTGATACCAGGGCAAAGGCTCATTCTTCAAAACAAATCCATCAATCCATTTAGTGCATTACAGTAGCCTAGTCAAAGTCTAAACACATGCATGGAATTGAGAATCTGCAGGAAGATCTCAAAACTGGTATTCCCAAATCCTACTTCTAGATAGGCAAAGCTGATAGAGACGAACCCCAAAAGCATTGCGACTATAATTAGAGAAATGTTGTTTTGCAAAGCTCTGTTTTAGATACGTATTATCTTCGTGAAATCAAATACCTATTCTTGACAATCATCCCCAATGTTATTCCATAAAATCTGACTAAATTACATTGAGATTTGCTGTTGTACCTTGGCAAAATGCAAAACCGTTCAAATATTATTACCAGGTGCTCGATCACTCCGATATAAGAACCACCTAGAAAACAAGGAAGAAAATATTTTTCGACTTCTTTTTCAATGTGTCATGGCACCTTTTTATTTCGTAACGTTATGAATAACCTTCCAACTTGATCATTGTACACTATATGATGAACTTCATGACATTATTAGAAAATGTGGGCAGTCAGATCAGTATCACCAACAGTAGCAGAAGGAAGCAGTATTTCTGTCAGAAGCTGATACAGAGAGAGCATGACCACTCCTTGTAGGAGAGGGTACCAGAGCAAGATAACCAGAGGCACAACAGGAAGCATGACATATAGAGTGTGGGAAGGGATAAATAAGCATGAGCGCCACTCGGCTGCTTGAAAGAGGAAAGAGATGACACCCAAAAAAGTTCACGGGGGGGAAAAGGGGGAGTCACGCACAAAAGGAGAAAAGACTAGGAGGGGAAAGAAAGGAATCAGCACAGAAATGCAACAGGACCAGATCAGAGCCTAGAAACTCTTCATTCTAGTTAACACCAGACTTAAGAATTTGTGTTAAATTCTACACTTTAACAATGTTCAGGAGTTTTAATACACTGGATTTATCCATCACTAGTGCAACTCTGGCCTCTATCAGTCAGGATATAGTGCTGCCGCTCATCAAGGTACGCTAGAGCACTTGTATACTAGCGTGCACTCAGGCCAACCGTGTGTGACCCGACCAGTGATGAGCAGCTCAAAAGGTAACACACCATGGCCAAAAGCATGCAAACAATTTGGGAAACACTTAAAAAAAAAATAAAATAAAATAAAAAAGAAAGAAAATAAATACATCTTGGGAATGAAAAAAATCTTAATACATTATCTTAAAATTTTCCTTTTCTTGTTTGTGTTTCATATATATATATTCTAAACACACATCTTTGTACATTTTGGTATAAGTTCTCTTTCTTGCAGGGAGTTTAGAGGGGAAAATTTGGTGTTCAATGGTAGAAAGGGGTCGAGGTTTTCGGGGGGGGGGTCAATCCCAATTCCCTGTTCGCCTTGTGCTGAGAAGGGATGGCATGGCACCACACCAATGAATTCTCCCTTCAAAAACTTTTGCTTCACACTTCAGTCTGTTATTCCCTGCGGAGGCTGCGGGTGAAGGACAAAAAAAAAAAAAAAAAGAAGAGCTCAGCAGTCAAAGGACAAGCTTATACGACGTCCAGAAAGTCCAGGACTCGAGAAGAAAGAACAGACGGCGAGTCGGTACTTCTTCCATGGTACCAAAGTCAAAAGCCGCGGCGTTGAAATCCACACTATCTTTTATCTGAGTAAAAACAACATTGAATGGAAAATTTAGAAAAAGGGCAAACATAAATGGTTCAAAGTGAAAGATTTACGCTCAAAAGTGGATACCTTTGTTTCCATCTGTGTCTGTCGATGACCTATCTGTCCTTTGGCGTATTAGATTATTGTACTTGGTCTCGACTTCCTATAAAACGGGAAGAAAAGGTGTCGCTATGTCAAACTATGTTTGTCTATGACCGACTATTAGACAAGGTTCAAGGCTCCTACACATTTTTCAGGTCGATATTCTGCTACGCTCAAATTTACAGGTATCAGGCTGTTTTCGAGCGAACAGACAGGATGGAGCGATTGGATGGAAACGGATGGAAGAACAGCTAGATGATAGATTGGTAAATAATGAAGTTAGTTGTTAGGAAGATTGATGGATGAATACATCATCTATTTGTTGTTATTTTAATCGAACACTGCATTGTTATCTCATTCAGATGGAGAGTACAGTCTGGAAACACAAACTTAAACAGACCTGGATAACACTTTTTTCAGACTTTCTAAATCTGTGTAGGAACCCAGGATTAAATGATGCGTTGAGGAGCTGGAAATGCATAATGATGAGTAATCTTGAGTACCTTTAAATAGCCGAGGCTGGTCTGAAGATGTCTAAGGTGAGACAACACCTGTCTGCTGAAAGTGGAGAGGCTGCCGAACTGCGACGTTGAAGAAAATCTCAAATTGATGCCGGAGTCGGCCGCACAGCCTTGTGAGGTCCTCAGCTGTTTCCCTTGGGTTGATGCCAGGATGTCGTCGTCTGTACTGCTCTCCCCTTGTCCTCCGTAACCCTCCAGGACTAAACATCCTGCAGGCAAAAATGATCTACTGTGGAGAATTTCCCAACACGTTTTTTTTTTTTTTATCAATCTTCTACTTCCTGGCGCATACCATAGTCTTCAGGAGAATCAAAGAATCCAGTGTCCCCTGACCCCAGGTCCTGAGTCAGGTCCTCTGCCTTGGAGCTGCTCTTCTCGGAGCCGTTGTGAACCATCACCTTTGCGCGGTTGTCTGTCGGCGTCCGCAAAGAGGTGGTTCGTAGGAGACGGACTCCCGTGGAACGTTTGGTTTGTTGTGCTGCCTCCTGGGACATCAGCTGGTTCACCAGGACTTGCTTTAATGCGGCCACTGAAGAAACCAACAAGTAGCAATGACTGGTTTTGTCATTTAAGAGCTCAGCGAGTTTATTTCTTTATGTATCCAGAGGACTTACATGTTTTTAGTGCTTCGTCTGCCCTCGAGGGGAACACATCGAACGAGTCTCCTTCTCTGTCAACTTCAGATACTTCACAGGAAAGCTCTGGGTCCAGAAGACCTTCCTCTTCCTCTATGTCTGCTTTTACTTCCTCAAACGGGTTACCAGGAGGTAGAGAACCTTGCAGGGTACTTCTAGAGGCCGGGCCACTCTCTTTATCTAAAGATGAATGATTGCAGTTACACCGCTGCAGTGTGGACGGAAATGTTTTCCAAGATGGGCAGTAGAAATGAGCGGCTTCAGTTACCTGTGGACTGCGTGCTGCCAGTGGATGTGCGGTCTCGTTCTCTGCTCAGTCTGGAAACACCTGCAGTAATGATCTCCACGCCGTCTCTCTCCCCACTAAGACACCCACACAGACAGAAACTCAGCTCTGTAACAAGCCGAAACCCTGGTAGCGATCTGATGTGACTGGATTACAAAGCGAGAAGGAAGCATACTCAGTCTGAGGTAACGGGATGACGCTGTGAGGTTTGACCTTCATCGTATCGGCTCTTTGGGAGATCAGAGTCTGCCACCTTGTGTAGGAGGAGAAAAACACTTTTTCGATAAGATAAGCAATCGTGGCAAAAATGTCAAACGAATCCATCGCAAGGAAACCGGACTCACGTTTTCTGATCTGAGACTGTAGGCGCCATGAGCTCGTAGATCTGTGCAACGTTGTCAGACATGGAGAGAACGAAGAAGGACTTGTTGTCTGGCAGGAGAGAGACAACAGAGGCTTTAAAGTTACACTGTTTATGTTTCTATCACAGGAGCTTAAGTGAAGATCCGGACAATAAATTGCAAAGATATTTACAACCACAGAACATAATTGTTTTGTTGGGAGTTTTTTTTCTTCTTCTTCTTCATTCTCATTAAAAACCTGCAGATGTAATTGCATCAAAAGGTGGTTCAACCAAGTAGTGACTCAAAGGAGCCCATAAACCCACAGACTAGAAATAACTACTTTGCTCACACATTTTGCTTGTCTACCACATTTAATCCCAATAAAATCCTTTAAAGTTTATCTTATAAAGTGACAAAACGTGAAAAAAATCCAACAGACATAAACCACCAGACACTGATCTCTTATGATAAGGTTGACCAGTTACACAAGTTGTAGGACTGTTCCCACAAATTTCAGTAGCGGAGAGTCCGGGGAGACTGTAAACTGACCCGTAGCCACAGAGCGCACCAGAACAGTGTTGAGTTTAATGATGGGGCTGAAGGTATGTTTTGTATCTGGGGTGCCTGCCAGGATTTTGCTGTGACATTTTAGGATCAGACGCTCGTCCTGTTTCTGTAGCAGAACAAGAATGTCCTCCAGGAGGAGCGTGTACAGCTCTGAAAGGGAAAGACACAATGCATCCATTCACTTTCATACATACGCATTGGTGTAGTAGAGTTACACTGCGGTTGCTATGAAGAGCATGATAATGTCTAAATGTATTAAAAAAAAACAATCAGTGCAAACCAATAGTCTTGTCCTTGTTCATTTTCCATGACAGAGGGCCCTCGTGAATCAGTGTCTTCTTGGTCAAATCCAGGTTCTGACGGATGGACAGCAGAAAAAAAATAAATAAGTGAGATTTAAGGTTTGTGGACCTATTACTCATAGGGTTTTGTCCGGTACATGTTTCACAGTGCACATGGTGCTGGATGACAAACAAGTGCACCTTTAGCTCGAGGATCACTGGGTTGTCTGTCTGCTTTAGAGAGGAGAGGTCCAATCTTCTCTGGTAGTCCTCTAATTTCTGTAGGAATAAACAGAAAAATAGGATGAATAAGTGGTTTGCTAAAGAAGATTGCTATATGGAGAACTTCCTCCAAATAAGGAATCTACAGGAAACACATGAAGAAAATTTAACATGGTAACGCATTTAAAAAACCCACCTGTTTGTCCTCAGACTCTTTTAAAGCCTGGTTGACGTGACTAAGGATTTTTCTACAGCAGTCTGCTGCCTGCTTGACTTTGTGCTTCTCCACTGGATCGTCTGAAAAATATCAGGACATCAAGCAGTAAGGACTCTGGCTCCTTGGGGAGCTTAATTAATACTTCCTGTGTCCATTAACACAGAGAGTGTTAATGGACACATAATTCTTAGAAAATATAATAAAGCACGGGAGGCATTATGCGCCTATAAGAGCTGGTCATATTTTATCATTAAGGCTTTCTCCTCATGTGAGACCCAAACTCGTGCTAAGAATAAAATGATGGCCCAAATAATTGGTGCCCCATTTCCGGAACTGTGAACTCACTGTGCAGGACCATTATAATGATAATCTGTCTCCTAGTCTCAGTACTTCATTAATAGTCGGTGTGTTGCAACAAAACGTAATTTATCACCACTTTACTGAAACTCAAGAGCTGGTTTTCAATATGAATCACTTTTTATACTGTATTAAAATTTTTAAATAAACATTTCCTTGTTTTTTTTTATGCTGGATTTACCATTTTAGAGAATTTGATTGATTTAAATATGTAAGGAGAAAAACCAATTCAAGAAAGCTGAAAGTGGGCAGAATTGGTGCAAGAAACATTTCAGGTGATCAAATTTTACATTTTCAACAATTATCAAAATGCACCAAACAAGTTATTCAGAATGAGCACTACATAACCCTGCAAATATATAGTACACCAGTGTTATCTACAGGATATCAGTTGTATTGGTGAAGAGACATGAAACAGTAAGAACTTTAATATACAGCAGCTGACTATTCCAGATACAAATTTCCAAACATGTTGCTCAATTTTAACCCCATTTTTGTTGCCAAAATATAAACATTTCAGTCCAATTGCTATTCAATCTCACATATAAAAGCTCCAAACAGTTTTTGGTGCCAAATGTTCATATTAATTCGTTAATATGAACATTTCTGACTTTACTTGTAGACTAAAAGCAGAAACAACTTTACTAGATATAGAACAGAGCACAATAGACATCAATGACAGTTTTCTGAACAATCTTCTGGTCCAAACTGGCAATTTGTGTTCTTTACTTATCATAATAATCCCAAATTAAACTAATCAAAACTACTCAAAAAATAAAATTACCGCAATTTGGTTAATTAAATATTTACCAAATCCAGTTAGAAGAGGAAAAGCAGCCCATAAACCCACAGACTAGAACCTAATTAGAACACGAACAAAAAAACCTGCGTCAGCATGACTGCACCTGTGTATTTGACAATGTTGTCCAACAACAGGGGGTACTTGGTGAGCCGCTGCATCTCAACAGGAATCATGTCCTTTAGCTGCAGTCTTCGACACTGTCTGTTACTCTCTGCCTCCTAAAAAAATAGACAAATAAAAGTCCTTACATAGCGAAATATATTTTTGGGGGAAAAAAATACCTGTACAATGTAGTGAGATGCATCACGAGTACCTGAATGAATGAGGTGAACCTCGAATCTTTCTTCTGCTTGGTCTTGATAATCTCCAGTGCAAACGGCTGGTTACTGCAAAATGTCCCCACTGCCTGCTTGATCTTCTCCTCCTCGGCACCACTGAACTGCAGAGCAGAGATGAAGAGGAGCTCAGTTGGTCAGAGGCATTTGTAACGGAAATCTTTTACATGAGCGGCTGACTCCAAGAAAGTGGCCTGACTTATGTCCTTCGAGTACGGACAGCTTAAGTTTTAATGTGGTACTCGATCGATGCTCAGACCTCAGGGGACCGTTTGCCCTCCTTATCTCCCCACACAAGGGATTCAGACGAGCCTGCCACTGGATATTTGACTACCTCACATCAAATATGTCAGGAAAGACATTGAGATGTGTAGATGATAGCCAAATCCAGGCCATCTTCTGACATCATTAAGAAACAATGCTGCTTTTTAATATCAAAGCATATTCATGAGTTAGAATGGCTCAGTCAAAGTCCAGTTTCTGTGGCAAGACTTGAAACAGTTGTAAACTGCAAACACCATTTTCTTTTTATTTGACAATTATGACCTTTCAGCCCTGCGACAGACTGGCGACCTGTCCAGGGTGAACCCCGCCTCTCGCCCGGAACGCAGCTGGAGATAGGCACCAGCAACTCCCGACCCCGTTAGGGAGAAGGGTGACAGAAAATGGATGGATGGATGGATGGACTTCCTTTCAAATAGTTTGACACATAAAATGCACATAACAGACTTTGAAGGCTGTGGTGTGAAAAAAAAAGGCATTATATCAAATGTGAACATTCCCTGTTTCTGTGTGCACAGTTTGTTTCAACTTCATCGTTCAAGCTGTGACTACAGTTTTTAAAAAAAACGATGCCAGAAGAAACAATTTTGACTCACCCACGAGAGCAAGTCGTCCCCCCTTAGATCTATTACCAACGAATCATTTCTCTTCCGTATGGCTGCCATTTGCTCAAATATTGAAACTGAAATTCAACAAATGTATCGTTAAAATGTCTTATTATGAATTATGAATTAAAGTTGCAGAATGCAAGAGTTGTTTTACTGAGTGTACCATGCAGCTGCAGGACCTCTTCCAGGTTGGTGAAGATGTTCTTGATGTCAGCCGGAGGAAGGATTGCGTCTTTGGAAAGCCGCTGGTAGAAAACGTCATCCAGAACTTTCAGCATCCCTACATGTGCACGCTCGGTATAAAACAACTCTGTGGACGACATGAGAGTAGTTAATGCAGAGCGGAAGATCATACAGTGATTACACTCTCATAGTGACATGCAAAAGTATTCGTATTTCTTCATAAACTCCGTTTTATTAAGATTTTATGTTATGCTCAAACACAAGGTTCATAATTGTGGAGTGGAATTACAATGATACAGGACATTTACATTTTTCACAAATTAGAAAAATTAGACTTCTTGGCTGCTTCTTTTAATAATTCCAACCAATCAAGAGGCGTGTATCGATGTGCTTGCAAGTGAATGAATCTCTTTCCATTTTCAGATATTGGATTTAACATTGTTCCATTGAAAAGAAACATTGCTTTATAAAAGACATTATAAATACGTACGAGAATTTCATTTTTAGTTTTGAAAGCTACGGAGTTTAGACTAATATTGCTTTCTTTTTTCAGATTCTAGGACAAAATGAATCCTGTTGGTTTTTTACTTTGTTTTGTAGGTTCCAGCTGAGGACTCTACCAAATGAGCACTTCCCATAAATATGGAATTGAAGGAAGATAGGTTGCCGAATTAAAAACATAAAGCATATATTGCCTTTATTTACACACAATACTATTTGCATTTATGAGAGCCACAGTGGAGGTGCCAAAGAGCCCTGCTTGTCTGTGAAATCCCAGTAAAATATATTTGTGGTTGTAGTACATTAAACATAAAGAAGACTTATGGACCAGTGGCTGCTGTTTGCACTCACCATTTATAACTTCTTGTCTCTTAATCTCTTGAGGCCTGAGTCCTGCAAGGACCTCTCGTCCCACCAGCTGCTGCCAGTTGTGGGGATCGAGCTCAGAGTCTGTCCCCTGATCATCCTCGCTCTGGACATCTCCAATACCCAATGGCTCAAGTCTAAGACAAGAATAAGGTCACTTTTCATTTCTCCCTTTACCTTTCAGATTAACCCCAAACACCAAAGTCAAATGGATCTGCTGCACTCACCTTCTAACTGCCTTTGGTGTCCCGTCATGAGCTCTAAGAAAGATTTTGTTAAATTAACCACTGACAAAAAAGGAAAATCGTTTTCATTCTGATACAGAATGCGTAAAACACACCTGTCACTTTCTCTGTCATCTTCTTGTAACTTCTCCATGGGATAAAGCTCAGCTGAATCAGGGAATGCGGATCCATCCAGAGGATCAGACTGAAGACCGTCATTCAGCCTGGAAGGGGCTGATGTTGGAGTCCCACCTGAAACTTGAACCGCGTACATTAGTTTAAGCTTGAAGAATTTAAGTGTACTTACTCCGTACACCGACTTAAATAACTTCATTTGTAGTCAACAAAAGGGTCACAGAAGGGGAGAAATTTCAACAGGATGGTTGGTAGAGGTCATCAGAGTGGAGTTAAGATTTAGGGTCTGATCTTAAAAGATCCCAGACAAAAACGGTATGCACAATCAGTGGGCCCATGGAGCTGAATCTACAAAAATTGTGCATGCAGATGATTACAGGCGGCACGGCGGTGCAAACCGTCCTATTTTAATGAGGATTTTGGCTGTAATTGTGGATGGTGTCAGATGACAGAGTGGCCATAAAAGAAAGCTGAAATTAAAAACATGGAGTTGGCAGTATACTGGTAATATCAATTATACTACATTTCATTTAAATGAGCAACGCAAAGGTACAGGAGTATATTTCTGTCAAGGAGGAAAATACGTTTTGGAACTCAGTCCCTTCATAACAAGGTAATTATATTGTTAATTTATTTTCCACCGTGACAGTAGCGCGCTTCTGTGTAAGTGGTACAAAACACCAGTGAAAATGTTTTAATATCCATCAAAATAAAGCTTTAAACAGCTTTATTCGACTATGCAACCCCATGTGTGTCATGGTGGTTTTCACTTTGCTTTAACTGCATAAAGATTGCCAGGAGTCCAGCTGCATTAATCTGTCCCACGCAGACATCTTTTGCCCACACAGTTTTTGGAACATGCAATACACAAATATAATCTGCACCAGCCTTTTGTGCGAAATATTTTTTGTGGGCATCCTGACACAATGATGTTATGCCGCCATAAAGTGATAGTTGTAATCCTGCAGCTCAAAATTGGCACGATACAGTTCCACAATGTTTGGAGCGACTCAACATAAACTGTAAAATGTAAGAGCTGCAACAGAATCATTAGTTGAGAGTTTGCTTGCTGGTAATTATGCTTTTTAATTTTACCTCTGGAACTCCTTCACTCCCTTTCCCAAACATAAATTGGAGTGGTAATAATGAAGTTGAAATCTGTGCATTGGTTCACAGTTCCACCAATTTGAAGGGAATTTAATTTGGTTTCACACCAAAAGACGTCATGAAACAAACAATTTGATATTAACATTGAGATTGGATTGTTTCTAATTGCGTTCTGAACTCTTATTTTTACAGTTGATGGTGATTTGTGTGGCAAAATGTGAATGATTAACTTTATATCAAGCTTATTCCTATGCAACCTCAAAACCTATATTTCTGCATGTATATATATATATATATATATATATATATGTTGCTTCACCATCTTAAAATGTAAACATGAACAGCAGAATGTTGAAACTATGACCATTTTACAAAGTGGTCAGTAAACATATTAAACTTCCCAAAAGTAAAGGCTATTTTACTTTTGGTAAAAAAGCTAAAGTTATTAGTTTAGCATTTTATGCTAAACTAATAAAATGCAGCAAAACCTAGAACGATAACCTTAATATTCTAACTAAATAGGCCATATTAAAGCTTACCAATATCAGCATCTCGGTTTGGATCCACACCATAGATGGTGTTACTTGGAGATGAGACCGACAAGGAATGAGTGAGTTCGGGGCCCTCACTGGACTGGCTGCCCTTCAGACGATTGTTTTCCATGAGCTCAACAGCTCCTAGCGTTGGCTGAGACAGCTGTTTCTGAGGCCTGGGGCGATTGTCCAGGTTTTTGCCTGTTGTGTTAAAAGTTGTAAAAAGAGAAAGAATATATATTGAGTGCCAGATTTTTTTTAACAGCTCACACCAGATAAGTATATTCAATCTTTAAAGAGTTACATAACCATTTTTTCCCACTGATGATAATTGAATCACAATAGGCCTTTCCTGTTTTACGTTTGTTAGGTCTACCAAAATTCTTTATTTCCTAAATACGAAAATAACTTAAGTGTCATTAGCATTTGATTTGGGTCAAATGTTTTGGTGATCCTTCCAAAAGCTTCTCACAAAATCTCTTTTGCTGGTTTTTTAGCCCATTCCTCCTGACTGAATTTGGTGTAGCTAGTTTTTCTATGGGACTCACATCACAACTTTTTGATGACCAGACCAAAAATTGCATGTGTAGTCAGTAATTTGCAATTGTAAATTTGTAGAAAGCTTATAGATATCGTCAGCTTAAAAAGCCATCAGTTCCCGATCTTCTATCGTCATGCTGTTGTCTTGAGATGTCGCTTTGATAAAGACAGGCTATGTTTTTTTTTTACTTACAATAAAACCTGTGTTGTGAAATGCAGCAGTCCCTTTTGGAGTGAAACACCATCCAACAGCACTTCACAGTTCAGACGGTCTTCTCTGGCTTATAAATATCTTCACTTTTCTTCCAAATGTCACAATAATTACTACGGCCAAGTATTTCCACTTTAGTTTTATTAGACCACAAAATATCTCTCCAAAGCATAAGGCCATTGTGAATGCAATTTGAAAATATAATCCCTTTTTTTATGTTACTTTTGGAGTAATGGCTTTTTCTTTTCCAAGTGTCCTTCAGCCCTTGTTGGCACAGAACTTTTTTCACTGTGGATAATGTCTTTCTCTTACTCGCTTCAGTCAGCATCTTTACAAGGTACTGTTTTTGCTCCAAAACCATGTTTTAGGCTTTCACATTAAAAGATGGTTCTCTCTTGGACACAGAACCAGTCTTTGTCTCGTATGTTAACTATACCTTCCCATTGCTTTTATACTGCCTCTTTAAGGGATTCGTGCAACACATCTGAGAAGTTTTAAGTAGTTCTAAACAGCCTCATTGATGGATGGATTCAGTTTGCAAGCATTACAGTGTGGAGAAACAGAAGAAGATTATGTGATTTGATAAGTTCTGAGTTATCCTGTCCCAGAGTGACGGTTGCTAAGGTAAGGTACCTCACAAGCTTGTGGAGGCAGCACTATCTGGGTTTGCTGCACATAATCTGCCTGCAGACCATCTGAATATACTGAATGATCGGGTTAGTCCATCAATGGATTTTTATCACAGGCATATTTCCAAGATAATAATGCCAGAATTTATCATGCTCAAATTATGCAAGAGTAGTTAAAAGAGCATGATACATCATTTTCACACATGAATTGGCCACCGCAAAGTCCAGACCTTAACCATGCTGAGAATCTGTGGGATGTGTTGGAGAAGAATCTGCACACCAATCCGACTCTCACTTTCTATCATTTATCATCAAAAAAAAAAAAAAATCAATGCAACTCTGGCTGAAAATACAAAGCCACACAAATCATAATCTACCAAAGGGTATTGTATTTTTTTTATGTATGTACGCTTTCAAATAAAAATATTCTGGCATTTAGCAGTAGAGAAATTATATGTATGATTATATATGGTTTCAACTAGATCTGTTGAAACACACACACACTCATGCACACGGCCACACACAAAAAAAAATCTTACCTGCTGCTGAGGGCCGACGCTGAGGTACAAGATTTAAAAATTTCTTTTTTAATCTGTCATCAACTTCTTTATCTGTTTTAATACTTTTCTGATTAAAGAAAAGGAGGAGACAAAGTGTTACATGCTTGATAAAGGTAAGGGAGAACGTTTGACATGCCAGAAGCACACGTGGTACCTTCATTTTAGGGAAAAGACGGTTCAGACCCCGTTTGGACTCCAGATTTCGAGGCTCTTTAACCCTCACACCAAGGTGCTTCATGTATGTATAAATAACAAACTGTATTGTGGTGCTGAAGAAAAATAAGAAGAGTTAACATGCAAGTTTGTGATTTGCAGTTTAGCAAAAAATGAGGCAACGCTTAATTGTGAATAGCACGTGTATGCACGTTGTGATTTGTGCCATATGTCACCCCAGTCCTCGTACAATTTCTAGACAACCCATCTGTGCAATGCTGAGACCATATGGCATATCAAACAAGAGTGTTTCAATCAGTCACACTTTTGAATAATTTAATATAAACATACTGCATAAATTACATGTTCTCTTTAAGAGTCCGCCCGAGCGCCTTATTTGTAAACTGTGGGAGATGCAAATCGGAGCGTTAATGGCACAAAGGAATTTGTCAGAGTTGCTCAGTTGCTGCGGGAGAAACATCACAGACATATGGTCTTAAGTTAACAAATGACTATTTCTGACATAGTTCATGTAACCCATGTCTGCTTTTAATGCCCAATATTACAAAATCAAAATGTTTAAAGACAGAAGTCACTGTGCTAAAAGACTTCTTAACTTTGAGACTCATTCATTCAAAAAAAGTAACGATGCAAATATTCATTCAATTAAGAAATGTATACTATAAACATGTGACATTATAAGATGTCTTACCATTTGTCTTCCTCTGTGGTCTGAGTAGTTAAACTGAAAGGCAAAAATTATATAATTGAACAAAAAGAGACATGAGTAGTGCATTTCTGCTTAACAACCCCAATGACTTTTCATCAAAATGTATTTGTATGGATACATTTCCAGCCAGATGTTTACATGCACTCATCTTTTGCATAAACATCATTCCAATTATGGGCTTTAATTGCTTTAAGGGAGAAACAATAAATGAACTTGATGGATTCTGTCACGAAAGAATTCTTGGGTGTCCATGCGTCATTTGACGTAATGTATACCACCACGAAATTATACAGCAATTCTCAAATATAAGCATATATTAATCTAATCTTCTAATAAGTAGCGTGAAAGTTCTATAATGTTATTTCAACTTGATATTATTAAGGACTATTAATTTGTTGCAAATGGTCGGGATTGCCTGAAGCTGGGAGTTCCTCTTTGAAAGTAGAACTACGATTTGTTTCAGTCTAATTTGGATTGACAGGCTTTCTGCACATTTTTCATGAGGGAGCTAAAGATTAGAGACTCTGACTCAAATTTACAGAGCTCTCAACCCAATAAGGCAATCTAAAGTATTTATATATATATATATATATATATATATATATATATATATATATATATATATATATATATATATATATATATATATATATAAAGAAAAAAAATCACCGGTAATTTATGAGATCTTTCTACAGAGATCACATTTTGAAGATAAAACCTTTAAATACAGAATGCATGCGAGAAGTAACATGGATGGATGAAAAAACTGCCTAACTACGCTTCAGGCAGTCCTAACTTGAACTTGTGGCAGGGTCATAATGAGAGTCTGTCTCTCTCTACTAGAGGTCCTCGTTCAAAGCGGACAATATAATATGATTATATTTGGCCAGAGAGTTGATGCTGGTTGCATTCAACCAAAGTTTAGTGCTCAAATATTTGAGTTTTTATGTGTGATTTCAAACTCTGTAATGAAAATGAAAAAGCAAATTCCAGCTAGACCTAGATTTGCAATTTTTTATGACTGGATGTTAACGTCAGACTGGAAATTCATCTCAATGAGCAACTCACAGAATGTCATCTATTTTAGATATGATGTTTTCAGCGTATGAACGTTCTCGCTCAAGCGTGACCCGATCTCGGACTCTCTCTTGGTCCAGTCTGGCCAACTCAGCTTCAGCAACTGTTAGGCCCATATTGCGCTTCTGTCTGAAATTCAAAACATATTTTTATCCATGAATCGCTGTAAAACCTGCTTGTGTATTGATATTAAGAATTCACAGTTTGAACTTCAAAACAAGTTTCCTTAAGTAGCTGCCACGTTAGAAAGGAGTACAAGAGTCAGCGCGACCAGGTTTACCTGAAGTCCTCGAGGTGTTTCTCAACGTCAGCTAGCAGAGAGTCCTGCAGTGTTTGAACGTGTTGCCTATTTATTTCCTCTGGTATCAGCTCCGTCCGCCGCCGGTCTTCAAAGAAAGAAAGGAAACTCTTAACATAAGGGTTAAGAACCTTAAACATAAGGTTAAGAACTCACATTCAAACAAAAATGATCAAACAAAGCAGAATTTTCACCAAGTGTCTTAAGCACAATGACAGTTACCAAGATCAGAGGAAACAGATTCAGGAACAGGAACCTTTAAATTCTGCAACAGAAAATGGTTTTAAGTCAATTAGTTGCAATGATGCCGTCTTAACATATCAGTGCCATAATTGACATAAACAAAGTGGTTTTGCCAGAGATTATGATCATGTTTGGCTACACATGTGACTGATTCAGAAAAATCAAACTATTAAATATTTAATAACAAACATGTGAGAGTAATTTTAGTAGCATTCACCAACTTTCATGTAAAAATGTAATTCATGTTCAACTTCAGAAACTCACTGCGCCCCGGTCCATAAAAAAATTGTGGAGGTCCATGAAAACCCGTCGGGTCTCTTTGGAGTTGGTCTGCTTGTAGAGCTCGGTATAGAGGTAGCACAACTGAGAACCGGATCATTAGGATTCATTTAGAGGATGTCAGGTCGCATAAAAACCGATAATAACATGCTTAAGAGAGTCTCACCACAGGAGCAGGTTCAAACTGAGAGATGACATAATGCAGGAAGGCTGCGAGGTGAGCAGGGCGAGACTTGAGCTGCTCAATACTGTTAAAGCTGTCACACTGGCCGTTTGTCTGAAACACACGCACGTCCTTCTTTAAACTTCCTTTTACAAGGGTACTTTTGGGTGTGTTTATAGTACATCTGTAATGTACAGTATGACAATCATGTTGGCAGCCTGTAAAAAAGCCCACCTGCTCTTGGTCTCGACCAAAATAGTCGTCTTCAGCTCCAATAATTTGCGAGATAACGCGAGAAGAGGAGGGACTACTGAGTGCGGAGGGGGACAGAGAGTCCTGTAAAAAACAAAACAAAACAAAAAAAACAAGATTAAACATATTAGTCTCTCCATATTAAAACTTTCCATACATTCATCATAGGCATGAACCTGCTTATAACTCCTTTTTCCAGGTTAAAATGATTATGTGACACAAAAACCGGATGCAAAAGTTTGAATCTAATCTGGATTTTCTCCAATCACACAACGTTAAAATTATAGGTACAGGGTCAAGTCTCCAAAATATATTGCAAATACAACATTCCAATATTAGTCTCAGCAATACTTATATTGCAAAGCACTATTTAAAATGCAGCAATTTTTGGCTAATATATGTAAAGGGTCATAAACCTGCATCTCATATGCTAATGAAATATTTGGCAGTTTGGACAGTCTCGTGGCTCACACTGGACACTAATGCCCAAAATGCTAAAGGTCACAGTGATGCAAGCACAAATGAGAAGAAGAGAAAAGAAGAAAATAGGCATCTCGCACAACTGATCTGATCATTGTCAATAAATACCAACACTACTGCAATCGCAAACATTTCTAATATTGTTCAGCCTTATGTACAACCACAGCCGTATTTGGATAAACGGGCATGATCAGTCTGAAGAGAGATACTTTGTACATCCTTTAGCAATGTTCTGCCATAATCCTCATTGGACATTTAACCAATATTATTTAAAAAAATAGGTGGAGTTCCTTTAAAGTGGTTGCTTTACTTCTTTACAAAGACCTGATCACAGTCAATACATTTTTAAGAGGATTTTACTCAGGCCCAATCCATATGCTTCATATATTTTGCGTTATCTTTCCCAAACGTAGTTTTGATTTGTGCTACGTACAGTGCCTTGTTGGAAAAACTGATTGTGTCCAAGTTACAAACATCTGAATCAAACTGTCCAACTAACACCGAAGAACATTGTTTAGGATGTTCAAAAACAACCAGAAACCACAAAGGCTCAGGCCTATCATGAACTAAGAGCCTGCTAAAAACACCAGTGTCACTGCCGTCAGTGAAGCCAGACACCATGAACCTAAACCTGTAGGGTGACAACTGAGAGAAAAAAAATGCTGCTCAAAAATCAACACATTCAGTTTGCAGTCGTCCAGATGGATAGGCCAAATGCCTTCAGGAGGACATTTTAAGGTCAGATGAAGCTGGTCTATCCGACTACAGTTTTGAAAGGATTTGGTAAGGTTTCCAGTGAGATAAGGATGAAGATCTAGCTTTTTGGCAGGGGTGCAGGACATGGCGAAAAGTTGCTTCAACAATGAAAGTAAAGAGCTACATTCAAACTGTCTGGTTTCAACTCAAATCTACAACTAGTTTATATGAACTTAGTCATATAAGGTGCCTTAAACAAGTCAAAACTGTTTTTTAAACAGGTAATGCAGGCTGACTGTATGCATATGAATTAGTGATTAGTTCAATTACCAGGTCAGTGGTGTCCTCCGTCTCTGGGGAGTGGCAGGAGTTGAAGCTGTTTCGGGGTGTGCTCTGTGGGCTGGGGTAGGAGAGCTCTTTTGGACAATGGCTTTCTGGAGTCGCTGGTCTAAATATCTGGAAACAAGATATTTAGACTTAAAAATACGGATTTTTAAGTAATCCGTATTTACTAAAGGAATAATAAAATACAGAAATAATATAGTTTCAAAATACTGCAATTGGTTAAAGTTGCAGTATTTTGTATCTTCCAGGCACATAGTGCCATTTTGTAGCACAATAAAGTAACTGTGTCACCTTCGGTTGTTATTAAAAGGTTGCATAAATCAAACTTGACTAAAAAGAAATTTGACTAACTAAACAAATGATTTTACATTAATAGCCACCCCTCCAATAATATATTTTATCCGTTTTCAGTCAAACCAGCATGTGAAAGAAAAGTCAATGCATGCATTTAAAGCACTCTGTAAATATGATGAGCATTTAATCATGATTAATTGAAAGTCAGTACTTACGGGAGTGCTGCTCCAGGATAGATCTGTGCTATTGTCTGCTTTAGGGGTGTGTGTGCGATCCGTCTCATACATGATACTGTCGTCTGCATCGCCACCTGAATCAGCCTCCTGCAGATCCATGCAAGACTTGTTACAATTTTCAACAGTTAAAACCTGGTCACCATCCAAAGAATGTAACACGTTGATGTGAGAAAATTTAAAAAAAAGTAGATTTATTATATTTCCAGAATCTGATTTAATAAAATGTAGCTGGCATGCAACAGACTGACATACAGAAACACTTTAAATAGCAAGAGAGATGGCAAAACTCTTTGCCATGCAGACACAAAAGAGTGGCTTCCAACAGAGGAAGCTTAATCCTTTGATGAGATTAGGATGTCTGGAATGAGCCCCAAATGCACTACAAAAAAGTTATACAGAGATTGCTGGTATATGTCTGGTAGATCTGTGTCAGGAGATTTCCTGTTTTCTGGGCCGAATATGAAAGTTGGTACCTGTGTTGTTTCAGTGGACTTTAAGAGCTGACCCTGCAGTTGAGGAATGTGTTTTTTAGCTTCCTGGATGTCCTTCAGTAGTTTGGGGGAGCGGTTCCTGCTGTACTCCTCTTTCATTGCCTAGACAATGTGAGGAGAGTAATCAAAACACAGCTTTCAGGTATTTATGCACAAATAGGCAAATATGCACATACAAAACTCGCAAAAAATAATCACACAACTTCTTCCGATTCTGTCACGCGATAATCGCATAACTCTATATAGTGCAAAGTAGAACACGATTATGAAGAGGAAGGAACAGAATACCTGGTTTTCACAGTTTTTATTACAACTAAAAAATATAAAAAGATGTCTCATGTGTTTTAATCTACCCTCCATGAGTCATGGTTCTGCAGAACCACATTTTCCTGCATATCTAGCTTCCAGTCTCACACATGCATCTCTTCAAACTTCAGTCACTTTTTGCTCAAAATCACTCAGACTGAATGAATACTCTCTGTGACCATGAACTTGTAATTCTATACAATTGAACTTAGGCATAGACTTTGACTAGGCCATCCGAGCACATAGAAATGCTTTGATTCAAATCACTTCATTGTAGCTCAGGCTATATGCTTAAGGTTCTCGATGTACTTGAGTGGAAGTAGAACAAGTAATCTTGAGAAATTATTAGGTTGCAAAATGTCTAACACAAATGGAGCTAAGGGTCAAGTAGAATAGCTAACTACCAAGGAGACACCAAGTTTTAAAGTAAAACTCAGTACGTAACAGCCATTATTATGCAAACCTGTAGATCCTGCTGTTCTTTTGAAAGCTTCTTTTGCAAGACATCAGACCTCTGGTTGCAGGCACTGCCATTTTCTTCCTGAGGGTTGAAAAGGTGGGAATTGATTGGCCTACTTCTGCTTACTCAGTGCAAGCAGTGCTATAGATTTATGTGAGGAACACACAAAGGCAGATATGACAAACATTCTAAAGACTGAACGCATCAATTGAGATGAGAAGTCATAATTGCGAGATTGGACACAGATGCAGAGTCTGCAGATATTTTAATCAGCAAGGTAATAGAGGGATAATAAATTAGATATCTTTCATACCCAAGATGGTTGGAAGAGGGAGAGGTGGTCCTGAGGACTGTAGGGGCGCTCTGTTGCTGGAGAGTTTGGAGAGGATATGCTAACACCCAAGATGTCAGGCTCTGCTTCAGGCAACGGGATCTGGGCGAGCCCTGGAGGGCGCCCCAGAACCGTGAGCGCCACGTAGGAGCCCGCTAGAACGGCAAGACAGAAGAATTACACAATCTCGTCTTCAGCTTTATTCTGTTTATAAATGTATTTTTTGGTAAAAATGTGTCCAGAGAAACTAACATTTGATAAGTTTCACTACTTCTGTGTGGTTAGAATGTGTGACAAGGGTCCCGTTAACCTGGAAGACAACAGCAGCATAACAATTAGGAAGGAAAGACAAAAAAAAAAAAAAAACAAAAAAAACACCTTTAAATTCGAAGCTAAGCCAAAATGTTTGACAATGAAGTATTTTCTGAAAGTGAGCAATAGATGACACCTCATGTCCAGCAGGTGGCAGCATACAACCACTTTACTGCACCAACATTGTGACACTTGGGTTTATCTTCTTTCTTTAAACCACATTACCTTGATGATCCTGTCTCCCGTCTGAACACCTGCACGCATTGCAGCCCCATCTGGCAAAAACAAAGGAGAAAGAAGCAATGACTTGACTCAAGAGGGAGAACAGAAACCCGACAAATAATGATCCTGTCAAATACATCTTCCTGGTTAAACTGTTAAAATTTTTATACAACAAATATTTCACATTGTCTTGGCAGATCAGATGTGGCAAAGGAGACTCTTTTAGAAGACCATAATAGTAGTTATATTACAAGTAGGACCTGTTTCACAGCTCCACCCCAAACAAGGGGATTTAGGCAAGAGACGGGTTATTATATGAGCCACGTCTGACTATACTCAGCAGGGTAAAGCTAGTGTAGTTTGTAATTCCAAAAAAAACAACCAACAAGGCTTGGTAGTGGCCATTAACTGCAGCAAAGGTTTCTAAAAAGGCTGTGGGTAAACATTCGACCATTACAAACAGCTATTATTTATTGTTATATTTCCACAGTACTTGCTTACTAAATGTTGTTGGTCTTAGCTTAACCTCACACCTGCTAATAAAGAGAACCAGAGACAAACTTTTTAAATTTTGCTTTGTTCATTTATAAAATAATACATTTATTCTTTGAAGTTGAGTTTCTATAAATGTAATTAGTACTTCACCACTCCCTGTTTTCCAAGATTATAAACACAGGTAAAGGCCTATTTCCCTTATTGAATGGCCACTAGGCCAAACAAACAACAAAACTATCTTGCCACCTCAGTGAAGAGTTAGGAAGGTTAATATCCAAAATGCAACGACACAGAACTCCAACAATCAGTGACATTGATGACTGAGTCTCCATTAGACCCTAGCTACACACTCACAAGTTGTCTGGAAGGTATAATAGGGAAAATGCTTTGCTATCCTGTCATCACAAATGTTTCTTTCTGGTGCAAATCTGGTGAATTCTGTCAGAAAACTGAATTGTAATACGTTTCAGCGGGATAATGACTCAAAACCTACGTCCAAATCGACACAGAAATGGTTCAAAACAAAAAAAGCTGACCTTCATTAATGGATATACTCGCAGATCAAAATCTAAAGAAAAACTTATGAGACGAACTGAAGAGAAGGTGGAGGGCATTGGTTTGTATATGACTCCTCAGGGGCCGTTATTCCCACATTTGGACATCCACAAATTCTTTGAAACAAAGAAACCCCATCAATTAAAACGCAATAAATAATCGAAGGCAGTACTGCATAGAGCACGAAACGTAGAAGACACACAAGTACGCCAACTCTAAATATATATATATCTTTATAAATAGGCCTAGGAAGACTGCGTTCTATATTGTCTAATGAACAGTAGCACATATTTGTTGAGACCTGATAACAGAACTGCATTACCCTCTACAGGCACTGCAGTAACTAACTACAAGTACCCAGACAGAAGAAGCTGCAGCTACACTGAAACTACTGTGCAGAAAATATAGCTTACTGCCTATCGAGTGTGGGATCAAGTACATCTTAAGATTCACATCAGTCATTCCAGGTATCAATATTATATACAAGTTCACGAGAAGCTTTGTGAACCTGATGTCTCGGCATAAAAAGGAGCGTATATCTCTCCTGTGACGGTTCAGACCAGGAGTTTTCATTGAAACATCTGGTTTTTCTTCTTTTTTTAAGCGCTACACTCCACTTTACCTTCTTTGACCAGCTGCACAAACACAGGGTTGTCACCACTGACGGTAAGCCCAAAGCCATTTTCATCTTTCTGAATGATCACACATCGCTGGACCAGACCTGTAAAGTGAGACAGGACAGAAAACATTTTCAGCTTAACTAAAAGGAAAGTTGATGCTGTTTGAGTTTCACATCCCTACATGCAAGTAAAAAAAAAACACAACAGAATTTTTGTTTGTTCCTCCTACCCCATTAGTCACACTGAAAGCAGTATCAAAGGGGAATTTGTGTGACCAGAATGGTCAAGAGAAAGAAGCTGTAAAGCTGATAGATGTGAGAAATGCTTTTAAACAGCTGCTGTTAAAACATACATTAAGCATCTTGATGCAAATGATACTTTGTGTTACGGTAAAATAGCAATAGCTCACTTAACTTCTGTGACGTTTTGTTTTAGTCCAACAAAAAATACTGCTTAATTATGGAATAAGTTGAATAAAAATTCTATATAATTTTCTGTTTTTTCATTTTTTTTTTTTTTAACAAATAAAATTTGGACATGTTTGGAATACATGTATTGAGTTTGCACAAGTAATTCTAGCTGCAAGTTAACCTGCAATTCGTCTGGTTTCTGTTTTTGCACATCGAAGAGCATGGCATTTTCCTAATTCTTCTTTGCAAAGTCGCTAAGGCACTGTCACCTGGGAGATATTTTGACATCACTGCCACAAATTTTTAATTAAGACTTAGTTCTGCCACATAAAGATGGTTTGATGTAAATCATTACATTTTAACTTTGGCTGTATGTTTAAGGTAACTGTCCTTCAGAAATGTGAACATTGGCCTCAGTCTCAGGTCATTACTGTTTGGGTCTTAGTGATAATGTTTGTTCACTAATAGAACAGTTTGTGTTATACTGAGGTTAAGTTGGCTAAAGGTTAGTTGCTATTTTCTTACCTGGATGGTGCTTGAAAGCAACTGGGTGCACTGGATTTTATTAATGGATATCACAATAAAGGAGGAGGCATATAAATGCACGTAACACATTTTAGATTTTTCTTTCCACTTCGCATTATTTTACTTTGTGTTGGTCAAGTCAGTTATCATTCAATATAATAAGGTCTGTGACTGTAAGTAAAAGAATGTCACAAAGTTCAAAGAGTTTTAAAGCTTTTGCAAAGAACTGTATCCAGAGATCAGAAAGATCAAAATAGGAACGTTACTTGACAGGTTTTTCTTTTCTTGCTTTGTTTGTTGACCACAGTGAAAGGAGCTTATCTCGTGCGGATGACAAGAGCCAGACTAACCAGAAAGCTAATGAGGACACAGTTGTTAAAATAAAAAATGAAACAATTGTTGTCCTTAAAACAACAAACCTTCATACATATTTCAAGAAGCAGACGTTAAACACAATGACTTATGTCTTCCAGTAATGTTTAAAATTTGATGGTCAATTCAACAACAATAATAAAGATGTTCACCAATAAGGGTTAGATGGGGGGTTGGAAATTGGAAATCTGCTGCTGCTGCCCCCTCCCTTAGGCTCATGAGCCTAAGGGAGGTAGGCTGGGGAGCCAAATGGCACAGTATGGGGGGTGGGTGGCTGGTGGAAAAGAGGGTTAGGTAGATCTGAAAGAGCAGGGGGATGGGAGAGGATGAGAGGGCAGGGGTGTCAGATAAAGCCGTTTGGGGAACGGAGCTGGTGTGAATCTGCCTCTAGATCTGATTTTCTATCTTTGGCTGAAATTTTTAAAATCTCAGCATGAACAATGGCAGTGGCATGAACAATGGCAGTGAGGGATTTGAGAGCGGTCTTGTAATTACTGCTCAGGTTAAACCATCTGAGCTCATGCATTATTTAAAAGTTCAACTCATATGTAATCGGCACCCTTCACTGAAACACATGGGAATATCCTCTAAGGGATAAACTGACCTTTAATGCAGCCGAGGTGCTTTCAGCATCACAATGCCAAAAGAAAGGAACCAAAATCAATAAAGGACGGCTCACAAAATTCAGACACTTTTCCTTACATCTAAAACCGAGGCAAATGAAACCCTTACGTTATTTTTGCTTGCAATGAATCCCTGAATTTGATTATGATCGCTCAAGCAAGCACAGGGAGAAATAAAAACAGACAAAACACACCTATGCTGTCCTAATAATGACAAAAGTGTGTTATCCTGATCATGCTTTCTAGAAAGCAACTGAAACATCGCCATTGCAGACTGCTCTATCTGACAGCAGCTTTAACAATGTGTTCTGTCAGCGGGCTTTATATAACTTCAGGCTATCGCTATGAGTCATTTGATTAGAAATCTCAAATTAACTGACTGTGTGGGCCATTGCAGTGTTGAAACAAACTCCCAACTGATGTGACAGGCGTGAGAGGGCAGCCGACCAGAGCTACAGCAGCACTGACACCGCAGGGACGACGGCGCTCCATAATGACCCCGTTAGCATGGATTCAGGAAATGAGGCGTCACACCAACCGAGAGCTAAGTTTTATAGTGGGCATGGGCCAATATGAGAATCTCACAGTGTGACCAGCTTGACAAAAGAATACAAGACTTTTAGGTTCACAGAATATTTTGTCATTCAAACCAGAACTAAAATATCGCAGCATTTATTATCACAGTAGGAACAATGTTTGCTGTAACATTTGATAGTTCTTACCTGACCAAACCAAAAAGATAAAATGAACACATTTTTATTAGTTTTAGCTAATAAAAATGTAAGCTTATTTCTAGCTTAATTAATCAGGATGTCATTTTCTCTTGCATTTCATTGAAAGGACTTTAAACCACAGGAAACAAAAATTAAAACTGCGAAATTTTAAAACATCAACATACTTTGCTGCTGGTATAAAAGCCTATTTTCTAAGCATTAACAATTTCTAGTAACATATTCAATAAAAGTTTAACTTATCCAAGATTAAACTATTAAAAACATACAAAATCCATAGAGTGACATGGCTATTGTACTAAAAATTAAGTGTTTCCAATTATCCTGTTCACCCGTTTTATTGGTCTGATGAAATATTCTAATTTCAAATGACATCTACTCATTGCCTGTAAGTGGAAACCCCTGATTACCAGAAATAAAGGTTTTCAAACATCTCTCTGTGTGTAATTTATCTATAAATGTGTTTTACTTGTTAAAAGTTGCTGACATATAATTGTAATAATCTACATTATCGAATGGGTCAGTTTCCTAAGGTTTTAAAAGTCAGAACTTCTTCCATTGAACCAATCTAATGTTTCAAAGTTCCTTCAATAAGAACTGAGATACCATGGACATTACTGCTGTGAGTGTGAAGAATCTTACACTTTCCCATGCTTGCGAGACAAAAAATATATACTTTAGCTGCATATCTTTTCAATAAAACGCTTATTAATCACTCTGTGGCATAATTTTCAATGTTTTTGCTTACAGAGTCTGTAAATTGCATGCTTATGTAACTTATTTCTCCGGCTTATCCCTTGATTTGGTGCCCAGCTCTGACTTTGTATCACGCAGGCTAAAATTGACATTTTAGCCTGGCCATTCGTTATTTTCTATCGGCAACTTCACACCAGGACATTAATGCTGCCACGCCGGCAATTGCACCATGAAACGTCTTACCACAGGATTCAGGCTTTCCCTCTGCAAGCACACTGTTGTTGCCACTCTTCTCCACCACCAGAGCTTCTGCTCACAGCCCCCACCAGAAGCCAGCAGCACACAAACACGTAAACAAAAATAAACGACAACCAACACATGAAAAGGAAACACAAAACAGGAAAGAGAAAATCATGAGGAAGAAACAATCATGGGAGAAGAAAAACTAAATGAACAAAAGGGCAGCACCCCTCGACTGTCACCCATCGACTTACATATTAGTGAATGGCTGAGGACATTGGTGTCCTCATGACAGTTATGGGGTAAAATGAAAGTCATTAGTTTGGAGAAAAGAACACAACCGATGAAGGATTTTAAATTTGAAGATATAAATCATAGGAGACTACATCTGTGCGATGTTGTATTCTATCTGCTGCCCATTACTACATATCCAAGCCATTTAAAAATTGTGATAAATCACCTCAAATCAAGAGAACAGTTCATGCAGCATGCACATACAACATAGACAAGCAGAAACCTACAGCATGCAAACATGCTAAAACGTACAATGAATTTAAAAGTGATTTTTTTTTTTAGATAAAGGGGAACAAGTTGATGTAAATTTCAAATAAATATAGCTTCAATCCTCCCTGTCTGTGGTGGTCATTTCAGACATGGCGGTAACTGCCACTGAAAATCACATAAATTTATTTGCAGTGACACAAAACAACATGTGGTGAAGAGCAGATCTTGTGTAACTGTTGAGAAAAAAAAAAAAAAAAAACAGTCCTGTTTGTATGGCTGCATAACACAGAGATAAGCCACCATGTGCCACAGAGGATTTTCTGTTTTGTTTTGAATACAGAAGCCTTGATCAGATCCTTTGTCGTCCTGAGCCCATTGATAAGACCTGAGGGAAAAGTCACAATGTTGCACCGGACTGGTTTTTGGGACCTCAACGATCTCACCCTGCAAAGATCTGAGACTGGACTGAGGAAGAGACACTATTGCACGAAGTGTCCTTCGTGCAATAGTGTAATGAAAAATATTTGGCCCCTAACAGATTTCTTCTGCTTTTTCGTCAAGCTAAAATCTTTCAGTTCATCAAACTGAAGCTAAAATTAACTCATTTGTATTAGTACAACAGACAGATATACACTTATGGTCTTATTCACTAAGAGACATGATGTGAACAAGTAATTGCCGCCAACACTTAATAAATAGCAGTGTCTTCCTTGGATAGAAACAACTGACATGAAGTGTTTGTGATAACTGGAAAAGAGTCTTCCACATGACAAGGAGGAATTTTGGCCCAATCTTATTAACAGAATTAATTTAATTCAGCCACAACTGTTTTCAAGCATGGTTAGATGTTTAAGGACATAGCACACCACCACAGGGGGATGGACACTCAGAAGTGGACATACTGGTGTATTATTCTGATGCATAATATAATGATGCTTGTGCTTAAAATGGCAGACTGATGCCTAGACAGTGTGTTTCAGAATGTTTTCTTTAGCTTCTTCCCGACTGAAGCCCGTGTGGTCTGGCCTTGGATCTTATGGATACAATTTAGTATCCAATTTTGTACAAAACCTGAACAGAGAGAAGTGATTTTCTGCAGTGCTTTAAAAGTTCTTCTGGGTTGTTTGTGACTTCCTGTATGATTCGTTGTTGCGCTCTTGAAGTCATTTCAGTAGGCTAGCAAACTCCTGGCAAGGTTCACCACTGTTCCATGTTTTCTCTATTTGTGGAAAATGGCTCTCACTGTGGTTTGTTCGAATCCCACAGCAGACTCAGGGAGGCTTTATATTTTTTCCGCACGCCTCTCGGCCCAGTCAGGAGGAGTCCAGCCCATGTTCAGACATGTCAAACTGCAGTTTGTTAAGAGTCCGGAAGCCTTAGAAATGGCTTTGTAACTCTTTCCAGGCAGATGGATTCATTGACAGGCTCTCTCCTGTTTTTGAATTTCTTCAAATTAGGACAAGATGTGATCCTTTTGGAGATCATCAGACAGGTCAAATTAGATGTTTTTATTATTTTGTTTGTAATCAGGCCTTTGTGTGTTTCAAAAAAGTATGTTTAATTAGAGTTAATTCAGTATCTAAAAAGATGGGGATGGTTGTTTTGGATTACTTTTTCCCTTAGAAATGAAATCATCTGAAAATTGCATTTTATTCTGTCAATCTTTGTCTTATACAAACGAACCCCCCCCCCAAAAAAAACTGTCCGTTGAGCTGAAATGTTTAGGAGTAGACAGAATAAAGAGAAAACATTTTTCTTCACAACGTAGTATTGACCAGTGTAAAATTGAGAAGTCTGACACGACACATACAACAGCAATTGCAAAATACTACTGTACTGTCTGTCGAAAAAGACAGTACTAGTCACAATATTGAAGACCTTTAAAAAAAGCTTTCATAACATTCAGATGATCAACCAATTCATGGCTCCAGGCTGTGGTCAATGTCTTATTTGGCAACCATTTTTAGAGGTAGTGCAACAAACTTTCCAGTGAAGAGGCTAACACTTCCTCTACAACCCCTTTTAACTGTCATGCATTTTATTAAACACTATGAAAGAGAATGCAGTAGTCAGTTGTTTCTGTGTACATGCCTGAGATAAAACCAAGTCCGAACAATGTGAGCAGATTGTTAACTACATTTGTGTCAGCGGTAAGCAGCTTACTGCCACACCTCCTTAATACTTTATTTAAAAATAAAACAGGTAAAGATTTTGCAAACCATAGAACAGTATGCAGCCTTAGATTAAGCAAGGAGTGGTATAAGTCTAACGTGAAATAAAGTTCCAGTTCACAGAGCCTTTTCACACAACAGTTCCTCAATAAGGTTGCAAAAATGTCCTTGCACAAGTAGACCTGTGAACAGAGTTTTTTGCTGCAATGTCCTCCATATTTCAGAACAAAAAACTGAATTCCAATCAGATGTGATAAGTCTTTTCAACTGCATGCATCAGCAATATTTGTATTTGTCCAAATCCAAACTAACACATAGATCTTTTTGTATTAAGAGTGTTTTACAAATGTTATCACTTCAACAAAGCTGCAGCCATTTTTTGTGGGTATTTTTTATGTATCTTCTCTTTGTCCTGATTCTAATGGTTTATTATGGTCAGAAAAAAAAATCAAGTTTTGATTTCTGAAAAGTTATTTCGTTACTATTCAAAAACCTAAGCAAAAGTATACATTTTTTGATAGAAGTTGATCCACCCGAGCAGAAAACCATCCAACTCCAGTCATCTGTTAAGGGATTGGCGCAAAACCAGTCGAGTAAATTGTAAATACCCCATGAGCATCACTCAAGAAAAGTGAGACATTAGTCAGCAGACAGTGTCAACCACTACAATTATACACTTTTTTCAGTGCACTACATTAGATATTTGTTTTCTCATCACTGATGGCTTAGTCAACAGCTATTGTTCTGTTGAATAGGAAGAGAATTGCACTGGAGGTTATTTCTTTGCTCACATGAAAATTTTGTGATGTCTCCAAACTTATTGTATAGTCACAATCAAATAACATAAGTACTAATGTAAAAGAAATGTAAATATTATATAATATATATATATTATATTATATTATAATCTATTCAGCAAAAACAGATTATAATATAATCTATTTATACATATATATATATATCTTCATTATGCAAAAAGAATATAACATATACTATGTTTTACCCTTCCAACACACATTCTGGTAAATGATTAACAACAAGTATTTTGCTTGGCAGTCTTGTGTGTGTTAGAAAGAACAAAGAGTGGGAGGAACATTGAGCAGCGGCCACAAGAACAAAGACTGCAGAAGAGCAAACATGGAAAACAGAAAGAAAGGATGTCCCTGAGAATGAGAATGGGAAGTTACCTGTAGGGTCAAACTCATTGGAGGGAAGTGAAGCTTTGTCACTTTTGGGTTTCTTGTCTGGGGGATGGTCCTTACTGAGAATGCTGCTGGTTCTAAAGAAAGAAGAACGTAAATGAGAAATAAGCCTCGACCAACGGCTCTAAACAAGAAAGATTTCAAAATAATAGAGTGTTTTGTGGAAGTATTTACTTCTACTACCCATTTCTTAAACTCTCCCACATTTGTGAAACCATTAAAACCACAAATATTAATGTTACTCTTAATAATTTGATGTGATCAACATAAAAAGGTGCATAACATTAAACATAAAACAACGTTTTTGTAACCTCTTTTTGTAACAAAAACAAAGAAAAATGTTGGTGTACATTTGCATTCAAGACCCAACTGACATGACACGCCTAAATAAAATCAAACTCAAAAGAAATCCCAAAGTTAAATAGTCTATCCATGCATAAATCTGTCTGTCTTGTGAAGGAAGAAGTTATTAGCGAATATCAGTGCACATTTATGTGACATCATGAAGACTAAGGGCCACAGCACAAAGGGCAGTGAGAAAATTGTTGAGAAGTTTACAGCAGGGTTAGGCTACTTAAAATATCTCACAGAGCATTTATCAGTGCGTTATCTGAAAATGAAGAGCATGGTACAACTCCAAACACACTAACATGGCTTTTCAGCTAACACTACAGGCTGAAGAAAGAGAATTAATCAGAAAAGCTGGATGTCAGTTCGAAAAAAACAGACTGAAACATGGTGAAGGCGGAAGTATGCTTTTTTTTTTCAGCTGGGCTAGCAGAGCTTGTCAGAGTTAATGGGTAAGATATGTGAACTAAATGCAAAGCATTTACAGGGTTGAAAGCTGAAAAGGCCTTTTCAGTGGGAATAGGATGCAACCTTAAACAGAAGAAGAGCAACAGTCGCATGGTCTACACCAAAATGTCCAGTCAAAGTCCAGACTACGATATATACAACTGAAAATATGCAGTTCTTACAGAAACTTTCCACCCAGTCTCAGTGAGTAACATCTGTTCTGATAAAAATGGGCAAAGACTTCATACTCTAGATACAAAAGATTGATAGAGATATATCCAAAAAGATTTGCAGCTGGAAAGGTTGTAAAGTATAGATTGAGGTTATTAACTTAGGCACACCACAATTTTCAATCTCTTATTTGTAAAAAAAATGTTTGTAAACCATTTATCATTTTCACTGAATTTGACACTAATCATGTCTTGCTCTATTACATTAAATCCTAATTAGAAAAAAACCAAAGTTTGTGGCTGTAAAATGTGAAAACGTTCAGTGGCTAATGTGCTGATAAGCACAAAATTCGGGCCAGCGAATAATGCAAATAATGCTGATTATTTCAGCGCTGAGAATGGTGTTACTCAAAGACCTTACAGTGAATGAATCAGTCTGAGTGTGTCCAATGTATAATGTGACAGTCAGAGAGGATGTGGAGCAGCTCTGCCGAGTGCCCAGAGACGAGTGCCACATAACAGACACTCCTCGGCGGATATGCCACAGGACAAAACTCCCGCTTGAACCTATGAGGCGGCTATGTATGGCCGCTTCTGCCTATGCTGGCCCCAACAGTAAAAAGGCCACTGTTTAGTTCGCAGTGGAAGGCAGTCATGGGCTGCTCATAGAAAAGGAAGCCCTTTGTCCTGCGCTTAATGTGTATGTGTTCAAGAATGAGCGGGGGCTGGCGGGGTATGTTTGGTCCAAATGTTAAAGGCTTCTATGTTATAACACAGTACGACAAGTAAAACTTTAATCTAAACCTGTGAAAGTTACAGCAGGACAACCTAATTAAAAATGATGAAAGCCTTGACAAGACGATTTATTTAGAAAAGTCTTACCTTATCGCTTTCTTGGTAAACCTGCAAAATAAAGACACCAACAATCAGAATATTTATTAAACTTCAACACACAAATGAGTTAATTATGCAGATGTTCAGGTTGAAAAACAAGATGGTATCAATATTTGCTGAGACTCATACAGTGGTAAATGCGACAGACTGGCGACCTGTCCAGGGTGAACCCCGCCTCTCGCCCGGAACGCAGCTGGAGATGGGCACCAGCAACTCCCGACCCCGTTAGGGAGAAGGGTGACGGAAAATGGATGGATGGATGGATGGATGGATGGATGGATGGATGGATGGATGGATGGATGGATGGATGGATGGATGGATGGATGGATGGATGGATATAGTGGTAAACATGATAATCCCCATCAAACATCAGTTCTTCAGCTGCAGATTAAAATCTTTTCCGGGTCAAATCTGCTCTGCCTTTCAGATTTCTGCTTTGTGTGCAGCTGCTGGGAGTTTAATTCCTTAAAGACACGACAACTTTATTATAGCAAGCAGGGATTTTATACATGGCACGTCTGCAAAAAAATTACTTTTGAGGAAACGGCAAATAAGAAATTATTATCCAGCACGCATTCATTCAATAATTCACTTTTATGACAATGAAGGAATCAAGTTGCTTTAATCTGCTTCTTGCAACAAAAACAGAAAAAAAACTTGTAAACCTTAAACTGGAACCTAGCAAACAGAAGGGTTAGTACCTTTAGCCTAAGGATGGACATTTATTGTTATAATTTATCATTTACCGTTTCATATCGCCATAAGAATTTTGATTTGATGTTGTCACGATAAATTCTAATTAATGGTGTGTAAAATCCCCCAAAGTTACCCATATTGCAGGGATTGCTAGTTTATTGTCTTCACTATTTATAGTATAAATAAATAAACAACAATAATTTTATTTGTTAGTGTGTGCACTATAGCGATACAAATCATACTTCTTTATGTGACTGATGTCCTGAAGAAGGACATGAAGAACAAGAGCAGTATTTGTGTTTGTGGCGCTAGGAATGGTTTGCTATGCAGTCACAGACATGCAGTTACCCAAAAACGTAGTAATAAATAGTTCCTATCTTCACTTTTGTTGTCACAGTAGTGCCAAAAGATATTGTGATCAACCTTTCAGTCCATATCGCCCACTCCTACTTCCACAGTAGGGACGGTCCACAAGCCTCCATTCAGAACACCACTCCCATGGTTCTGTGTTACTTACTGGCTTCCAACCACAAGGGCTGTTTTTTGGGATACATTTATACCGTGGTAATCTGATTTGACTTGTTGGTAAAGGTTTTTCCCCAAATAAACCAGTAGAATGGTACAGTTGCAAAATACACTTAAAGACATTTAGAGATCCAGCAAAAAAAAAAAAAAAAAAAAAAAGTTCGTAAAGACAATCGTAATTCATAGTGCTCGCAATTCTAAATCAATGAATCAAAATGCTCAAAAATCGATTTTAGTCTGCTTAATTTTTTTGTAAAAAATATATTTTGAATAATTTTTTGATATATATTTTTTTTTTTTAAAAGCCAGGCAGGCATCTAAGCGTATCTAATACTGATAGTTTAGTTTAAGTTACAAAATTATATGCACAAAGCTATTTTTGACTAATAGAATAGAAACTGATGGAATTTGATAAAGTATCTTATAGAATTATTTTAAATAAATTTTGTTTTTTCCAAAGTATTTTCTTTTTTGTCAGTCACATAAATTAAAATCTTTCGACTGATTTCTGAATTAAAAATTGTTTATGAATTGAATCATGACCCTAAAACTGGAACTGAATCGCTATACACGGAAAGATTTGCATTTCTAGTAACAATCAGCCCAATGACGGCATGCGAAATATTGCATTTTGAAAAGATTGCTTGGACAAAATCTGGTAGGATACTATATTCAAATGTCAGGTTTTTAAGCTCCCTGGATATTGCTAATATATTTGAACAGTTGGACACACTCATTGCCCTTAATCCCCTCGACTGAAGTAAATCATTAGTGGCTGAGATGCTTAAGCTCTGGAGGGGTGTTGGGAACTTATTTAATGCCAGAAGTGCCAGCAAAATGTGTATAAAACATCATCAATGCTATCATTAGCTTTTAAAAGTAGACTTGAAATTAGATATTTTTTTGTCTGATATAATGCACTTCCAGTTTGCAGGATTCCTTACGAGAAAAAGGCTCTCTTGATTGCGGGGTCCCGCCGTATTTTAGTGTTTATACAAAGCCTGTCCCCCTTCACCACCTGATTTAATTCAACAAGTGGTGATCGTTTAATAGTTCAGCTGCTTATGTTACTCAAGTGTTCAACATATGTACGTCCTAGCAAGAATGTCAGGGACCATTGGAAGGGGTTAAAACTGTCCATCTTCAGACCATAGCACAATGATTCTATCACTAACCCACTGTAACCAATTCATGAGAACACTCTTATGTGTGCATTCTTGGGGTGATGTATTGAGTTATGGCCTGTGTGCAATCCCTGGTGACATGTTACGCTGTTTCATTTAAAAATCACAAAAAATGTAAAAGTTGTTTTGTGAAACAGAAACCACAAGGTGCAGTTTAGAGTCACCTTTGCTACTTTTTACCCTGTTGAACCAGGCAGTAATGAAACCATCTTTAAAAATGCATTGTAACGGCCAAATAGTGTCCATTCGGATGCTCTTAATATTGCATTAATAGCAGCATTTAGATCATATACATGTTATATGCCATGCAAAATAGCTTGTCCAAGTACCTAAAAGGGTGCACAGAAAACATTCAGTGGCAATTGAATTGCAATCTTTGAAAATTGAAAGCCCTACTAATATAATACAAAATGGTCCTACAAATGCAGGCTTCCGTAATAGGGAGGTCGTGCGACTAACCAGCCCACATTAACTCTCTTTCTCCTTGTGACACTGAGTCTCATTCAGAGCCGTGCAGAGGCAGCTGAATGGCCTGTTTATGAAAATGCCTCAGACTGTAATAAGTTCCAGAGCTCCAAGCAGAAGAGAAAAAAAACAGCTTTAAGTAGTCCCCTCCCTAAGAAACCTCTGAGTTGGAAAGATGGAAAAGTCATAAACACACACACATGCATACTGAAACTTTACATGCGAATGCAAAAGTTCAGAGACGGTAAAACTGAGTCGGCAGATGTTGTTCTTCGTTGATCACAAAGGAACAATGACTGACATGCAAGCTAGGTTTTAGATTGAGTGAAACATCAGTCTTTCGATAATATCTTTATTAAAACAGACAAATACAAAAGGCATCCAAATAAGATGTGTTCTATAAATGACTTTTTAACAAGCGTTTTCTGGGGAAAACCCGAGATTAATCACAAAAGCTGTGACTCTGTTGTTTTAGGAAAGCCTTGGTGTGGAACAACTAGAAATGATAGCTGGTAAAACTGAACAATTCTCTGAAACGCTGAAAATCTCTGCATACTGTCTTTACCCGGATTTCTGCATGCTGTTTTTGCATTTGTCTATCAAACTGCCGAATAAATTTGAAATCAGATGTTTACATACACCATACAAAGAGACAAAGAAAATCTCTGTTCCTCACTGTCTGACGTTACGTCAAACATTTATGTTTTCCTGCATTATGTAATGTTCTATTAGGAATAATCTACTCAAACACTGTATGTATACGTATGTATCATAATGATACAGTTATGTATCACAATGAAACTTAACTGTATGTATCAAATAACAGTTATGTAAGCTTTTAATAGATTGAATAATCTCATAAAGGAATTTCCTCGAGGTATACATGTCGTTGTCTGAAGGCAAAACCTCAAAACACGGTGCTACCTTGTGTGATATCATAAAAAAATAAGAAGAAATCAGCTACGCTATCAGAAAGAGAACTGTGGACATTTTTTTTTTTCCTCATCCAGATATCTGATGTAGCCATCTAGGCAAGCAATTGCACACAAGTATAGACACCATTGGAATGCCCTCTGATCACACTCTACAGAAGGGAAAAAAACAATACACACATTTCAGAGGAAAATATGTGTATCAACAGTAGAACCAAAACAAAATACCCGATGGTTCTGGCTGAAGCTGGAAAGGCAGCATTATGATCCACAGTGATAGAAACCCTGTAACAACATGAGCTGAAAAGCTGCTCAGAATGGAAGAAACCATCACTTCAGAAGCAACACAGAAAACAAAATTGTCTTTTGTAAAATTAACTCAGAGAACCAATTTTTGGACAGATGTCCGGTTTTCTTGTAGAACCGAAGCTGAAATATTTGGTCATAATGATCATAGTTACATTTGGAGGAAAAGGAAAGAATATTACAAGCTTAACAACACAATTCAAAACGTGACGTATTTGCTGTGATGACATTTTGCTAGAGGGGAGACTGGTGCACAAATCAAATGGCAAATAATATTATGTGGCAACATTGGACCAACATCTCTAGACATCTGGCAGGAAGTTAAAGCTTAGACAGAAATGTCTTTTTCCAAACTGACAGCTCTAGAAATACAAAACAAATTAGTTACACAGAGGCTGAAACTCAAAGTCTCTTAGTTCCATAAAAATGTCGTTGAGATGAAAAGGCATCTGACCAACAACCTGATTCAACACCAAGCTTGTCAGAATGAATGGGACTAAGTCCAGCAGCTTATGACCGGAGAACCAAAATGTTTGCCCCAAGTTATAAAGTAGAAAAGGCAAATATATAAAATGCAATGTAATAACAAAATTTTTAGAAAACAACAAAACAAACTCTTATTATTCTGACATTTACCAAATACAAAAAAACTTTAGTTATCTTTCTGACCTACAACTATAGATAGTGAAACTTGACATTGGGAAAAAAAAGTCTTTTTTTTTTTTTTTTTTTTTTGCAGTTTACATAAATATCTGCACAATAAATCTGGATTAAGGTAGTGGCTAAACCCAGGCCAAAATTAATACAAAACTGTAGAAAATCTAGATAACAAGAACAACAGTCTTATGTTTAAATTAATTATGGTAAAAACTGCATCTAAAAAAATGTACCATGTAGATCAATAACCAAGTCTGTTCCTGCACTGATCTCCAGTAAGGCTAAATCTGCTTGATCAGAACTGCTGTTCCAAGCCACATCCTCACTCCTGAGATAATGCAAGAAAGTAAAATCATTCATCTTTGAGCATGTCATAGTGAAGAAACCTGATGCACTGGTTAATAGGAAACTTGATCGAAGGCCATTAGAAAACAGTAGCCTATTTATAAAAACATCCATCAGGTCATATGATGCAGAATCTTTGCAGCACAATCATAAGCACACCTTAACCACTCAATGAGGCAAGCAGCAGTACTCAGGAGCACTCTGAGAACAGAAGATGGGACACCAGCTGCACAAAGAGTCACATCCAGCTGCACTGCATCTTCTGTGTCTGGGAAACACTGATCCCCCTTAATGTAGGTCATTTGATGTACTGATGTATCTTGCAGACATATGATGGAAAAAAATCAACTTGTTATATTCATCTTTAAAGGACAATGACTAGCATATGGCCTATTTCGTACTTTAAGTATTGGAAATTTATTCAACTAATCAGGTATACTTAGAGATGATAGAGACTATACATGTTTTTTTTTTTTTGGTTTTTCTTTTAGAAATTCAGACAAAATACTCAAAACAACCAAAAGGAAATGATGGCAGCAGAACTAAATACTCTGCATCCTTTGCATAGAGGTTTGTGTATTATTAACACTCTACATTGAACCTCTGCCTAATAGTGGTTAAGTATTCACAGAGTCACCCATTTGTGGATTTTCTCATGGAAAGTAACTCCAAATTATTCACAAAAAAATCTATGATTTTTTTTTTCCAGATTTTTTTATAGTAGAGCATATCCAAATATTCTAAAGAAAATGCTGGTAAGGGAGCTGAAATACCACTGTGCTGTGCTACTTGAAACGCTAATGTAGCGCCATTGATTTTCCTTGGTGCTGATTGGCTGAACCCCTGAGAAAGGAAATAACAAAAGCTATAGGTATCTACTTCTGCCGTAGAGCCAAGACAGTTTCCACTGTGCATGTTAATTTATATTAAAAGTAAATATGATGTATGCCACCCATCTAAGCTATTCTAGAGCAGTGTCAATTTTAGCGAATGGGGGTTTGCCATACACGTGCAAAGGAAGTGAAAGTTTGCTCAGCTGGTGAACAAAATGAACAAAAAACGTAGGCCATCTGTTACCACAGAGAACACCAAAAGTGAATTAGGCTGCACATTGCTCACTAGTAAAAACAATTATGCCAATGCAGCCATGTTTAGTAGATGGAATATGCAAGCAGATGAGGCTTGTTTGACAGATTAAAAGTATGTTTTGAAAAAAAATAAATAAATATTTTAGAAAGTATTATACATACTTCTCGTTTCTGTACTTAAAAGGCTTATTTTATGTCTGATGAGATATTCCAAACTAAAATATGATATTACAAGCACTTAGCAAAAAATCTCATGCTGTGAGTTTAATCTTTTAGTTTGAGCTTTGTTGGTTCACAAATACAAACTAATAAACTGCAATTGTAACTTATTGCTTTTTAGGTTGTTCAATTAAACTACTCTTCTTCTCCCAGATTCTACTAAATCTAACACAGAGGCTGTTAGAGATTCTGATGTTTTCAGCAGCAAGAGGAGCCCCTAAGTCAAATTCTGCTCAAGGCCTCATGCAGCCTTGGACCGGCCATGCATGATGAGTTAAAACTTCTGCACTGTGCAGAGATGTGCAACAAACAGGAGATTTAATTCAGTGGTGCTTGTGTGGCTTCAGTAGCTATTCCATTTTTTGTCTTTTGAGATTTTAACAAGGGGACGCAGAAACTATTTTGGTTGGTCCAGTGTATGGGACGAGTTTCTCAGGCCTCTGCGCAGCTGCACACATTAACTCTGTCTGACTAAGTGGACAAATCACTTGATACGGCTTGATGCTTCGTAACCGGAAAAAATAATAATAAAATATAAAACCAGAGTGATGCATCACTACGAGACAAGCGCGAAGCTCCTCACCGGGCTGAACCTGTATGATGAGGTTAGTGCTGGTTCGTTAACTACTAATGCACCGGCCAACCAGGACCACGTACATAAACTTTATCAGTGCAGACAGAGCCGGGTGTCAGAGCATGTTGAGACGGAAAAGCCGCACAAAATTCTTTGTCCACAAATATAAATCATTCTCACCACTCAACGCACCTCAGAAAGCGCGATTACAAGTTATTCCAGCGGTTCACGTAGGGCTGCGCACGCGGTGGGGCTTGAACTCCTGTCTTGATCATAAACTCTGGAAAGAAACATAATTCCTCACAGGTCATATCCATACAGGTCAGCCTGTGTCCAGTTTGAGTGAAAGGAGGCGCGCACGATCCCGCTGAGGTAAACTTAAGACACCTACAGCATGAGCGACAATGTGCAGAGGCGCCAGTGATGTGATTGGTCCAGCTTTAAATGCATTAACTATAAACCTATCTTCTATCAACATATAGGAATAAATCTGCTCTGCCGGTGAAACGCTCAGCGCAACAGAGATACTTGCAATCCGGCTTAAAAAGTAAAAAAAGTGAAAAATTGCGTTTTTTTTATTTTTTATTTTAAGAAATGCTCGTAAAGCAAGGCGGGCCGCCAGGCCTATAATATACTGGGGGAAACCCTGCAATCACAGTAGTCCAAGCCTACTGCTAACTCCATCTTCTATCTCCATAACAATATCTTGCCATCAAATCTCCAACAAATTGATTATCTAAGAACACAATGTGAACAACTAACCCATAGTTAACATTGTTCAGTGATCATTTTCTCTTTTTAAGTAAGAATGTAAATAAATATAGAGGTTTTCTCTTATAAAATAATACACCTTGTAAGTTGCCTTTTTATCTTTTGACAGATACTTCAGACATTTCCTATCAGAAAACAAACTTGTAGCTTGAATGAAAATACTACTTTTGAAAATTATAATAAAATTAACTATAATTAACCATTTTCTGGATGCTTTTCTTTCTTCACTACCATTTCCCACCACTCTCCATGAGTTCCAACACCTCAGCCAATAAAGAACAACTCAGTCAGACCAATAAGTTGACCTATTCAACTAGGAAACAAATTATACAAATACAGAGTATTAATTCACACCATATTTTTCCCAACATTGTCTCCAAGCAGTCCGTTGTGATATATATATATATTTTTTTTGCCATTCAACATACTGTTCTAAATTAAAACTAAATCTGACAGGGATGTTAATATTTTGGGCTCAGCTGTAGATCAGGTGTTATCACAAAATAGCAGCGTCAAGAGATTTTTCGATGGATAACCTCTAATTGAGAGCTTTAACACTCAGCAGATGTTACTCACATATGTATTACTGCACATTGTGAAATGATGAGTTTATTGTTTAGGCTGCTCACAAGTGAGAACCAAAAGAATCTCAAACAGGTACTATTGGATCTCAGACTGGTAGTTAATTGCACAGCATGTTTTGTCTATTCCTGTTGCTATATAGTGTCACCACATCACATTGTATGACAATCAGGCTTTCTTATTTTATACATTTCTCAAAACCTTTAGATTGCGATAAAATCTAAACCAACAAAAAGACAAGAAAAACCGTAGCTAGCCATGTTTTTCTTTGATTAAAAACTCAATTCATTGAACTACTTGGCTCACTAAAATCTTCAGATGCTACATTGCTATCACAGTCAAAATGAGGGCCTCTTCCTGCACTGGCTCAGTAAACGTGCAGAGAGTGAGTAAGGCATAAAGAAGGCAGAGTCAGAACATAGATGGGAAGAAGGGAGGGGCAGCGCTGGAGCGGGTTTGGGCTTGAATGCTCCATTGAGGTTCGGTGTTTTGATGGAAAACTGTGGCAGAGCTGTGGCAAAAGTGGCAGTAAGAAAGGCTGGTAGCAGGGCAGGCCACAGAGAGAGAGAAAAAGAAGACGACGACAGACGGTCCTATGGGCGTAGACCTTGAACACGTTTTGATTCCTGTAAGCTACTGGATCTTTCAAACTGAAACAAAGCAACAGCATGCAAAGTAACAAACTTGTGTAAACTGGGAGGAAACCAATGAAGCTGTAAACTGTTGAATTTTATGTAAATCTAGAGCATTATAAACAACTAATTTATTATAAAAAAATGTCAAAAGACTCATGAGGTCAAGTGATAAAGAAAACTCAACCAAAGTTAGCAGACAGTTCAGTAAACTAAATATAGTTTGGAGCTGAGCTGCTGAAATCAGTTATCACTGTCGCAGTTCTGTGACAAAAATCGCATCATTTTCAGCTTTATGGCCTCCGTCCCTTCTTGCCACAACTTCCTTAGTGAAATTTTTGCTCCCCTCTCCTTGTGAAACTATTGTTTGATTGGTCTGAATTTCATGGGATTCAAAACAAGCCTTAGCTACTCAACTTCCAGAAGCCACAAAGCAGATTACATGGCTTTGAGGAGCCGAGGACTTGAGGAAGTAAATACTTAAACCTTAAACTCCCACTGTTCGGTTCTGGTCTAATGCAGAAGGCGAATGTCTCACTCAGGCTGCCAGACTTGTATTATCACGAAATTCAAGAAAACCTTAGAAACAAAGTCACGGAAATCCATCCATCTGGAAAGGGTTACCAAGCTATTTTTAAGGTTTGAGACTCCATCAAACCACAGTTAGAGCCACTGTCCTCAAGTGGAGAAAATGTGGAACAGTGTGTATCCCGTAACATAAAGTGTGAAACTAACAGAGAATTTAATAAAAGAAACTTCAATGAAACATTCAAACATGGCGGAGGCAGGAGGCACGCAAGACAGAGCTGAATGGCATATTAGAAGGGTGCTTTCCTGCATCAGCACCTGATGAATGAACAATTCAGCAAAGAAGAGTGGGTCAAAATTCCTCCACAGGCAATCGAAAAGACTGATTGCCAATTTTAGCAAAGCCATAGTCCTGCCCACAGTCCGCAACTAGTTTTATTTAGGGAACCATTGCTTTCTCATATTGGTCTTTTTCCCCACAATAATCGGCTTTTATATTTTATATTTTGTCAACTCATTGTCTGATATAAAAATGCTTGATCATTTGAAACATTTTATGTTTGACAAAAAGTAGAAGAAACCTAAAAAAAAAAACCCACACACACAGGTACTTCTTCACAGCACAGTACTAAGTCAGAAACATTCAGTTTTGACAGAAGCCTCCATGGCTGCAGAGCTCAGACTAAGGTGTGTCTAATCCAACATCACATCTTAAAGCACATCCTGAGATGATAGATTAGACTGGAAATCTTGGCAAACTGCATTTGGAATCTGTGCGGCTAGTGTGCTGTCCTCAGGTTGTTATTTGTGCTGAGCAATGCCTGCTGGCCTGCAAAGTAAGTACCTCATGGAACTGGCAATCACTGCTTTTTCACCAGCCAACCATTGACAGCACCTCCTAAAGTTGCCTGTCCTATGCATGTAATGATACAGTCTGATTTATGTTGGCAGCCAGCCAATGAGAAGGTACATGAACACAAAAACAATTATCTAGCCGAGTCACACACCGACAGGCAAGATGTCACTATTTTCCATTCTCTGCAAATTTTCTACACCCATCTATCCTGCTACTTTTTTAAATCAACGTCCACATTACACAAATATAAAACAAAGTCGTTTCTGCACTCTTCAGTGCAACATAGTTTTAAGGAACAAAGGGATTAAATAAGCGAATGAGACAGAAAAAGCCAGGGAGGTGTGGCGTGTGTTAAAGAAACAAGACCAATAGCTTTTTAGCTCAAGCTACAGCCTCAGGGGGGAATCTGCGCCCTTTCTGCCCCAATAAACCTCATCGGGATTCCTGACATGAGGGCCGGGGGATAGACATTTCTTCACGCTATGCTGTCTGCTGTCCTCGAGCACTGGGAAAGGAAAAAAGGTGCTAACCTGCCCAAACCGCTGATTATTAGCGAGCCCTGCTACCAGACCTGAAACCAATGCTAATCAATGAGTGATTTCCCTGAGCTAGTCAGGCTTTTTGAAAGCCAAACTGTTTCAGGTTTTCTCTGCTGATTTCTGGTTTCTTTTTGAAAGATTTTAAACAATGTTTGTAGAGGCGTCTGCCCGACAAACACACACGCGCACACGCACACACACACACACACACGCACACACACACACCTGGAAACACAAATACAAGCCCTTTACACGCTGACATTCCTTGCATAGGTGTATGTGTAATGCTTTAGTTACTCTAAGTAGACCTTTTCATGACATTTTTTATGAAAGTCAGACATGTATTTATCACTTAACATGGAACAGTTCTGAATTACTACAAACACGTTAACAATCAGGCACAAATCGCAGCAGCGGGCTAGATTAGATTTTGATAGATGGAGGTGTAATCAGAGCACTTCGAACAAGATCTCATAAAAATAAAATATCAAGATATTGCTTGTCAAAGCTAATTCTATCTTGCAATGTTGTTCAGTAGTTGTACGTGTAATCACATCAAAGTTAGATTAAAGACATTTCATAAGCCCCAGGGGTGAAGCTGAATGCGCTAAGTTAACGCCCCAATATGCTGAAGCAGGAAAGGAAGTAATTCATTAAGTGCCCCAAAATAAATTGACACGGTTCCACAATAAATCACACATTTACGAAAGCATTAAAAAGGCCTCCATCACTTTCAAATGATTTATGTGGCAGCATTTTGGATACCTGATGGGAGAAAATGGTAATGTAATAATCTCCAAAACACTGGCTACATATCACCACCAACAACGCTAAAGTTGTGATCCGCCTCGTTGGTAATAACTGTAAGACCATAGTTTTCATGCCGGGTTTATGGAATGGTGAAGGGGTAAAATAAGCAGCCGCTGAGAAGACAGCAGCAGCATTTGGCAAACAAAAAAAGTACACCCAGTTCATTTGTGTGTGAACAATTTAGATTCTGTGACACAGTAGTGGATTAAAAACAGATGACGTGCAAGATTTTCTACTTGCTTGTGTCTGCACCACTCAGCAATGCAACACATCTGTACAAATGGATCGGTGATACTGACTCTCAAACCTGATAAAGGGCCTGAGTGCTCAAATTCATGAGGTCATGAAAAGAGGTGAGGAAACCATGATGGATGACACAAAAACAGAGAGGAAATTATGGGTTAGTCACAATAATCATCTCAATATTAAACATTATGCCAGATGCATGTCTTCCTAATAACATTCACTTCTTCATCACACTCAATCAAAATCACTTCCTCTCTTTGAATGACTTATTTTGCTCGGTTTGCTGGATAGCCTTTTGCATTCCCATTGTAAGTGAATTGCTCCAGGTTTTTTTTCGGATCATAGTTTACTTGTTTGGTTCAAACAGACTGTTCAGAGCTGCCTGTTTGGCAAAGTTTACACTTTAAACACATCCAGCTTTTATTTATTTATCATTTCAATGTGATTCATTTCAGTAAGAGCCTTTTTGTCCCTCAGTGATAAAACATATGTGTATCAACAGGAAACTTGACAGGCAAATGGAAGAAATTACTGTGAAATAAAATAATAATTGTACAACTGGAACAAATGGTACACACTCATAAAAAAAACATTAACACTTGTACTCAGTGTGACATTGTCTGTAGTTTTCCCAAACAGGGTGATTTAAATTATATTTTTTTATATAAACAAGGGTTGAATTGTCTGCTACTTATTGGCTAAGGCCTAATTAAGATTCAAATATTGCAATATTGTTCTTTTTTTTTTACACTAAGAACAAAATGTGTAAAAAAGAAAACATAGGAAACACTCAAATTCAAGCATCAGGTATTTTTCTCTATCTATATGTAAATGTTGTCTATCTATAAAATCTACATATAATTTGAAATTTTACTAGTTAAAGGTGTCAATTTAGGACACACACCACAATGCTGATTTCTAAAGATTGACACTGGCCTTTAAAAAAAATCCATCTTGGTCAATCTCTAAAATTAGTAGGTGTTGTTCTTGGTCATTGAACAACACCAACTCTGCAAACTCTACAGGAAAATCTGTAACTATTTTCATTAGCTCTGAACTATTTATGCATTTCTCCACATAGATTTCTATGTTTTCACTTCCTGAAGGTAATATCACATGAGGAATTGAGTTATACATGAATTGTCTTCCATGTCACCACAGAATCAGCTGACACACTGCAATACTAATAACACTGCTGAGGCAGGTAGTTTCTCACATCTTCAATCTCATAAAACAGCAGTCTCAAACATGACACAGATATCACACCTGACTGTGCTTTTTAAAAGCCACCGTCCATTTCCAGTTGTTTCAGATAATCCCGCAGCACACGACAGCAGCAAATAAAACTTTTAGATACATTTACAGGAAAATAAAATCATCTCATGGAGATAGGCTTACAATGCCGCTCTACGATCAGCAGGACACAGGGGCTGAGAGCTAGTGTTGTTACTTATAAGGTACTGGCCTATTTTCAGATCATGAACCGTTAAATGGACATGTGAGGACATAACACTTGGACAAGACAAATCTCTCCTTGTTCCTCTTTAGTCTATTGTTGTGATCCAGTCTTTTATGGAGTGAAAGTAATGTCCAGCCCTGAAGCTCTTGTGGCTAACAAGACAGGATTGTAAGAGGTGTCCAGAGGCATCAGCATCACAAAGCTGGGTGATAGACCCCAAACTCCCCAGGCACTCAGTGCCCTTGCTAATGCCCATTCTTCAACATCCTCATTCCTCAGGCAAGGCTTGATTCTTAATTCTCCTTAACTTTTTCCAAGCTTTATCAGTGTTTTTCTTTTTTTTTAGGCGTCCAATTTACTGACACAGCTATGTTTTAAACAATAATATTCTACAAGTGCAAATAGTCAATTTGCACTTGTTCATAAATATACATAATATTGTAATAACAAGTGGGTAGTGCATAAAAATATGAATGCATGAAAGCAGCTTGTGAACCTTTTCAGAAGCTGAAACGGTTCATCTATTCAGCTACTGAGCCAAATCGAACTTCATTTTGGGATGATGAACAGCAAAAATATGACAAATGAAGAGAGGTACATACAATGTATTTATAAGTTGTTTTCAAACACAATGTGATACTCTTCTATTATTAAAATGATAATAGCACTTTCATTTTAATATCTATGAAAATGGAAGTGTCAGCAAAAAACTTCTGATTGCTGGAAGTGACTCACGCGGGAAATTTTTGAAACATGAAGGCCAATTTATTTGTGCGCCTCAGACTTCTACTTAATTCAGGGGATTGTTGTAACCTACAACATTTGCACATTTTAGGCTACACTTTCAACATGGTACATGTTGCTACAACTAGGAAAAAAGATCAACATGATTTATTTTAATGCAAAAGATTTTCTATCAAGAAGTTTGGACAGTCACTCTACTCTGACACATATAGCTCAGATTAGGTCACTCCACTAATCCCCCCAATAAAAGCATGTGAAGAGTCACAAACATGTTGAGTAGCATGGACTTACTCCATTCAGTATGTTAAAATTAGTGTATTAGTTCAAATTAGCCAAAATGCCAATGTTAGCCTAAATACTACCAGTGGCATGTGGGGTCTCACTAACATGTTGTTATACATTGACTTCCTCCATTCAGTGTGCTAAACATATTGAATGAATGAAATAATAGCTAAAAAGCTTATTTTAGGGAAAAGGCTACAGCTACTGCTAGTGGGGGGCAGTGGACTGCTAATGTTTGTCCTAATGTTAATGTTAATTCACTGCCTTCTGATGCCTTCAAATGTTTACTTTGTGGCACTTTGTGGCGCTTGTCTCTTAGCAATAGATTGACAACAAATATTGTTATTGTTCAAAAAAACATACGATTTCTTCTGCTCTTTTGAAATACTACGACTTACTACTTGACAAGAACTGTGCATTTGGTAAATTTGGCAGAAAGGTGAAAATGTTTTGAGGTTTCTTTTCACTGGTGGTAAATTTATTATAAAACACACATTCAACTCACTAGTAAAAATCTGATTTATCCAGCGTGGCAGTTTGTTACCAGAAAAAAAAAACGCTCCTCTCTTAACATCAAATTAAATATTGTTTATAAAAGATAAGCTCTTTTGAAATACTGCTTTTCTGCTTAGACACAAGGAATTTACAGTTGGTAACTTTTTGCAGAGCAAAAATCAGATGTTTACTTCGTGGCACTTGGTTACCAGAAGTCGAGCTCGTCTCTTAGCAACGGATTAACAACAAATATTGTTATTGTTCAAGATTTCCTTTGCTCTTTTAAATACTATTTTAATACAGTTGGTGAATTTAGTAGAAAAGTGGGTATTTTTTGGGGGGGGGTTGTCATATATGTCAAATATCATATAAAAGCACAAATTTGATTTATACTTCATGGCAGTTTGTAACCAGAAAAAAGCACTAATCTCTTGCCCCAAATTAATAAGTAATATTATTGTTTTTTAAAACATAAGATCTTTTAAAATCCTGCTTATCTGCTTAGACACAAGAAATTTAAAGTTAGTAAATTTTGCAAAAGCAAGAATCAGATATTTACTTCATGGCATTTTGTTAACAAAAATAAACTAATCTCTTAGCAACAAATTAACAACAAAAATTGCTATTGTTCAAAAAATATAACTATTTTAGTCTAATTTTAGCCCTGCTGACCGGAGAAGAATATTGAAGCTTTTATTTTGAAGTTTTCAGTGAGCTTCCTTTTAAAAGGCCTCACTAATCCCTTGCATAGCAGTGGCTTGGTTAAACCAGTCAAATAAAGCCCAAAACAGCAAATAGATGCTGTGAAAAATCTGGAGGCTTTTATTTTGTTGGGTGTGTGTTGCTCTTATTTTGACAGTCAAAAGTGGTTGTCAGTTTAGGGGCATCAAGTTTCATGAGTCATATGGAGCTTTTTTCCTTTCCTCTTCTGCCATCTTGTCAGCAGTAAGTGTTCCTGTAATAAGGTAACATCTCTGTAGTTCTGGCTGAACTCCTCTGTAGTAACTGAGCGTTCCGCCATCTCTGTAGTTTTCTACATCTCTGCTCTCCTCAGTGTTCTGTTGCTAATATTATTGTTTTTTAAAACAACAAGTTTTCAGAGACTAATTCTCTCTGAAAACCGTCGCGAGGGACAGACAACATTCTAGCTCTGTTTTGAGTCTGACACAAAACAGTGTCAATTAGAAAATGTTTTGATTTGAATTTGCCTCGTTTTTCGCTAATGACATCGGCGTGGTTACTCAAAATGCCAACAAAAGTAATAGCACCCTCACGGGTTCGAGCCACACGTTTTGATATATAAATATTGTGAGGGGGCTCGCAGCGGTATGAGACGCCTTAATGGTGAAAGGAACCAGCAGTTATATTGATGTGTGGAAGGATGTGTGCCATGCATTGCATGGAGGCATTGAAATGACCTCTTATGCATTGCTATGGCAGGCCTCAATAATAAGTAAAGAGAGAAGATTAAATAGTTTCAATTAGAACTATTTTTTGTGTGTTATGTATCTACATGTATAACAATCTTTTCACCTTCATGATGCAAGTTTGATATCTGTGACTCACTTTGTGTGGCAGTTCTGCTTCCTTAATGGGTATTTGTTTTGGTGTGACACCTTAAGTTCATCAGAAGGCCCCATTTAGCCCTCTATACAGGCAGGTGTTTTATGTATTTTCCAGGCACAATTGTGCCATTTCATAGCACAACCGAGTAACTTTACCTTCAGTTGTGATAGAAAAGGTTTCTATTTATAAAAAAAATTGACTTCATAGCTTAACACCTTGAAATTGGGCCTATGTCTCTTTAAGAAGCTCCTGTTCTTTCTGGCTCTCCGCAATCAACACTTTATGACAACCAATGTTTGTCCATTATGCTGTTATCAACTGTTCTTAGTAGCGTTAAACTGAGAAGTAGTTGATGCGCAGTTCCACCAGGTGTTTCCTATTTTCTGCTAGCACTAGTCTGAGGGACCTAAGACTCATATATCGGATTTAAAATCCACATTAAAAAGAAGGGATGCACCGCTAAATCAGCCCTTTGCCAATACTTAGATGTGAAGCGATCTTATCCACCCATCTTATCTACCTCATCAAAGGTCTGAAAGTCAACCACTGTAAATTTTTGCTCTGCCATAAGAAAAGTTTGACACACAGACCAGCCCAAGGTCATGCCTGCACGTTTGCAGTTAATAATAGTCACCCCACTGTTGCCAACTCAGCAACTTTCTTGCTATATTTAGAAATATCAGTATGGGCTAAAATCGGAATCAACAGGTCAAGCTTTTAAAAATCAATGATCAGTGATGGGCCGGAAAACTGCAATCTGTCCCTTTTAAACCCATAATTAAAATATAAGTCTAGAGAGCAAGTATTTTAGCATTTAAATGGACTGTGATTTAAAACCTGGAGAAGAAAAGAGTATTCTTCCAAAAGAATTCTCTGGACTTCTCAAATACAGCAAAGTCTTTAAATATAAAGACATCTAAATGTGATTTTAGGGATGCACCTAAAAGCTGAAGGAGAGCAACTATCACGCAATGGACTTGGGCACTTCTCTATGACCTTAAAAGTCATAGAGACTACTCAGTCTACTCTGAACCAATATCTCATGGCGAATAGAAAAGTACTGACTCGCCAGTGATATTTCCGTCATTCACTAATGACTATTTTTGTTTATACAAGAGGTTTTTTGGTTCTGCAGAAAAGCACATTCTACTCTCACATTGAACTAACTGGGCATTTACATACAGCAACCTATGTAGACTTTGTGCAATAACACTAACTCAAGACAATTATCTTGTTTATAAGAAAGAAAACTGTCTGCTTGTGGCCTGCAATGGAAACTTGCAGAGCACAGCAAGCTGTTATTAACGTAGCGCTTTTTAGATGCTACATTTTGCATACAGAGAGGCAGCTCAGCGGTGGCTGCAGGTTTGTTAGATGAGCACATAGTCCTGCTCAATGACCAACTTATATTAGCTTCTTAGATTCGCTGTTACTCTTTAAAGAGCAAAAGAGCGAAAAGGATAATAGTCCCTAAATTAAGCATACTCATTTAAAAACTACAGAATTAAGTAGTTCTTTACGTTACATTTCCTTTCATATTTTAAAAGTAATAATTTAAAATAATTCATTTTAACCTTCTGTTGAAGGTGACGCTGTTTACCTGATTACTTGTGCAGTAGAATTTAACTTTTGTCCCCTATCTTTAGCAGAAAGAAACTGACAACATTGTCATAAGTACATCAAATATGTCCCTGAATTTAAATAGAGGCATGGCCACCACTTGTCTCTGTTCAATCGCTCTCCAAATGTTTGTCTATGTATCAATAACATAATAATCATTGTATTGTATATTTTAATGAGAAGTAGTAATAATTGTTGAATTTTTGTTTTAAGTAACAACATTTAGATCATGTTATACACTTTTATTGCTGTGGTATTATAAGTTGCAATACTGCTTGTCAATGAATGACATCGCGCTTGTGTCATTCACCATTTTAACAAAGCAATTTTCTGATGCCTTTGAAGACCTGAGTCATTTATTAGCTAAAAGCATGTTGAGTCACATACTCTACTGAAGGAATACTGCAACTGAATTCAAAGATATTTTAATTGAAATCAAATTCCTTTTTCTTTGCAAGAAGCATGCAGTTGGTACCTTACATTGAGCCTTTTTCAGCTCTTGTCAGTAATTTATCTCTACATAGTCGTTTTTAACGCATAGCTCAAAGCAGCTGATGCAGCTCCTTCCGTATCAGCACTAAGTTGATGAAATGAAAGGATGCTGCATTATCATGGAAGGTTGCCAAAATGGAGGAGATGCATACCAGCAAGCCAAGCTGTCAGAAGCACTCACAGAAACATTTATCACGAGGAAACAAACTACACTGCAGCGTGGCAAACATAAACTTCAGCGCTATGTTAGTGTCAAAAAAGAGCTGACATCATCACTTTGTGGTCCTCATCACTTAAAACATTAACTGTTTACAGAAATATACATACTCCACATCTATTCTGAAAGGATTTTTACTTCTGATGAGAAATACTAAAAGGTGCAAACATACTGACATTTGGACAGACATTTTTCAGACTTCTATGACAAACAGCTTCAGGAATATGCACTGGATGGACGATTTGCTTGCACTGAAAACCATTGTTTACAACCAGTGATGTCAACAGCGCTGGTTTCCGGGAGGACCTCGGCAGGGAGGTGGTGGGAAAACGTGGAGATCAGCAGAACTCTGTGACAAAGACCTAGCAGGCACACTGAACTGAGCCCACCGGCAGAGTGCCTGATACATGTGAGAAGCAAACTGCAGTCAAAACCCGGCGCTGCTGCAAACGCAGGCTGCAAATCGTTGCACGTGAAGCGAGAGGAAGCGAAGGAAATTGCAGCACTATCAAGCACTTTTCACATACATCCCGATGAGCAGCTGCATCCTACATGAAAGTAACCAAATAGGTTTAGCAACCGCGGCACAGAAAGTAGCTCCACAGAAAGGCCTACTGTAAAATCTGCTCTTTAACTCATAATACATTAAGCTATATTATTTTCTTTATGTAGGGTAAAAAAAATTTATTATTGGGGCTGAAAAGCCCTGGACCCCAACATACGAACATGCCCAGGAGAATGTTTGTGTAGCCGTATATTAAGATTTGATAATCTAATAAAAACTCAAACAAAGTAAGAAGTCAAAATGTACTGTGTTATATTTTTGAGCTACCCACAATGCAATATTTAAGAGTAACGGCAGCATAAGTATTATTAATTTTGTCTTCGTCACAGATCTCAGCAGTAATGAATCATTTTACTCAACACAGGCATGGACCAGTTAATAGTATCAATGTGTATAAAGGGTGAAATACAGTTTTTACAATTCTAAAACCAGTGAAATTTAGCATCATGTCATTGAAACCAGTCTGGGTAAAGCCATCTTTTCCAACTGGTGGGTTCTGACCTAGAAGTGTCAGAGGGTCACAGGCCTTTGTCTGGGCAAAAAGTGCCATAAAAACATCAGTGGGGTCTGCATACTGCACACTGCATTAGGTGGTGATCATGTCCTTTAACACAAGCAGACATCATTTTACACTATAGGAGACACTTGGTTTTTTTAATGTGCCAAGTGAGCATGGTGGAACATAGGTATGGCACTGACTATATCAGAAACTATTTTACTGAGAAAGAAAAGGACCATAACTGGAACCGTTACCCCGTCGGGATAAACGCTGAAATCGTCCCGTTGCCAAGCAGCTGAGAGAGTCAGCTGTTGGAGCTGTTATCATCATTCATCATCCCCATTCATACAGATAAATCAAAACATTTATTGTCCCAACTCTGGGACAATAAACACTTCTATTCTAAAAACAAGATAAAATAAGTAGACAAAATTAATGGAAGAGTAGAATTAAAATCCCAGGGCAATGACATACTTGCCCTGTTTTACCCTGTAAACAGCTGAAGAGCAAATAATGACGCACTTGTAAAGCGCAAAAAAGAAAAATACTAATTTAAATGTGTTTATAATTTTTTTTTTTTTGATTAAGTCTATGTATTAAATTCAAAATACTAAGAAAATTTTCTTGATGACATTTGTATAGTTAATCAATCATTTGGGCTAAGTGTTATTGTCTGTTTAAAATAAAGCCAATAAGTCAATGTTCTACATTTTCAGGTAACTATCAGGAAACCATAAAACTTGGTTGTATTTTTAAAATCAAAGTTAGCATACTGTAAGAATCACATACCAACCCATGCTTAGCCAGTCACATAAATACCATCAGACAAGCCGCGCACACACACACACACACATAAAAATAAAATACCACTACAATTGCAGTTGGTGCCAGCCACTGTTGCCATCATTTCAGTGGGGGAAGGGGGTCAAGTAAAATGGGTTGGGCTTTAGCCTCCAGCTCAAAGCCATGAGGATATTTCACATCCCAACCTGTGCAATAAGCTCCCCTCTGTTCTAAGTCTACAAACACATTCCAGGAAGCTTGGCCTGCTGCTCTGCTTGCAGGTATGTGAGATTCTAGGAGGGTGCAAGGCTTGATGTAGTGCACCAGCTTCACTTCTGCTCCACTGACATACGTTCGTCAGATTGAGAACAGTCACCTCCTTATTCCCTAAAGGTGCGAAATCCAAAGAGGATGTCATGCCTGTAATGACACAAGGCAGCGTGCAGGGATGCACACCGACTCTAGCTCCATGCATTGCCATCAAACACGTGCATGGCTCTCTTTTATTCATCTCCCAAAAAACATGTTATTTAGCCCTTCTGGTTTAACCTTTGATTTCTGGACAGACAGCTGCCAAAATAAAGCGATTACCTCATGCAGCCAAGGTTTTATTTAAATCCAGAGATTGCTTTAATAGGTGTAGGAGAGGGTTAGCTTTAAAGGCTTAGGGTAATAGTGATGTTGAAAGGTGTACATGGATTAGAGAGGACTGTTTCCTAGCACAAACACACTGAAGGCCTCCTCATTGGCAGGAAGTACATTACCCAGGGTTGGCAGAGTTTCCATTAAGGTTTGATGTCCTTCTTCAGTAATATAATTCCATAATTGTAGCTGATCATATCAACACAGAGTAATCTGGATTAAAAAGTTTACTAAAAAGGATGTTACTGTGCACAAATAATTAGACGATCAGGTTAAAATACCAGAACATTTGTTCTCAAAGTTCTATCATAAGCACTACCTCAGTAAATATCGAGTTTTCCCAGTACAACCATAGAGAAGGGCTTTATAACTGAGTAGAGGTGAAACACCAATCAATCAGCCAGAAATGAGAATTTTCACTTGAAGAGTTGATTAGTCATCAACTGTTCAACTAAGGACTCCTGCCATTTTTCCATCTAAAACTGCATCAGTCAACACAGAGGCACTTGTTTTAATTGATCAAGAATCGGTTAAGCTTAGTGGCAGATGCTGTGATGCCAATGATGTCAAGATAATTCTAAGAACTTCCCACTTACCACTGGATTAAAAACTACCACATCTATTAAACGACATGCAGCACATTTTTATATTTTGTACATGTTATAGATTTTGGAAATTAAAAAGAAAGAAAAAAAAAAAAAATCTGTCAAAATCTGGATAATCAGCCCAGACCTGGAAAACATAAAATAAAAAAATCTGATGTCGGTATTGGCACCACTGCCTGGATTGGCTGAAGTATGCAGTTTAATCATAAATTTTCTTTTTACTCTAAACTTAAAATGTCAATGTTCCGACTTGGACAAATCAACATAAAGGGTATAATTTGAGTAGGAGAATTTTCACCAACCTTGTCCAACAAATCCAATTTGGCTTCCTGACATAAAATATTCTGCAGCAAATAAAGTAAAAACACTTCTGATGATTTTTTTTTTTTTAAATCATATTATGGCTTTCATACATAGAATAAATATTCCTTTGCGGTGTTTGATCTATTTGAGCTGATTGTGCTACCTGTCAGGCTTACAAAAATGCATCAAAGTGCATGCTATTGGTTGATGTGTTTGAAGACCATAAATGATGGGAGTTCCTAGATCTGATATGCTAAACGAAACCAATCAAAGAAAACAAAAAATGACAGAATCTTATCTTTGGAGAGGTGATTGGTGCTTATAACATCTCATTTGGACTTCAGTTGTTTGTATTTACATCAGAAGTAACTGATGCCCACTTTTTTTATATATATTTTTTCAAAGTGCCACTAAAAGCTGCCAAAGTACCACCAGTAGCACACGAACCACAGTTTGTGAACCATGACCTTAGAAGACTTAAATCAGTGTGTGTGTCTGTGTGTGTTCAGACAGTGGCTGATTGGACATTACCTGTCAGTGGAACTGAACTGTGGGTCACTCATTGGGCTTCCGGTTCTAGATTTGCAGCAAATTATATCCCATTAGCATTTTCCAGAGCTTGGTGACCTGGCTTCTCTGGAGCGTCTTTCTCCGGCATTCGTCTTTTGAGTAGGCAAGGATTTCTTTTTGTTTTTTATTTTATTTTTATAAGCGGTGCTTAGAATCAACTCCCTTTGGTTAAAAACAGTTAAGTTGTTACGAGGCACGTCCAAAAATTAAATAAGAAAAAAAAATATCGAATAATAATTAAAAAAAAATCGAATAAAACACTGACTGGTTGATCCTGTTTACAGGTAATCCTTGTCGAAATGAAACAGCAGCAAGGACCTTACAGTGTAGAGCTTTTTTGTTGTTGTTGTCTGCCAGCAATAATAAATATGAAAAAAACAGCTCCAGCTGGCACAAGTTGCCGTGCATGCATGAACTCCTTGCGAGACTCTTTTTTTTTTTTTTTTTTTTTTGCATTCACATCCCCAGCTTCCGCCGGTAGGAAACGTGTAAACAATCCAAAACGCAGCACCAAACAACCTCGGCCCAGCGACGCAGTCCGTCTGCCACCACCCCTCGATCGGCTACGGTTGGCCTCGGTGCCTAAATGATCTTTAAAGATGCTGGAAATTCCTGCAGTCCCATCTGGTGTTCCCTGTTCCCAGAAACGCCTGCCTGTGGCTGCGGGAACGACTCTCCCGTGATCATGAGAATCGCTCGGTAGCCGAGTTATCAACGAGCCGCGTTACAAGTTAGCAAAACAACTGCGGCTAAACGTCGAGATTAAGAAACAAAGCGGCTTAAGATGATCATATTTATACATATGAAAGAAGAAATACAGTTGGTTGGTTTGTTTTTTTTTTTTTTTTGGAGGAGGGGGCGGGGGGGAATCCTTTCTCACGGTAAACTGGTGGGGTCAAATCTCGCCTGCTACCAGCAAACAAAACAGATGAGCAAAAAAAAAAAAAAAAAAAGAAAGAAGGAAAAAAAAAAAAAACTTTGCTTCGTGTGTGCTCTTTTTTCGAGTGCAAAGTAAGCAAACTCCCCGTTCACCACAATCAGCCCGAGCCGCGACGGAAAAATGAACATGTAACGACACCCTTCTCGAGTCCAGACTAACTTGTGATATGTCTCCGTGTCGAAAAGTCTCCGGGAGCAAAGAGAAAAATCCAAGCGGAGCTCGGTTAGCACAGCGCTACGTTGCTTGACTCCATGTTTCCAGAATTCGGTCGTTTCTCGGCAGAATTCCCGTGGATGGAAAAGCGGGTTAGCTACGCGGCCAGCTAACGGGACACAAACTATTCACCGCTCCCCCCCCCCTGTAAACAATGACCGAAAGCCTCGGGAGAGGCCCTGAAACTTTTGGCGAACGCGAACGCAACGCGAGGTGCTGTTTTCCGATGGAAGACGCGGCTAGTAGAAGAGTATAACTTGAGGAAAGGTAGCGAAAAAAAAAAAAATCCCACTTTCTGCCGCTAGCAACGCCCTAGCCCCGCTACCAGTTGGAGTCCAGCAACGCTTCCACTGACCACTTCCGCCGGGAGATGGGAAAAAATGCTCAGTTGCATCACAACGTTATAGCAAACATCACTGTTAAAACTGCTTACATTCGTGACAACAGCCCCACAGCCGCGACCTCCACACGAAACAACAACGTTATATCAATTCTTACAGCACATGATGCATTCTTACAGGCCTGGCGCTATCAAGAAAAAAAATCCAGGCTGAGCATGTGTAATTACACTATAAAAATGGATTTTGGGATGCATTAAATATTACCCAATAAAAAAAAAAAAAAAAAAAAAAATGGAATCGTATGCATTTGAAAGACATACGTTTCTCAATGTAGTAAATAGATAGATAGATAGATAGATAGATAGATAGATAGATAGATAGATAGATAGATAGATAGATGGATAGATGGATAGATGGATAGATGGATGGATGGATGGATGGACGGACGGACGGACGGACGGACGGACGGACAGACAGATATTCATTTTAATACAGGAACAATCCAAAATGATACTAATAGTTAATTAAAGTTGAGTTAAATAAATAAAGTACAATTTTAAAAAGCGATTCTCACTTAGCTAAGCTATTCATCTAACTTTAAGGAGTCAAATTGTGTCAAATTAACATAATTTCTATGGAGAAATTTTGAAATCTACACATGTAAAACTGAAGCAATTTGCAAAACAAATTGGATTTGTTGCATTCTAACAGGTTCTTTCATAATTCTGCTTCACAATAAGTATTATGTTTTCAACAACTGGTATCCAAGTGATCACTTTTAAAACATTAAAATTGTAAAAATCAATGGGCAGTGCTGTTTAAAGATAACTTACTTTATCTTCAGTATAATTACGCTTGAAAGTTATTCTAAAAGGGACATATTTTCTTTTATAATTCACAATCCTACAATTTACGCACGGATCAAAATTGTTTGTGCCCCTCTGTTAATGACTGAAAAAACCCACACTCCTTAAAAATATAAATATGCAACATCAATATATATGTATAGGACATGTAAACAATTTTTGAGCTGTAAAAAAATGTAGCAGACAACATTTGTTTTATGTTTTTTTTTAAAAAAGAACAGATGACATACCAAATCATGGTGCATTGGATATTACAATAAACGTCAGAGAAGTAGTTGTTTTGCCCACAAAAGACTTGGAGCGCATAAGGATTAGACATTTTTCCTTTCCTCGACATAAAAGGGGGACAACTTCTTTTCCCGTAGTAAGAATATGTAAAACCTAGTAACAGAGCTAAGCGGTAAGATTAAGGGTAAGATTAAATTCATCTTAAGGTTTAGTGGAGCATCCACATGAGAAAATCGTGTCAAAAACAACTGAATGTTAAATCATTTGTTTAATAAATATCTTACTAGCATGCTCGAGCATGCGACTAAGATACGTACCGATCCCTTTCAGCAGTTTGATTTGAGAGTTTTTATTTAAAGTTTGACGAAAACAGTCTGGCTAAATCCAAATGTCATCTCCTGACCTTGTGTCACTATGACCTCCTGGTCCCACCGCGACACTTGGTTCAGGTGGTGGTAAAGCCATTCACGGAAAAATGGAAAGGCCTTTGGTTCGCTGATGCATCATGGAGAAGATGTGATCTAGTATGACTGTATTCGTCACGTAAACAGTAATCAAGCCTGAAGCAGATGTAATTTTTTTTGTGCTTGCTGTGAAAGAACAAAATTATTATCAAACTCAGTTTATTCACAGACTATATTTTTGTGTTTTTGGACATGGCAGCAAATTTCAATCACAGAATCTTTTTTTTATTTTTTTTATGCTAAACAAATCAGTGTGATTCAGCCAAAACAATAAAATTATGTTTTTCTTTTATTTGAAATTATAGAATGTTTTTCAATGCTGACTGGGGGTAAATTAAGACATACCCAAAACACATGGTGACTCTTCAAAGCAGACATTGAAGAGTCACCGTATATTGTGATTATTTTGCAAGTGTGTTACAGAAGAAAATATTTACATTTTTGAGGCGATCTGAAAGAACATTTACTCCCAATTGGTTTCTAAGTGTGCCTATGAAAAATCTGTTTTAGAGCTAGAAAGTCATGGCCATGGCCTGAAATCCAGTGGGAATTGGGAAACTGTGTCCCCCATATGTGCTAACCAGAAGAACACAGAAGTAAGGCAAAGATTAAGGGGTGAAAAGAGATTCATTAAATCTATCATCTGACAATTAAAACAGTGGCAAAAATGAGCTAGTTATGTATTTCAGAAGCTATTTGCTGAATCATGAAACATCAGCTGGATTTATTAGGAAGCATTTCTGCGGAAGTGATTCCAACAGTTTTTGGAGCAATTTTCACTAAGCTGGTGCACTGAATTTGCACTCAATTAAAAGAAAAACAAACAAACAAACAAACAAAAAAACATTTTTCATCTCAAAAGGAAATTTTAGTAATTTCTCTTAATGTGTATTAGTCTCATTGATCAATCCCACCTAAAAGACACGTGTTATACTTTAATACCTATTTATATATATAAAAAAAATATATATATATATATATATATATACATATATATATATATATATATATATATATATATATATATATATATATATGTATATATATATATATATCGTGCATTTTAAAAACCACATGGACATTTATGAAAGTCTTAAAATCTTGCATAGATAAAAAAAAAAAAAAAAACAAACCCAGTAAAAAGGATATTGGCTCACTAGTCTTTCCAATGCAATTGGAACAACGCCATCTTGTGGACGGCTGCGGTAACTTCAGTTCATCTGAATATTTAGTACAATTATTTGCTCTTAGGTGACATTTTGATGTGGGAAAACATACACAAAGATTTTTTTTTTAATTGTTATTATTATTTCAGTCGGGATTACAAAGACAATTAAATCCGTCGTCAACGTTTTCACTTTACAGTCTAGTGTTGTAGCATTGAGATCGCAGCACAAGAAAAGAAAAACAGAACAAGTACAAAGGGCAGTGAGTACATTTAGATAAGGCACAGGGAACTTATGTACTTTCTTCTCTTTAAAAACAAATGATTACATTCTTCGTGACAAAGATATTGTGTCAGCAAACACGAAAGCTGATGGCTTGGTACCTTCCTTGGCATGGATTGACGCTGTAAGCTCAAAACTGATCGCCGACATTTTGGCCGACTGAGCTTGTTTGTTCCAAAGATTCAGCAAACAGAGTAGGGATGTTAAAAAAGTGCATAAGTGCCTTAAAAAAAATAAATAAAAAAATTCAGACAAATAGTTTGCAATAAGGGTAATTTCTGCTGTCAACAAAGACTGAAGAGACTTTCGCAACAATCACACAGACACTCAGCCGAAAGTCAGTTATTTGAATATAATGCTGGTAGCACCAAATACTTTGTCTCTAAACTAGTTACACTGGGCATTTTTTTTTTTTTTTTTTTTTAACTGTATTACAATTAAATGAGGATTTTCTACAACAAATAAAGGTAAGATGTTAATAAGTAATTCAGGATCATTTGAGCTGTCACAGAAAGGAAATTAAGTACAACGTCGCAGGACTTTGTGTAGATCCATCATATTAGCACGTTCACAATGCAAGTGGGAAAAAAAAATGTCCCAAACTGTATCGGGTTTTCAAATAAGCACTGTGTTTCTCTCAGAGCAAACAAAACAAAACAATAAACAACTGAAAGAAAGCACAGAAAGTTGTCTTAATGTTTTTGTTTTTTTTTTTCTTTTTTTTGTCTGACAAAAACTGTTCAACAGCCACCCCGAGGTCTGACTGTCTCACTTGCTAAATTGTAAACTCCCTTTTTGGAACAGCACCACCACAAATGACTGGGCCACAGTTCACAGCAGCTGAAAGCAACATGTGTTTTTATAAAAGTGCTTTGGTTTTCAGTCCTCGTTATAGACATGTTGTTTGTACCTTTGAAATAACAATCATCAGGAGCATATAAACTAAAATAGATATTTTTAAATGCACACGTGGTAAGACTTTTCAAAAAAGATGGCATAGTGTATTCCATTTACGCAAACCCCTCCACCTCCCCCCCCCCAAAAAATTACTTTTTTGAAAATAAATCTGTCAATGCAGAAAGCTCATTTTCTACTAGACTGAAAAAAAATCCACTGAGTGTCTGAAGTGAAAAGCTGATATAAAGTCAGGTAAACTGATTACGTTCAGAGGCCGAAATGTCAAGTCATTGCTTCTTAGCTGCAACCCTCCGCCGTTGGTCTCTCTCCTGGTGCCATCTCTTGCACCTCCGTATTACAAAGCCAACAATGTCCACCATGAAGGCCCAGGACAGAGCGTACATGGCCACTCCTCCACACTTGATGAGGAATAAGGGTCTCGGCGAGATCAGCTCACAGTACAGCATTGTACCTCCCACAAAGATTCGCATCACAACAAACAGCAGCACAAACAGGACATCCACAGCGTCCCCGAGCGCAGTCTCGTAGCGTCCTGTCTGCTTGAGGAACCAGCGCGTCTGCAGGAGCGGGTTGGTGATTTCGCTGCCGAAGAGAACGGCGCACGATTCAATTCCAGACTCGCCCAGCCACAGGGTCATTACAATTCCCAAAATTGTCATGGTGTGGTGGGCCAGCATGACAAGTCCCTCGGTGCGGAAGTACAAGCACCACGCCATGTCAAAAATGAAGTAGCCCAGACTGATCACCAAGGCACTGATTTGTAAGGGGGTGTTCTTGGTGCCTGACATAAAGAAACAGAATCAGACTTCAGCTTTTTAAATACAAAAATGCAATCACTTGAAAAACCTATTTAAAGTATATAAAGAAAAGCAACAATGAGGTTTGACATTTCTGCAAAAATTCACCACAATCTGTTTCCTACCTGGCTCACTGAATGGCCAGGGTCCATCCACATACCCTATGTAAGCTGTGATGCAAACCGCCACCATGCCGTGCACCAAGGTGACGAGGCGACAGTTCCATTCGTTGCTTCTACGTCCGTTTAGGAAGCACAAGACAAAGTAGAAAGACGCCCAGCAGCAGAAGCACAGGAGCGTGAAACCTACAAGCGGCACCATCGTCTCCCCTGAAGGCAAAAACAAACAGAAAAGAGCTGGAAATAAACAAGAACTAAAGCAACTAAATAAGCATTTAGCGTCCTTCCAATCACCTTATAGAATAGGAGAACAATGCAAGGAGGCAGATATCGCCCCCTGTAATATCACTTACAGTAGAGCGAGGCAGAAATGCCATCCGAAGGCTTGGACTGTGCAGCCTTTGTAAATGACCAACAATTAGCCTTTGCCTGAACTATAATAGTACTATAGTCGACAGGCCGAGGGTCTGGTGGGGTGAGGGGGACGTCTCTTCTTCTGCTGTGACGTTTGTGCTAGGAGGTGAGACGATTGCAGACGGGCAGAACCACCCTCAAAACGTAGAACGAAACACGCACTAAACTCTGGATGTCTTAGGAGCTAATTTCAAAACAGGCAGAGAGGTCACCGGGCGACGGGCCTCAGACGGGATCCCATGAGGAACGCAGACTTTCTCCGCTGCTGTCAAATGCCATGTGAGCTTTGCAAACAACCCAAGTCGGTGCAAGAGAAACTATTTTTGTCCCGTTCGGTCTGCACAGCGGTTCCAAAATACATGCGTTGATTTTTAAATATTATTTTGGTTTAATTTTTCTTCTTGTCCAAAGAGGTTTTCTAAATGTACTTGCATCTACAAAATATTACTAAAATATGAATAATGGCTGTTATTTACACTGCCTTGCAAAAATATTCCCAACCCTTGAACTTTTTTCACATTTTGCCCAAGTTACAGCCACAAACTTCTATTTATTTTGTTAGGGTTTTATGTGAGTGAACTACACAAAGTAGTTCAATCACATAAATTATGAGACATCTTTTTTGTCATGAAGACAAAAAGAACGCAGCAGACCGGTTAGAGATAAAGTTGTGGAGAAGCGTAAGGTTCTGTTGGAAAACAATACCCCGTGCTTTGAATATCTCCTAGATAAAGCATCATTCAAAAATGGAGGTGCTGTCGAGGGACAAAAGAGAAACAGTTCAGGTGGAATAATATATTGACAAGATAGTCACTCCACAACTTTTCAGCAACATTTGTGGTTAATTTTCTTAGATATTGGTTTTAATCTCTTTTGTTTATGTATCTTTAAAAAAAAAAAAAAAAAAAACAAGCACTGCAATTGCTTGTTTTTTTCTGTTTTTTCTGTTCATATGCTCTTTAAATCTAAAGATATAAAATGCATTATTCATATAATCTATTATTATTATTATTATTATTATTATGAATCCAGCTGAGAGTCTGCGATGTGACATGCTGTCCTCATGACATGACCATGTGCAGCTACACAGCCAGTGAACGACTAATAAAACGTCTCCACTCACGCAAGGCTTGCTTTTCTTGAACTGAAGAACTTTTATAAGTGGATTTTGTAACTGAAATATAACAGAAAGAAAAATACATTGCTAGATGATACACACATCTTAATGTTACACTCAAAAATTATGTGCCCTGCTCTACAATTTATTAACCAAAGGAAAAAAACCAACAGGCCTAAGTCTCTTCCAAATGCCATTAATACTTACAAAGACAAACGTTTTCCAAGGTGCAAAGCGTCTGTACTGCATTCAGCAGTTCTTTACTTTCTCCTAACTGCCTAAATTCTTGTTGACAAGGTTACGGAAGAAAAACACGTCAAAGATAGTTCGCTGCTGGAGTTCTCACTCTGTCGTGTTTCTGCAAATAGGGGAGAGTGATGTAAAAGTTGTTACTGTTGCTAGGAAACAGTAACAAATATTGATCATGAAACCAAATAGAAACCACAGATGAAACGAAAAAAAACAAAAAATGTAATTAACATACACCAATCTAAGGAAGCATACAAAGCACAAACAATGAGGATGAAACAGGACACACAAAACTGAAGAGGCAAAATCTAATGAAATGAACAATAAAGACATTACAAAAAGAGGAGAATAAATTAAAATCATTAAACACCTAACGATAATCAGGATCATTTTTCAGATAAAAAAATTTCAGAATTCTACATCTATTTGTCAAATTTTTAAGTATAAATGCAAAAGTTCCCAATTTATGACGCTGGCTTTTTTTCCTTTTTTTAAACAGAGATTAGGATTTAAGTAAATTATGGAGGATGGATGGATGGATGGATGTAGCAATGTACACAAAGGTGGATGATGTTCAGACAATGAAACAAGAAATAACCCTTGGAAAAACATGAATATTTTTCCACACGGCAAAGGAACTACATGGGCTGTTTTGTCCTCATACAGCCTAATACACATCTAAAGGTCAGTAAATATTGAACATGACAGTTTAATGGTCTATTGACTTTTAAAATGCCGAATTTAAATAAAAAGTTAGATGATATCTAATTACTCTTATTGTTCCTCAAAGATTACAGTTCATTCAGTTCATTTTGTGCTTTAATAAATCCACTAAATCAATTTTACTTCAAACAACGGCGATATACCTAAAAAGGTCAATAACTACAAATGGTAAAACTATATACAGGAGATAAAACAACTGGCTGCACAGTGGTGCAGATCGTGGCACTGTTGGCTTGCAGCAGGAAGGCGATGGGTTCAAATCATGGCCTGGTGTCTTTCCGTATAGTTTGCATGTTCACCCTGTGAATGTATGGGTTCCTCTCACGGTCCAAAAACAAGACTTTTCGATCTCTGAAAATTCTCCTTAGGTGTGAGTGTTGTGTGCATGGCCGTACTCCTGTGTGTCTCTGTGTTGCCCTCTGTGTTGTGGACTAGTCCGCTAATCCTGCGACCATGCAAGGAAAGGTTTAATGATGATAACATAAATCAACATCATTATGTTTTTCAGGACACAAGTAATAATTGGGAAACCCCTCCCGAATAGAAGACATTTTGTATATTTCACCTGCACCTCCCAAAGGTATGAACACTTGACATTTTTTAAGGCGAAAGTGCCGTTTCCATGACAACCTATAGGAAAACAGGACATGGTGACAAGTTGAAGCAATTACAAATGTTTTCGTTGTCTCGTTGGAGTGTTTTACGGATGAAACCGTCACAGAAATATGCTGGTGGACAGCTAAAGGCACCGGCACCGAGGCCTTCCCCTCCAGCCATCAAGATGCTCCTACATCCTGATACCCTGCTAACCGCACAACAAGCTAACTGGTTGTAGCGGGCTAGGCTCATATGGAACACTAAAGCATTTGTCTCCGGCTTTCACAAGCGCTATAAAATGGCATTACCTTACTGGTAAACATCTGTCGGTGTCTGCGCCTAGATGCAGTTTGCCGTTTTCCTCTGTAGGTATGTTTTTCTAAGGGGAAGAGAAGTGTGACACACTAGCTGCTTTTTGTTGTCCTTTATCCGGGCTGCTCCGGCAGCAACAGCCTCCATCAGCATCCTTTGGTCCTCAGAACGCTTATATTGAGTACTATAAATGTAAACATGTTGTATTACTCGAAGTAACACAAGGAAGTTGCTGCAGGTAAATAATATTGAACCACGCCGAAGGCGATAACAGGCTCATTGCATACATCAAATATAGCGTTTTCCATTTCTCTTGACGGCCTGATAATAGAATGTTTAGTATATATATTTTATTCAGTACAATGGCGACACCCAATGGCCAACACGTGGAGTTACAACTCAACCAGGAAGTAAATATTTAATTGTAAAGGGATTTTGTGAAAGATTAAATCAAACGTAATTGTGAAATGGGAGGGAAATTCAAGATTGTTAACATCTTTTTTTTATTTACAAATACAAACCTGAAAATGTGGAGGACAACTGTATTAAGCCCTGAATCAGTACTTTGCATAACATACAATTAGCATTGCTTCTCTCCTTCAAGCATATGCTGAAAATTACCCCAAAACTCACACAGTCTCTTATGCAGTGCAAAAAGACTTTATTGAAACAATTTATGCAAAACGGTTCTAAAAGATGCAATACCTAAATTGCTTCATTTGCTTTTTAGGACTATTTACAGCAATTCAACAACCTCTTCCATACAAAAATATGTTTAACAACTTAATCTACAATTACATTGCAAAAACATCAGTGGAAATGTTAAGGCACTTGATTATCACAAAAAGGCCACAGTGACAAATGTTTCACTTATTTGGTTCTTTCGTTAGCAGTAGATGCCAACAACAAGAAAATTAAAAAAATTAATGTTTATATGGTAGCTAAAGACCATGTCAGAGGTAAGATGATTCAAAACCTTACTTCAACATATTTACTCTTAACAGACAGACACAGCTTAAGTTGGTCCCATGAGATCAAGAATGGCTTCATGAATTATGCATGTAATGACCAAAGATTTAAAATGTATAAATTAAACATTTAAGTGATGATTTCAACAGACAAATAAAATAACATGACTTATTATATGGCAGTGGAATCTGTATCTTTATCTACCAGAAGGTGGCAGTAAAGATTGCAAAGTTTGTATAAAACTTTTTTCCTAGAGTATTTTTCTAGGAAAGACAACTAAAGAAAGGCCCTTTTAAAAAACCGTTTTTCTGCAAAATTAGTTTTATTTGGCACTTTTTCTAAGAACGTGAGAAACGGAATAGGCAAGAGCTGCTCCTTAAACATACAAATGAGATGGAACAGACGACTGTACAGCAAAGATGTTGGAAACAGAAATGTTACACCTGCATGAACAGTATGCCAAGTCCTAGGAGTTATAAATGTCTTAGAATACTTATTTTTGCTGAGGACTTGTTTAATCTGAGAAAAAGTATGACAAAAAAAAAAATTCAAGAAAGCAATAAATTCAAGAAAGCAATATGACATCACACAAAGCCCTAGATGATTCTGTTTTACAACCAAAATAAAAATAAAGCCACTGTTGGCAAGGCATTTTTAGTGAACCCGTTTAGTGTGACCTAAACAGGTGTTTCAACTGGCCATATGTATATAAAAATGTGTATATTTGTTTTTCACAGAGCTTTATCGTGAAGATAAATCTACTATCCTTATTGTCCTTCACCAAGATGGAAGACTTTTTTCATCTTCCTCCATTGCGGAAACATGAGAGACGCAAATGCTCCTCTGCTGGTTTTTCATTCCTTGCAAATGCACGGTTTAGTTTTGTGCACATCGTAGCTTGTTTCAGAGGTCATTGTTGTTTTGTGTTTTTGCTCCCCAGCAATTCTTCCAAAAAGAGGCACAGAAGTGGTAGTTTTTTGGCAAAGTAACAATGAGGATATCAATAATGTGTCATTTATTTGTGACGGTTCAGCTACTTGTCCTTCCTTTGTTTGGCGTGACTTGGAACCTGAATAAATCTCCCGTTTTCCCCCATCACCATGTCCTAACACATAAAAGATTCATTTACTATCTTTCCATCAAAGGTCCAATATTGCCACGTATTGAACGGTGGACAAACACTGGCTTAAGAACAATAATTTTTTTTCCTCCACTTATAACTTCCCAGAGGAAAAGAAAAAAAAAAAAAAAAAAAAAAAGAGAACACTAGGTCTCCTCGTCCCACAGGCAGAGCTGTTTCTGGGGGACGTAGTAGGTGAAATGGTAGCCCTTGCTGCAGCTCCTGATGCCGCACTTGTATGTGGTCCCTTTGGCCGTGCCATCCCGGCTGCGGCAGTACTTCAGCAGACACGGGTACCACTCCAGACGGAGGCCGTACGTGCAGAGACACGGCTGCCACAAGTCTTTAGTAGAATGACAGGCCTGAAAGCTGGGCGCCTCCGTCGTCTGTGGCAGGACCTCAAATATTGAGCTGTCTGCTCCTGCAACACAAAGGCAAATCTTGTCAACAAGAGCTAAAACAAAAGCATGCCATCACATTTGTGTCTGGAACAATGTTCTGATTTCACTCAATTAAATTCTGTGTGGATCTGAAGAGGGAAAACAAACCATTTTTTTTTTCCCCCAAAGAGGGCAGATGGTAGGCTAAGAGATGAGCTTTGTCATGTTAAACAGATGCTTATGTGATTCCCTCTGGATATGATGGTGCTTGTTGAGCCATGACCATCAGGAGTGTTTTCTTTCAAACATAGCTGTCAGTGAACAAAAGCGCTGTCATTCTGATTCTCTTCAACACTGACAATCAGGCTTTATTGCTGTTACAAACCCAGATCTGACCTCAAATAGCTGGGCATATAAACAACATAAATAATCTTGTCATATATGCAAAGACAAAGTAGAGTAAGACAAATGCTTAAACGACAGATCTGATTACCTTTCTGCAGCCAGTATTTCACATCTGCCTCCCTGGTGTAAATGGCCTCATGAGCTTCGCTGCACATGTTGTGGATGTGGGAGCTGAGCTGCCAGGCCCGGCTGAGATTCACAGCGGCGCTCATCGTCAGCTGCTCAAGCCCTTTTCGCTCCTCTGCCAGGCGAATGACATGGGGATTTTTCTAAAGAGAAACAAATGATGAGATTCTTGACGCTCAGTGTATGGTGAGATGCAACAGGTGCATAGTGATGAAAAAACAAAAAACAACCCTGTTGAGTTTGGTTAATTGCATGTGTTTTTTTTTATGATTCCCACAAAGGATTTTTTGAGGGAGTGTTTTGGGGGGGAAAAAAATAGTCCTATACTATGCACCATTGTTTATGGTCTCTCTCAAATTATGGTGAAGTCTACTTACAGGGTTTATACTTAATTTTCAGAAACAAATTTCCAGTAATAACTTTCCGGTGTTCAAACTCCTTCGAATTTAACTGAATATTTCTGGCAAATGTTTCTGCAGCAGCCAGGTACTCCATATTTAATTCGAAAAAAAAGAAAAGAAAAAACAAGAGGGAACAAAGAAATGAAAGAAGGGTTTGTAGGTCCAAAACTAAAAGGAAACAACAAAGGAAAGAGGACACAAGGAAGTAAAGAGTCAAAATAAATGAAGGGAGGAGACAAGGAAGCAAAGAAGAAACGGGAAAAGGAAAAAAAAACAAGGAGACAAGGGGATGAGATGACATCCAAGGAATGAAGGACAGAGGTAAGGAAAGGACTGTGAATACAATGATGACATAATAAAGGATGAACACAAAGAAGACAAAAGGACACAACAAAAGGAAATAAAATAAGGAATAAATGGAGGGAAACAAAGGAATAGAGCACAACATAAGGAACTAAAAAGGATGAATACAATGTAACACAAAAAAAGGAAGAGGACACAAGTCAGTGTACCAAGAAAAAAAAAAGAATGACACATAAATAAAAAGGAAAGACAATACTCAGGGGAGATTGCTTACAGTTTGAAGATACACATATTTTTTATTTTCTCATCTGTTTTTTCAGACCTGAAGAACAATGAAATCTACTTTTCCAGACTCGGTAGGAACCTTGCATTTGCCAAAGGCATATAAATCTACAACTGAGAATGATTATAAGTGGTTTCTTCTCCATGTTATTCTATGTAATAGAGTAGATCGGGGGTGCCCAAAGTCGGTCCTCGAGGGCCGGCATCCTGCACGCTTTAGTTCTCTCCCTGGTGGTACCAACACCCTTTTCAGCAAGTCAGTGTTCTTCTTAGGCCTTCCAATGAGCCATCATGTGATCCAGGTTTGATAAACAAGGGAGAGAACAAAAACACTTTGGGCACCCCTGGAGTAGATCATCCTCTTGCTTATGCAAAAGGATGATCTACATGTTTGAAAGAGGACACATTCAGGAAACAAAAAGCCGACAAACTGTAAATTGACGGCTTCGCCTGTGGCGCCTTCCCCTTACTTTATTAAATGTGAGCTGGCTCACGGGACGACTACATCCGGTTCGTCATACCTGTCTGAGTCGCGCCATGGACTCGCTGGGGATGATTTCATTACGGTTGAGGCGAGAGATGAAGCACAGCGCCTGGTACTGGTTCTGCCCTCTCTCCAGCTCACCCAGGATCAGCGCTCGGAATATCTTCACTTCCTGCAAGAGGCCAGGGAGGAAGAACGCATAAACAGACGACTCCTGAAGGACACTGCAATAAGTTACTGTTTATATCTGCAGCCCATACAGATTGCAGCTAATATTCTTTCCACTGCTCCACTTTTCCAGACACTCAAAGTATTTCAATATGTGGAGTTCAAAGATGTTCAAACAACTAGAGTAAAGAGGAGTTTATGTTCGCTGTGCCAATAAAGCCTCATCCAACAGTTTGTTGATACTTTTATTGTGCGTAGGCCTTCCCAGTGTTGCTACAGTGGCGCTCTGGTTATTTGCAGTGTCAAATTAAAGTTGCTGCACAAAGTTCTCCTTGAAAATCAAAAAGAGGAGGGAAGGGCGGGGGCATATTTCCTTGGTATTTTATTTGGAACTAAATTTGTAGTAAAATGTAGATAGCAGGAGCGCAAAATAATTTTTTTTAAAAAAGTGTCGCTTTTGGCACGTCTATGACAGATCTGGCACCAAACCAGAGGCCATAAAGAGTCCTGATGGGGAGGGGTGTCCAAAGCATGATGGGAAGCTGAGAGAGCAGAGCAAGAAGACCTGTCTTTCTATTCATCAGACACCCCTCTCCCTCCTCCCTGAAGCACAGTCCCAAACACCCCTCCTCCACTTTTCACACACCGCTCTGAAGCGAATGAGTCGCTGCAGAGTAGTAGAAATAGATAAACATTCAGGGATGACCCAACAGAGATCTCCTTAAACTCTTTTGGTCTTCGGGTTGGGGAAGTGAGTAACCACAAAGCAACACATCCTGCCTCACAAGTGGGGTTTTTTTTGTTTGTTTTTTTTGTGTGCAGATTTTGACAGAAAACTTTGCATGGCCACCTGTTACTCAGTCTGAGAGCCATTTTTTGCCTATGATCGGATCTCCTGGCAGGCGTACAGTACAAGCAGGGGTATTTATTCAAATCATGCAATACCATTTGACCTTTGGAAAAGGAAAAACCACTGTGTAAAAATATTGATTACATCTCTGCAAGCTGGCCCGGAGACCGCAGAGAACCGCAAGAACACAGAGAGAGGAAATTAGAAACCTCAGCTTTTTCCATGCGGAGATAATGATAAGACAAAAGCTGAAATGATTAAAGAGGACGTCAAGACCGGAGGAGCCTCGCATATATCACAGCGTGATATAAGGGACAGGGTGTACAACGCTCACACAGGGGACGAGCAAGTTTCATCACATGTGGGGGAACGCAGAGGCCGCAGCATTGGAGACCTCCCATATTGCAGACACATGGGGTTGAACTGCCACGCTGTTTTGAGTAGGCAGAGCGAGAAATGTTCTATTTGCCCCAGGGTTTTCTGGGTAATTACAGAGAAGCAGGCCAAAGATACCGCTGTAGAACCGACTCCATGCTTAAGTTTAGTATACGAGATCTCCTCCTACACTTTGATGTTCTGCGTACTGATTAATGATTGCCTACTTGTGCAAGGAAACAATGGTGCTGACTGTGGCCAAATCACCCCCGGACAATAAAAACAGGATCTCAAGGTAGAAGCATGGCATTTGGCAACACTTGATTTATTCTTGAACTCATGGCAGGAAGCACTGCTGTTGTACCCGCTTGCCAGATACAAAAATACAGCAGAAGAACAGATGTAGTAAAACAGGAAACAAGCAGAGCCAGCTAAACTGGTGCAATTGAAAGGTAGAGGGCACGTTATATCTTGCTTGTTTAGCTCTAACTAGCTTGAGAGTGTCACTGATTAGGTGTTCAATAGAAGGCTTTGATTTACTCCAGTGCACCTCGGTGATGTCACCTCTTGGAGATCTCTGCAGTGAAACTGATTTAGAAGAGAAAAACAAATGCATTTGGGTTCTTAATTTTTGTGTGTGAGAAAAGATGCCAAACAATTTTGCTTGTTTGCCCTTCTGCTTTAAGGTGAAAACAAGTCAAAAAGCAATTTGTATGGTCTTTCCAAAAGTATATCAAGACTTTAAATAGATTGTATCATAGTTTACAACAAAATGTATAAATAAAGCCACGTATCAAGGTAGCCTTCAAAAACGTGCACGAGTTTTCTGAGAACCTTGTTAGAACTCCAATGTTTGGATAAAGTTGAGTTGCTCAAAACACAGACTTGGAAGGAAAAAAAAAAAAAAACCCTGACATGTTACAGAGTCATTAATATTAATAAAACTAAAGCAAAATGTAGGAATGAAGAGAACAGCAGCAAATTCTGGTGTCATTAGGAGACCGGGCAGTAGGAAGGTGCTATTTACCATATATGTGAAATAAATGATGGTCAGGAAGTGTGGGAGTCAAAATAAAAACAGATGTATTGGAGCTTTCGAGATCTGGAGCGCTCAAAGCAAAGGAAAAAGCATCATTGATGATGTTAGTGAAGCAATTGCTGCTGAACATCAATCCGAAGAGGGCCATTAGGTCATTTCCATGAAACATTAAGTCCATTATTCTATGGTGAGAAAGGATTTGCACAAGTGGAAAATATTTAAGCCAGCTGCCAAACGTCCCAAGGATGGACATCCAAAAACAGCCGTTTTTTAATCTGAACAGGCAGTTCCCTTTATTTCAGGATGCTGTGAAGGCCAGATTATTTTTCTTGTATTATTTCTTCCAGATATGCAAAACCTTGCTGGCATCTTTCCATGTAAGCTACAACTGATATGCATGCAATTCCTTCTGTACATGCCTTTTTTCATGAATGAACAGTACTCACTGACTATGGTTCCCATAAGTATTGATGAATACAACCTTATGTCATTCAAAATAGCAGGGCAATAATTTACAGTTCTCCAATAGTGTTACCATACAGCAACTGAAATGAGATAAATCAGAACTTCCACTGTTCTTTTAAAAGGTTTTGTTGGCTCTAGTGGCCTTTATTGACAGGAAAAAGGGTAATGAGAGAAGGAGAAGATATGCAGCAAATGTTACCAGGCTGGGAATCAAACCTGCGATCACCGCCACGAGGACTAAGGCAAAGCATGGGTTGTGCTTTGCCTCTGTGCCACCAGTGATCTTTACGTTGAAGGTAGCCACATTGAGCATTGAGAAAATTCAAACTAGCCCAGACTAAAATTGTGACTTGAGGAAGAGATTGAGTTGATTATGCCAATTTGGTTAAATACCATTCATAATACATAAACAAACGAATCCCAGTCAGCTTAGTTTTCATACCTGAACACACTAAATAACTGCAGCTAATTTTACAGGTATGCAACTTTGTGCACTAGCGCCGCTTAGTGGTGACAGTTTAACATTACAACCAGGTGCTGGTAAAAACAAGACGCAAGAAGTGCGTTTTTTCTTTCACTGTGATTTCATACCTGCGACAGACTGGCGACCTGTCCAGGGTGAACCCCGCCTCTCGCCCGGAACGCAGCTGGAGAGGCACCAGCAACTCCTGACCCCGTTAGGGAGAAGGGTGACGGAAAATGGATGGATGGATGGATGTGATTTCATACTACAAATACTATTCAAGTTCTAGAATGGAAACTAAACACTTTGTAATTTAAGTATCCCAACATTGTCCTTAAATACAAAGGCAAGATACCTAATATTTGAACGATCTGCCTCCAGATTTTTGCCAAGTACCAAATAAGCTTGAAAAAGATTTTTCTTTAATCTCTTCACAAAATGTATCTTTCCAGTGAAACTTTTTAAAAGAACTTGCTGGTTAATGACACAAAATGAGATGAAAACTAAACTTCTTAAACTGGCCCACTGTGGGAAGACAAAGTAACATTTAGCACACATGATGTAAGCCTGGTAGTCCAGGCATGGAAATCCTATTAGGCGCTTTATTTAACACTCTCAATGTTAACTGTTCACTGAATGATGCATTGTTGCAATAAAAACAAACCATCGCTGATTTTCTAACACTGCAGCTGGAATAATAGTATATCCGAGACCAGCGGCATTAAGTGTTTGCTTAGACAAAAAACTCTGACGTCCACCTGAAAATCCCCAGTTAGATGTGAAAACATCCTTGTTTCTGCAGGCACATTTAAAACATAAACAACAGAGTCTATATAACAACTGTGATGTGGAGAGAATTGTATATGCTACAACAAAACAACGAAAATACCTGAAGAAAGTTAAAGACTCAACTACGAACTGGCAGGTGATCAAAACCATTTACTTTTCAGCTTCTGCGACAGAGTGGCGACCTGTCCAGGCTGAACCATGCCTCTCGCCCGAAACCTCCCGACCCCACAAGGGTCAAGGATGTAAGAAAATGGAAGGATGGATAGATGGATGAGTTTTGAGCTTGACAAGCCAACCAGCGAACAAATCAGTGAACAGCCCATTTCTAAGCATTAACAGGTGCCAACAGCAATTTATTCAGTGTGGGAGTTGGTAGAGAGGTGTTTAAAAATGAAGACAAGAGGCTGAAAATTGGACAGGAGCCAGAAGGAAAACAAATGTTAATGGAGGCATGTTGGCTGTTCATCCAACCGACCATTTAATGTAAACAAGGAGCTTCTTAATCCAACGTGCTCGAGGGGTCCCGTCATCCCATGCTAACAGAGAGGTGCGTGCAATGTTGGAAAAAGTAAAAGAAAAAAAAATTATACAGGGCATCACCCTAATAGTGGGTTATTGCTGTCTTAATAATGTATTGTGGCTTAAAGGAACCGTGCCCATCATTGGATCTTTTTTTTTTTAATATTATCATTTTGTTAATATTTACTGTAAAGAGCAGCATCAGCACTGATTTTCAGATGGTTTTGAAGTTTGCTTCCTCTTGGTTTGTCTAGCAAACAAAGATACATTTTAAGATACTTAAAACAAATCAAAAAGTAAGCATTACTCTGAATGATCTACAATTTGCAAAAGGAATTGTTTAAGACTTGAAATTTAAAACTTATCACTTTGACTCAACTCAAGACTTCTTTGAACTAAACTTGGGTGACAAAACTTACAAAGCTTGGAAATTAGAAAAGAACAGAAAAACAGATGCAGTTAAAACTGCCGTGAAGGATTTAACAAACCCTCACGTTTTCAAGAAAAATGCAAATATTTGTAGCATCAGCTTTTGGAATTTTTCTACACTATTTGCAGTGTGTAAGCATCATGTCATATAATATGGAGGAGTAAATTTGTGTACGTTTTGCTTCCCGCTTTATGCACGCAAGCCTGTACGTTGCTTTTACTCACAAAATATATTTTTGAATGTGATTTAATTCGTGTGGCATTATCAACACATGGATCACATGGACAGATAGATTACATCAAAACATATTATACTGACAATGTTTGAAGTAAAGCAAAGTCATGTTCCCAATCAGAGTCACATTCTTCATCCTTTATACTGTGGACAGTAAACAATATATTCCCTTTTATAGTTTCAGCTGTGAGAACATATATCCAGCAGAAAATCTCCAGCTGTAAAGCACATGTGTCAACAGCAACTGCAGGAAAAAAAATAACAGCCCAAATTGTCCACAATTTTTCTGAAACGTGCCCAGTGTTGTGTAAAAAAGCCTTAGGAAGGGAATTATGTTTCTATGAGCAAAAGGAGAAGATAATCACTTATCCTGCAAAAAAACCTGCTTTGCCTCAAATATATCAAACTGACAGAGCGAATAAGAAAAAAAAAAAAAAAACTGGAAAATTAAAAGCGCTCAATAAACATTTACAATGTGCCCTGCACTGGGTAAAGGACTCACCCATCAATTATTGTATGTTCTTTAACCTAAAAAAAAATAAAACATAATTTAAAGAAAACACCAGGTATGGACATAAAAAAAAAACAAAGGAAATCTTTGGCTTGTCTTTAAAAAAAAAAAAAAAAAAAAAGTGACCCAATCCCATAATTAAGAGGATGGCATAGCTGTGACGCCTTTTCCCCAACTGGTGCAGCATGAATGTCAGCACAGCTATAAATAATTCACATAAGTACAGATTTTGCAACTTTGCTCACTTACATCACGAGTTTTAGTGCATTTGCAGACAAACTACCGCTGGATACCAGCCAAGCACAAGTCTGTATTTATGCACCCTTGCAAGTGGGACATACTAAGATGTATTCCACAGGAGAGAGAGAGAGAAAGAGAGAGAGAGGGAAAGAGGAAGGCTTGTTTCAATGGTAGCTACCTTCAGTGGGCCAGATTATTTAAGGAGGTCCACAAAAGCCCATTCACGCACTGAAAGGGTTCCATTTACAGTGAAACTTCACTGCAAACTACCTAGCCAAACACAATCACGGCAAGAGAAAATTTGGGAAAGATTTGTGCATATCTTTGGGTGCTTAACTAAACACACAAGATGACACTTGAGTGTGAGAGTGGTTATTCACATGGAGGCACAAAAAGTGTACCGATTGCAGCCCGTGCAGAGGGGGTGCTTCCTGTTTTAAATCTCCTCTAACACCCTGGTGTGTTGATAAGGGCAGCTGAAAAGGACTGCTAGCCAGCCTCACATTAATGAGTCATTTGAGATCAATGCAAGTCTGTGACGGCATTTTAACCCTGGCTGAAATGATTTGTTGACCGACCTTTAAACTTGAACTGTTTTAGCCATTTATTTTTGTTTTTGTCACTGTATAAGATATGAATTTGGTTATCTTTTTTTCCAAAACAAGTGATGATTTGCCTTTTTTTTTGTTGTTGTTGTTTTGAACGCCAACTCCTCTAACAGCCCCTGTTTTAGAAAAACAACATAGCTTTTCCTTGCGTGGTGATAAGTAGGGTCTTTGCCTTGGAGTAAGAGAGGAGCCAGTCAAAAAAGCACAGGTGTGGCCAGGGATTAAAGATCAGTTTGGGAGACGGAGTTGGAGACGAGCGCAGACAAAAGGAGCAGGAGAAAAACCGCTGAGCTAAGAAATGCTTGAGTTGAAGTTAATTACAGATGCTCCAAAGGAAGGAATGTGGAGTCACATTTAGGGCTGGTCACACCTGGCTGCCCCAAGAACGAACCAATTAGTAAACAGAGTCAGTGAATGGACAATCAAAACACCGGAGGCCGTGGAAAGAAAGACACACCCTTTGGCTATTCTCCTGAAAAGAATGTTGCTCTTAGCATCAACTAAGAAAGACAATTATCGGTGGCGTCAGACTTTTGTTTTTAGGACACACGAGCGTTACAAACATAGCCCGCCACAGGAGAACTATGAATTCATTTGCACACAGTCTGGATGCAATTAACCAGACAACCAAACAAAGTTTATGGAGACTTTTGCATTCAGGAAATTAGAGGAAGGCAAACAGTGAACGCTAACAGGGAAGGAAATGAGGCAGATAGATAAGGGATAAACAACAGAGATGACTGCAGTGCCCTTTGACCTTAAAACGTTTCTGCACATTTTTTCATATCCACCTTCAGGACAAAAGATTCCAGTGATATTTATACTAAATGGCAAAACATTCAAAAGGAATTAGTCTAAACAGACTAAATTAAAAACACAACTATTGACTATTTCTGCAGAGATTAACCAAATTAGTCTTAAAAGCAAAACTACTAAAATAAATTTGTTTTTCTCATTTTTTGACAACGAAAAGGCAATAAGTGACTAACGCCCTACACACCAGGACTGACCAAAAACCCGAAAAGGCTGTCTTTGACAAAAGGGGATGTTTGAGGATGACTCAGTTAAAACTGAGGTTTTGGCACCTCAACCCCTGTGTTTGCTCTTTTTGTTCCCAAGAGCATTTCTAAAACTTGAACGACTGTTTGAAAAGTTTACAATTATGTTAACTACAAGCCATAACTGCTTTCCCCTTGTCCTTTAATGGTTACTATCTTTGTCCAAGGTGGTAAGCCAAGTCCTCAAGGCCATCATCATTGTTCCCCATCTTCCTTTGCAGCAAAGTTAATGAACATCTGGCCTGCTGGTGGGAGGGAAACAAAAGGATAAGGACACCAGCTGGAGCAAAAGGGCCCTGAGAGGCCAAAGGGAGGCCACATGGGACCAACCACAACACAACCATGGAAGAAGGTAGTTTGTAAAGACTCTGAGTCAGCAGGGAGTGAAGGATGAAGAGGGCTTCATTTCATCTGTGAAACATTCCGCTTCATTCTCGCAATGTGACACAATGCGTGAGGAGATTGACTTCATTGTACATCGTACAAAAAATAAAATTATATTTTTATTGAATGGAAGGTAGAAATAAGCTTCACTGAAGTGCCACAAAAAATAAATGATGTTCTTACACTTACAAAGTATTATCAAGACAACCGAGCCAACAAGGAAAAAGAGGCTAATGTTATCTTGGTCTTAAGGATGGGGAAAAAAAAACAATAGTCAGGGGATAATCAGACTAACTTAGAAGACATCTTCTATCACATACTTATTGTATCGGAACCTTTAGGACAGTTATCTACACGTTTACTAAAGGTTACAGATTTTCTAACCTCCAGGGAAGTTTCCCCGCATGTTTCCTAAAGGTTACTGATAACATCTAGGGAACTTTGAAGGTTTTCTAAATGTTAGTTCTAAGTAGTCTTCAGGGAACATTTAAGAGTATATTCTCCCTTTGCTACCAGCAGGTCATAGCGCCAGTGTGGAAACAAATCTCCAGGAATGTGCGCTTGAAGATTCTCTAAATGTTAGGAAAGCTCTAATCTTCAGTGAACACCAATTAATCTTCACGTAACGCTCCCTGAAGATTCCACTGAGGTTAATGTTTGCTGAGGATATCTTGTAAAATACTGATAATCTAATCAACATTGTGATTACCAGAAAAAGAAAATGATTGCATGGCTTCATTCAAAGATTTGTTTCATTATAATGTATTTTGCCCTATATTTAAAAAAGAGACAGATATCTAAAAATATATATAAAATATATATATATATATATGGACAAATCAAGATAATCCAATAAGCAATGCATCAAATTAACATTTTTCAAGCACCCTTCATAAAAACAGCATTTAGACTAACCCATCATCTGTTTGAAAAGCACTGTGATATGTAAAGCATGCAATTCATCGACCTGCATCTTTATAATACCAGGTTAATGTTGAATGGCCTTTTAGTGACTCAGTGATGACTCACAATCACTTTTTCTAAACAGAAATGTGGGAAATTTACACTGTTGTACATGTCATTCAGAAGCATTTCCTGGAAGAGGTGACACTTACCTACAAGGATATTAACAAGTTTGTGCAGGTGACAAAGTGAGACTGTGACTCAGGCTGAAGCAAGAAACAAGGTGTGGCAAAATTGTACTAACTTGTGAGTGACGTACACCACAAAAACACTTCATTAACGCTTCTCTTAGATACAAGTCTTAAAGTTGATGCATTTCCAAAGGTTCTCCCACACAGGAAATTTACTTTGTTGAGTAAAGGTCAAAGTCCAAGCTCAACAAAAACACACCAACTGAATCAGAAACGAAACACAAACGCCTGTGTATCAGTACAGTAAAAGCTAACAAACCTGCCTTTCCACTGGTAACATACGGTTTGAAATGAGGGTGTGTGGAATCTCCAATTCATTTAAGCAGAAAACGTTTTGTTCGGGATCGCTTTGTGCTTTGAAGATGTCCCAAAAGCACTTTACACTGAACTGACCTGAGAGAAACGACTGTAACCAATAGACGAGCCGCATTTTTAGGTTGTCGGGAATTGCAAATAAGTTCAACTGCTCAAGCCCTCTCACCATCCATTCATCCATCCATTTTCCGTCACCCTTCTCCCTAACGGGGTCGGGAGTTGCTGGTGCCTATCTCCAGCTGCGTTCCGGGCGAGAGGCGGGGTTCACCCTGGACAGGTCGCCAGTCTGTCGCAGGCCCTCTCACCACAGTACATTTATTTACTAAATCCAGGCCCGTTTAATGAGAGATGGCGTCAAGTGGCCTCCAGTCATCTTTTGATGGCCTGACCAACCATCACTACAAAAGGTCATTCCTACACTCTCCATTGATGTGGATTCACTTTCCACAAAACAAGGATGACATAAAGAAGTCTTTCCAATCTTTTTATGGCAAAGCCACAAAAAAAAGTCTGCTATAATCTCACATTTTTAAATACTTTATTACATAATAGCTTGTTAGTAAAAAAAAAACTCGCAGGTTCACCCAGACCAATAAAACTACGCAATCAATTGGAGACATAAATGTTTTATTATTTGTTGTGATTATTAAGAATCACTTTCAGTCTGATCAAAGGTTTTCTCATATTCAAATGTTTTAACTCGCTCTCTCGCTGAAGCATTACTGCACTTAACTTAACTTCATTTGGTTAAGTTAAGAAGTGAGAGATCAAGTGTGAGAAAAATGGAAGACCTTCAAAGATTGGGGTTGCAATTCAACTGGAATAGGTTCTTGATCCATTTTTGAACTTACAATAATGTTAGTGGTAAAGCATACCTATAAACAGAGATAAAAACAGCGTTTAAGCAGTCAAAAGCCTAGTTTTGACTGCTTGTACGGTTCGTGTTGTGCCCCCCCACATTTTTTTTTATTGCCAAGTAGAAATGTTTAATTGCTTAACGGCTTGCTGGGAGCTCTTCAGTTGTTAGCTTGCGAGCCAGAAGCAGAAAGTTTGGTACTTTCAGCGCAGTGGTTCCCAACGAGGGAGAACAAGTTCGGAGCCATAACAATATTCACTTCTCCAGGAGGCATAAAATCCTCTTCTTGTTGTATTCTGATTTTTTTTGTGAAGGATCACAGTCCAGGGAGGATGACGCTACGAATCACTTCAATTATTTCAATAGTTTCACTTTGCATGGGCAGGTTTACAGAATCAAGGTGTACAAAAGTTTTAAAAGTTACTCTCAGGATAAACTCAGATCTCCAAAATACTTCATCCACAAATCAAACACGTTTCAGTTGGACTAATAAGTATGATTTGGTGATCCTTTTGTTCCTTTTTTTAACTACAAGCAACTTCCTTCATGACTCGGAATTGGAAATTTGAACTTCTGAAAGCGAAACCCTCTTCAACAATATGTGCCGATTTATCAACATTATAAAAGATGATGATGGAACGCTGAGTCCAGCCCCGGACAAAAACGGTGTGTCTTCTTCTGACAACTTGAAGAACTGGCCAAGATTGGCACAAGTTTTCTTTTGTGCCAGTCTGTGCTCGAAGGCGTAGAAACAGACTACCACTTCAACACTGGAGCCATTTTAATAGGAAAAGAGCTTGAGTCATTGAGTCTTTGCAGTCCCTCACAACCCTGGATTGATTAAATCCATTACTTGGTAGTAGACACAGAACCACGTTGGTACAAGCTGGTTTGACATCTGGAGATATAAAAACAGTGCATGAAACATGCAAGACATTTCCCTTAGATTAATCTGTGAGATGTGGTTTATGTTCAGCATGAGGTCTTACACCATCTAGTTACAGAATGGCGGGGGAAAGCAAATTTGAAGTGAACTGGCAGAAAGATGTACAATCAGAAACGCGCATTTCTTCTGCTGACAAATAAACACGGCATCAACATCACGATGTTGCCGACCTTTGGAGTCGGTCGTTTGAATGTAGCAAAGGTACACACCTTTATTTTTCCACAGAATAAGTGACATGTCATCTTGTTATTGACGGAATGCCCTTATTTGAGAGTTCCGGTCTGGTTTTAAGTTGAAACGCAGCGGTATCCATTTGCTGCGTTTCACTCAAAACTGACTCAGAAACATTGCGAACCAGCTAAACCACATCATCTTTTCCATATGTCCAGATGCCTTCAGAACAAACACAGTGTTCCAGGAGTACAGCTGATCCTTTGGGGGAGATTGTCACGTAGATAAAAGCTCCCTTTCAGATTCAGAAGACCTCTCCAGCGTTTAATGTCTATAACATTTACTGCTGTTTTTTTTTTTTGTCCTCTTAAGAAAGAGCCCAATGAAGAAGGAGGATTTCATTTGTAAATGATATCAATGTTACTCCACATAACCAGTAAATAATATATTCTACATGCCTTCAAGTAGTAAATTAACCAGTTCATCTTATCCCTGACAGACTGACAGCAAAGCACCATACTGACTGTTTGACATTCCTGTGAAGATGCACGGATCACGTTCATCCCAACTGTATACTTATGGAAGCTGGAATTGGCAGCTTGTCTGACTTTGCATAAATCTTTTGAGATACTGGACAAGAGCTGAATGGAAACCACATGCAGCAGCAGCAGAGAGGGAAGAGGACAGAAAGGGAGGGAGAGAAGACGGCCGACTCTCCAACTGGAAAAGATAAATCAAGCAGCGGAAAAGTAAAGTGATATAAGAATGTTTTATTGGCTTCATTCAAACAAACATAACCGCATGCATGCGGAAGTATGGGCACAGGCACGCGGCTGTGCAGCTGCCAGGGAATCGCTGCTGATAAATAACGTACATGTCCGTCTCTCGGTTGCTTTGTCGCCAATGATTTGAGACGACGAACCTCCTCTCTTTCAACTCTAAATTAGCTGTTTCGGTTAGCGAAGCAGACATGCAGATCAAAAAGGTCAGACATGTCCACCTAATCCCGGCAAATCTCCCCCCTTCACATCTCGCCAGCTTCTGTGACAACAACCATAACAGACGCATGCCTTTCTAGCTTTCTGAGCTCTCTTCAGATTTTTTATATGTCTCTTTGTGCTCTTCGTCTAAGATGAAACATAAACCCGAAATGCTTCAGCGCTGACCGGGGTGAAGACGCTCGATGAGCTCATCTACTTTTTGGAAGAATGGTAAACGTGGCCATTTATAATCTCCTCTTTGACTGGACACGTGGGCTGCTGAGGTTTCTGTGGGCGTCCACATCTGGGGAGCAACATCTGTCCTGGTTTCTGCTAAAGCTCACGCTTTGATGGAGATGGATGAACGAAACTTTCGAACAGAGCTTAGACATAGTTTTACAGTAAATTCTTCAAGGGGTCGTTTTTTGTTTTTTTTCCCCCTTTGGGGAGATTTCTGTAAAGCCGTAGATTTGCGACTGCATGCTTTGGGGTAATGATTTAGCCAAAACCTTGAAGCGATGGCAAATTTCTTTGAAAAGAATGGAAAGACATGATAATAGGATGTCAAGGAAAGCAACGGGGGGTTTCTGATTATCTGCCTTCTGCATGGTCCGACGTGAGATTCTCATGGTATATATTATATTAATTCAATTTGGATCATTTGAACTCACAAGACAGGATCAACACCCTCTAAATTATTGGTTGCTTTTATTGTTCTACTGTTTAAAGTAATAACACAGGTTTCAGGCGATGTTGGCCTGACTGCTTTACAGATACTACATGTCACCAGCTGTGACTCTTTTTGTTTGTTTGTTTTTGTCAATAGAGAAAATATTTCATAATTTTTGAACTATATCTGGTTTTAAACTATTTTATTTTATTTTATTTTTTTTACATGTAGTCCAAATTCCTCATTTAGACATTTCCCTTCAGGACTAAGTGCAAAGTCGCAAAATAAAAGCCAACATGAATGATACTTGTCACATGCAGCGCATGGCCATGTTTGCAGACAGCGCTTACAAAAACAGGTGAGTTTCGAGACAAATGCAGAAGGTACACAATAAAATCTCATAAGTGCCTGAAACATTCAGAATTACAAGTGTGATTCATATTTCCATGTTTGAAGTGAAAATGTGATGAAGGGATGCAAGTAACCGCATGCCTTCATCATCCATGTTTTCTTTTCAATATTCTTCACTTTGATAAGCAATGGAAAAGTTCAAAGTTCATTCAGCCAGCTTAACAAACAGTGTGCAGCAACATGTGGGGTTAGGAGCAACAACATATCACTTTGCACTTCTGCCCGTTTTCTGGGAAAACAATAAACTGTCTTCAAACTATAAGGCACGTCACAAAACGAGAACACACAGCAGCCTATTCCCTAAAACTAGTCAGTAGTGTAAAGAGGGGCCTTGATTAGATTATGTCTCTGAACCTATAGGTTGTTAATAGGTCCTGCATTAAGTGAAGTGAAAGTTGGCCCCTTTACTGGGTGATAAGAGTTAAGCAGGAAAAAGTCTTAAGTTTTGCAAACTTTAATGAAAACCAATGGCTCAAACTGTTGGCGAGAAAATGACGACACTCCATAATATTAAACAAAAACTATGTTTCAAAAATACGACTAAGAGTCCAAAACACTGACCAGAACACATACCAAGAGGAACTGATTCCATTAATAACATATCAACCTCCTCTCACCTGTTTAAAGTCTGCTACAAAAGTGATGAGGGTCCCATCTCCTTGCTTAAATTCCAGCGATATCGAGTCTCTCTCACTGTCCGCCTCCAGAACCTCCTCGGTCACCAGCCCGTCCGAGAGCCGGACCCGAACCCGAAGCTCCGACCCGAGTCCCACGGCGACCATCAGCACCAGGGCGCAAAGGCGAGCCAGAGTCGAGGCGCAGCCCGCAAACATCCCCCAAAGACGCGAAGCCGAACGGGACGGAGCGAATAATCGTGGCGAAACCTGAAGGTCCGAGTTCATATCCTCCAACTGTCTCCCACACTTTCCCCCCCCCCCCCTCCACACACACACACACACACCACCACCACCACCCCCTACCCCTCCACCTCCTTCTGCGCTAAGTTTTTTCCCTCATCTTCAAAGCCCGGAGGTTTGCGGGGGGGGTCACTGCTCCATACTGCGCCGCTGTGCGCCGACACTTTCCAGAAAGTGCGGACGGCGGTCATGGATGTCGGAGCCGCCGAGTGGAATCTCCGCTTCTCATTGCTGGTAACCTCCTTCCATTGAAAAAAAAAAAAAAAGCTGCTTCGCTCCGGTGTTGCTGAAGCTCATGCGCAGTTCACTCCTCCGACAAAAAAAAAAAAAAAAAGAAAAAAACTCCACAACGGTCCCACGTTGCTCCGCACTCTGCTTTGTGTTGATGCCTTTTCTCGCCTTTCACCCCCCCCTCCTTCTGAAATTTATGCAGTTCCGTCACTTCCTGCCCGTAGGTATCCCACTGCTCCTCAACCCTGCGAGCCAAACTTTCTGCTGTGTGTGTGTGTGTGTGTGTGTGTGAGAGAGAGAGAGAGAGAGAGAGAGAGGTGTTGGTAGTAAACTCTTAAAGTCATACCAACCTCTCAAAACGGTGCCCATCCCCCTTAAAGGGCCTCGTGTTATTCTCTGGCACTCCAGCAAGTACGCGTAGGATAATAACACCCCAGCAATTATAACAAAGGTGCACCGAGGAGCTGTAAATCACAGAGTTTGTTTTTTTGTTTTTCTTTCTTTCTTCATCTCTGTTGTTATTCTCGATGCAGGCAAAAATTAAAGGCAAAATAAATAAATAAATAAATAAATAAATAAATAAATAAATAAATAAATAAATAAATAAATAAATAAATAACGTGCAGCTGGTGGTAGGGGGGAAACAAAACAAACAAAAATAGCTAATTGGTGTTTTGCAAAGGTTTTTCTAATCCTTGATTTTTATTTATTTATTTATTTATTTGTTTATTTATTTATTTATTTATTTATTTTTGTGGGTCTTGTCACCACAAACTTTTCAGATTTTATTTTGTTGGCTCATGAAATCTTAAAAGTGTGGCAAGTGGACTCAGAATGGCTGAGTCAGCTTTCACTTTCTAATTACGGCTCTGTGCTTTTTCACAGTTTTCATAGCTCCAGCTCGTTTGGATTAAACAGAGAACGACTGTGCGTAGCAATTTCACAATTTTCCAAAAACGTGCTGCGCCTCCTTAATTGGATTTAGGTCTGGGGTTTTGGCTGCGTGTTTTGGGTTGTTGTCACGCTGCAAGGAAAACCTCCACTCCTGTAAGAAGTCTTCAGCAACCTATTCCAACTTTTAACTGTACGTTTCAGCTGTAAGTCAGCTCCCACACACCTGATTCAAATAATTACACTGCAACATCCTCAGCATAGCAGCTAATTACATTTTCTGATGTGTGGCAGAGGGATGGAGTCCCAGACGAACAGGGTTATGGACCGCTGCCCTCATTGGTTTGTGGAAAATTGCAAACAGAACTTCTTATGACTTTGTTTCAACAATTACTTTCTTCTTTCCACTCTTCCATAAAGGCTAAATTGGCAGATTGCTGAACAGTTGTTGAGTTGACAGATGTTCCCTCTTCATCTGTAGATCTCTGCAGCTCCTCAGAAAGTGGTTATTCTATTGAATAACCACTTTGTTTTGTTTTTTTATTTTTTATTTCATTCTTTCAACTGTCTGCAGACTTTGTGCTTGGTGTCCTCACGGCTCACAGAATCTGAACATCACGCCTGAGTACACGGAAGCCTGAACTGCCGTGTTTTCTTCTTGCACAGTTTTTAATTTGTCCTTGTAGCTCCCTCAAAGGAAATCTTGACAAACTTCTTTAAACAGCTGCCAATGTTGATAAAAGTTGCCAGTCATCTCACCACAAATAGGCAGATTTCCTCTTTATTGTCTCTGAGGTGTTGGAGAAACTGTCAAAGACATTTCTTGCGCAAGCTGAAGCACTGCAATCAGGTTGAGCCGAGCCCTTTATTGGTGACCCCAAAAGAGCCAGCTCTCTGGAGCCGCTGGAACCCAGAAGTAGTTGCTTCAGCCAAGGGGAAGGCAAACAGAAGACTTTACAGCAGTGCAAACATTGTTAGGTAGAACCGAGAAACCAAGTTGAGTCATGGTTCCTGGTAGGTTTGAGGAATGGAGGTAATTCAAACACTCCCCTTTGTTTTGAAGTGTCACGCTCAAGCACTCATCTGTTATGTCTAGCATGCAAACATATGAAGAAGTATGGACCAAGAGAAAGCAATGACATGCATGTTTCCTTCTCTTGGGTATTCTCAAACCTTATTACACCTCCAATATAATTTCTATTACGCAGTCAACCAAAGTTTTGTGTTGTTTTCCCCTTTAATTGACATAATGTAACACGGGTTCAAAATGTCTATTTGCAAGTACACAAGTCTATTTGTTGCACTTGCATCATTCTAAAATCAGTCTAAAATGCACACAGCAGTTCAAAGTCCGGTTCCACGAGACTATTTAACAGAGGTTATTCAGACTGATAGCAAAAACAGACACAAGCTTCAGTGTACTGAAGAAGTTTATGATTAACAACCATGTTGTCCTGTGGTAATCACTGGCACAATCTGTGGTGTATGGTTAACCATGTCAGCATTTCGCCTCATTATTTTGTCTGTCAGTGAATGAGAAGCAGAACAGTTGTTGAGTAATTCTGCTATCAGACAGCGCAAGAGGAAATGAAATACAATTGATATACAAGCTTTTTTTGTCAATGGACCGGCATACCACAATAATAGGAGTGCATATTACTGGTAATGGAATATATATCCCATTAATAGGGCGAAGTTGGGAAGCAGTTCAGACTCCAGAAGACACTTCCCATGAGAAGGAGACCAGGGTTTTGTCTTGTCAGTCTCCTCACATTCATGTAGCTCATCCTAATAGCACAGCTGCAGAAGTTCATTGACTAAACACGGTAATTTCTCCAATCGCCTGCAGTTATGACTTCTGGAAACAGCTTTAAATCTCTGCTTTGTTTAAAAGGGACTGCACTCATTTATCGGTAAACACTACTTGAGCCTTTAGTTCAAAAGAAAAAAAACTTGATCGTGGTGTTTGCAAAGTGATCCTGAACTGGCATTTCCTATCTTGCTGTGAGAAATGTGAAGTATTTTCAGCCTTTTATTTGGCAACATTCCTCTTGTTTGGATTTGACCCCAGCTGAGGCGCTAATACTGCATTCCGTACGTGTGCGTGTGTTTGCACGTATGCACGCGTGTGAGAGCATTTGAAAAGAGAGCTTTAAATTGCTTAATTTGACGGGGAGGGATTTGTGTCACCCAGGCAGAAGCTTTCACCAAAACAGCAATTTTTGCTGGAAGTTAAGGACAAAAAGCATGGGGTGATTGTTTTACTGCCCTGCGACAGACTGGCGACCTGTCCAGGGTGAACCCCGCCTCTCGCCCGGAACGCAGCTGGAGATAGGCACCAGCAACTCCCGACCCCGTTAGGGAGAAGAGTGACGGAAAATGGATGGATGGATGGATGGATGATTGTTTTACAACTTAAACTGCCCGAAACAGAAATATTTTTCTTCATGTATTGGACCAAGAGGATAAAAGAAAAATATTGAGAAAAAAATATCGATATTTTGCAAGAGATTTTCTTGCTTTCACAAACAACTATTCATCAAGGAGTCCAACACAAATTTTCTTTATGCTGATTTGCCTGAGCAAACTATTCTGGTGCAGTCAAAACCTCTCCAAAACCAACAGTCTGATGGTATTTCACCTCTGCAGCGCTGCAGAACGAGGGCAGAGAGTGGGGAAGAGCCAAGTGCTGTGGTTTATCGCTGATCTTTCCCTCAAACAGATGCCAGAAGTGTTAGAGCGCGTATGTGTTTTTGAGAGTGTGCGGTGTTTACACTAGGATTGTGGGCTGCTTCCCGCTCCCTCTGATGATATTTTCATATCTATGCCTCACTTTTTTTTCTCCCTTCCCTCAGTTTAACTGTCAGTGTGTTGAGGCCAGCAACCAGTTGCTCACTGAGCTCCCTGCTGAAGCCTGAGTCAAGATATCCTCTTACACATTGTGGGGCTCAGGGGCCGCAGCAAACCCTTTTGGAGCACAGGCTTGCATGGTGGAACAAAGAGAAAAGCTGAAAAGTGATTTTGTTACTTACTAGAGACAGCGTATGAGGTTGTTTTGATGAGATTTAAAATATTTTTTTCCCACAATGACAGCTAGTACAATACAAAACTAAAATTGACTGAACAATTGGATATCCAAGTTCAAGCTAATGTTAGATTTTCTCTGATCCATGCAAGCCAAAATGACACAACAAGGCTGACATACGTACTCACACCCTCGCCAATATTTGGATAAAATGCACCGCTGCACGTTGTAGAGAAACCACACCCTTTTTTTAAGCCATCAGCAAGCTGGTAAGTTTCCCAGCAAATACCCAGCTTTGAGTAATTCCAGAAATTTTCAATGGAGTTGAGGTTTGGCTTTCCACCGGCTTATTACAAGCCTGCTTTATCCATTTCAAAGCCTCTTCTGATGAGTCTGGGATCACTGTTCTGTCGGGACACCCGATCATGTGCAGGTTTCACTTATCTGACACAAACTGTTTGCCTCAGTTTATCCTTTGGTTTGCACGTTCGTCTACAACAAACCATTAACCTCCAACGTTCAAGTCTAACAGACCCTTCAAACACCTTCAAGATTGACTGAAATTTCCCAAAACCCACACGGACAAGTTAAATGTCTTCTGGTTAAAACTGCACGGATTATGTCTTTCAACCTTAAGAGCAACTATGAAGGATGGTGGTGGAAGCATGATGCTGAGGTTCTGTTTTACACTGAGATTCATGACAACATATTTTGGGGAAAAACCTTATTCCCTCCATCACACCTGCACTTCACAACAGCAGCTTATGACGACTTTAGCTTCATTCTGAGAAGCAAACTATAGATATTTTGTGAGGGCTGACTCTGTGGGCGGCAATGCCCCCCGATGCCCACCCATGCCGCCGGGCCTGTGATTTTTGTCTGCAGACCAGCTTTGGAACTGCACTGAAATTTGACCAGAGCCCAATTATACAAGTCATATCACAGTGAACATGGTGGCATTTGCCGATGCCAGTGGAAACATCATCAGACTCCTACGTACTCTGACATATTGTGTATATTCTGTGGTCCACTCAGACTCTGCACACTGTTTGCATACCAATTGCGTACATTTCTCGTGACAAATTCCGTCATTCCCACAATCTCACCACTGTTGGTCCAGTATAAAGTGGCAGTCTGGCTGATGAACATCTTTGTGACTGGTCGTGCCGACTCTCAATCATCTCAGTTCCTTGTCATTCGACGCGAACACCAGTTTCTGCCAAACAGTTTACAGTGCAACACCATGCACACACCTGCGGCTGCAAAAATACCATGCATCTGTAGGTTTGGTCCAGGTTCTCCAGTTCAGCAAGGTGTAGTAAAGTAGGTTCTGATTATGTACAGTTTGGCTACAAAAAATTAAACTTAGATTTAGATTTCGTTTGTCAAGATTACATTTGACGTCCCATAACTTGATGATGATAGAGTTTTGGATTCTGTTATCCAGATGTTCCTTAGTCAGCAGGGTCGGGGTGAAAGGTAAAAAAGAGCCCTGGTTAACCAATGTCTGCAGTTCCTCAGAAAACATTCTACCATATGGTTCCCCAGCCCCACACAATAACTTGTGAGGACTGTACTCCATGGAAATTCCCTTAAAGTTAATCACAGAGGGAGAGAGAGGAGTTCCAAATACACCATCGGGAGGAGAAAAAACAAAACTCTTTTTGAATTGTAAAAACAAATAAACATGCTTGGGCTTATGGCGAGGCGCTTTCAAAACTCCACAGAGTGAATCTTTCCTGGCAGAGTCCCAGGGGAAGATGAAAGGCAATCCTCCTTTAAACACAGGCGTAGGAAAGTATCATTTATCCTTCCCCATTATGGCAGGCTGAAGCTGTTATGATCTGATAGCTCAGGTGGAGCTACCCCTCTCTTTGTTTCCGTAAGATTCACATACAAATACTTTGAGCCTCTTCTGTATGCTTTGGAGACAAAAAGCTCCATTATTGCTTGTCTGAACATGTCTGGAAAAGTTTAACAACCCCGGGGTTTTTTTTTAATTTTTTTTTTTACAAGTGACAAATTAATTTTCCGAAAAACAAAATCTTACAGTGATTTGTTTAAAACAAACTTTTGCACACTGACTCAGCTATATTTGTGCTTCTTGAAGAGACGATCAAAGAAAAACCGAGACGCTCATAGTTGTAGTTCATTGCTGTTTACGTTAACGGTTGTTGGGAATAGATGGACGTACCCTCTCCCTGCATCAGATGTTGTTAATTAAAGTCTTTGTTCTAAGGAGCGACATGACTCACAACATCTCACAACAGCCATGAAGGCCTCCTTAATATTTAATTAATAATACTCTCAGACTACTGGGTTCGTAGGATAAATTACTACTAATTCACAGTGGGGGGTGGATTTTAAAAAGCTTGTGTGAAGTCATTCAGGGGTGACTCACAAACCCAGCTTTTGTCTAACTTTTTTATTGTTATTTTTTTATTAGGTTGCTGAAGTATTTAGCGTCATTGCCTCTCAGCAGTAAGCTCCTGGTCCTGAATCCAAATTAAGGACTTTTTGTTTGGAGATTGCAGTTTCTCTCCCGGAACTGTGGTAAATGATACAGATAAATGAATGAATTTAAGTCATTATGAGATATCAAATTTTCAAACCCTAAGACTTTTGAAGACAGACAAAACCAGTAAAGCTCATGCTCTGTGGCTTAACATAATCACAAACCTATACTGAATGCAGGATGAGACTTTGATGAAAAAGTAAAGTTCTTAAGTCTAAATACCCAAAGAAAATCAGACTGTGAATGCCAATTTAACAAAGTATGTCCTGAAAATCATCCAACATAAAGTCATAACCACAAGGAGAAACATGAGATGTTGGTAATTGTTTGTGTCTCCTCAATCAGGGTTTAAGATGTTTGTGCGATATGTAATGTTGCTAACAGTATCAACATATATGAGATGGCCATGAAAAATGGTTTTGGAACTTCATCCTGCTGACATATCTAATAATGACCTATGGCTCACAATTCATTTCAAGCTTTCTGGCACGGGCAACCAAGTCAATGCATGGTGAAGTTGTTAAGAAAAACTTCATGTTCTTTTGTTTAAAAGACTCCATGATTCTGTTCAGTCCTAAGGAGTTCCCCAGAGCACATAAAGAGAAGCAAGTCCATAGTAATGCACCAAGTCATGGCGGCCAAGGACTCTCCAAAACGTTTTATTCAAAAGCATTGATGTTCCACTGCTTCCAGTCCAGAAATCAGCCGTGTTTCAGTCAGAGATGGATCACTGACATTTATTCAGTCACATTTACTTGGAAAACATTTGGGAAAAGTGTCCTTTTAGGAGTAGTTCTACAGAACTGTACTTTTCAGGTTTTCTTGAGTAATTTTAACTGACTACCTACTCCATATTTACCAAATTACCAGATTTTTTTTTACCAAGTGCTTTTAACTCTTATTTGAGTCATTTATTGAATGACTATTTTACTTGAGTCGCAATATGCTGAAGCAGCGCTACTCTTACTTGACCACATTATTTGGGGACCTCCGCCCACTTCTGGTCTCAGTTCACTTCAGCAACAAAAAACATAAATAAATGACAGTATATGGTTACTCTTGTGAACCCTTTTCTTTTTGATGACCATTTTGAAAAAGAACTTGTCAGCATGTAGATCTTTAGCAATCCACTTCTGGTTGTCATCGTCTTTGTTGTTTTACCAACATTTTGTTGTTTTAGCAGTGCTTGAGTTCGTATTGCAGTGCTCACCTGTGCTGCCTGGACTTTGCACTTGCTAATTATATTTATTAAATCATCAAATTTAAGTTGCTGCCTCACCTCTCTGCTTCTGGATCCGAACCTACAACTACAGCAAATCATGACGCTTACCATCTTCCTCACTGCTTTTGTTGACAAGATACACTTCAGTCATACAACCATTTTTATTTATTTTAAACTTTGTAATTACGTCCATAACTCTACAACTCTACAGTTTCTCAGTCATTAAGGACATAATGATCCTAAATGCTTAATTAGATCCAACTTGAGTTCAACAGCCTTCTAATTAAGCTCTTGGGATTGTGACAACTACAGATGTGGGCAATTGTAGAGAAGCAGCTATTTTCTTGTTGCGATTTCCTGTCTCATGCAGATCACTGCACACTACACATACATTCCTGGAATGGCAAGTTAACTCTTATCTGTTTTTAGAAGATTTGAAGTAAAAACAGCCTTCATGCCAAAGGACTTCAGTCCCTCAGCTGGTAGAGTCTCTTCTAATCCCTCCCATAAAGGAAGAAGAGTGAAATGTAGAAATGTTGCTCTGTGTCACGTGATTTTATATCCCTGCAAAAAGTTATGGATTGCTCATTGGATTGTCCAGAACGCTCTCAGTAACTTAGCATTAATACTGAAGTACAAATCATCCAAATGGTTTTGGTGTGTTTAATTGGTGGTGATTTTGCCATTGGTCAAGTTTTCTTCTCTTTTGAAATGTATTCAATATAAAGGTTAAATTTTTAGATGCAAGTACCAGAATTAATGAAGAATTCAGTTTTACCGTGGACGTTAGCTATTCAAGCATTAGATGAGCTTCATAAACCCTATTGAAAAGAAGCTATCATTGTTTTTATCGAAATACAAAGCTCATGAGATTATTGAAGGAGGACATCAAAGTACTTTTTGGAATTGGCCTTGTTTTATGTAACTGTTCTCCATACGTCCATCTGTCTTTTAGCCAGCTCTGCAGCCGCAACAGGCCTCCTATTCATACAGATAAGAGGCCAGTGTAATTGCTGTGCGGCCGTTGAGTCACGGAACGGCTGCTGATGTTCTGCCAGCACACAATCAAGATCTCTGCTCCAGATTATTGCGCTGTAAACAAACCGGTGAAGGTCTTTCCTTGAGCAAACTGTGTGACATGTTTCAAGCTTCAGAGCTTCAGTCTGATGGTGCGTTTCATTTTGCATCGTGTGTGTGTGTTTTCTTTGCTGGTTCTCTGTTCCCTGCTCAGTGGGGAAACGGTTAGTTGTGCCGTTTCACCCAGTAAAGCGGCTGAAACCATATGTTTTGCTGGTATGAGAGGAGGACATTTCAGATGAAGAGAGCAAAACGTTTCTTTAACAGATTTTAAATTAACATGTGAAACATAAAGTCATTCAACTACATGGAAATGTTTTAATCATCTGTAATACAATTAGATATTGGACTACGATGCAATGACCTCGGGGGTTGCAAATGAAAAATGTTTTTCTCGAACAGAAAATGCCAATGTGTTTCTCAACAACGTCCACAGACAAATATTTTCCCTGCTTTTTCGGTTTCTTTGCGGATGTTTTTCATTTTCATTTTCATTTTCCTCTAAATTTGCAAGATAAGAACAGCATGCACTTAATTATCAAGTGATAAATCTCAGCTATTTACTGATACTAAACAAGTTAAAAAACAACTTTAACAGCAACAACAAGTACTTGACATGCTTTCTTGGCATGAAAATACGTTATGTGGACAAAACTGCAAGCAGCCTGTGCAGCTTTCAGGCCACTCAGGTCATTCTCTGATAAAATATGTAACAAGAGAAGAAGAAGTAGTTCTTTGTGAGCATGTGGGAGCCAGGGTTGTAAAAGAAACAAACGAAATGGTGGCATGCAGGTAAATGGCACATGAGATAAACTACGTGAAAGTTTATTCTTTAATCAGATGCCTCTATGTTTCATTGGATAGTTAAAGAATGTGGTCATAGAAAATCATATTTTGCAAAGACGCTAAGATGTCAAGACGTATAATTCTGCTGAATTGCTATGGTTATTTTATTCTGTAGAGTTTTGTTTGGACCAACCTAATATTATATTCCAATGTCTCACATATCCACATTGGGTTCAAGCATTGAAGCGTCGGTTCTCAACTTGCCGAGTGAAGCTAGAGTACATATTTAATCTGAAGGATATTTTGGGATGGTAAAGGGAATATTGCAGGAACTGTCCCCATCAGCAGAAAATTGTTTTTTTTGGTGGTTTTGTGCCAGACCATGATGTATTTCTATCCTTAACCAAGTCCTTTTTGGAAACAGCTATAGTTATATACCTGTAATTGAAAATAATTTAGTGGTAGAGCAAAGAATTCCAAAGTTAGTTTTCAACTTGAACTGTGGCTTTTGGTGCAGCTATAGTGAGTGTCCTGCTTGACCTTTGTGCTGAGTCTGTGCTGTTGATAAATGAGCATTGCAAGGCGATCGTTCCTGTTGGCGTTTGCTTCTTGGTTTGGCCTTTACATAGATTAGAGCAGCAGAAAATCTGGCAGGGTGCAACCTCAAAGCAGACTCTGTACTTTGAAAAGTCACAGCCAACCGTGTTGAAGGACAACACAGTGCTGCTGATACAGTGATGATGAGGTGGATGGCATTAGATAATTCTGTACAAATGAAAATCCTTTTATAACATTTGAAATTGCTGAAGAAAAAATTTTCATATCTCGGTCTTCTTTTGGGGTTTCCAAAGTCGACCATGACTGGTTTGCATAAATGCAATAATGGCAACAACTGGGCAGGAAATGGAAAATGAAGCGACAAGGACAAGATTCTATTCATTTGATTTACTAAGAGAAAATAATCTTTTCAAGTCAATGTGGTTCTTTTTAATAACATAAATACCACCACTCCTTGTTAAATCATGAGTTAACTGTTAACACGTTTTTAGCAAACTATGATCGTGACCTGTAAAGTCACGAAATCGCTTAAATAGTCTGAACTTTCTGTTGATTTCCTTTCATAATTGCTTCACTGTGGTTGTTCTGGCCTGATGCTCAGTTTCTCTTGTCTTCTTGTTTCTTAGCAAGCTCCTTTGATAAATTTTCAGTCGCAACGTGACATGTCTATTTATGCAACAAATCAAACCTGTCTGACAAAATTATGTTTGCAAAAAGAAACCCATTTTGTCCCACATGACCAAGAAAAGATAAGAAACAAAGTCATTAATATATGTAGACGTGAAAGTGGTCATAAAACTATAAGAAAGAGATCGGGCCAAAACGGCTTCCCTGGGAGAGTTTTAAAGACGAAAACTGTGCTTTTTCACTGAACTGTATGCTGCCTATACAAACATTATTCAACAGCTAAAAAGGTACAATTCTAAATAATCTTTTGTTTTGGGATATGTGGTGCAAACACTCCCAAAATTATTCATTTTCTAGGTTTTATTTTCAAAACTGTTGCAAAAATCCCCGCAATAATGCGAGTACAAGTCTGCCAGAGTAAAGTTGAGGGTTTCACAAGATTATGTGCAGCAAATTAATTACAGCATGGCTGTTGGTGGTTTTGCCAACACCCAGCTGGTTGTTGCATCATTTTAACATTCCTGTCTGGAACACAGTCAGAGAGAAAAAAAAAAAAAACTCTTAATGTCATGCAGTCCCTTTGGGAATCCCAGAAACTCTGTTGGAGCCTCCCTGTGGTTTTCCCGAGGTCATTTGGTTTTTTTAGTCTTATTGCTATGTTTTTTTTCACAGAGTGCATCTATGTCGGCTGAGATATAAATTATAATTCAACAACAAACAGTGAGGCTCATTAGGTAGAGCCTCACTGTTTTATGCCATAAATTGACCATATTTACAATTTTCAAATCAGAACCTTTTAGCGCACACTCTTCTAATAATTTTACAAACCTCATGCTGATAAGAACACACACCACTAAATACTACATGGCACAACCTTTGTGTTCATGCACATCAATTCAGCCAAGAATCTAGAAGATATACTTAATTTCTTTAAACAACAGCAACAAAAAAACCCCTAAAAAGTGCAGAGATATTCAGTTGTCCGAATCAATGCTTTGTAGAAGCAAGTTTTGCTTGCAGTTTTTTTTTTTTTGTCTATGTCTCCACCATCTTTACCCATCTGTAGCCTGAAATGCTTACTTACTGCAATTGTACTTTTTTCTGATTTGCAGAACAGTTTAAGCTCGATCAGACTGGATGGAGCTCATCTGTGAACGCAAGTTACCCAACTACTTCACATTTCTGAACACATTTGAGCTCTTCTATCAGAAAAAAAACAACAACTGAATTTACTGAAGTGTCACCCGAGGGTGAAAATGTTTTTACACAACCCTCCACACTCCAAGGCTTTTTGCTCTCTCTCCTCCACCGGGTCTCGAAGTGCCGGTGCAAAAATGTAGGAACACTGTTTATCCTTTACTCTCCCTCGTGACCTTTGACGTTTTGCCATTATTAGCAGGGATGTAGCTGTCATCAGTAAATCCAGCTTTGTGTCCTCAACGTTTAATGGTCAAACAAGGAGCTCAGCATTCTTGGGAGTGTGGGTGTCAGTTCCTGGATAATTTAGCCATCCCTCCTGCTCGCTCGCCTTTGTTTGCGTGATTTGTTTGGTCAGATGAAAACAGGCCAGTCTTGCCTTTGTCCTGTAACCAGAGAACATTTTGGATGACTGAATCTTTGGAGCCTGAAGTGTCATATAAATACAGTAACAAAGAGTACATTTGCAAAATTTGGATACAACAATGGCATTCAAATTACGAGACCCTGCTTGGTGTCATTTGTTGGAAATTTTATCTTCTCTGTGTTACAAATAATCAAAAGTCACAACATGTCAATCACTGTAACATCATCATTTACACGAAATTACCTGTGCTGTCACACAAAGTGGGTTTTCCCCTTTTTCTTTTCAAGCAACAAACATTTTATCAGTTTCAGTCAGCATTCCTGACTGTGCGTTTCTCACATGCTCTTTAATCTGATAAAGTGTGGATGAAACCAGATAAAAAGGATTAAGCGTGATCAAATTACTCTGTGTTTCTTCTTCAAACTCTCTCCTGGCTCCGAGACCAGGATTTGTGAGAGACCACCAGTGCAGATTTAGAGCTCAATGAAAGTTGTGGGAGGTATGTGACATTTCTGCTCAGAACACTGAAGGTCTGTGGTTTAATTGCAAAAAAACCCCCAAAAAACACGCACACATAAAGCAGCCTCTTAGCTCAGCATGAGAAAATAGAAAAAAAAAATAGGTGGAAATAAATAACCAGCGATATCAGAAAAAACAGGATGAAATTAAACCAACGTGCATAACCACGAACATATATATAAACACTCATTAAATGCTAAACTATTTCAGACATAATTAATGTATTTCCCTTCATATCCACAAACAGAGGAGCTGAAGTATCGTGCTGTGATGTGACACCCTGCCTGCAGGCAAACAAAGTAGCTACAGAGGTTTAAATATGAGCAGATTTAATAAGTGTTGATTTCATAAAAAAAACACACCAGTCAACAAGTTAGAGACTGGCCCAACTCACTGTTGTAAAAAAATAAAATAAAATAAAGGAAAAAGAAAAGAAAAAAAGAGATTGAAAGCTGCTTGCATTTCACAAAACGAATCTCTAAAATGAACACGTTCCATCATCTATTTGTAATTAAGCATGTCTTAGGCATTAAGTATATATGACTCATTTTATTTATAGGTGGCATTGAAATAAACAGGGCAGTAATATGATGAGATAAAGCATCATTTGATTACAGCATTCCTTACACAATAAATCCCAACGCTCTGTCACGCAATGTGGCGAAGGTGGTGAGTAATTACCTTTATTCAAGTCCAAAACAAGCTTTTTTCTCCTCTTTCATCTGAACAGTCACTGAAGCATGTGGTCTGCTGTTTTCTCTGTTGTTGCCTCAAGATTATCTCTTTAGTAGCTTAAGTCGGAATAACACTCAAACTGACAGGCAAATGAGCACATTAATCAAAATAGATTGCACACTGATGGGCTGCAAATGCAGTTTAGTCATGCTACATAAATTAAAAAAAAAAAAATTCAGGCTAACCTTCCACTTCAAGTAGAGTACAAACATTGCTGGTCCGCGCTGTTTGCCGGTGTGTAGTCATATAATTTCATCAGAACTACACAGGTGGCATTTAGTGGATGTCAGATGTAGCCTAAAGGTAAAGAAATAACAGAGTAATTTACAACATGCTGCATAAAAAGGCATCCATAAAAACAGCGTGAAGTACCTGGAGGAAAATCACCACCGTCCATGTTGTTCCTGCAAGGAAACTGTGGCAGGAAAAGTGGAGAGATTGTGGAGAGAGTTTCCATAAGTACAACCTTTGGGTTGTCGTCACTTGGAATAAGTGGGGATGAGTTTGACGCATGAGAGGTGTATCAGGCGTTTGCTGCAGAACAGCTGAATGAAACACATCAGATAATGATGTGGTGGGGTTTTCTACGCACTGCACGACGCAGCATTCACGGCTATGAAAACCAGCCACTGACTTGTTCCTACGACTTGTCATGCTTTGCCTTGACGTTTACATCACCGAGCGTCCATGAGTTGTGCATGTAACTATTTTGAAGTTGTTGTATTCTGCTGCAGACTGAGAATGTGTTCAGAGAAGGGAAGATGTGGGACATCAAAGCATAGGTTTTGTTTTTCTGTCAAAACAAGACAGAAAAAACTGTCTTGTTTTGTAACCTTCTCTATTACCTTGAGAAGGTTACTTTACTGTCACAGTGTTTTTACAGGTAAAAAAAAAAAAAAATTCCACCAATGCAGCTCATTCAAAATGCCTCCATCAGAGTCCTGACGAATACCTCAAAAATGGATCCTATCACACCATCTCTTAAATTGACAAGAACTAAACAAGGTGAGGCAGTGTTTAGTTTCGGCACGCATCGGCTCCCGACCATCTTCCCGAAGACATGAGGTGTGCAGAAATGGTTGGGTACTTTAAAGTAGGAATGATAATGCCAAAGTGACAGTCCATGGTTATGTGGAGAAAGGTTTTTAATTAATTAATCCCATTCACAGCGAATGTTTTATTTATGCTGTATTAACATTGCATTTAAATCTGGTTCTTGAGGCTGGATGTACTGCAACTTTCAGACGTGTTTCTGCTTCAGCATGCCTCAGTGAAATACTGAGGTCATTGGCTAGACTGTGGAGAACTTACCTGCATAAATGTAACTGAGCCATTTGATTCTGGTGTGTTGTGCCAGGGACACATCCAAAAGTTTCAGGACACCGACCTTCCTCTTCCATCTTTATTTGCAGAAAATAGCCAAAAGTAGGTGCAGAAAGTGACACAGAACATCAAACCAGGGTATTTGTCAATTTGTAGCTGGGCTATTGTCATAATGAGGTCTAAAAAAAATTACCTTCAAAGCCTTCAAATGATCTGAGGAAAATTTTTGTGATGATATCTAAAACTTAAACTTTGTTTTTACATGTAAAGCCATGAATAGTCTGGCTCAATCTTATCTTAACGGCTTCATCGTTCCTTTTATTTCCAGCACAGCACTTCACTCCCAGACTGCAGGTTTTATTTGTGGTTCCTGTAGCTTCCAGAACGGGAGGCAGGTCTCAAAATTATCAGGCTGTTCTCCAGTGGAGCCAACTCCCAGACTTTATCTGTGAGCCAGACACCCTGTCTATTTTTAAGACTAAGGCTGAAACTATGTTTTAGCTAAGTTTGGGTGGTCTCAGCTTAGGACCAGTTTTCGCAGTTTAATTTTTCCAGTTTGTTCTCCATTAACAGTTGGGACTATTTTTGAGTTAATTGCAACTTCAGGTCCCACATTGTTCCATGTATTTTCCTGCCTGTTTAGTTTTAAATTGGACTAGGCAAATTACAGATACTTGAGGTTTTTTCCAATTAAAGGAGAATTTATTTTGGCTCCTCGGTCACCCTGTGTTTTCTCAGGATGAAGGTCCAAATCAGAGTGAAGATTGGGTGCAATTGGTTGGCTTGTGATTTTTTTTGTAAAAGCTGCTGACTGACTGCACTGCATTAAAACTGGATCAAATTTGCATTTGACATAACTTTATAGAAATGTTGAAATGAACTGGATTAAACTTGAGATTATGTCTGTTGTGAAGTAGGATAGCATACAAAGTTGAATTGAGTTTTACTGAATTACGTTTTAGAGCAGATTGTTACGGTCTGCAGGACCGACCAAACAATGTACAGTACTAGGTTTAAAGCAAATTCTCTAATTATGGTAAAACTGAGCCCTTCACCGTAATTACATATTTGTGACAGGTATAAAAACTTAAGTTTAATGTTTTAACAATCAACAAAAAAATTCAGCTGTGGCCTTAAATCAAACAGCAGCAGAAATGACAAAATTAGAATAAAAATGAATATTTAGTTTGTACACAAATGCTGCTGTTGTAGCTCTTTACTGTGTACAATCTGATGCAGCAGGAGTTCCTAAATAGTTGGAACATTTTCTTATATCTCATATATACATTATATTGAACAGAAAGTATGCAAGGCTTGGCGACTTGCAGTGTTTATAACACACTTCATGCACTGTACTTCACTAAAAAGTAAATGCAAAAGGACAATTAAATATGACTTTGTATAATTCGTGGGAAAAACATTCATTTGTGATACCAAGATTTTTATTTAAAATGCGCCACTCTGGACCATTTTATTTATTTAAACAGCTAAAACGTTGGTAAACTAGAAAATTTGTTCTATAGATTGTCAAAGCATATAATAAATTAAAATAAATTAGTTTCTGTTTGGAGAAAGTGATCTCCATTGATTCTTTTGCCAAAAAAACCAACAAAAAAACAAAATTCAAATTTATGGAGGCTGGTGCTTTCACGGCATAAATATGCATGGGAGGTCAGCACCTCTCTCCATCATCTGCTGTAAAAATCAGAAGTCAAAGTTCAAGAAATGCATTGCCTAATTTTAGTTCAGCATGCTGCAGAGCTGTGTCGCTTTTATCTTAGGCCCCTGCTTCAGCTGTCATCTTCAGTATGCAGCACTGGATGTCTTCACCGGGGCCTCACTCACTTTTCAAGTCTTTCTTTAATCGGCTCATGAAAGACGACTCCTGCAATAACAATAACAACAATAATAAAAAAACAAATTTAGGCAGACAGGAATTGTTTTACCTCAAGGACAAAAGTTTATGTGAAAGCCTGGGTTTTAGATAAGTAGACAGTGCAGGATGGTTCAATGTAGAAAAACCTTGATTCAGGGCCTTGCAAAAGTTCCTTTTTCATTTTTTGCTTTTCGTAACATTACAACCACAGAGTTATTTGGAGGTACAAGAGAAAATTCTACATTGTGCTCAAAGTGTTTTAAAAAACAAAACTTGAAAAGTGTGGCATCAACCCTGATTCAAGACTTTGTTGCCATGTTTGCCTGATTGACTGCAGGTTTTGGGGGATATTTTTCTACTAGGTTTGCACATCAAGAGGCAAAAAACTAATTCTTTCCAAAATGGCTAGGTCTTAGTCAAATTTGATGAGGAGAATCTGTGAACAAACCCATGAGAAACATGAATCCTTCAGGGATATTAAATATGTTCTACATTGAGTTGGTCTGTCTCATAACAATTAAAAGAAAAAAATATATAAATGGTCCTTTGAATACTTCTGCAAGAAACAAAGTTTCAGAGCCAGGTTGTCAGTGATGAGTTAATCTATGAAATACATCAAAGTTCAAATACATCAAAGAAGTTATGATTTTAGCTCTTCAATAGAAAAAAGAAATCATGACTACAGGGGCAAAAAAGAGAAGATTAAATACGCAACAGTTCACCAGTTTGTTTTCGCCAATGACAAGATTAAATTTGAAGTCTTTTCTGTCACAGCTGAACTCAAACATTTTTTTGTTTCTGTCTTTCATGTAATCTGTCTGAAACATTTCATGCTTGCTTTCAAAGTGAAAGATTTAGATTTGCCAGGAAACTCAATTATATGGGATTATGGGAGCAAATTGATCTCTTAAAGCTGAAATGACAAACCAGACGTGGCGAAAGTGCAGCACATTCCTGATTATAAATGTTGTCGGAGCGCTCACTGTGCTCAGTAAAACACACAAAACACAACTAAGAATTCATTTGATGTTACTTTACACAGAAACCATAATTTGTCTGAAAACCTACAGACATATTTACATTTTTTCTTCTTCTCTGCCTCATTGAACAAAATATATCTTTACATTTGCATGTGACGAGAGTCTGTGTTTGCCTGTGTGTGTGTGTGCGCGTGTGTTTGTGTGTGTTTGAGTGACTTCATCCTGTTACAGAGGAAAACAGACTCTCTTCATTATAGTTTCCCAATCAAATCCTCATTCACTGATCAAATCTGTCAGCACATGCTAGCTTTGATTTCTGCTGGTGTGAGTGAAGACTTAAAGTTTTTCACAGCCTTTTGTAAGCCATCAGGGAAAAGTGGGAGAATGCTTATGGTGTTTTTTTTTTAATCATGTTGGCACTATGCAATCTTCCTTTCATACACCATAACAGGTGGGCAGAATTAGGAATTACAATTCAAGTTGTAAAGCAATTATGTCTGTTTATTGCCAATGAACTTTGTAATCAAGTAGAACTTTAAGATCTTGAAAATGCTCATAAACTCTTATCTTAATCTTGATTAAAAGTGTGTGTTGTCAGTGTTCTGTGTGTGTTTAGACTAGTTGAGCGATGGCAGATTTCACAAGAGTAAGAGAGGCGTTTTATTGTTTTATTGGATGTAAACAGTAACAGTTTTTGTTCATTTATTCTCGCGTTACTGTAGCATCGAGACTATAACTTGGTTTCCCTCGAACAACATAAACACAGTGATTCTGACTACTACAAAACTTGAAACATATAAAAGCGTAGTTTGGGGATGTCATGCGTTTCTGCAAATAGATGTCCCTGAAAGTTTCACACTGGAACTATAAAGCGCCCATCTAGTGCGAAAATGTTCTTATTTGTTTTCTGGCAAAGGGTGAGGAGAAAAAATTAATTTTATTACTGGGGTTTGTATTTAGGATTGCCTGGCTGGAGGATAGGAAGAGTTGGATATTTATGAGTGTTTTTTTAATTTTTTTTTTATATCCCATGCAAAAATCCTCCCTACTGTTTCCTGCGCCTCCACTATTTTTTGAATGTTGCTGAACTGAGTGATTTCTAGAACAAACACATCTCAGGAAAAAGCAGTCAGCGCCCTGAGTGATTTGGAAAAATGTCAATAATTTGGTGTTCGTTGAGACTGACGACTGTATCACACAGCGTCTCTCACACTGCTTTCTCTATGCAGCCAAATTGAACAAAATAATTGGTATAAAGCAAAAAAATAAATAAAAACAAAAAGGGACTAATCCTACCTCTGTCATTGAGTCTTCAAGCTGCTTCAGCTCCTCATAATGGTCTCGAGAGTCTCTCAAAGGTTGAACCATGATTTCTTCAATCTGAGGGAATAGCTAGTCAAAATAGACATATAGACATATTTAAATTATATTATATATTTTATATTTAGAGTAAATAAGATGTTTTTTTAGAAAAGAGAGTGCTGTATCAGCAATTCACATTTGTCCAGTACCTTCATGACTGTCTCAAACATGGGGATGAGGACAAACTTGATGAATCCAATCTGAGCCGTGGGTTTGGTAACTTTGTCTCTGTCCATGAAGGGAGCTACTGGAAGACCCTCTGACTTCTCCCTGTCACTCTTCAAACCAAAGAGATCGCCGCACCAGTATATTATCGTGTTAAGACTAGATCGCTCTGGTCAAAGGAAATTCCCGAGGAGCTCAAGTCACCTGCATGAAGTACTCCTCCAGTAAACAGTCCACCCACGGCTCAGCAACCTCAGTTGGCCTCACCTCGTTGGAAATATCACAGCACTTGATCAACACCTTCTGCAACTAAAATAATAAACAGAAGCCTGTTCAAACTCAAATTCAACATGTCCAAGAGCTGAGGACTAAAACAAATGGAGCTGTGAAAATAATCTGTTTTGCTTGTATTTCTGGTTTTAATTTCTCATTCATCAGAAATGCGTCGTGTGAGACTTTGGCTCATTGCAATACATTTCGTCACAAAAGGCCTGATCCATAAGGCTAGCAGTAGAGTAACATAAACGGATGGGGATTTTGTCTGTGAAAATGTTGACATACACACATTACGTGGTCCTCGTTGCTAAAGTCAAAGTTGTCCAGTTTCTGCTTGAAGCCTTCAAGAATCTCACCGTGCCTGGCCATGTCAGTGGCCAGAATAAGGGTGATAATAGCCTGAAAACATGAAAAGAAAGTCAAAATGTTTTTATCATTATTTAGATTTGAAATCAACATACACTAGCATTCAAAACTAGTCATAGCTCTTAAATGTTGTCAAATTCTGTCACTTTACAACCACAGGCTTGATTGAATCGTGACCGATCTGCAGAAGAGCAGAAGTTTGAAGTGAAAGAAAAGGCATACAAGGTTTACAGAATTGGTATGTACTGAATATTTAGCTCATTTTGCTTTGGTACAAGACAATACATGTTGTACCAAAGTGTGCTAATGTGCTCATCATGGATTGTCCATGATGGACTCCATGTTCAAGCATAAGGTGTCCAAATGTGCTCCAGGCACCAGGACATCCTTGGCTGCACTTTGTTGATAGACTTTGTTGTCTTCTCGTCTGATCTGCGGCTGCATGTCTTGGACACTTGGGAGAAGAAAGGGGTGAAGCTGTCCACTCATCACTTCTGTGGTGAGTGGACTTCAGTGATGGAAGATGATGCCCAGAGGATGGATTAAAAGCAAGCATGCAACATATTTGCTGATTTCTCGTGAAATCAGAACCAGAATGATACATCGATGTGACAGCGGTGCAAAAGATTCAAGACAAACTCAGCACGACCAACGTCTCACCTGTCGAATCCTTTTAAATGCCTCCGGATCAACATTTGCAAAGATGTTGCACTCAGGAAGCGAAAGGATCTGAAAGGCCACAGCACAATGATGGTTCTCCAGCGGGGAGATGTCGTTGTAGCGCACTGCCAGCTCTGTGCGAGCGTTGATTTGGTATCTGATGTGACATAGTAGAATGGATCTGAGATGGTCGGATAGTGAGTTCTCGTGAGGCTTTTCTGATAAGGTTCTCACCTGCATGAAACTCAGACACAAACGTATCAACATGATTTGCTCAGTGGGAATGTTTTCATACCTGAATTCTCTCCAGGCTGAACTAGTTTCACAGATCATCAACAACATTGTTGTGCAGAGTATATCAAAACATAACGGGGGTCAGCAGGCTTCTCCAGTGCTGCATATGTCAACAGTGCTACAGACATGGGAGTGAGTCTTACGTGTTGTTGTAGCCGGGGTGGTCCAGGTCATGACACACCGCTGTTGTCATTAAGATTCCCAGATCTGTGAGGGTCAGCTTCCCCTGCAGGATGACGAGAGATGAAACAAGCCTGTTGCCTGGAAATTTACTGGAAATACTGTCTTTAATTAAATAATCTTATGTCTGGTTTTAGTAAATAAGACTGAGATATATTCAGTGCTTCATACCTCTTTAATTTTTTTTACATGTTTTGCCACAATGAAACAACAAGCTTCAATTTTGCATGCATCCTACTTAGTTAAAGTTCAAGACGTATGAATAATTTTGAAAGGCCCAGAACAAATATGTACCATACCTGCAGGTTGCAAAGGTGAATCATGCCGTACATCATCTGACTAACACAGAAGCAGTGACGAAAGTTGTGGAAAGGATTGTTGCGATAGTTTTCTTGTATTGCCAGCTAAAAAAATACAGTACACACACCGTTTTTGTGTTACAGAACATCAAATTAATCTGTGTTTCGAACAGAAATACGTAGATCAATGTGCGTCTGCTTTATTTACCAGCCAGCGTTTGAGTATGATGGGGTTCATGTTAAACTCCTTTACCAATCCCAAGTCGTGGTACATAAACTCCAGACAACTCAACATCTGTCACCACAAATGGAGAAAAAAAAAAAACAGTCATCTTTCTTGGAAGTGAGAGGAATAACATTAAACTGCAATGATGGAAATCACCAAACCTCATTATGTTCCCAGTGCCAAACATCAAACGTTGGCTTCTTCAGTGCCTCAATGGTCTCCTGAGAAAGTGTGTACTGAATGTGGCAGATAAATGAACACGGTCAGAAAATCCACGCACACCTTTTGTGAACGTCAGAGGCTGCGTCGTGGAGAAAAATACCTTTGGGTAAGTGGGGACGTCTCTTCTTGGTGTGACCTTCTTTCCATCTTCCGAGAAATTGAATTTGCACGAACAGCTTACCCTGAGGTCAGAAGTAGACAAAGTAAATCAATCTTTTATTGTTGTTGCTGTTTTAATGAACTCGGTGTGATGCCATGTTTGAAGTCTCACCTACTTCCACCTCTTGAAGTCATCTCATCTCGAAGTTTCTTCAGGTCGTTTTTACATTTTTCGATTTCGACCACTTTCAAACCCTCCACTGAAACAGGGCGGACGATACGTTTGAGTTCCCTATCACAGTTTTGTGGATGCTTCTCTTTTTTTTGTTGATCACTCACTTTCCACTCTCTTTTCCAACGCCGCCAACCTGTTGGTGACCTCGGACTTCAGCTCACTGATGCGAAAGGCCCTGCCTCAGACAGTTAAGAACAAATGAGTGATCAGCCTTAGTTTACCTCTGAGGCGCTGTCGCGGTTTCAACAACGTTTTGCAAAGTGGCGATGGGAAAGCGTCAGATATGACAAAAGATGAAGGCGTTACCTGGTGAACTGCTCTGCCACCTGAGACAGCACGCTCTGAAACATGTCCTCCCTGTCTGTGGTGTGAATAAACATCTGATGAGCCACTGAACACCAGCTCAATAATTTCCCAAACAGTTTTCTTAAATTATTTACCTTGCGGCTGGTCAGTAGATAGTGGGACAATTTTGTATAGAAAACTGTTAAGAAATCAGATGTGAATACTTTAGTTCGATTTGTCTCTCCCTTTTCGCATCATCTCTGACTTTGAAGTTCATGTAGTGCTCATAAAGAGCTGATGAATCCATCAAAGGATGCAACCGCATCTTAAAAGGGCGGTATTATGTATTTTCTAGGAACATTGTGTTTTATAGGACAATCAAGTAACTATTTTGCCTTCAGTTGTTATAAAAATGCTGGCTGTACAATTATGACTTAAAAGAGTTTTGACTTTACAACTTGACGCCTTGAAATAGGGTCTTTGTCTCTTTAAGAAGCTCCTGCTCTTTCCAACACATCGTCACAACAATGTTAGCTCATTATCCCATCTACAACTATTTCCACAGAATGTCGGGTAAGTTACTTTGGAGAGTTGGTGGGCATTGTGGCATCAATAGAGACCATGGCACCTTCTGGATTTACAACCTTAATGGCAGAGTTCCTGTTGAAAGACAATGACATTTGAAGAAAAATGTGAGAATTACATGCAATGCCTGACAAAAATGTTCATCACCCCTTGTGTTTTATATTTTTTATATTTTGCCGCATTAAAACCACAAACTTCAGTTTGGCATTTCTTACCACCATCAATCTGAATAGTTTGGTGGGCATTTTGTTTTACTCAGCCTCTCGAGTTTATGGTTATAATACAAAACAATTTGAAAAACTTTACATTGTGTGCAAACTTTTGCAAGTGTATGCTGCCATACAAAAAGACAAAAAGGTAACATTAACTTGAGAGAAAGCAACAAAGCTCACATTTGTCATAAATCCTCAGTTTTGATCTGTACAGTATGTCAACATTTTGCTGCAGAATAGAACAGAATATTATCTAAATTGTCCCAAAGTATGAAAAAGTTTATGCACTTTTTGTATATTTACTTGGTATTTCCTTATTTTGGAATGTGAAAGCAAACCAAACAACAAACCTGGGAAGGTTGGATGAGGAACACAGAAGCTCCTTGATGTCACTCGGACTACAGTGCCGACTGAAAACTACCTGAAATGTCGCAATTCAACAAAGTCAGATCAGGAGAGTGCATGACAAGCGATTTGCATTCATGTTACACAAATTCATAACACCAAGGTCATACAATTTATTGTGTTTTTTTTTCAATATCTAAAAAAACATCTAAGAAAGTGAAATGGGTATTGGAATGAGCTAAAGGCAACGTTGCTGTGTGGGAACACTTTGACAGAAAACAACAGCTGGAGTGTGAGATTTCCTGGAGCCCTTAAAGATGTCACATGCAAACAAATCAGCCTAGTTTACAAGAGTAAGTCAGCACTTGCAGGCTGTGTAATTGGAGGAATGAACAATGATTTACAGCAAAGATCCAGAAAACTGTAGTTTTCATGGGAGCAGGGGCATTAGCCCCAGCTGTCAGGCAGAAAAACAAAAACATCACAGTCCAGATCATGGGCTTGAAGCTCCTGTGGAGACATGTGTCATAGCCAGACCTCCACTTAAAAAGCGTTTTACATCACTAGATGTAAGCACTAGCACTAGATGCTTCTGCTTGTTATTATTTTGAACTATGATATGTCAAACCTGAGCCAGAAACTGTGTAACTGCTTATAGAAGGCTGAATTGGATTTATTTAAGCATTATTCAAGATTTATGCCGAACCAATTAACATTTAGAGCAACACCTTTAAGGGTCACTGACATCCTTCAGTGTCTAATTTTAGATCCTCGTTATGGTTCTTGAATCCTCTGGGATAATTGCTGTAATTGCTCTTGAACAGGTAACTTATGGTTTGAGGTTTTGTTTATCATAGTTTGTTTTCATGTTTATTTTGCCGTAAACTCCCTTTCCAGAAAGATTGGTAATCTTTCTTTCATGTGATTAAGAATGAATTCATTTCATTTGAAATAACCGAGCTACAATTTGCCAACAAACTCAAAGATAGGACAGAGATGAGAGAAAAAAATACCCAAACAGCAATATTTGGGAAATAAATCAAGAACTCTGTTGTTTAATTTTTATTCTGTTATGTTGCTTATGTTAGCTAGTGCGAATAAATAAGAAAAAAAGATCCTGTGACACGTAACAGGTCAAATATATAATGACATTTCAAACATGATAGACATATTTTCAAAAATATTTTATTTGTTGTCTATAGACATTTATTCTTATTGATCTTGTTGGTATTTGTTCTTGCTATTGCAGTTTCTGCTATGATATTTGCTGTTCAAGCTTTTTGCCTCTCTCTCTGGTGCTCATTTTTGCAGGCATAACAAAATAATAAATCCATAAATAAGCTTGTGAACTGCAAAGGGTTTGAGTAAAAAAGTTTTAGTCTTTTCAGTGGTGAAATGATTTCAGTGGTGACAAGAACTTTTAATGCTCTTTAATGTGTTTTTTTTCTTTCTATGCTCCCTGACAATTTCATTCACGCATAATCCAGTCTGTGCATATTTAAGTGTGGATCCATTTGATATATATTTATCAAGTCCAATACTTCAAGCTCTTCATTTGAAGATGCACGATTAGTCTCACCTTCTGCACCTTCCCATCAACATCCAGGTAAATGTTTCTGGGGGGAAAGGATGAGGAACTGGACCCCATGGCGCTGTTTTCTTGTCTCCTTTGCTAAACACCTGAAGAGGTTTCGCTTTGGAGACCCAATTAACAACCCTGAAGAGTCAAAATCTCTGTTCTGCTTCTCAGGATCTGCTGGAAATAGGTTGATTTTTATTTTTTTTTGTATGCTTTGCACAGGTAATTAGCTATTCAAGCAAGAAATACAGATACAAAAAAAAAAAATCAAGCAATAACAACTTAAGTCGTATTTGTAACAGCTCGAGAACTTTCAATGAGACGATAGATGTAAGAAATCGATAAAACAAAAGTAATAGATACAACGCTGGAAAAAAAAAAAAATCAGTGCATGTATTGAACTCACGGCGTCAGTGATCCTCCTTCTCCCCAATGGAGACTGGAAACAAAGTCCCAGGTGCTGAAGATCCGGCTCACTCACATCTCACATGACAGCGCGTTCAGACACAAACAGCCGCATGCCCACTGACATGCAGCAAAGAGGAGAGGGAGGCTGTGAGTGATGAGGCTGGTGACGCCGGACATGTGAAAGCAGGGAATATAAGTAGCACTTGTTGCCATGGGACTGTTACCATGGAGAATAAAGAGACAATCATCAGGTCTGAAAGAGTAAGAGGTTTTTACTTGAATGGTTTCAGACAAGATGTTTAAAGATGTTTAACTATGTTTGAAAATGATTTAGCCTTAGCCAGTTCTTCATTGCAGAACACCTCAAGCTTGATTAACGTTTATGAAAAGTGCATTTGAAAAGAAAAACATCCACCCCCGCGAGCATGGGGGCATTACCAAACAGGTTTCAGCGTGGTAACAGTGAAACCTCTTCGGCTGAGTTGAATTGTCACTTGGTTTTTAGGAATAATTTTTAAAAATCAGCAAGTTAAGTAACATCAAAATGGTATAACAGCGTTAAGACAAGAGACAAACGATAGCTATGGCCATCAAATCAAAGTCTGCGTCTATTCAAATCAGTTTGTCTGTCATACGATACATGGGTGGATTGAACATGGGGACATATGGGAGCTTTTGGCTCGTTATAAAAAAAGGAATTACTTGCTTTTGCATTGTGATGACAATTCTTATATTTCTGTTGATAAAAATAGGGAAAATTCAAAATACCATTAAGCTGCAAGTAATGCTCCATAAGCATGGGAGAAGTCATTTTGGGAATACAAAATATGCCATTACAGTATGTATTACAAAGTAAACAAAAAAAAAGGAAAATATATTGTCAGTTAAATAATTTTGCTCCTCTCATTTTTACCATGATTTAAATAAAGTTCTAAACATATTTAAAAAAAAAGCAAAGATATCAAAATAAAATAGTCTTTCAGCAGGGAATTTCAGATTGACCGACTGGTGTTAACGAGGACGTCTCTGCAGCGGCAGGAGGTGATTAATTGGAACTGGAGAGCGTAGATCACCTTCTGTCAACTCAGAGGACACCTTCTCTCCACACACCTGCAGACCCACAAACACACACCCTCTTTGTGCTCTGAAGTGATGCATTTCCCCCAGAGTCTAATTACACCTCTTCCCAGCTCTCCTGCCACACCAGGAGGAAAAGTGGAACATGACAGGATAGACCGTGTGACCAGCGTTCAGTAAGTGAGATCACCAGAGATTAATGAAACTTTCCAAAGCACAACGACTCTAACCCCCTTCCACTATCTGACGGCGTTTTGTGATTGTGCACCACTTTTCTCCGTTTTCTTTTTCTTTCCTTGCTGTCATGCGAGGACACCGTGCTGCATGTGTATTCATGAGTGCGAGCACCAGTGAACAAACGGTGCATCCATTAATACAAAGACAGCAATGAGCAGATCAAACCGAGCGGATCTGATGAGCTTATGCAACCACGGGACTCACACCTTCAGCGAGGGAAGATCCATTTTGGGATAAAAGCAATCGATAACATCGGAAGGATTTCCATAACAAAACATGTGCAGCTGGACTTCTGAGGAGAACGCATTATCCTGATTATACTAATAGAACGGGCCTGTTGAACTGCATGAATTTTTACTCATCCAGTTCACATGTAAATATACCGCATTTCTTTTTTTTTTTGTTTTTTTGTGGCCTGTTTTTACGTTTTATGCTTTTTCCATGCTTCTTTAGGTATTTGGCAACATAAAGAAGGGGCACATAAATCATAGTTGCTTAACTGTTCCTTACGCATGGATAGAGCTGTCATGTTGGGGCAACACCTGACAAAACTCAAGAATGAAAAATGAAGCAACTAAAGACAGAAGAAAGAACCTATGCGAAAATACCTTTAAGGAAATACTAATGAACTGAGTTTGGGAAGACCTGTTGAGCAATAATATAGTATCAAATATGAACGAAACCCAAAATTCAAACAGTCAAGGATCTCTATGTCAAAGGACATATTTGCGTAGTGCAATACTTGTAGTTTTCCAGATAACAGATTCTTCCACTTGAGCTTTGGTTCTTGCAGGAGTTGCAGGCCTCTTAGAAGATTCCTCTCCTTTATGCTAGGTGGATGAAAATATCCTGCTAGGCTTTATTCCTGGTCTCCGTCCTTAATCTTCATCATGCTGTTGGTTTCCTAAAGCTCTCTAACACACTTTTGAAGTTTTTTTTTTGAAGACGTGGATTTGTGAGATTCAATTACACCCACTGTGAAGCATTTAGTGATTGGTTCAGGAGGATGAACACAACGTTGGATTTTTATATTACATTTGAAGCATGTGAGATTTTACTTCTGCATCAAAATCAGTGCTTTGTATCAGCCCGTCCATCATCTGTACTTGCTCGTCCCTTGGAAGGTTGTGGAGGAGCAGGTGCACGTCTCAAGAGGGGGAATGTGGAATAGATACAGGAGTGTGAAAGCTTTTGCATGGCACTGTTATTTTTTTACACAATTCAAGGGGTTTGCAGAGTGGGTTTTACACAAGGCAACACAAACAAGCAAGCCTTAAAAAAAATAAGTTGTATGTCAATTACACCTCAGAGTCGCACTGAGTCACTCAATGTACTGCAGTAGGAGTCAACAAGAAACAACTACATGACCTACATGATAGATCGTCTTAATATTGAGCTTTTAATAGCACAGTTGGTAAATAATTGTATTTAATAACAATGAAGATTGTGTCTGCATTCCCATTCAAAATCACATTTACTCGACTTCCTCTCATTTATTAGAAACCGAATCGAGACTCTTTAAATTGCAACCTGAGATTTATGACTTCATATTGAGACAGATGTGAAATGTAGTGCGTAAATTGGTCACGCCTAGAGTAATTTTTTATTTTATTTTTTTTTCAAAACTGAAAGCAGATGCTTTAAAACAGGGGTGCTCAAGTCCAGTCCTCGAGAGCTACCGTCCTGCAACTTTTAGTTGCAGCCTTACTCCAGTAGACCAGGCTCGGCTATGAACAGGCCTGGTAACGAGCCATTCATTTGATTCAGGTGTGTTTAAAGCAGGGATGCATCTCATAGTTGCAGGATGGTAGCTCTCGAGGACTGGACTTGAGCACCCCTGCTTTAAAACATCTGCATGTTGTTTGGATGGATCACTTGGAAAGCACCAAATATAAAAAACTTCAAAATTAGCTCCACAATTTCAGAGCGTAGAGATTTTCTATGAAACGTCAGAAGAGTGTTATTTGCTTGTGTTTATGCATTTCACATGTATTTGAACCGGATTTCAAGCCTTTGGAGGCAAGTCAATAGGTTTGCTTTTCTTGCTACTGACTATTTTGAGGTGCGACTGGGTTGTTTTCTGCTGGTGTTACTGCTCACTACTGCTCGACAGGGACTCACATGCACAAACATGCACACAACAGGACCCGGGGGCCACAGTGCTAGAGACAAAAGCTCAATTTACAACAGAGTTGGTTTACAGAACTCCCTCTTAACATAGCTGACACAGACAGAGCTGCGAGGAATTGTCCTCTTGGGGATTTCTACTGTTTTGTCTTTTTTGGTCGCATTCATTTTTTCATCATTTATATCGTAGTGTAAAAACAAAATAGTGCTATCAAATTATTGTCATTTTTGTGGGAAAAAAAACTTACTTTTGATTGAGAAAAAAAAAAGAAGACAAAAATGAAAGCTTAAAAGATAACACTGTCACTACAACAAATCATGTCTCAATCTGAATGAACTTGAAAATCAAAGTCATTGACATCTATTAGACATAAACTGGACTTCCTGCTCCGAGTTTATGTGTTTAGTTGTGCTTCTCTCCTAGATGAAGCCACTAAATGAGCTACTTGTGCCATTAACTCTTTATTTTTTCTTTAATTAAACAAGTACTTGTGGACCAGTTTTGTGGAGTTCATTTATTCTTTCCTTTGTGTTTAATTTCTATTTTACTTCTTTTGTACTTTCCTCTGTGCACTGCGCTTTATTCAGGTTTTTTTCCTCATTAAGATTTGTATATCCTACTATGTCAAACTCAGTGTCCTCTGTATCATCTGTGTTAATTATCTTCTTAGAGACTTATCTCCACCACCGTTTGTTTTTGCATTTAGAACATCCATATCACAAGTCATACAACTTTTGTACATAAATTAGATTTAGAGAACAAAACAGTTTAAATCACTGAAAAACAGGAAGACAGATAAAACCTGCTCAAAATGTCATTTGTTATACCTTTTGGATCAAATGTAAAGGTTGATACAATGCAGTGTTGCCCAATCAGTTGCAATGTTTTGGTGACGCCTAGTGGACTGAAGAAGTATTACAATAACATTACAAGCTTAACATTTAGCTTTACAAACTTTAAACTTTATCAAGAAAAGAAGGCAAACCAAAATTTAAGATGTTTTTAACAAACATGTCATTGTGTCATATGTTTGGTTATTTGAAATAGGCTTCAGAAAATAAAGCAGGAGATTTAACTTGCAGGAGCTGCGGGATTTATTGTCACAAAGTACATGAGAAGATACAACTTATAACAATATTCTTTTTATCTTTATGTTATAAAGTGACCTAATGTGGAGAAAAAAAATATATAAAACGTGTGTTTAATGTCTTGAAAGAAAAATAAACAACACAAAGAGCAAATAATTAAAAAACATAAAACTATTGATTTATATACATTTTGTGTGGATGCCACATTGCGGGTGGCGCATTTAGTGGCACAATATTTAGTTCTGCAGATCTTACTCAGATTTTTTTTTTTTTAATTGACCTTTGATACATATTCAGTGCTAGAAAATATCTTAAGAAGCAATTGTTGACAAAATCACCAAGTGCCAACTCAAACAACTGTCCTAAAATAAATCTAACTGGAGACATTTTTTTTTTATTTATACTTGGAGAATCGTGAAGAAAGAAGTAGTAGAAAAACACCCCACTGTTATGTATGGTGGAGGATCTGTGATGGTGTGGGACTCTTTTTCTTCCATAGTCCCTGAGAACTTTACTAGAGTGAATGGCATCACATTTAACGTATTAAATAAAAAAAATATGGAGAACTTAAAATCTATGAGGTGAAAAAGACAGTTCAGGATTCTGGGTGATGTGCAAAAAGGATGAGCTAAATATCCCTCTTTATGTATCCTCTGATCTATTCACATCCTATTAGACGAGACCAACAGCAGAGATGCCTGATAAAGATGTTTGATTGAAACAATTGTTTTGCAACATGGGATTTATTTTCCTGACTGAATAATTACAGTTAATGTGAGACGAAATTGCATCAATAAAATTCAAACTCAGTATAAGGCTTTTTATGGATGCTGATAAATATGGCTGGGACTTTGTTTTGTGTTTTATTATTTTTTTTCTAAATCAAAAACTCACAATATTAAAACAAATAGAACCGTACATAGGAGAGAATCTTAAAAATTTTTGTGCATAGCCATAAAGAAGTGCATCATAAATACCGACACTAGGAAAAAAAAAAGAACCCATTTGTTAACCTAGAACGTGGGACCCAAACTAAACATGCATTTCACATATCTCAGGGTGGAAACTATTTTCCATACGGCTGTCAGTGCTGTGAGGAGTTGAGAGTCTGGTCGCTGGGGTCTGTGCACTCTGCCTCCACAGGCAGGTGGCTGACTGGGATGCCCACTGGAGGACGGACCCGCCTCACCGGGCTGAAACTGCGGGGAGAGGATCCCGGAGAGTTCGCTGGGGAGCGAGCCGGAGAGCAGACGGGACGTAGCAGGGGAGCGGGGAGGGGCTGAGGGAGAGGCTGTGCCAGCGGAGATGGGCTGCGGGGGTACCGGCGGGGCGTGGACCAGATCGGTCGCTCAGTTCTGTTGGTGGTCGGAGGCAGGACTGGAACATAAGTGGCAGGGATATTAATTTCTGATTGGACAGCAGTGTTGCCAGAGGATTCTTCCAGATGCTCCAGAGTCTCCTGAAATAATAAAAGAAACAAAACAGACACGTGATAAACGTGTTTAACTCAAATTTTTCGGTTAAAATTTAAATCTTTTGCTTTTTCTATTCTATCTATTCTATTAAACTTTTACTAAACAAATTTAGTCCTAATTTTCTTCCTATGACTTGGTTTGATCCTATTGCTGTTTTTTCAAAGTCTGAACAATCTGACAATTAAAATTCTTGATGTAATTTTTCTTTTAAGTCAAAAGTTACAAAAAAAAAACCCTTGCACATCTCTTAAAAAAACAATGAATAGAAATACGCAGCACTTTGGGGGTTATACATTATAAATGTACATTTTTAACATTTTTAACTGCCACTGTGCTTGTGGGCATGCTTAGATTTTGCTTTATGCTTCTAGTCAAGTTCAGTCTCAAAGAGACAACATGGAGACTAAATAGAGGTCTTGTAAATAAATGAGTGACTTACATCTTCGTTGAGAACATAAAGAGTCATGGGGCTCCTTCGGCCAAGCGTAGTTGGCTTCGGCACCACATCAACTGCAAAAGACAATCCTGTTACATGATTTAGGCATAATCAAGAAATGCTGTTATTTGGTGTTTCAGTAGTTCTGGTTGTTTCTGCCGTTTTGTCCAGGACTGTAGTTTATCATGAGCATTTAGGATCTGTGCTTTTAGTACTTTTGGGAATCAGGACTTTGACCTCCCTCCTGCATCCCTGCCTGTATTCAGGTCTTCCAAACAAGGCAGCTTCATACCCAACTTGATGAGCTACAAAATTAACTTGTCTGTCACAGAACCTCAGTTCACACCTTGAGGAGGTTTTGTTAACTTGGCAAACTAGTTCTTTGCAGCAAGGTGAAACATGTCATGATAAGGTTTTCTTATTTTATACTGTTTGGAACATACTGGATTTGGGAATGTTGGCAGCGTTTTTCTAAATGTCCGAGTCAAAGTAAGTGTCTGCGTTCCAGAGTAGATGCGACACAAAGTCATGTTTGTAGCTCCTGACTGAGCTCATTGTGCTGATTGCTAACACAAGCTTAAATTGTGTTAGCAGTTCAACTTTGTTTCTGTCACTTGTATAAATAAATCATAACCATTTATAGTAACAAGTTTATATTTTGGTCACAAATGTTTGATTTACACTCTTCTCATTTTAGATATGGTATTTATTTCCTGAATTTATTTACCAGAATATAAAATACTTCTTCAGTTTTAAGATATGTGTGAACGGAGCAGAATACAGCACCAACAACACATACACATTGGTGTATTTACCTTGCAAGCCAATTTAAGAATAACTGGGCTTAACAACAACCAGTAGATGGCAGCAGAGTACTTCTACTAAGACCTTTGTTATCTGTTAAATACTCACCAGCAGCAATTAGTGGTACACATACACCCCACTGTTAAAGGAGGACTCACTGCTTAGACTAATATGGACTCTAGTCGACAAGGAGTTGGGATTACACTGACTGGTTAGTGATGCATGGATCAAACCTATTCCCAAATCCAGAATAACAGCAGAATAAAAGCTCACAGCTTTTAAAAAAGGACAAAGTTAAACTGTTTCTCACCATCATGGCCATTTTCACTTTGCTCCATGTAGATAGGAGCTCTTTGGGGAACAGGTCGATGCTTCTTTCTGCAACAAACACCAAAGAAACATCCACTCATGCTAAAAAAAGAAATTTACTTTTTGATAAACTCAGACACAGCAAATATCATGGCTTTTTTTTTTATTTTTATTTCCCCACTTCACAGCTAAGCTACTTGAAATTCTTGTCACATTATTGTTTGCTTTATCAAAGCCTCTCAGAGTAGAGGGGAAAAACAGGCTGAGAGGAAAAATGTTGGAAAAGAAGGGGGGGGGGAGAGAGATAAAAGAACAGCTCCTACTTGGAAGGTTTCCAGCAAGCACACACTGTCACCAGGGTGATTAGGAGGAATATGCCCCCGGTGGACAGGATGATGTATAACGAGCTCCGTCCTAAACCAGAGTGGTAGACAGGGGGGAAAAAAAAGAAGAAAACATAGAAAGAAAGGCATTAATGAAAGAATAATTAAAGTTCTGCCTTTTTAGACGCACTGTAGCTGCTGTAATTAAAGCTGAAGCCTTTCTCTCTTCAGCCTTTTGCTGCATTTCTTTTTGTCTCACTGGGGCTCCTCTGGCATGACTCGGATGCGGTGGACAAAAGGGGAGTCACTCTGAGATTTTGTGTGGCGCTGCCATGCATGCAGAGGAAGTGTGGAGCATGTCGGAGGGCCTGTAGCAATCTGCTCATGCATCACATAACAGTACAGCAATAATGAAGTCAGAATTACTGCGGCTCACTGAGGCAGAGCGCTCTCTACCCCCCCCCACCTGCCTCCTTTTCCGTCTCCCTCCTCACAAATAACTCTTCATTCATTGGGTTAGACGCCCACACGCCCATCTCTCCCAGCCTGGTTTTGCAGTTCTGCCCCGGCGCCCCATAACAGCCGCTCTGAGGCATCGCCCTTACGATCACAGCCGGGATTTTGCACTGGTCGTCAACAACATTGTTAGGGAGGCCGGCATGCCTGTGTACTGGCTGCCGTGAGCTGATAATTGCTCTGATGGGCCCCTGAAAATGAACGGGTTGTGAACAAAGTACTGAAAGTCCTGAGACACACATCATTTTTGGGTGGTTTGCTTCTATAAAGCAAGGTGAGCTTAAGCCTTTCTTTCAGCTTTCTGTATGTTTTACAAAGACTTTCCCTGAACTTCTGCTGCTTTTCCACTCAGTCATGTATGTTATTTAATTATTTGAATTCAGAGATGATAAAAGGCTTCCGAACTCAAGGGATTTAAAATGTACAACTCTGCAAATCTTTTGCTTCAGCTAATATAAAAATATGAAGTCTAAATATCAATATGATATTTAGCTCAAAATCATTCCTAAGTTGTGATCATCCACAAGTGCTTCTGGTTTTAGCTAGAAGTTAATGAGCCAACATTTAGAAAACATCCTTAAAGTAAACATTCATTTATTTCCACAGCCATTTTGCAAAAGAAATCTCATGAAAGCTCACAGTTATGCAGAACTTGTTCAATTTGCTTTAAAATATCATTTTTGTCATGCAGCTGTTGCTATAAACCCCTTAAAATTAAGTGATTAATATAGTCTTCATAAAAAAAATTAAAAAAAAAACACACACAAAAGCTGCTGCCTCTCTTCCATTCATTTATGCATCTAGGATGCATAAATGAGATGCAAATGAGATGCAGCGTTAAGCTTAAAATGTCTTGAAAAGGTAAACTTATCATCCCTGATATGTGGATGGGCAGATTTACGTTTATGTGAACAAATACATTGTAAAATGTTTGAGGGATTTCAGCAAAAATGTCATCAAGTAGCATTGGTCGTTTCCAAAAGCATGTTTTTCACTCATGTCACATTTTTGTTTCTTAGTGTTTTCTTATGTCTTCTGTCTCACATTTATTCATTCAGATTTTTTCATGTTGTTAAAAGTGGACACGAAGACTGTAAAGAAAATGAGTCAAAAACCAGGAAAACTTTAAAGCAAGTTGAAAAAGCCTATTGATCAAGACCAATATAAGAAATGAAAACAAATTGTACATAAATCAATGTTTGGTGTTCAATGGTTCTGTTCTCAAGCACAATATTTCAGATATTTTCACCTTAAATTTTTGAGAGCTGAAAAAAATGATCTGAGGAAACACTTTGATACATTTAGGCTCAACTAAACAAGTTTTGCTTCCCCATCATCTCCTTCCTCTTATGAACTTGCGTTAGAAAAGCTTCCGGCAGAGTAACAGGTCACCTACTGTAGACGGTGAGCCGAACAGGGACGCTCTTCATGCTGCTGATGGGGTTCTCCACCGTGCAGGCATAGACGTCGTCATCGGACATCAGGACGCGTGAGATGGTCAACACCTTCTGGTCGTGTGAAAGCAGAAGGCGTGAGTCATTGGTCAGCACCTTCCCTCCTTTCAGCCAACTGTATGTGGGCTTTGTGCCGTTATCGTGGGAGCAGTGGAGGTGGAAATGCTCGCTGTACTCCAGGACGGAAGAAGCCATCATCTGGATGTAAGGTTTTGACACAGGAACTGAGGAGGATAACAGGACCAAAGTACAAGTACGGCACAAAGACGCAGAACATGGTGAAACACTTTTGTATTTTTAGTCACTTAAGTATTTCAAGCCTGCATTTCTTGCAATTTTGATGATTGTGTCTCACAAGGAATGTAAAATATAGCCCATTTTATTGAGCTCAACTAATCTATTTCACTGTGTAAAATAAGAAAATAAATTTTTTATGATATTTTGTTTTAAGCTGCACTTATAGAGAGGGTTTGAGAGAGAATTTCTCATGATAGAAAACTCACTAACACAGCCCATAAACCCATATCGCACTCACACTGTGTTTTTCATACACAAATATATGCATAAATATATTATTTAAAAGCAATGTGGTGCACAAAGTTTGGTCTGAATACCATCCACAGTCAGCTCAATGAAGTGCTCTCCGGTGAACGTGTCGTCTGTGATGGAGATTTCGACGGCGTACGTCCCTTCATCTGACAGCTGCAGGTTGTGGAGCAGCAGGGAGCCATTCTCGAACACCTGGATTCGGTGGCGGTACTCGGGCCTCAGGTTTCCGATGACCTCTGTGCCGATTGACTGAACGACGGTGACGGGCTTTACTTTGTCCTTCTTGACCTGCCACTTGATGACAGGCTTGTCAGCGCTGCTGCTGGAGTAGCTGACCGACAAGAGGGCCTCCCTGCCCACCGTGCCCCTCACCACTTGGGTCTGGCTGGTCACGTTCACGCCAACTGCCTCACCTGGAGGGCAGAGAGACAGCGGTGAGGTCAAGAACTGGTGGGGAAATGTGCAGTTGAGAGTATTCAGACCTTGTTCACTCCTTAAATATTTCTTTTTCACAACAAGGCCACAAAGTTGTTCATTTTATTAGCATCTTATGTGACAGGCAATCACAACATGGTGCTTAATTGTGAAGAGGGGGAAAGTAAACCTTTTTCATTTTACTCATAAAATTCAGAAAAGTGTGATGTGTGTTTGCATTGTATTAAGTTTCATTAAATCAACACTTTGCTGAATCGTCTTTATGCGGCCACTGCTGCAGATGCCTTGAGATTTGTCTCTTATTTATTTAGTGACTGAAAGTTTTGGGTTATAAAATGGCTGAAGCTTTTCAGATCGAATGGACATTGGCTTTCATAACAGTTTGCAAAATGTGGTCGCAGATTCTCAGTGAAATAGTATAAAAAAATGAACATTGTCGGAACTACACCATTTCATTGCCAACATGGCTGAAATTTTTAGGAGCATCATCCTGCAGGAATGTGAGATTTCAGCTTTTCTTCACAAAATAAATCAGTTTTGCTGCAGGAATGCGCTGCATTTAGCTATGTCCACGATCCTGTGATGCATGACAAGCCTGCCTGTCTCTGCAGAGGAAACGAATCACCACAACGCCATGTGAGCTATGGGTTTCCACTGCAGAGTCACAGGCTTTATCTGTCACTTGTTGATGAGTTGCACGAAAACCACCTGTGAACAGTTGGGGAAATTTGATCCGATAGAATCACTTATTTTTCTTACATCTTATCCCTTTCTGTTATCCCCTGCTTGATTTCAGTGTGTCATATTGCGTTATAGTCCCTGGAGCTGATCTGCAAAGTCCAACATGCAGTCTAAAGATAGCTGCTGATGGTGCATGCCCCCACACTATTTCAAAGAATCGTTCGCTGTTCAGTTTCTGTGTTGTTATCGACAGCAAGTCATCTACAGATTTCTCGCCTCGTGGCAAGTTTGGCACACCTACAACGATGAGCAACTGTCATGAACCAATTAGCTGACCTCTCGTATCATGAGCAACTTTTTTTCTTTTCAGCTTTTTGGAAGGCGGTCGACGTGAGTGGTGTTAGAAACAAATAATTCAAAAATCAGAGGATGAAAAGGTTGTGCAGGGGTGCGGGGGCATGCCGTTTAAAAAGATGTGAAACTTTTTAGAAGACCTCTCTTTTTTGATTGTAACAACTTCCTCTTCAGTGAGCGAAGCGAAGTGCTCCAGAGACTGACTTGATGACACGCATGCCTGTGTTTATTTGATCCTTTACATCTCAATCGCTAATCTGCTTCCCAGAAACTCACTGCTGGAATTTCTCATGACCTCTCAGAGAGAGAGAACAAGCCTTGTACTAATTTTGATTTGTGTTCCCCTGTTATTGCCCACCTCCTAGGGCCTTATGGGGATAAGGCTTTATATTGTAAGTCACATTTTACCTTTACAGTGGAGCCCTGTCTGGGAAACCAAACAAAGCAAAGCCATTAGGTTCACAGTGGAGGTAGCTATAACTCAGCCGTAGCTGGACACATGGAGGTCCAAACATTGGCGGTGAGCCTGACGGAGGTCATCCTACTGTTCGGCTCCAGTGATGGAGAGATCAGTCTGTGAGAGAGGGAGAGTCTGCGACGCTCTTTTACAGAGAAGCAGTTAGCAGGGCATCGCCTCATTGCTGTGGTAACCGTTTGGTCCCCTTGACAAGAGTTGCCAAGGCAATAACACAAAGGGCACGATTGTTGCAATGAGTTTCCTCCCTTGAAAAGGGAGAGAGAGAGAGAGGCTTACAGAGAGAAATTCTTTGTCATGGGTGAAGCTGGAGATAGACACAGGATCCAGTGATTCTAACCAAATGTGGCCTGCTTGGGTAAACTGGGCCCATGGTACTGTTGTCAAATTTATTTCTCTCGGTTGGTCGTCCGGAATGAGCGCTTTAAAATATGAACAGTTCTTAATCATCACTCTTGACCTCGTATTGTCTTCTTCATATGCTCTCTTAATGGCCTCTTCAAGTTCCCTTTGGGCACAAAGTGGGAACTCAGCAAACCCATTCAGAGACAAAGCGCACGGACACAAAAGGCGAAATCTCTTACACTCATTTAACCTCTCGCTTATTTCCATTTGAAGAATGATGTCAGGGATTAAAAAAAAAAAAAGAAAAAAAAAAAAAAGAAAAAGTTAACACCCTTCATGTTTCCCAGGTGACAAAACTGTTCCAAAAATGTTCTGTTAGTTTGGTTAACTTTCTTGATTGGACGGCAAATATCGGTACCTACCCGTGAAGAGGACGAGGAGGAGGTAGAGGCCGAGGAGCGTCAACAGTGGAGGAACGTCCCTGAAGTTGCTGAATTTAGAGGAGGGCTTCCTCTCTACCTTCATCTTGTGTCCTGGGCAGAGTGTTTCTCCCGCTCAGTGAGCATGGTTTATCCACCCCGGGCACGTCTCTGCGGCACAGCACTCTCTCCACTGCCTGCCTTGCCTGCCTGCGACGCTGGCCTCTGCCTGGTCACACTGAGCCCCACTCTCCCCACTCTCCCCACAGCACCCCACTCGCAGCCAACAACAGCCAACTGTGTGTGCGTGTGTGCATGCGTGCGTGTGCGTGCGTGTGTGTGTGTGTTCATGTGACACAGAGACAGCGCGGTTGGAGTAGATCAGCCCTTCTTTTCTTCCTAACTTTGATCTTTAAAAGTAGGGGATGAAAGGAAAACGCGTTTTAAACAGGCCTTGTTGTGTTTGTTAGCTTTTGAAGCCTCGTAATCTACAAACAGAATTAAATGTTGATGTGTTTGCTTTGTGACTGGCTCAAAGAAATCAGCAACTCTTAAAGAAACACACAACGTGACTTTTTTGGCTGCTTTTTTCTCACTGTTCTGTGCTTATTCACAGTATAAAGCACACTGTATGTAAACATGCAGTTAACCAAAGGCATTAGAGTGCCTTGCTAATGTCCTTCTTCTACACCTTGAACGTTTCAACATTTTGTCTGATTTCAATCATAAACATTAATGGATTTTACCATAATTTTTTTGTTTGTTTATTTATTTTTCTCTTTCTTTTTGCTGTGGCCTATACTGGAGACACAGCAAAATGCTACGTGGTGTGCAAAACGAAAAGAGCACATAACTCTGAACACGGCATTCCCTCTGTGAGACATGGTAGTGGCAGCATCATCCTGTGAGAAAAATATTAATCAGCCTCATAATGAGGCCATCCTCAGGTAATTACAGCCCAATTCTGAAGAAAACCTGTTAGAGACAGTAACAGACTTGATAGTGGGGCAAAGGTCAACCTTTGTGCACCAGGATTATGACCCTGACCAGTGTGATGGAATGGTTTGGATGAAATCATATGCATGTGTTATAAGGCCTAAGTCCATAGTTTGACATTTACAGCTGCTCCCCATTCGCCTTTTCTGGTCTTGAACTATCTTGGCCGAGTATTTCAGCTACAAATCTGGGAGACTTTCTGCTGTGATTGCAGTGAAAGCTGGTTCTATGAAGTCTTTGGTCAGGGATTTTGAATCCAGATGCATACTTTTGCAAGGTGTTGCGCCTGTTTATTTATTTTATGACAAAATGAGCGGCAAATTACCTGACCGTGATAAACAATGAGTTGATACTTACTTTGTCCTCTAGGTGGAGTAGAGGCTGCATCAAGACAGCAACCTCTCATTTGAGAAGCAAAGTGAGCCGGGGGGGAGGAGGATACATCAAAAGAACAGCCTGGGCCATGAACATTAAATGCACTGCTGGAAAAAAAGACCTAAGAAGCAGCAGATGAGGTAGACAACCTTAATTGAAAGACTTTAGCACCATACATCTTTTGCCCACTACCAGATCTTTTCTTCCTTTTTTTTTTTTTTTTTCTCTTTTAGTTTGTCGATTTATTACATTCCAGATATATAAGTCTTTGCATGTGGTCTGATGAGTCAGCAGCCATTATAAGTGATCTATCTCTTCCAGACGCTCTCTTTCAATCTGGAGTTTGTTGGAAACAAAGGTCGCCTCCCTACAGAGCGGGAATCACGGTTGACGAAGAGCTGCAGGACTGTGGGAGCAGCTACTGTTTTAGTCACCCAAACGTTCAGCCCCCTGTCAAAGTCGAACCTCTTCCCCTCTGCCCTCCATAAAAAGCAGACCTCGCCACTCCCCTCATCCTCTAATGGTCTCTGAGTCAAGTGGGACGCCTCTTCTCAGACACCAAAGGGAAACAGACTGAGAGATTCAGACAGTTTTAGCTTAAAGCTTCATGACTGAAGCCATTGTTGTTCTCACTAAAGTTATTCGCCGGATGTCTTTGTAAAATGAACCCAACTCCATCCAGATCACTATATTGAGTTTGAATATGTCAAGGTTGTTTTTCAAAAGATTTTCTTCTTTGCTCAACATGTCTCTGATAATATGGGGCAGAGAGCAACTAATCTGAGCTCTATCATATGTATGCTGTGATTTTTCCTCCTACTTAGGTTTATTTTTAAAATTCTTTGTTTACACGTATTTAATTGGCCTCATTAAGGACATATGTAAGAATTTTGCATGGATTTCAGAAAACTATGGCAATCATAAAACCAGTGTTGTATAGTAACGAAGTAAAAATACTTCACTACTTTACTTAAGTATATTTTGGAGTACTTCATACTTTCCTCGAGTAAGAAAATTTTTGATAACTTTCACTTTTACTTCACTATATTTCCGAACTTAATTGCATACTTTTACTCCGATACATTTTCAATGTGTGGTTTCGTTACTCGTTACTGTGACGGAGGAGCGTCACGAGTTACCTCACGCAAACACACGCCAACACACGCAAACATACACAATCGCTAACTTACGTTTTGTTGCAGTTTAAACTGACGCGGTTCATCGTGGGTCACACGCGGTGTTCCCGCTTCAGTTCACATTAATTCTTATCTGTCATTTTCAAACATTTTCCTGGCTTTATTTTCCAATTAGCTTTATTGTTTCCGGATCGTGACGCACCCGGAGAGAGTTGCGCGATGTGGTGACGTCATCAGAACGTACTGAGTGTTGGCTGTTTCATGGATTATTGTATTTTTTGGATTACAAGTTTATTTATTTTTTTCTCTTATTAATTATTTAAACCTTGTGGTTTAGGTAAAGCACTTAATTTTCTTAACTAAATGATGCTGCAGGTTTATCTATTAGCAGGTTTCATTTTGCCTGCACTTGGTTGTGTTCATTATTTTAAGTGTATTTTACAAGTTTACTAAAATATAAAAAATGTCATTCAAACTGCATTTGCCTTGTTTTACTTCTTACTTGTACTTTTCATTACATTACTTGAGTACATGCATTTTTACAGTACTTTCCATACTTAAGTAAAAGACATTTCAGATACTTTAATACTTTAACTCAAGTAACATTTCAGTCGGTGACTTTTACTTTTACCAAAGTCATATTTTGGAGCGGTACCTATACTTTTACTTGACTCCGAGATTTCAGTACTTTATACAACACTACATAAAACATGTGGAAGCATTTTGGGAAGAAGCCAAGGCTCACTCTGTAAAAACTGGATTTTATTTTTTATTTCTTTGTCTAAGATCTTTAGTGATTATTTAAAGTAAAATTGATGTAAAAAACAACCTGGTAAATGTGTTGCATTAAGAATTTTTTCTTTAAAAAAAAAAATTTGAATAATTAATGTCCCAACTTTTATGTCTGTCCATGCCATTGCAATTGGCAAACATTTCAATGACATGTTCTCAGTTAATATGAGAAGGAAGAAACGGGAAACAATCTCATTGCTTGCGGATCAGAAAGAAAGATATTCTTTAAGTCTCATGTAAAGATTCAAACAGAAACGTAAGTAGATTCGCACCAGTTAAAGTTCTGGATTCTTGTTCTGTGATGTCATCAACCCAAATACACACAAAGTAGGTTTGGCACGTTTCCTCTTCAGTGTGGAAATCCATATGACATTTCTCAGCTGTGTTTTTTTTTTTTTCCTTTGACATTTATTTGTGGAAAAAACAAGCAAAGAAAAAGAAGAAGTTGGCAACATTTTTTCTTCCTGATTAGCAGATGGTTGTGACAAAGTGTATCCTTACAAATCTTATTTCTTATTTCTTAAATCTTGTTTCTTTTTGAACTATGTAAATGACAGTGATCAGGAGTAATTTGTGTACTGCCACTTTAAGATTAATTTATGTCTTTCCTGTAACTTCCTGCTAAATTGCTAAAATAATAATAATAATAATAAAAAAAATAAAAAAACAGAGGTACCTAAGATGGTGGGCCAGTGTGATAACCACTGGAAATAATATAATTGCGCCCCCTGCTGTTTATGTCCTGGTTTATTCATTTCTAATTATCACCCAGGAGACTGGGTATCTTTTTTCCACTGACAAGCTGTCTAAGAAGTAGAACAAGCCAGCCAAGCAGAGCTTTCCTATTTTTCACTCCTAAAATAGTCCAGCTTCAGCTACATAACATTTCCAGCGATGTTTAAGGCGACCATCTGTTTAATCCTTTTTTTCCGGTTTACTAAGTCCTCCTTTTTTCACTGTCAGATTTCAATCTACAGCGCAAAGTGGGTGTTGTGCTATGTTTGGAGGTGTGCATAATATTGATTGTTCACCCACAGTCATTAAAGAGACAGCAGAACGTGGCCATGGCACCTCTGGGACTGAGTAGGAGAAAAGAATAGGTCCAAATAAAACCCGTAGAGGATGTTTATGAGATTGAGGAGGAGGAGGAGGAGAAGTAATGTCAGCCTGAGAAGGAAGTGTTTGCACTCTGCCATTGCCAAACCACTTCTAACGAGATGTCGGCTGTCCTATCTCTACAGCTGGTGACACAGCCCATCAGTTGCGTACGTGTGTCAGTGTGTGTGACAGTGTGTTGCGGATGAGAGACGGTGGGAATGAGTGACTCGAGTGTTGATGAGCATGTTAAAGTATGGGCTGTGTTCTTCCTGTGTGAGGAAGCATGTGCAGCTCGGGTTTGTGCAGTGTGCTGCCGTGGCTCAGATGTGTGTGGGTGGGCTGAGTGGGTGCACCGGGAGACTGAAGATGCACTATCCTGTTTCTCATAAAGTGAACAAGACTGCCTCGACAGATAAAGAGAAATGGAGGTGCACTTCGGTGGTTTAGCCGGCCTTATTGTAATAAGTCGTCTATTATTGACAACGGCTCCTTGCGCAGTTATTTATACCGCTTGACCTTTTTCCGCATCGGTTGCGCCACAACCTCATGATATTAGAAAAACACAAAGTAGAAAGCAACTGGGAAAGATAGGGATACATAATATTCAAAACTTTTTTCTTTTCTACGAGTAAAAATCTGAAAAGTGTGGCATGCATCTGCACTTACTCACCTATGTCGATATTTTTCCCAAACCACCTGTTCAACCTTCAACATTAGTTCTTGTGGAAGTAGATCAGGCTGCTCAAAGAAATATGAGTTTTTCAGGTCTGGAATTTGACTAGGCCATTCTTAGATATGAACATGCTGTCCATCATCGTTCTGGATCAATGTTAAAATTATTACATTGTAGAAGGTCACAGTCTTCAGTCTCTTCAACTATAAGACTCCCACCTATCTTCACATAAACTTTTTCTTACTGGTACCCTCAGACGAATGCATTCACACATCATGACGCTGCTACCAACTTGCAAACAGAACCCCTTATAGGTGTTTTCTGGCCAACCTTAAAAACAAGTCCATATTTCTGCTGTTCACAGCTGGTAGTTTTCATGATTCCTAAAGTTATGATGACCATCTTGTCCAGTATTTCTTCCATTTTGGGATGGTGGATTGAGTAATTAATTGCTGTTTGAGATGTTCAAATTACGAGTTACTGTTTCATAGGCCAAACCTGTTCTCAACAACTGAATATCATAATTCTGAAACATGATGCTGTTTCTTCACAAATATTTCCCAACAATCTTCTGAGGACTTGACAGAACAGCTGTATTCATATAAACTCACTTTACTAGTTAAGGAACTTGTGAGGGCAACTCTTGGTCTGCATTTTATTTTGGGGTGTCATAGTAAACATATGCTGACTATACATGCCTTGTCACTCTTAAAATTTTCATTGAAAAGAAAAAAATTAAGAAAAAAAAAAAAACGGTCTTGTAGCATTTACGCTTTACTTCTCTGTCATGCACCGTTTTGTGCTGCACCTAAAATCAAAACTACATTAAGGTCTGTAGCTGCGATGTGGCAAAATGTGGAAAAGTTAATAATTTTGCAAGCCGCTGTTGCTCTCTATGTGAGAAGAACATACATCACTGTGTGGAGAAAACATCTGGAGATGTGATTAGAGCATCTGTGCCATTAATCTGCGCCGGCTCTGCAACTATGCAAAACATAATTACTATAATAAAGCCGTGTTGTCTAATAAACATTATTGCCACCAAACCTGGGAACTTTTGTCTGCAGCTCGAGAAGCACACATTTATGTAATAAATTATTCATGAGATTTCTTGCATTAGTGAGCTCCACAGGAGACAGAAAAATGTTTCAGCTTCAATAAAACATGCTTCCTCTGATTAAATACCCTGCTACCGTCACAGAGGAGAACGAGCGGCTGAACTTTTAACCATTTAATGCAAGGACGAGATGCAGACGAACATCCAGGGGCCTGTTTGAAACAAACACATCCTCAAGTTTCACTGTATAGTTAGAATGGATTTATTAGTGTAATGCCACGACTCGACACCAAAGTTCAGGTACTACTCAGTTAATTTTTGAAGCACAAGGGCTCTGAAAAAACTTACAGCACAACACAGGAACAGAGCATATAGAACTATTACCGCATAAGGTAAAGCTGTACCAAAATGCATCTGGATAAGAGTGTAGATACAGCATGCTTACTGCTCTGGAAGATCAGATTTATAGAAAAATGCTTGTTGTGAAAAGTCTTATCACATGGTCAGAAAAATATAAACGACAAATAGAACATACATAGCTACTTTTCTTTTGGCGATTTGGATGCTTTAATTGTTTTTTGTAAGCAAGTCAGAAAACGGTCAAAATACAAGCACATCAAAAAACAGAAACAAGAAGAAAACCAACAAAAAAACCCCAAAACAAAACAAAACAAACAAAAAAAAAAAAAACGTGGCAAATCAAAAAACAACAGAAGCCACTGGTCACGAAAAGTGATGCATACAAGGTGTATACGCAGGATATATGCACTGATCCATTCAAAAAAATAAGCCCTGTTTAGCTTTTGGCAGACATTCATTTTCACATTCACAGATCATCATCTAAAAACTAGCACAGTACCAGAAATTTCACAAGTACATGCAGTGAGTCGCAAATTCTGGGTCAAACATATCCGTACTGATGAGGCTGCCAAAGAAGCAGGGAGGGAGTGTTAAAGTTCACAAATATTTCACATAACACACCCTCGAAACTGTTCATTTTCTAAAGCTAACTCATGTTGGGGGGTGGGAGATATGATTTTGTCGGGGTTAAAAAGGTAAGCCTGCAAACCAGCTTGTGCCGGCTTGTTCCACACATCTCTCTCTCACTACCTCTTCTTGACTCTTCTCCCTCTCATCATCCAGGTCAGGACAGGGGTGTCACTGCTCCGGCACAGATGTGTCGTCTCCCTCTACTGACCCCGATCTTCCTGTCTCTAAAAACAGAAATAGGCGAGGCGTAGTCAGGATACGCAGAACCTAGAAAGGACCGTTCCTATATCTATTACCGTCAAGGTTAAAGAGCCTCTCAGACAAAAGCGACACACTGAAGTTGAGAAAAGCTACTGGAAAAAAAAAAAAAAAGTGAGAAAACGTTTGGTTCAAATATGTTTATTACTTCTCCGAACTTTTAGTGTGCAGTTTATATTGGAGTTATCTCGAGGGTGACAGTTGAAATGACTGATGAGAACGTCTCCTGTAGAAAGGGGGTCTACCCCTGTGGGAGGAGCTCAAGACGCTCAGTTCCCCTCCGACAGGTCCATTAATTCTGCTCGGCCGTTTTAGGCTGATACTGTACCTAATGCACCTGCGGCTATAAATACATCTCCTACCTAAAGACACAAAGCATCCAGCAACTGGGTTAGGGAGAATTATTGATGCAGATCCACCATGTTTAACACGCTCACCTGATTAAAAGCCGGCCATACTTGGGAAAGAAATGGGTCATACATATTTAAAGTTTTATTTCAAGTTCGTGGAGGTTGATGGAAAGAATTATCTTTGTAAACTGCATTTCATTTTTTCTTTCTTTCCTTTTTTATTTTCTTGCGTGAATGTAGGTCAGTCATGGCCTCACCATATGTAGCTTTGGTTATTCTATGGCCAACGTTTTTTTTTGTACCTTTCCATCCAACTACGCGTCATTTCGTACTTTCAGGTAAATGTGAACTTAAAAAAAAAAACATATCTACCAGCATGAGGACACTTTGAGTTGTTTTGTTAAACGTGGTTAAACGGACGGCGGAGTCCGGCGGTAACAGGCGCTTAAATTCCGTGTTTTTATTTCATTTTATTTTATTTTATTTCATTTTATTCTATGTTACATGACTTTGTATTTTATGTTTATGATGTGAAGCACTTTGAAATGCCTTGTAGCTGAAATGTGCTATACAAATAAAATTTGATTGATTGATTGATTTTGATGAGGAAGCTCCAGACTCTCAAACAGGGATGAGAGTCAAAGCAAAAGGAGATGTAATGTTGCAAAAACCTTTCAGAAGGGAATACACTGTTAAAATACACTAAGCCTGTAATTCAGAACTAAGACTTGTTGTTTAAGTATATGGATGTAATGGGGTGCTAACATACAGTAAGTACGATAGGAAGACTGGGTGATGCAAAGCTATGAAATGGAGTCTGAACTGACTGCATCTGTTTGAGGATTTGTGAGTCATGCTAATTTTCTTGAAAGATGCAACAGTTTTCATTTCTTTTATGTCATGTTTTCTTTTTTTCTATTCATGATCTTTTTTTTTTGTTTCTTTTAATGTTATTGTTATTTTGTTTTGTTGCCTTCGTTTTCAGGCTCCAGGCTTCAGGATTGTGGTTGTTGTGCCAGGTTCACCCTGATGCTTGGATCAGATCTTGCCCGTCATAAAGACCAACATGCAATGAGAAGAATATCTCACTGTCCACAGTGAGATATAAACATAAAAAAAAGAGAAGATGGAGGAACCATTTCGTTCATCTTAACCCAAACATATTGTCACCTTTCTAAAAGAATGATGGTGGTGATGATATGAAATTTTTGTTTTCAAATTTCCACTCATCGCTCCAGAGACACATCCTGCTTTGGTAAAGATCTGAACAGAACGAGAGGTTATAACTGTGATGATTATTGGCTCAGATTATTGAGAGAAATTAAGGCATTGGCAACATCACCCAGATGTTTTGGTAAGGCAAAAGTCCTATTTTAACTTTACAAAGACAGGAAACCTGTTCTACAGGTTACTATATTAATCTAATACAAATTTAAATTATTATCTTTAGCAAACATTGGAGGATTATTCTATTGGTCATGCACAAACTGCCTCCACTTTCAGCTCCATGGTTACAAATGTGATGCGACGTTTGTTAAAGGAAACATTTCTGAACTCAAGGTTCAACATCAATCATTAATGTTGATAATAATTAATATCCATAAAGCAGTAGTATTAATCTCACAGTTTGTGGCAACTCTTCAGATCTAAAGTCCTAGTAGTCTATGGATCTTATATCATTTGAATTTGCTTTGCTTTTATTTAAATTTTTAAAAATACATTTATTCCTCCCTAAATTCTGTGTTAGTTATTATATAACTCACATACAGTTATATATATATAACTGTATATTTAACTTTAACTATATATATATATATGAGGGAGTTACCATAAAAATTGACATAATAGTAGTAAAAAAAAAACATTTTCTTAGACTTTTGTCACCCACAGAAACGTTGGTTTGTAAAGCATAAGCACAACTTGTTGAGTATTTTCTAATGTAATAATTAAATGTTAATTTTTTTCCCCCACCCACTCTCTTACATCAAATAGAGACTAGTAAATAGGTGCGAGATGACGGTACTTGACATTTTCCAAGCAAACGGAACCTGAATGCCTCTTGCATGTAGAGGCAGATTAATCTGAGCTCTCTCTCGAGGAGAAAAAAAAAACGAACCGAGACATTCAGTCATCTGTCGCTATCCCGTGGGGTAATTAAATGAGTCACTCAGTTATGTCTTGCATTAATCACACTTGGGTTAAACCATGAGGGACTTTTAAAAGACAGACTGAATTATGTATAGGATTAAATGGTTGTTGTCCTAATGTTTAAGATTATATTAGTGTTCCTTCAATATGCGTTTGTCTCAGAGGAGACATCCTGAGAATATCAGATCGTGTTGCTTTCGTGAATATATTTGGCTTCATCTAAACATTCTGTCACCGTGATCAAATAAGTAACTTCCCCATCACTTACCTTAAGTTATCTAGTGTAGTTATGACGTGATGAGAGCCTCTCTGTCTCTTACCATATTTACATTCACTAACCATAATGCCCTCTTTGCAGCATTATGGGACTTAGTCTTACCCCTTGGCTCTACAACACTGACCTGAGCCCCCCTGGCTGCTGTTGAGCACATCCCCAGTGCTGCTCACCTCCTCCCCTTCGGTTTTGTCCTCTGGCTTCATCTTCTTGCGAGTCATGTGGCCGCGGAAGCCAGCCTGGATCTTGGCAGCGGCTCTGTTGGCCTCGGGGTCATCCAGGGGGATGTCCAAGATGTCCTCCTCCTCCTGGGGTCGGCTGCACTCCTCCTGCTACGAGGACAAGCGAGTTTACGGCAGTGCGGGGAACGGACTGGAGGATCATGCGATGGTGTTTTCTCTTAATTTCTTTCCATGAAACACTTGTGGGAGTTTTCCCACCGATAACAGATTGCGAGACCATATTTTGCTAGGTTAACTGTAAATGCTTAACAGTTGTATTTATTTATTTATTTGTTTTTGCCTGAAGCATGTTCGTTTTAGCAGCTGTGATCCGTGTTCTCAGTCTGTCAACGTTCAACTTTTTCCAAGTCTGCTTTCTGTCAATGAAACACTGCCGGTTCAAATCTACCAATTTCAAAACTTTCTTTTTGTTTTATGTGTTTTTATCTTCAGATAAAGGTGAAGGAAGGAGTTGAGTCTAAACTAACAGTGCCCAAGATTTGAAGACTGCAGATTGAAGTTACTTTACATCATTCCAAACTTGCCAAATTCACACCCAGACTCCTGTCAAAGAAATAAAAATACACCTTCTCTGCACCATCCTTCTCTGCAAAACAAGACGACCCAGCAAAAAAACAAAAAAAACAAAAACAAAAAATTGTTGCAGTCCACGACAGCCACTCAGAATCCACTTTCCCAGAGGACAAGCGGAGTGGGCGGGAAGAGAAATTCCTGCTGGTGACAAATTGTCAGTGAAAAATTGCCACGGATATTGATGAGTTATGTAAACACCTATTCAGTTTTTGTGGAGACAACAGATTTGCGCGTACGTCGTGCTTTGCTTGTGGTAACGAACTGACATTTCCCACTGAAGAAATGCAGCCCACAGATCGGACCCACTGCCATCCCACTATCTCAGCGAAGCAGCGCATCATGTCTCCAGTGAAACCCCTTCTAGTGTGGGAGTGTGACCACCCACCTGTTCGGCCAGCATTCATTAGCCTCTCTGTCTGACTGCTCACAGAGCAGCCAGCATCCAGCTCTTTCACAGGAGAACAGAGACATACACTGCCAAACACATCTATTGTGCAAAGTTGGCACGTTTTCTTTCTGTAAGACATATTCACTTCTTTTCAGGAATTTAGCTTTGAATAATAATAATAATAATAATAATAATAATAATAATAATAATAATAATAATAATAATAATAATAATAAAACAGGAAAAAAAAAATAACACCACCTCAAAGGATAAAAACAACAATTCTAGCTTCTGCATGCAGTTTGGCATTCCCAGTAACAACCCTTGGGCTTCACCTTTGAGTACCAACAGATTGGTCCAAACAGCTAAAAGGCGATAAAAGTTCATCTGAACATTTACTCACATTGTGACAGTCCATTTCTTTTGCTCTGGGACGACTTCAGTCTTCAAGTGAGCTGATCTAGTTTTAACTCGAGTGCCTGGATAAATTCTGACTTGGGCCAAGGAGGACGGTCTTTCAACGGGTCTCTGATACAATACAGATGCCTGACTGGCTCTCACTAACAGTCGCTGTATGTTCAGTAACAGTCGCTCACGCACAGAGGGAGAGGGAGAGAGAAAAAGAGAAGCAGGGACACACAGAGAGAGAGAGGGAGAAAGAGAAAGAGAGACCTCCTACAAACATAACAGCATGTGTTTCATCCTTTCGGTCTCATTAGGGTTTCTGACCTACTCTGCTCACTTTACCCTTGCAAATGTCTAACAGATCCACAAAGCACAACATTAAAATGGAAATTACTCATCGCATGAGCAAGCGAAAGATTTAGTTTGACCATCTTTCTGTGTGTTCTGCTTGAAACCTGTATTATTAAAATTTGACAACTTTCTCCATCACAGTAAGAAATTTCACAATTAAGAAAAAAAAAAAAAAGAAAAAACAAGTGACCAGCCTGGTGGACACACTATTTAAAGTCCAGATGGCAATGAAACAGTAGATTCTCCCCCCGCCCCTAAAAAAAAAAAAAAATCTACTAATAGTGTGAAAACAAAAACTGTGCAAGCATCTTGGAGCGGGATTTTTTAAATTTATTTATTTATTTATTTTTTTTTGCGCTGGGAGGTGTTATAAATTTATTAGAGGCAGAAAGAGCTAACAGTTCTCTCCATCCCTCTGATCCCAGCTGGTACGGCCGCCCACACTCCTCTGCAAGCCTAACAGACAAGACGGGGGGAGAGAGGGAGGACCAGAAAACATCCATTTATCCATGTTATATGTCAAACAGCAACACAGCGATGCCAATTAGCTGAGCAGTTCATCATGGTAATTGCGGCACATGCCTTCCAGCTCGAAGCTGAGTTGCTCTGATAATTAATGGATCAATATTTTGAAATTTTAAATACATTTGAATTGGTGATAACGAATCCCCATGAAGCTAATCTGCTTAATTTGTATTGTAAATATCAGTACTTTAAATTGAGTTGGTGAAAAGTGAAAATATAAGTCATGATAAAAAAATATGTCGGTGTCAACGTAGCTGTCTTAATGTTGCAAAAGTGGCCTCGTTTTAACTTATGTTAGGATCTACTTTTTTACTCTGTGAGTTAGAAATTGCTCTAAAAGGTACAGCACTGATGCAGAGGGTGCCTAGCAACTATCAGCATCACCGTCTCCTATTAAATCCATGACCCTCACCACGTGGATGGTGAGGGAGTTACCATAGTAACGTTCTCGGTACCCCTTCCTACACTCCCTCCCTGTATGTTTGGAGAAGCCTGGTTGGTGCAGACAAACCAGATGGGGGTTTTACCTGTGACAGCACTGAAAATGTGTGAGAAATTCCTTAGTCGTCCTTTTGGAGAGATTGCAGAGACCAGTTTCACTCTGGGGGCGAGGCGTTGGCTCCCAGGAGGAGACTTGATCTAATCCACACAGCTTTTTTTTTCTTTTTTTTTTTCCTTTTTCAAGAAAACAGGCATTGGTACAGAGTGATGAAGACCACCAAGTCATTTCTGTCATCATGCCAGAAAAGATGGCATTCGAAGTGATCAGAGAGAAAATGACGTCATGCAAAGAATGAAATATTTTGGAGACATTTTCAAACATTTCCCTCCAGACAGAGAGTTGCGTTTCCGTATGGCTTCCTATAAAAGGCCCCAGTTTCTGTCAGAAGTTAACAAACACCAAACATTGATATTTATGTCAATAATTTTGAGCTTTTAATGATTTATTTAAACGATTCTCTATTTGAGAGTGAATACACAGAATATACAGGATTAAACGTGTGGATACATATACAGGATTAAATATATGTGGATACATATACAGAATAAAATGGATACACAGTATATACAGGATTAAATATATTTGGATACAGGATTAAATATATAATATTGGAGAAAAAGTTAAAAAAACAACAACAGCATTTACACTGGCAACCTTCTGGCATATTCTGCAACTAACCGGCATATTCTGCAGGTTAGTTAAAATATTTATTTTCCTGGCTCAACGCCCATGAACTTTGAATGAGGTCGAGGTGTGGGGCATTCCAGAATCTTCAGGCCTGCAGATATGTTGAAAATATGGACACATGTATTATTTTTATTGCTTTTATTTTTTAATTAGTTAGTTATCAAAGTGGTAAGAACAAGGAGTTCTTTCTGGCCTGCACTTTTTCCTGCCTCACAAAGACTGCGCTCAACTCCTTTGGAGTGTCGAAGTCCTGGGCTGCAGAATTGATTTTTTTTTTGTCATTTTCAAATTTATGACCAATCATGTGTGAAATCACACTCAAAAAAAGTTCTACCCAGAATATGTGTCAAGAACAAGCCGAAAGAACTCCTGAAGGAGCGCTGAAAAAACAGAATTAGTTATACAATTAGGAGGTTTCTATGCAATAAGGGATGCTTGCTGAAATATTATGGAGGGTAATATAATGATCACTTTCAGTTCTACTGAAGTTATGGCAGTAAAAGGAAATTGCTTACAGAAACTGTGCAAATATTCATTTTACTACATAGGAAAAGTGTGAAATGCTTCATAACAGAGACTGCATAGTTTAGCGAACAACCAGGATTACCTTGTCGCTGATGTTTGCGCCTGCTGTGCTGATCTCCTAACTCCCAGAAGGCCCTTCCTCTTTCTTAGAGTCAGCCGGTGTCCCATCAGAGCTGTCAGAAGTCTCCTCATAATCTATATTTTCAAATTCGTGATCCACTACAGGAGTAAAAATTTCATCTTCTTCTTTAAATGTCACCTGCTTTCCTTCCTTGACGCTATCGACGGACTTCTCAGAGACTGCTGGACTTCCACTGGTTTTCTCAAGAGAAACTTCAGTCTCAGTCATTTCCTTCTCTTTCTGTCATTTCCTTCTCTTTTTGAGTCTCAGTTACTTCCCTCTCACCTTGAGTCTCAGTCATTTCCTTCTCTTTTGGAGTCTCAGTCATTTCCTTCTCTTTTTGAGTCTCAGTTACTTCCCTCTCACCTTGAGTCTCAGTCATTTCCTTCTCTTTTTGAGTCTCAGTTATTTCCCTCTCACCTTGAGTCTCTGTTATTGCCCCCTCACTTTTAGTCTCTGTTATTTCCCTCTCACTTTGAGCTTCATCCTTTGCTTCCTGTTGGGTGTCCGGATGGATTTCATACTGATTTGTGGGTAATTCGACAGAATTTTCCTCAAGCTGGGTTGTTGTAGTTTCTGTTTTTTCAGCAGAGTATGTGTCTTCTTGACAAATGTCATCTTCTGATGTTGTTTTTGTTTCACCAGGCTCTGAAACAGAGGTGTCCACATGAAGAGTCAAATGTAGAAGGCTCTGAAGTGGTACTGATTCTACAGTTTGCTTATCTTCTGGGACAACACCTTCCTGCTCTTCAAATGCACCAACTGGTTGACCTACTTTCTTATATTCCTGGCCCTTCCTCCAGGTGGAAGGATCAAATCTGGATTGTTCCCCCTTGCTTACATCTGAAGTTTCATCGGCTGGCAAATCCGCGTCCACCTGAATCAAACTCAGGTGTAGTAGGTTTTCATCTACTTCACTATCTAGTCCGATAATTTGACTAGGTTCAGCTTTGGTAAGCTCATGATCTTTGTCCATGCTGCTCTTTTCATCTGCTTCTGGTGTCTGTTCTGTTTCTTCATCCTGTGGGCCTGTAGCCGAATCAGTTATATCTGAAATAGGAAGCTGTTCAGTGGAAACAGCTGTATCTTCAACTGAGAGACTTGGTTCCTCTTCAGCTTGGGATTCGCTTGGTTTTTCTCTGAAAAACAACAACGAAACGGAATATTTTTAGAAATATTACAGATTAAAGCAATGCTTAGAATTTATTAAATGCATCTTTCAAACTCAACTGCGACCTGTGAATGTTCTCTGCTGCTTTTAGTCTCAAGTAGTTCTGTTCCGCCACTTCCTCTCAGCCATGACATAGAAAATCTTCAGTTTTTTCTTCTTCTTGTTTGTCTCACTTAAATGTTTTAGGTCATCAAACAAATTTTGATATTGGATGAAAACAACCTGAGTAAATACTAAATGAAATTTTCTACTTGAAAGAAACTTATGCAATCAAACCCTACCCTATGTGAATAGGTGGCCACATGCATGACTCTCTTGTTAAATCATGAATTAGTTGTGATTAACCACATCTTTTGGTTTAATTTCACAAGCCACATTTACTAAGCACTAAATTACTAATGAAGAAATCACCTGAGTAGAACATGTCAGCAAACTGTGGCCCAAAAAACAACACATTATGGCCTGCTCTATAAAAACATCAAGAAAACAAAGCAGTCAACTGAATAAGACCACTGTTTCCCAAACTTGGTTTATTATAGGGGCGCTGCACAAGCTTGTTATTTCTCCATCAACTGCTTAAATCTGGTTTGTTGAAGCAGGCAGGCAACCCTCTAACAATACTTCACATGCAGAGTTCACATGCTTTGAGTTCCAAGGAGTTTGGACAAAAATAATAATGAAAAAAAAAAAAAATAGATGAAGTGTTTCTGTACATATTTCACATCATTAATTCTAATTGGATTATCAAATAAATCAGCTGAATTTGCAACAAATGCATTATAATTTCTCTTAAATCTTTTGCTCTGAAATCTTAATATACATAATTGTATTACATTAGTATGATTTTGTTATATTTCAGTGTAAAGGGATAATAACAGGACCTACTTGTCTTCAAAAGTACATTGAGAAAACAAAACGGCCTGGTATTAACTCACTTAGTTGAGTTGAAAGGTCAGTATAAAAATGTAATAAATGACAAACTGAGTAAGGCTTTTTATTGACGAAAATGTAAACTCCAATGTAATTTCATCAGAGCACATTTCTATCTTTTCCCTCATGTTCTTCCTCTCCCTCTCCTCTTGATCGTGCTTGCTGCACTTAAAGTGACACTCACTTGGAAACGTCGGCTTCCTCTGCTGCTGTTTCCTTTTCAGGACTAACAGTCTAGAAAAAAAAAAAAAAACAATAATAATACAATAACCTGACATAGGCATCAGTTTAGTGAGAAATGTTAAGAGGTGTAACTTCAAAAAGTGTGTACCCCTGTACTCTTGAAAGCATGGTTATTGTAGAACCTGTCTTCCAGCTTGGCAGCCCACTCAGAAGGGTCCATCCCACTTTCTGTGAAGGAAAGAAGGACCGAAATTTCCCTTATTTAATGAAACATGAAGTTTCAAAGAAGCACTGCCATTTCATTTTCCTACGCTCTTATGTTACCTTCTCTTTCTTTCAGAAGTTTGTCAAAATATTGCGCTGCATATTCGGGGATGTTGTCCGGCTGGTCCCGGAGAACCTCTCGGGTCAGTCCCTCCAAGAGGGTCCCGAATCCCCGAGGTACCCTCAGGTGAGTGTTGGAAAAAGGCACCGACATTTTCCTGAGCTACGTGCCTGATTCCAAGCTATGAATAACAGCAAGAGGTTTCCGGCTTTTCACAAGTGAAATGTCACCACTAATCGAGCATCTTTGGTCAACGGACTTCCTGAATATTGTTTACGTTCGCAAGTGAATCTCGCTCTTGAACCAGTTAACAGTTTAAATGAAAACCATCTTTCTCAAAAGTCCGTTCTAATACAACGGTTTGTTGTAACACCTGTTACCTGGAAGCATTTTAAATCGACCTAAATCGACGTTTAAAGTTAGCTAGCGCCACCACTAGTGCCGGGCCATGTTGATATCTGTTACTTAGCAACGATTCCAAGTACGGAGACAGACAAGGGTCATGTATGACGCAACACATTCCAGCATAGTTCAACAACAATCTTTATTTTACACATAACATGATAACACAGGCAAATAGACATACCCATAAACATTTTTTTTTGTATTTTTGATAGACTTAGGGGTAAAAAAAATCATTGATACATTCATAAAAACATTTATTTAGATAAATGTGTATAAAAAATTAGATAACACCAAAGCTTATATTGCAAAAAAATGACTTTCACAATTGTATAAGATTAACATAACATAGCTTTTTATGAAAAATTGATTATTGATTATCCCCGTTTTCTTTCTTTTTTTTTTTTTTTTTAAAGAGAAAATGAGTCATTTAAAATGTTTTCAAACAATAGGTTACTGCGGTAGTCCTGGGTTTTTTCAAAGAACACCAAAACCTAGCTAAGCTGTTCATAAGGGAGGATCATATCTAGACAAAAACAAGCTGCTTTCTGAATGTTTTCAATTCTTCTTCTACAAAACCATCATGTGCTTCATTTTGATTAACATAAAAAAATCTCGGTTTGTTTAACTTGGGGCTTTCAAGTTTGAAAGAGTAAATACATATCATAAATATTGTGAACATTTATTATACATAAAACACTGTATTAACAATGTGCTATACATGTGAATTTCATCTGCTGAAACATTTAATGTATTTATATTTGTATTCTATTTACAGTCAGTTAGTTGTTCTTGCAGTTATTCAGTTATCAGATTGGCACAATTATTACTTTTAGAATCCTGATTTTGAAAAAAAAAATATTTATTTGCTCAATTTCCTTATTTAAGAAGTTTTATTTTAAGTTCTTTATCTGCTGTAGAAAAATAGATTTCCCCTTTTTTTTTTGCATGCACAAGACTAACAAGAACATTTACAACATCTTAACCAGAGAAGATGCATAAGTATCTATTCTCCGTCCTCCCTTCACAGTAAACCTGCACGATAAGCCTCTACTGGGTGCTGAAATAGCTGTGTGTAGGCTAATGTATCTCTGGCACAGAGGTTATGTGAACAAAATGCTTCTTTTACAAAATCCCAAGAAAAGACAACTCAGAATTTGTGGATTGGGAGAAACATATTATGTTGTGAGTATTTTAGGGGCTTAATGAATTTGTTCAGGGTTTATCTTTGAATTGTACAAAACCATCTTTGAAACGGTTTTTCTCAAGTCAAATTATTTGTCCCATTAGAGTGATCCATTTGAAGATAAAAAGAATCCATTAAAATTTAACTGTATCAACTTATACACTTAATGCATGCTGTCTATATGTAGGCCTGCTGTTGTCAGAGTGAAAAGCATCAGCAAAACAAGAAAGCACCTGTGCTTTGTTGTAGATGATTACTCTCTATTTGTGTTTTATCACTTCTGCATTTTAAGCAGCCCTTGCAAAAACAAGTGTAATGTGATTGGAAAATTTTACCGAGGTACGGTGGATGCTTCCTGGACCACATGGTCCAACGAAAGGCAGGCTGAAGTGCTTATGGTCAGGCATATGTGATAACCGCATACTCAGAGTTGGTGCTCATCTTGCGGCTGACCTCTCTGGGCTGGGGAACATGCAGTCTGTCAGCTGAACGCGAGGCCTGCAGGTGGCATCTTGGTTCATCTCCCCGCCACTGCATATGAAAAGGAAATTAACCTTTGTTTCAATTGAATCTCTACTAAAAATCCTGCAAATACACAATAAATTAAACGGCATATTTAATAACTTAATAAAGACAAGCTACAAGTTTCATTGACTCAAAAGATTACAGACTTCTGTTTTACAATGTCAAAACATAGAAATGAACCTTGAAAAACACACAAATACTCTATCTGAGGTGAAATCTATGAAATAAAAAATTGCAATAACTTGAATACACAAGTGTGCAAATAATTCAGTTGATACTTTGTTAGAAGATTCAGTTGTTTTTTTTGTTGGAAGTCGATAAGCTTACCACATATTGTCTTTAACATACCCAATCTAACTCAAACTGAAAGTCCACAGGCCTCTTCAAGTGAACCCAAATTGTTCCAGGTTTGACTATAGGTAAACCTTTTTCTTATCACTTGTTATATTGTCAAAAGGGTCTTGTTGATTTCCATTTATGCTTGGATTAACTAAAATGGAAAAACAATTCATCTCGAACCCTCTGAATTTTCCTGAAGTTTATTTTTCTATAACGGCATAAAGGATGCAAATTTGCAGACGATTAGGAAACCCATATTAGGACAGCTAAAACTTAATTTATGTAATTGGATATAATGTACAGTTAAGACAAAATTAGTTCTTACCCTTTCCAGATTTAGGTTTAAAGTAATCTTTTAAATTTCTCTACTTCTTCTCTATTCTGGAAGTTACATTAACGTTTTGGAGCTGGTTAGCCAGACTTCTGACTCAAATCTGATAAGATAATATGTGGAGAGAACGAAAGACTAACTTTAAAGAGGCTTTCCAGATTAGCTCTGAGTCAGAGGCTCAGAGCTAATCACCAAAAGTTGAAACACCAAAATACTAAGAGGGAATCATGAAACAAAATGACCACCAATTATAATAAGAGCCTGATTCCTGTGACTCCAACACAGATTCTTCAAATAATTATTGAGAAGGTATAAATAATATCTGCATGATCTTTTTCATAAAATGTGTTCATAAATTGGCACTCCTTTTATGTTGTTGTTATCCTTTGAGAAATTCTTGTCTCATTTCCTATCAAGCATAAACTACTCATTGACTTAGAATAGTTTTTAATCCACATGTGATCTGATTTGTTTTTTTTATTGAGGTTTGGTGTTTATCTAAATGGGCTGACACTGGATAGAGAAGTGCACAAGACAAAGGTATTTTTAAAAAGTAATAAAATAAAATAAAATACAGGTCTTTTTGGTAAACCCGCCTGTGCAATTAAGATGGAGATGGAATGATGGGTGAATTGGTAGGTTTGAGCTTGTCTTGCTTTGTCTCTCACCTCTCCTGTTCCTAAGTAGCCAACCTTAGTGAGCTCGGGTGTACTGACCCCTCGGATGGTGATCATTATGTCCGCATATGGAACCTCTGTGTCCCCCTCATTGTCTGTGTCAAACAGAACAACACAGTTTACTTGTAAATATCAGCCAACATATGGACTATAAGTCAGATGGTTCTGCGTGTTTGTCTTACCGGGCGGAGGAATTCGTAAGGTTATTTTCTCACTTTGTGTTGATAGCGTGCCTGTATGGAAAAGATGGCAAGCATTAGTTAAAGAGATCTTTCTGAATGTTCTTCATTTATCTGATATGTTTTGTGTGTTACCTTTTACTGGTAGGAGGACAGCATTTGGCGATTGTGATGAGCTGGAAAAATGTAAAGTAAGGCTGATTAGTAAAATCTAAATCAAAGGTTTCACCGTCAATTGCGCAGAAATGTAAACAAGTATGAGCTTCGATGGCTCACCTTGATTTGGACACAACCTGCTGCCCTGGAATGAGAGGCATTGCTGTCACTACATTCAAATCTGTGCATTTTTTTTGCTTTCATCTAGGATTTACACTTCATTTTTTTTGCAATAGAAGACTAGGTTATAATCACCTCTGCCCTTCCAGATTGGCTTGTTGTGATTTACGCACAAGAAGACGACCAAAGCTGCGAGAACCATGACTACTGTGACGGTTACCGCTGCCAAAACCTTCATTACATTAAACTGTCCTGTTGTCATAAAACAGATGTATTAGAGTTTATTAAATGTAAAAACAGTTTTTTTTTGTTTTTTTTATAATTTAGAATGTTTTTGTTTTTGATACTGCCTCACCTCTGTTTGAAGTCCCTGATTCAGTAGGAAGCGACGCTAAGACAATTAAGATTGTAGTATTAAAACATAAGGATTAATCAAAAACTGTTCAAATAATTGTTGCAAATATGGAATATTTTGTATCAGACATGAGAAAGGCTTCTCACTATTTTCAAGAAGAAGGTTTGGGTTACTTGTCCAGTTTGAGACAGTGTCTTGAGCTACAAATGCAAGAGAAAGTGTGATTCTTCAGTCTTTGCTTTCTTACACAACTTATGTTATATAAAAACATAAGTTTTTATATAAAATATTTTTATATATATATATATATATATATATATATATATACATTTATTTATAGAGCATTGTATACCTTGAAGTCGAAGGAAAACAGTGTAAACTGTTGTTTTTGTGAGCTTAGGGTCGTCCGTGTCTTCTGTGTAGCATCTATACTTCTTCTCTGTATCTTGAGTAGAAATGTTTGATAGGCAGATGGACACAGTGCAATAGCTGCCATTACTTTTAGCTGTGTTACAAGGAGAGATATCAGACTCTGTCCTCCAGGAGCCGCGGACAAATCCAGACGAGCAGTTGTAGGTGCAGTTCAGCATGAGATTCTGCCCCTGTCTTACCATCTTGTAATCAGTGGGTGCCTTTGCATGTTCAGAAATCACACTTCCTGCAAAAAGAGGATAATTTAATTACAGTAGAGAAAGAGAAGTTATGTTACCATGAAGATGAAACATTAGGAATAATTGTTTTACCTTTTAGAACTGAAAGGAAGAGTATAATCAAGTAGACTAAGACCTGCATTGCCGCTCCTTTTTCTTATTTCTTTGTTCCTTATATTCAAACATAAAATACCCTGTGTTCTTGCAGCCTGCTGTTGGTTGCACCTGCACATACCCACATATATGTTTCTCCTCTTCAGTTCGGGTACAGGAAGTGGTGTTCAAAAGGATTCAGGGGTGTGCAAAAATAATGCACAACTTTCCATACATCGCATCTGGCTTCCTGTCAGAAAAGTGCTGTTAAAAAACAAATAGGGTAAATGCATCATCGAACACAATTATGCAGTACTGATTTTTATTTTATTTTATTTTTATATTTTTTACTGAACATAAAGTTTTTTTTATTTGTGGATTAATACTATGTTCATGCAGTTGACACCAATCTTTTTAAAGGTTTCACAACACACGCTAATGCAGGAAGGCTGAGGGTGTGATTTGCTTTTGTCGCTTTGTGTCTGCTCCAGCAATAGCTGCAGTCAACTTTTGATGCTTCTCTATATTTGAATTATGTATTTTTCCAGTATTTCCCTGGGAAAACAAAATGTACCTTGTTTGCATCCATTTATTCCATGCAAATAAATGACTTTGATATATTCTGTGTCTTAAATCTCCTACTTACAGTGAATGGCAGCTCCTGGGTAACATAAATAATTTGCTGTGATCCACTAACAGAAACAACTAGGCTAGCGTTTGCACTTGCTCATGCATAATGAAAGTCACAGATACAGTTACAGAACCTAATTGCACATCACTGTCAGCTTGAGTCACCACCTGGGAATCACATTTCGTGCTCATTTCACTTTCAGGCAAACAGGCCTCACTCTTTTTTTTTCTTTTTTTCTTGGCTCTAAACATTTATCCGTGTGGGATTAGACCAAAATGCTGTGCTCTGGAAATGGAGAAAACCTGTAACATGCTCTTGTACACAGAATTAGACATCCAGATATGATGTGCTTGGTGAGGGCTATGTATTTGCTATGTATTTTAGCTCCTGGGGTTTTCCTGCTGCTCATAAAACCTGGAGTTGCTTCAGGTAAGAAAAACAATCTTCATGCCCTTATTTTCTCCTAAAGTACATTATCAACATAATGACCAATTTCTCCTTCTTTGGTGTGAGAAGTCGCAGAGGGGAGTGCAGATCTTATGCTCAGTGACGAAGTGTTTGTTGGTGTGTGTCCAGAAGGAAAGTACTTCAACCAGCAGCTGTGTTTGGATTGTCCTTCTGGTCATTTGTAAGTTGTCAGGCGTATTTGAAACTATAGGACAGTGTTTTATTATTTTTTTAGTCATTTATTTTTTACATGGGATAGAAGAAATTGATGATGTCTCGCCTACTTTACTTCTGCTCTATAGTTGCCCTGGAAATGTATCTGCACCTAATCGATGTCCAGCAGGAACATTCAACCTCTACACAGGGAAAATCAGCATCGATGACTGCAAGGTAAAACACTCTTTCACAAGCCTTTGGTTGCTTAAGCCCAAAAGGTCTGATTTACATTCACCCTTTCCCAACAATTTTACTTGTCATAACACTGAATTAAATATAATCAAAGACAAAGGTTTTCCAAACATTTTGACACTGAAATGTTGTAGTTACAGTTGCAGTGCTTTCAAAAGTTTGGATGCTCCTTCAACTTCCCAAACTTTTGTTGCTTTACAATCACAAAGTCAGATCAGAATTTAATGTGATTCATAACTTTGTTCTTTAATAACACTAAGCAAAATCCTTCAATTTGTGTTTTGGTAATACAGTTCACATGGTTAACATAGAAATGACACAATTACGGGTTATTTTAATTAAAATAAAATGAAATGGCTGTTCTTCATGAGCCTTTATTTTTTGTCTCATATTAGGTCATTGATGTTGCGAATGGCAAACAGTTGAAAAGATGCTTTATTTTGACTAAATGACAAAATTCCACCGGTTAACTTTAGTGAGCAGAAAGCCACATGTGATTGGAGATAAAAAGCAAGAATTCAAGGTTGATTCATATTACTTTTGTAAGAGAGCAATGGCGAACAAACGGCTTCGAAAGGCTTGAACAGAAAATCAGTGGCATGATCTGAACTAATGTGCCTCCATTCTGACTGAACTTTAGCTATTTTGTTCAGATGACTTGATAAACATTTTCAGTCTATAGGTGTGCAAAGCTTCTAGAAACATATCCCAAAAAGCTAGCTCCTGTAGCTGCAGCAAAAGGTGGTTATGCCAAGCTTGAACTCAGAAAGCTGAATATAAATACAAGTCTTTCTATATTTACATATACACATAGCACCCAAATTCATTTTTGTATAAATTAATGTGAACTCATTGCTATTTGCTGTATGTTGCAGCCTTGTATTCCAGGCCTGATCAGTTCAGAGGACAGAGTGGATTGCCGGCTGTGTCCTGCAGGCTTTTCATGTGACGTCACCAATGGAACACTTTATTTATGCCCAGCAGGACAACATTCACCCGAAGGGGTCCTACAGTGTCTGACCTGCCCTTTTGATTCTGTTTGCAAGTTTGGGCTTCCTTATAAGGTCACCATCAACCATTAAAGACGTGAAAAGCATTGAAAAACGCTGTTACAGCTTGCTGCACAAAAAGAAAATTTACTTGTTTTTTTACGGTTTTTATGTGCTCACAGTGTGCACCTGGAAAGGAGCCTGACGTGGATCACACCGAATGTATTGACTGTTTCCCGGGTTTTTACTCCACTGTTTGTACGGCTCTGTGTCTACAGTGTCCTGCAGGTACTGCTTCTAGAAAATATTACTTCTCTTTAGCTATTGCGTCTGTTCTGTTTGGTAGTTAAATGTCATAAATATGTGCCAGAATACCTAAGATTGTGCCTTATGGCTGCTGCAGGAAATTACTGTCCAAACAGTGGGACGTCACAGCCACTCCCCTGTCCTTCTGGTTGGACCTCCACACCTGGACAGACTTCCTGCCGTAGGTGTAATGATACATCCTTGCTGTGTGGGGGCGCTGTGGCACCCCGCTGGAGCCAGTCTGTGCACAGATCTGGTCATGCCAACACCTGTAGACCGGGAACCTACAAACCTGTAAAGGAATATGGAGATTGTATTGCCTGTCCAAAAGGTTAATGTTAATATTTTAGTGGGGATTTTATTTTTTTTTTTGCTTCCAGAAAGAAACCAAACATGAGTTGGTTCCTGTTTATCTCGTTGTTAGGTCATTATTGTGTGGGAGGTGTAGCTGTACCCTGTCCTGCAGGGAGTTATGGTCCTAAAGAAGGTCTGCAGAGACTGAAAGACTGTGCAATCTGCCCTGCCGGTACAGCTCCATCAAAAGCAAGCTCTCTATATGTTTTCAAGTCCAAAGATTTGCACAAATTCTGTGGGCTTCAAACTTTCTAATTGCAGTTCTAAATGTTTCCCATCTTTGGAAGTGTCATCTTACCATACAGGCTGTGTCCGTTACAAAATGCTCTTCTAATCTATAAATACTTTTCTCAAGGGTTTTACTGTCTGGAAGGGAGCTCGCAGAGACCCACCTCCCAGTTCATGTGCCCACAGGGCTATTACTGCGAAGAGGGCACCGCCACCCCTCATGGGTCACCTTGTCCTGCTGGTACATCAGGGGAACAACTGGGTCAGACAAGTAGGGCAGCCTGTAAAAGATGCAAAGAGGGACGCTTCTGTCCTGCAGGTTAGTCTTTGTTCTGATAAAACTCACTTCACTGGAGCAACAGATACTGAAATACAAATAAAACATGACCCAGAAAGTAAATGTTTCTCACTTGAAGAAAACACGCACACACAGAGTTCATTTGTTAAAATGCGCTGTACCTGTGAAAGACTTCCTCAAAGTTCAATGAGGTTTTTCCAGACGTTTCATGCTTTGGGTTTTACCTTAAACAGGGTCTTCAGGTCCAGGTTTGCCGTGTGCCAGAGGAAGGTTCTGTCCAGCTGGCACAGTGGACGAAGTGACTTGTCCATCGGGGACCTTCACCCCTCACCAAGGAGCAATAAGTCAGTTTTCTACATGGGCAGTTTCAGCCAGATGGCAGATACCATAAGCATGTCATGTCGATTTTGGACTTTATTTAAACTGTCCTTCTTCATAGTGTTGAACTTTTGTGCACTGGCTCAAATATTTTCATCTAGACCTCATTTCATTGAGTAGTATGCTTTTTGAAGCTATCAATAAGATTGTAGCATTATTCTGGCTTGATATTTTACCATTGTTATGAACAAGACTGAAATATGGTAATTTCATGTTATAAACTTTTCATTTCAGGGATGGTTAACAAGTAAGAGCAGAGGTCAGGGCCTTTCAGCAGGCTTAATGTCAGCTGGTTTGTCCCAAAACTAATCTTAATGAGTCTTTGGGATCAAAATATAATTTGTTTCAACTCTTTCAGACTCTGACCTCAGTATTGTTGACACTCTGTGGACTATTTTGAAATGAGAGTAGCTACAATATTTAACCAAATTGATGGAGGATTTATGATAGATGGACAACAGCTGTGGAAATGGTACATCCTGTTGGGGTGCATGAAAAGATTTGAGTCATTTTTTGTTCTGAACAATATTTGAATAAGAATATTTCACCCTGGAATAAAAATGGTTCACATAAAATAATTAAAAACTCCAAATTAATAAGTTATCCACACACATTAATATATGTAAACATCAAACCAGAATTGTTCATATTTACATATATTTGTTTTTGTTGAAAATTACAAAAAGAAGTGACACGTTGGCAAACCTTTTACTGTAAATTAAAAACTCCTTCCACTGTTGTTTGGTTTTTAGATGTCTACATTTTGCCTACATTTAATTTAATTCAATCTTTGATTTCATTTTCCACAGTTTTGCAAACAATAATTAAATATTTTTACACTAGTCCAATCTTTTCATGAGGTGAAATGCTCACTGATTGCATAAATTACTCAGTTGCTAAAGGTTCCCCTGAGAAACCACAATATCTAGATGGAAAACCGCAATGGACAGATACTAAAGAGGGCAAAAAGAAACAAACTGATTAAAAAGACAAAAGCTAATGATAAAAAACCTCACAACTTAACATAACAAGGGAGGTTTATGTAACAGACCTACATTAACTTCAGTATTCTAACTTTTTTTCCAGGTGTGAAGGACTGTCTTAAATGTCCGCCTGGTTTCTACTGTCCTAAGGGAACCAGCGACCCGATGCCCTGTCCAGCAGGGTCCTTCAACCCCTTAGAGGGGCAGGATGAGGTTGCTGATTGCAGAGAATGCTACCCGGGGAAAGCCTGCACACAGATCGCTCTAAAAGCTCCAGATGTAGACTGCATGCCTGGGTAAGTAACCTGTTTAGAAGCATAAAAATATTTCACCACGAATGCTTCCGTATTCCCGTGGTTTTGGTACTTTTAAGTATGATGAGAAAGAGCAGCTCTAATGGATTTTTGTCTGCATAGGTTCGTGTGTCCTCCTGGCTCATCAAAACCCAACGCAGCAGCCAACGCCTGCCCTCCGGGAGCGTTTAGCAATCGCATCAACCTTACTGACCGCTCACAGTGTCAGCTGTGCCCAGCACAATACGCCTGTCTGAGAGGTTACTTTTTCATGTTCGGCAGCTTCTCAAAAGGACTTGCATCAGGAAAACCAAAGTATTTTTAATGCCTTACAAACATAGATTGGTGACATCTCATTCTAATTTACAGTGTGTCATAAAGTATTTATGAAATTTTCCACTTTTGTTACAAATGTCAATATATTTTCTTTTGATTTGATGGGATACATAAGTTTAAAAATATGCATTATAGTGAAGCATAAGAAACAAGATTTAAGCGTTTTACCCATAAAAGTCGTGGGATTCATTAAAGTACAGCCTCTTTAATTCTGATACTCCTAAACAAAAATCTATCTTTTGATTTCAGCATGAATTGAGTTCAGTAAAGAACTCAGAGGTCTGTTAGGGAACATTAGTTATTAAACAATTTTATGGAGAACAAAGCCTTAATCCAAATAAAAATCTTTGGTAAGATCTGTTTGAATTTACTATAATCCTATCAGTAAAAGAAAAAAAAATGGGCAAAATTCTGAGTCTAATTTTTGAAAAAGTTGGCTGAGATTTTGCCAAAAGACTTGCAGCTGTGATTGCAGGATTTTTTTTAAACATTTTGAAAACTAAGTATTGTGTCCTACTTCACAGTTTGCATTATTTTGTGTTGTTTAAAAAATATAAAAATGAAATTCAATTAAATGATATGGAATTTTATTGAATTTTTGTGATGTGACAAAATCTGAGAAGGTTTAAGGGGTCCGAGGCACCGCAAACACATCCACAGCAATATTTGAAGATTTAACAATGGAATATTTATCTTTTCTTCAAAACATAAAATTTTTCTGATTGCTGATTCTTTTTTTTTCATTTCTGCTGTTTCAGGAACAGGTGGTATTCAAAGACCCCCACTTCTTTGTTTCGCTGGACATTATTGTCCCCCTGGAACGATGTTTCCGACGCAGTACAAGTGTCCAGTGGGGACATGGAGCAGTCAAAGTGGACTGGAGGCTGAAGCAGAGTGCCAGCCGTGCCCGCGAGGTTGGTACTGCTTGGCTGGGTCTGCGGCTCCATCAGGCCGATGCAACTCTGGACACTACTGCCCTGAAGGTAAACATGCACAAGTTGAAGGCACGGAAAGAAAAGTATTTATTTATTTTTTTTCTGTTTGACTCTGAAAGTTTTTAAGATTGTATGTAAATGACAAACTTGCAAATTGTCGTTTAAATATCTTTACAACGCACTGCAAACATTTAACTCATGCTGTAGTCATGAGTCATTCATCCGGATATAATTATTGGAATGTTGCTTTCTCAGGGACAGCATATGGCACCCAGCACCCTTGCCCTTCAGGCACCTACAGCATCCAAATGGGCAACAGATACAGGGAGGACTGCTTGACGTGTCCCGCAGGTTCATTCTGTCAGCTGGGAACCTCCAAACCCTCACCTTGCCCTCCGTGCGTAAACAGAACATCAGAAATCAGACATGTGCTTTTTGATAAGAGAAAGAAGCAGGTGTAAAAACTGCGATCCAGTAACTATGTCTTCTCTGTCACTCTCAGCTCCTCATTTCGCCGCCTGAAAGGAGGGCGAAGGCTGGAGGACTGCTCCCCTTGCCCTGCTGGCTATTTTTGTCCCTACTCAGCCACTATCAACCCAAGAGTCTGCGGAGCTGGCAGCTACTCTGTAAGACCCCATTAAACACAAGCCTGTGTGACTGGGCAACTGACAGCACCAGTGGAAACCAGTGCTGGTGTAGTCGCATCACTCTGGAAACGGTTTTGATTGTCCTATTTTTAGATTACATTTACCACCCACATGCAATCGCCTTATATTACTCACCTACTGTGTACATCTGTAAATGCCAGCAGGAGGGATAGTAGCTTGCTTTTGATATATTGTCTTTTTTTCCCCCCTCCCAATTTGAGGCCTTCTTAATGTTCCAGCATTTTCCAGAGTCAAATATTTCTTTATCGCAAGTTGCCAGTGTGCGTTTTGCTGTCTCCCACCTCCACGCCGGTTGATATCTTTAACTTCAACTCCCCGAATGTTTCTTCTCATTCTCTTGTGTGTAGGATGAGGGCTCTGTGGAGTGCTCTCCGTGCCTGCAGGGGCATTACTGCAGTAACGAGACCACCAGCGAGGAGGCCATGCTGAGTGTCATGGTGTGCCCACCTGGTTTCCTCTGCTCTCAGGGTTTGGCCAGAGACCCTCAGAGATCAGCCACGCTCTGCCCTCGAGGTTTCTACTGTCCCGGAGGAGGCATTGTGAGTAGGATAACTGTAGTGAATATAAATAAAAGCACACCGCATTTTGAGTTAATCTGCCTGCAAATTTAACTGCACAGGACCCAAACCCCATTCCATGCCCTAATGGGACGTACAGCTCATCTCCTGGTCTGCGTGACGTATCTCAGTGTGTCCAGTGTCCCGAGGGGAAGTATTGTTACACCCAGCAGCCTCAGGAGCAGCCTATCACCAGGCCTGTAAGAAAAGAGCTGAATTTAAGATGAAACGCCTTATTTACTTTACAAGCTACTACATGGATCAGAGCAAATTTGTTGGCTTTACTGGCAAAGGTGTGTGAAATAATTATTGCAGAAGCATGATCTCACGCAGAATTGAAAAATTCTTTAAAAAATGTGTTGCGAAACAGGGGATGGGAAGAATTAAAAGTGAAGAAAAAATATTAGCAGAGTCACCAATGGGACATCTCCTGGTAAACCAAACAAGCCCTTTCAAGTAAAACACAAGTTCCTACACTCCTCTATGTAAAACTGACACAGTAACCAATTTCCCTTGGCAGATGGGACAAAACAAGAAAACAGGTGTTTTGTGAAGAGAATGGTAAAAGATGTAAATAAAAACCTGTATCTGTTGGAAAAGTACAGCAAAAAAGAGGAGTCCTTGGGTCACTGATTCTCCAGAACAGCTGCCATTTCCAAAGCTGTAAAGTTATGTAAAAAGATGTGGAGGGTGAGCTGAAGAGAAGAAAGCATTAGAGAGGATCCAGTACTCTGATTAGTTTAGAGCTGAGATGTTCAAACTTTTTGCCACACAGGGAAAAACATTTACTGAGAAAGTCCATTTTGTGACTTCTTTTTTATCTTGCCGATAATGATCTGAAAGTACAATATTGTAATGAAACAAAGTTGTCTGATAGGGGATCTGTAGGTCAGTTGCCTTACAAAAAAAGCTCTGCAATTTTGTAGTTTGCACCTTTCCAGTGGGCCAGACAGAATCCTTCTAGCGGCTGCAAACAGGCCCGGGGCCACCCTTTGGAAACCCATGATTTATGGAGATTGAGTGTAGAGGATTAGTAAAATATACTCTAATTTTAATCAGCAAGTTCACATAAATTAAGTTTGGTCGATAAATTTTTTCAGTGTGGAGTTATACCACTATGACAAAATATATATATATTTATAGAGTTGCAATAGGTAACCTTTATACAAATATGTGTTTATTTATTTATTTTTTTTAAATTTGTTAAAACTGTTAGTATGTCTTTAATAATGACAGTAGAATATTAGATGTAAAAAAAATTCTAACTTCTCTGGCTCCCTCCAGTGGTCCTATTGCTATCTGCAGAAATGCACTGCAGAAACAACCAATCAAAGCCAGGGGGAGGGACTTGGCACTCACGCTGTTGCATGCGCTACTCACACTCTGCACCTCAGTTCATTCTCCATGTTTTAATGGCGGAGAAACAAACTTACTTTACAGGAAAACATTTTTTCCGGCCATTGGTGCTTACTAGCCTGCGCATACTGAACAGGCTCCACTGCGGTAGAGTCAAAATTTTCAAAGTTAACTCACTAGTAACTCCCCAGTAGAGCATCTTTAAAGTTTTTTGTACATTTTTACCAGCAATGCCCATAAATCTATCAAGGTTTATAGTGAGTTGTGCATTATAAGGCTTTTAAAATCTTTATTTGTATTTCACTGTTAATGTTTTGTGTGTATTCTTATACCAAAGACAGAGCCATGTCCTGATGGGCACTATTGCCCCCCAGGGACCGGCCACCCCTACACGTACCCCTGTCAGGTTGGCACGTTCAGGAACAACACGCATGGTCACACTGGAGAAGTCTGCATTTTATGTCCATCTGGGCATTTCTGCAGGAAACTGGGAATGGATCTGCCTTCACTCTGCCCTCAGGTGGGACGTGTTAAACGTGTTGGCCTAAATATGTTGTGATTTTTCAATTAACAGAAACAAAGCTGTTTCTGATAAATCAAAACTCATAATTACTTTAAAAAAAAAAGATGTCTTTTGGTATATTTTTCCGTAATGGAGGTCGGCATTTTTTCACTTGCACAATGCATGCTGGGTTGATGACGCGTTTCAGCCCGTTCTGTAATGGAATCTACACAGGAAGGCCAACTTTACCTGAGTCATTGCTTATCATATTGCTTTTGACTGGTGTAAATTTAGACAATGCCACACTGTGTCGCTGTTGACTGTAATTCAAAAAACAAAAATAATGAGGTGAGTCTGCGTCGCTTCCCACATGAACAAAAAGAACAGGGTGGTGAAAATCAGCCAAACACAACTTCTGTAGGACCCACACTTGAGTCTCAATATTTCTCTCCAGAAGACTTTTAGTCATTTGTACAGCAACATTCGTCATTTACCCAGGATGCATTGCACCATAAACAAATGTATAAAAACTCAACAGCCTACAGTATTATTACTCAGTAGTCACTTGTTTCGCTTTATAGACAGAAATTGCAGATTCTTAAATTGCTCTCAGATTACATGAAAAGGTAATCAACATAATATATCTTCTCATTCATAACTCATTTCAGGGGTCTTACTGTCCAGACGGCACCTCTGCTCCTAAGCCTTGTCCCGAGGGAACCTACAGCTCGCACTCTGCTCTCAGTGAGCTCTCGCAGTGTGTCCCTTGTGGCGGTGGACAGTATTGCAGCGGTGCTGGACTGACAAAGCCTTCTGGAAGCTGCAAAGAACGTTTCTACTGCAGAGTGGGAGCTAAATCTGCAGTACGATTCTGTTATATCTTTTTGTCAGAGTCACTTTCAGAGTCAGTGGATTTTTGCTTCTTTGCACATGTAGTGTTTTGTTTATTTATGCCCAGACTCCAGCTGATGGACCAACGGGAGGTCTATGTCCTCCTGGAAGCTACTGTCCTCTGGCTTCAACCTCTCCCATCCCCTGTCCGTCTGGCACTTTTAGCAACAGCTCTGGCCTCAGCAGCCCTGAGGAGTGTGTTAGTTGTCCGCCTGGGTAATTCAACTCAAACTAAATCACCATTTTTGAGAGCGAATGCATTATTTCCATGTACAACCGTATTCTCATTCTCCCTATTTCAGTTTTTATTGTTTAGGCTCCAACAATACTTCACCTTCAGGGCGTTGTTTTCCTGGTTTCTACTGCACTGGGGGATCTTCATCACCCATTCAGAATGAAGTAGAAGAAGGCTTTTATTCCTTGGTAGGAGCAGCCAGGCCAGAGCCATGTCCTTTAGGCACTTTTCAGCCGGTAGGAAGTAATAAATACATTTAATCTGATGGTGCTAATCTGAAATTGCGACATGTATTTTACCTAAAAAAACAACTTCCCAGCGTCGAGGTGCAGGTTCATGTATGGCATGTCAGGGAGGCAGGCTGTGCAATCGAACAGGCTTGTCCCAGTCACCAGTCTGCCCCACAGGACACTACTGTCCTCCTGGCTCCTCTGCTGCACGGCCCTGTCCTACGGTCAGTATCTTCATGTTTTTTCCCTTTGTGGTGTTTCTGTCTCACTGCTTCGATGTTGCTACAGAAATATAATTTTTTTATGAATTCATTGTTTGCCTGATAATTACAAATGATACTGTGTGAATTAGTAGACATGAGAATCCTTAATGCTCAAAACAGTCTCAGCTTACTTAGAGCGTTAAAATATCTGATGAGCATCAAACTTCCCACACTTCTGCCACCTCTGCACTGCAGTTATCTCATGAAATAACTAAGGTAGTTTTGTGGGCAATCATCAACTTTGTGCTCTGTGCAATTGCCTGGTATCAATAATACTGACATTCTGAATGCAGCTTGTGCAAATGATGGTGAATGATTCATTTTTTCCAGGGCACTTACTCTGACCAGCATAGTGGTGAGGATGTGAAGCATTGTCGACCATGTGAAGCAGGTTCATTCTGCAGCAGAACCGGCCTCTCCAAACCTCAAGGTCTCTGTGACCCGGGCCACTACTGCACCTCTGGAGCCACCACAAGCTTTCCTGTACGTTTTTAAAGCAAAACATATGCATCGACTTGGAAAACTATTCTGTGAAGACATCTGAGGTTTCAATGACAACATTTATGAACAAACAGCATCATCAAGACTTTGTTGATTTAAATCAGTTAAATTAAAAACCACTATCTAAAGCTTTAAGTTCTTATTTAAATTGTTTGATGATCCAAAAATTGTGATGTTTTGGGATAACTACAAATACATTAACATATGGCTGTCTATTTAAGATGTAGCAGCAAAACACCTGTGGTTTGTTCAAGATCTGTGGTTTGTTCGTGGCTCTGGAAGAATAATTTCTGAACAAGATGACTATTGAGTAAAAGCACAAGAAACCCTGTTTGTAGTTTTCTACAATAAAACATTGCAGACACAAATCAATACAGTGCAAGCCATAAAGCGTTGGTTCAGATGATTTAATCCAAAGTATCAGAGGGGATGAATTCACTTGCTCCACTTATTTTTAGCAGTTAAAAATTGTGAAAACCATGAATCGTTTTTCTCCCCCTTTACAAATCTATGCCACACATGGAAATCCTGATATTCCTGATTGTGGTTCGTTGGAGTATGATCACAAGACATTGTACAATTACCAAAGAATATGCTTCAAACATTTTGGTGTCTTGAGTTATACCTGCTCTTTCCTTTATGTGGGTAAAATGTTTGACAAGCTGTCTGCCAGGTGCTTGTTTGTACTTAGAAATCAGTTTTGCTCGAGTCAGGCAATTTGTCAGCATGGTGCCACGTTTGAGCCGGGGAGGTACTGGAGGGAGGGAGAGACAGGATAATTAAAGAGGGCAAAATGTCCCGATTTTGTTTTTTAACGAATCAAGCTGCACACGACTTCCACGTTTCAACACACTTTTACGCAGTTATTTTCATGCTATGAGCATGAATACAAACCCAGCGGAATATTTTGTTCCTTTCTGTTTGTTAAATAAATCACTGCAGATCTTCATTTGATGGTGCGTAGGAAATGAGTGACAGGCACCAGCCTCAACTGCCCACATGTCTTACTTTAAGGAACATTCGAGATGAAGCCAACATGATGGAACTGCGTCATGTTTTTTGAACCCAAGAATATTTATCTAAATAAAAAGTTTGACGCCCTGAGGACACCTGGTACTCTTCAGTTTTGTTTGCTGCAAATTAGGAGCGAAATTAACATTATTTAAAAAGTAGATTGATATTTGTCTTGATTCCTACAGGTATCGGTTGCTACTGGTGATGTGTGTCCTTCAGGATTCTTCTGTCTGCAGGGGACAAAGTTCCCACAGCAGCATCCCTGTCCTGTAGGGACATGGAGCATCTCAGTGGGAGGCCAGAACCTGTCCTCCTGTTGGGCCTGCCCACCCGGATTCTACTGCAACAACACTGGACTCAGTCAGCCTTCAGGATTATGCAACGCAGGTGTTTTTTTTGTCGATTAGCAATGTGTTCGATTCCAAAAAGATTACAATGTTATAAAAATGAAAGCTGCATCAACTACGCTGAATTATTTTGATCAGTTTTGTTATAATTTTTGGTGTAATGTTGCTTTATTTAATTTATAGGTTATTACTGTTCAGGAGGAGCAAAGTTTTCAAAGCCATCTGACGGTTTAACTGGGGACATTTGTCCAGCTGGACACTATTGTCCCCTTGGGTCAGCTTTTCCAATCCCTTGCCCTGATGGGACTTACTCAAACACTACAGGTAAAACATACATTCTTGAAAAAGCAGCTTAGTGGGTATCAGAAATGTACACAAAAATGTACATCTCTTTGTCTTCTTGACTAAAGGGGCAGAAATATGTGACGAGTGTCCATCGGGGACGTACTGTCTTTCTGGAGAGGGCGTCCAGCCGTGTCCAGTGGGTCACTACTGTCTTGGTGGGGGAGTGGAAGGCATCTTGCCTTGCCCGCCTGGCACATTCAGCCCTCGGTTTGGTCTTCGTCAGGTGGAGCAGTGCCTCATTTGTCCAGCAGGTGGGAGTGTCGTTACATCATTTTTAGCACTCATTGGTATTCTGCACATAAGAAGTGCTGCTGAAATGGATTTTAATTCATGAATCTGTAATTTATTTACTGGCTGGATTGAAACTAATTGATCAAAATTAAAGGCAATAATTCAAAGTTTAATTGTATTTAATGAACTAAATGAGAAATGAATATGATGCGAAGAGGGTTTGTTATGGACACTTCATGCATTGCAGCAACTTCATCAATGGTTTCTGCAGGTTTCTTTTGTGATGACTGGGGTCTGTTTGAACCTACTGGACTCTGTCAGTCTGGGTACTACTGCATAGCAGGTATAATGCATGCTTCAAAAAAGTATTCAACCACAATATGATGGGAATATTATGTTAAATGGAAAGAATGAATAAAAATCTGGAAAGTGTGGCCTGCATTTACTTTAATCATTCCCTGTTAACCGTCTGTTTTTACAAAACAGCTAAAGCTCAGTTATACTGGATGGACAGAGTGATTTTCATCACATATTTCTCACCTAGAATCCCAACATAATATAACAAAACTTTTGGTTACAAAATGTGAAATGCCTCAGCAGTAATGACAGCATAGTTAGAATCACATGCTCACTATTATTTATTATTCAAACTAAAAGGCCTGTTGCTGTACAAGCACTGTTATGACAAAGTGGAAGCAATGAGTATACCTCACTAAAATGCTCGTCTTTGCAAGGTGTGAACTTTGAGAATCCAGATGGGAACTTCAGCACAGGAATCGGAGGAGCATGTCCGCAGGGAAGCTATTGTCCCGAGGGCACCAGTCTTCCCCTGCCCTGTCCACCTGGGACTTACTCTGACAGGTTTCATTGACCTAAATAGTGAAATCCATTTTTTTTTAACCAACTTTAAATAGTTGACACTGATGGTCTTGACATTTCCTCCTCTTGCAGACTTTATCTGACAGAAGCCTCTGGCTGCAGTCCATGTCCAGCAGGTCAATACTGTGGCACCACAGGACTCACTCGTCCATCTGGTCTGTGTCAGGCAGGATCCTATTGTCCAGGTGGAGACACAGCAAGCACAGGTAGGAAGTAGGAATACTGATGTATCTGAGTTTTTTTTATTTTTTTTTTTTTTTTATGTCTCCTTGTCTGATCAGTGAAGGAAAAGGTGTCTTTATCACCTTTGAGCTTGGAAACATGATGGATTAAAATTAAAATCAATCATTTGAATAGCACTATCTTAAATGACCATCATTTAGGAGAGAAACAATGGCTTGCAAATGCACGAAACTCAAATGTGTGAGGGTGAATAAGTGATTACAATCTTGCAACTACAACCAGATTCATCACATTAAAGGCTTGAAGCAGTGATCATTTCAGCATCCTTCCATCACATCTAATTTAATTTTCCTCTTCAGGCTCTGAAGGAGGACTTTGTCCATCAAGTCATTATTGCCCCGAGGGAAGCTTCAGCCCAGTGGCCTGCTCAGCTGGAACCTACAGCAACCTCACAGGTCAGGCGGCGTGTTCTCGCTGCCCAGCAGGATATTACTGCCCAGAAAAGACCGACAACTTCACCAAGTTCCCCTGTCCCCCTGGGTTCTACTGTCCTGATGGTACTGTCATCCAAAAGGCTATCAGTCAAGTACATCTTGAGAAACGGCAGGAATAGCAGGCGGAGATATTTTTAGCACTTCTGTATAGTTTTTGATTCAGTACACCTCCTTCCTCAGCTTTGTTGCTTTGTAAATATCTGAATGAAATTAATGTTTTTTAAAAATTGTTTTGCTGAATATATAGGAACTAAGCATGCCACCCAGTTTCCTTGTCCTCGTGGATACTACAACCCAGAGCCTATGACTCAGAGTCTGGACAGCTGCCTGCCTTGTCCTCCAGGTCACTACTGTGAGAAGGAGCGGCTGACCAAAGTGTCTGGAAAATGCAAGGCTGGTGAGTAATGGTGTCTTTGTTCATTTCTTCCGAGCGCACAGTCACAGTCACGCAGCCTAGTTTCCCAGTGTCAGGACGTTGTCCTCTGTGCCAGCCTGTTTTGGCTTCAGGGCCAGGCAAACCTGTCCGAAGCAGCCTTTAAGACTTTGAAGAAGAGAACAAAGGCTGCGCATGAAGCATGAAACATCACAACCCAACAGAGGCAGCGTTTCAGCTGCAACAAAAGCTTTTGAATAATTTTCAACATATCATTTATTCATGCATAAAGATGCACAGGAGATTCCTCAGTCATATACTAAACCACATCTCTAAGGTTGGAACTTGAAGTACGCCTGCCTGGGTTATTAAGTCATCTCCTTTCTCAGCGGTAGCAGTGACTCATCCTTCTCACCTTGGTCTGTGTTGCCTCCTTTCCTGCAACATTGGATTTCATGTTTTAACCCACGCTGAGAAAATCGTCACATGATGCCTGATTTGTGTCATTTTGTGCTTTTTGTTCCTCTCAGGTTGGTTCTGTGTGTCAGCAGCGTGGAACTCTCAGCCCTTTGACCTTGATAATTACACAAATGCCAACTGCCTGTGCCCAGCTACATCCACAGGGGGGCGCTGTCAAGTAGGCTTTTACTGTCCTCTGGGCAGCTCTGAGCCTATAGCTTGTCCTCCGGGAACTTTCTGCAATAAATCAGGTATTTAGATTCTAAAAACCATCACAGCTTTAAATATTTCTGGGGACTGACTGATTTCTAATACATTTCTGTCTCTTTATGCTTTGAAAAAGCATTCCGACCACTTCAAACCTTTTCAAATCTTGTCATTTTGTAGTCTCAGACTTTAGAGTATGTCATTGGAGTGTTGTAAAAAGTAGGCTGTTCTTGAACATTTAACCATTTCATTGGAGCTATGCCAACAATGGTTGGGATCTCTGTCCTACTGCAAAGTGAACCTTGACCCTATTCTCAAGGCGAGAATAACAGATTCTTCCACAAGAAAACTTTTACAGTTTGGTTCTTCAGAGAGAATCTGAAAACCTACAAGCTACCATGTGCTTCCATAAACTGTCTACTACACTTTCTCTTTCAGCGTTTGTTAGCGTAGTATTTGCTGTACTATTGTTTCCTCTTTTGTAAATTACTTTGGATTAAAGCTCCTCAGCTCAGCTCCTTCAACCTTCTATTGAGGATTATTCTGGGAGGATTATTTGATTAATATTGTCTCTGCTGGGTCTGTCAGTAAACCTGAGAGCCAATATCTTGGTAGGTTTGCAGATGCGGCACGGAGCAGTGCATGTTTCACCTCTGACGCCTTAACACGACAGCTCTATTTATATGGCCAGACTGTCTTTTTTTTAACTAGTCAATTTGTTTCTCTTGGTTTTAGCAGTAAAATGTGAATTTATGACAAATGCAGTAATTATTTCACTGTGTCATACAGCTTTAAACAAATCTAGCTGCAGTGGTACGTTAGCTCCTCTTTACCAACACCCTGCTCTCTAATTTTGTGAGAAAAATCTCACAGCATTCTTCCTTGGTGTCGGACTCCAGCTGTTCAGCAGTGCAAGACTTCCTTATTTGTCGTTTTTCATTTCAAAGAGCTTTCCTTTGGTGGCAGCTCTGGACCTCAGGCTTGCCAGTTTTACACATAGTTCCAACTAAGTTACATCTTAAAGCTTTAACACATTAGCAAACTGCATATCTTCCCTTGCCTGTCTCATGCTTTCTGCTTTAAGCTCTTTGTTTTCATCGAGCAGAACGGCCATTCACACAAGTTTGTTCATCAAAATCTCTTTCAGAGTTGTAGCTTTTCTGCAACTTTATTTGATAGAAAGACTTAAAATTTCAATAAAATAATTAAAAAGTCATATTTTACTATTTTTTGTTATGTTTTCATGGAGTTTAAGGCATCCGTTTTTTTTGTACTTTATACCTCTACCTGCAGACCTGTGTTGTTTGGGAATATGAGCATAATGTGGAACTGCCATTTTTATTCGAGCAAGTTTTCTGACTTGGTTGCATGGGTGCCTGTATTTGCTGCTCCGGAGCATAAATAAATCAGTTTCAGTGATGCCTTCATGGCATTAGGCCATGCGGCATTAGGCCATGCCCTGTGCACAAATGCATCAACATGCATCATTGATTCTTGAGCAGAGTGCTGATAAGAAGTTTAATGACCCACCTCTCACACTCTGGGCTACAAAACATGCCTCTAAGCAACGGCTTACATTTTGATAGATCAGATTTCTGGATAGTTTCTCACTTCATCTGATTCCAGCTAAAATGAGAAAGTGAGGTGGCAGCAGTGACTTTGTCATAAGTATTTATTTTATTGGATGGTTTTCACTGATTAAGCATCTTGATTTTCACATAATTACTTAGTTAACTCATTTTTACATCAAAGACAAACACGTAATGATCAGAGATTAGAGATATGCTGACACTGAGACCCAATATGATACTATATGAAAGTTGATTAAAGTATATGGTTGAAAGCATAATAACTTGAGAAGAAAGTAAGACAAGACTACATTTGAGCAGTATTTCATCATCTACATTGATGGTTTGATCATGCACTTCTTACTCAGTCACTAACAATCCAGTGACAGTGCTTTCTGTTTTTCTGACTTGTCCTAATTGGAGTTCCTGTGTTAAAATGCTGCTCCAACAGACCCAGAGTTGCACAAGACTCTGGGTCTTGTGCTAACAAGACCCAGAGTTCTTGAACTGTCTTACTTAGGTAATGGTACTCATGTGGTACTCCTGTAGTTGCATGCAAGCAATTGTAAAATCTAGTTTTTGCATGCAAATTTAGTGATAAATAATGGCCAAAAAGAGTTGTTGAAGCAAGCAGTTTTTGTCTTGACACAGAAACTATAAAGAGAGCTTTGCTGTATAAGCAGACAACACCAACACAAGTGCTGGGTTTTTCATTTACCTCTGAAATTAGAATGTGCATCTAGCAAAGATGCTAGACTAAACTTAACCAATATCCATTTGCGAATTGCAAAAACAGGAGGATGTACTACTTTGCTGTGCCCGGTGACAAGCCAACCACTGCAATACTGGCTAATAGCAGTGTATTTTTTGTGAGTTATGTATTTAAGCACAAACTGAACATGTTCATATGTACACTTTATTTAGTACCATGTGTGAAAATGATTTAATGATAAGATGTGAAGGTTAGGACTAGTGAAAAACTTTAAATTTTACCTTTTGCATTTTAACCTCAGGGGAACTCTTGTCTAATTTAGGAAATTTAAAACTCTTGTACTGCATAAAACTTGAATGCACAATTAAACCACATAATTCAGAACCTGCAGCATCAATGGTTAAAACAACAATTCTTCAGACTTTTGTTGTCGTTTAAGAAAAGCCCCAACACACTGACATTTTCAAGTCACGTTAAGTTACCATTTTAAAGGTGCAATAGTTAAAAACATGGGTTTTGCATATTTCTGAAACCCTCCCTGGCACGACTAAATAATAAGTCAGATAATTTGTGAAAAATGTGATTTTATTGTTTTGGCCCTACTGCCATCTGCAGAAATACACCACTCCTGGTCAGAAATAACCAGTCAAGCAGGAAAAATGTTTTAGCACTGTCGATCACGCTCACTTTAAGTTGTCTGTCAAGATAGTTGCATTTACTTAGTGTTTAATAACTGATACTAGGTATGAAAAGTAGGAAAACCATTAAACTGACAACACATCCCACATTATGTGCATAGTTCTAGACTTGCTTCTAAACATGTATCTGACTTTACACCTAGACTTACAGCTGTAGTCTTTATTAAACCAAAATCTCTTTTCACCAAAAACTGTTTGCTAAAGCGCCATGCTAACACTAGCAGGCTTAGTCTCTGTGTTAATATGACTCTTTGATTAGGATTGGAACATATCTCAGTTTTGCAAATTTTTTTAAACTAAGTTGTGGTCTCCCACTTGGAAAGAGCAGTGTCCTTGTTGTTTTTCATTTTACAAATTAAGAAAGTCCTGCCATCAAACCTTTAAATGAGCAATTAATGGCAGACCACATCATTCCATTAATTTTGTTTTTATTGCTAGTATTTAAAAAATGCTGAAATTATTTTTTGAAATCTCTGTTTTTAATTGCGTCATTTCAAAATGAATTGATTGCATTAAGTCAAAAATAACAATGTTTTCATGTCATCCAAAAAGGCCTAGCTTTGCCTGTGGGGCCGTGCTCTCCTGGGTATTACTGTGTTCAAGGAGCCACTGAGAGCAGACCAACCGATGGGATAACAGGCAACATCTGCCCTCCTGGGACATACTGCGGTAACTATGTGAAGTTAAAGTGCACTAGTAGGAAAATAGATATATAGTGCATTATAACAATAGATTTAACAAGGTGTTGAACAAGGACAATGATACATTTGTATTGCAACCACCATTCCAAATAGTAATGGACCACCCAGGCCAGAAAGATAACGCTTTCTTTTTATTGATAAAGATCAGTGTTACATTACTAAATGGGGAGTGCAACCTGGGTGGACATTGAAATATTTAACTTTTATAAATTGTTCTTTGTAGCCAAATAGAACAGAGAGCAATAGGGTACTTCTGAGGTATTGGGGTTTTTTTTTATTATTATTTTTATCTTGATTTTATCTTTCCACTTTCTCTTGAAAGAGAAAATGAAAAATAAATTGGATGGACTGCAGACCTGAAACAATCTAACATATTTGAGTCGATAAAAGTCTTAAATTACCTATCTGTATCTGTGTGACTCAGTTCATTTCGTTGTGTGTTAGGTTGTTAATAAAATGCCAAAGCACATGGAGTTCTGCCCGTACATTCAGCCAATTTTATTTAGCCATAAATTATCTGCCCCTCTTCATTACCCTGCAGTGGCAATTGATGTGCAAATAAGATGAATGTATAGAAGAATAACTGATGACTTTTTGACCTCTTTCTTTGTCTAGGGGAAGGATCAGGACAGCCAGAGTTGTGTCCACCTGGAAGCTTCTCCTCTCTGTCTGGTCTGACTAATGAGGCTAGCTGTCAGCCATGTACGGCCGGATTCTACTGTGGAGACGCGGGACTTAGGACTCCTACTGGACCTTGCAGCCAAGGTCAATCCACACACTTTCATGAGTTTGTAAAAAAAAAGAAAAAAAGAAAAAAAAAGTTTACTGTTTTTTGTTGTTTTTTTTCTCATGTTTTACTTTCATATTTTGACTGTGCTCTGTTTAACACTTTAGGATATTGGTGTCCTCCTGGTCAGAGTGTTACAACAGCTCTGCCATGTCCTGCTGGTCATTTCTGCTTAGAGGGTAGTTTAGCTCCAGAGCCCTGTCCATCAGGAACATACCAGGGTAGAGACAAACAGGGATCATGCATGATCTGTGACGCTGGTGAGCGAGACTAAAACTCTTTTTAATTTCAACAAGTTTTATGAATGTTTTTGTTAGGATCGCGAGTTGTTTTGATTATTTCATTCTAGTGTTGCTCTCCTTTGATTAGATCAGTCTTGTTTGTTTTACTTTAATCCTTCCTGAGTGATTATACTTTATTAGGTTCATTTCTTGTGCGTAGTTATTTTTCATTACTCTAGTTTAATTCTGTTTCTTAAGTGTAGTTATTTTTTATTATTCTAATTATTTCCTAGTCTCTTTTATACTCTCACTCAACCCCCTGTGCCATTTTCTTTCTCTCTGCTCAGCGTGCCTGCTAGTCTCTCTCTTCATTTCAGGTATTTTATTCCTGTATTTAAACCCTACTTTTGCTCACACTCCTTGCTGGTCATTTTTGTTATACCATGTTATTCTCACCATTTCTTTCCCGTGTCCCTTGCTGGCTCATTCCTTGGATTTATGGTTTTTGTTCTGCTTTGGCTCCCTGTGCCCCCTATGAGTTTTTGTTTTTTAATTTTTCATTCATACTTTCTACATGATCCATGCTCCCAAGCTCCTGTTTGCATTTTGGTCCATCCTCAAACTCACACGTTATGAAAGAAAGAAACTAAGGAACACAAAATAATCAAGCTGGAATTAAATAATCAAAACAGCAAAACAACTCAAGAGCTTAACAGGTTTGCTGATTTTTAAAAATAGCCACTTGTCACTGTTGTCCAACTAAAATGACAACTTTCAAAGGTCTAAAAATGTCTTTGTGAAATATGATTTTTTACAATAATGCGAGTTTGAATAGATTGTATGCAGTACAGAAAAATAACATTCAGCAGTACAAACATCTCCACTTTTGATCAAATTTAAAAATAAGCATTTCTCCTCTTTCAAGGATACTACTGTGACTTGAGACTGGGTCCTGTCAATGCCTCCTCTCCCAGGCCCTGCCCTAAAGGGCATTACTGTCCTGCAGGTACAGCCCTAGCCAACCAATACCCGTGCCCCATTGGCTCCTTCAACCCAAGTGAGCGAACAAGCAGCCCAGCAGGGTGTGTCCCCTGTCCTGCTGGACACTACTGTCCTTCCGTTGGACTGTCGGAGCCGACAGGTGAGGTGGACACAGATGTCCTGACAACAATCCAGCTCCCTCTGTTCAGACATATTTTGTGTAAAACCTTTAAATGATCTGGTGCATTTTAGTTTTACCAACATACTTTCCACAGCAGTTGAACTATTGGTTTAAAAGTAACTCAATTTGTGTGATTTACTTGTTAAATGAAGTCTCTACAAATCTTTAGAGGGCTGTATGTATGTATTGAATAAAATTACTGAAAAAATCTGTCATGCCCTTTCATCCACAGGACCTTGTTATGCTGGATATTTCTGCAAGCTTGGGGCGTCTTCTCCTTCCCCTCAGGATGGATTTACAGGCTCCTTATGCCCACCTGGTCACTTTTGCCCCTCAGGTTATTTGCCAGCCTCTGCTCAGTCAGCTAGTAGCTGTTTATGCACTGCACATTGTTAAAGCGTTGTTGTTATTATTTTAATATAATGCATATAAATACCCATATGATAAAAGCGCAATGTACACAAATGAATAGAGGAGGACGTTATTACCCTTTTGGCCCACGACACTGTATGGCTGTAATGTATTATTCATGCTAATTACCATTTGGAGGCCATTAGCAAGTTCTGACAACATGCGTCTTTCGGCTTCTGCTTTCCTGATGTCTTTGAAATAATTCCAACACATGCCCTCTTTCACTTGGCTGACCCATCTCGTAGAAATGCAGCTGCAGGGCAAACCAATTTGTTGTGAGTAAGCCAACGCTGCACCCAACACTCGTTCCTTCATAGGAGTCTCTCACTTGCACACTTGTTTTTATACTTTGGTCATACTGTGCGAAACATTGCCACGCTATATAGTTTTTCCAAACGATGTGCATGCATGATTTCAACATTATTTTATTAAATTTTTTTTTGTTCAAACTCCTGTTCAATGCAGATTTTCTTATTGTTGTCTTTACAGGCGCCGGAGCCCCCAAAGCCTGCCCTGTGGGAAGTTTGTCAAACAGCTCAGGCTTGCGTAGACCGGATGATTGTAAAGCTTGTTTGGGGGGATTTTACTGTGACTCTGCTGGCCTCACTAAGCCCAGCGGGTTCTGCAGTAAAGGGTACATCTATTCTATGTTTTGTTTTTATTTTGTTTTGAGTCAAAGACATTCAAGCCATCTCGTAATCAGACCGATTTTGTTTTGCCGCGTTTCTTATGCAGATATTACTGCATAGAGGGTGCTGTCACATCAACCCCCAGTGATGGGATTTCAGGAGGACCCTGTCCAGAGGGTCACTATTGCCCCGAGGGAACTGTTGAACCTTTGCCCTGCAATCCAGGGACTTATGTGGCTGTAACACATGCAATTCAGTGTGAGCTTTGTCTCCCAGGCTGGTTTTGTGTGTCTGGCTCTCTGTATCTCTGTCCTGAAGGTTTGTTGTTTGTTCTTTTGTTTGTTTATTTTTCATAAACGTAATTGAAAAAAAAAAAAAATCTTATCCATGAAATTATATGACGATATTTTTGCCAACAGCAGACACAAAAAAGCATAGAAATGCATCCAAATATTTTTAATCTTTTCATATTTCTCCATTTCCATGATTTCTGTTTTTGTCCCATAGGATTTTATTGTCCTGAAGGGACTGGATTTGCCCTGAGAAGCTGTCCAGAAGGAACCTACGGTCCAGATCCTGGCTATTGGTCTGTCTCCCAGTGCAGACAATGCGACGGAGGCCATTACTGTTCTTCCAGAAATGCCACAGCTGTCACTGGACCGTGCCAGGAAGGATATTACTGTTCACATGGAAACGTCTCTCCACAGCCTCTCTTGCAGGCTGCAGGTAAACAAATGTCTTTACACAAATTCGCTGCAAAATCACACATTTACTGTAACTGATCCCAGATATTGTTTCGCTAATGTCTTTGTCAATTTGATAGTGATTATCTATTAGTGCTCTGTTTGAGACATGTCTCTCGCCAGAAGGAGGACTTTGTCCTGTTGGACACTACTGTCCCCAGGCCACCATCCATCCTCAGCCCTGTCCACCTGGAACATTCTCCAACATCACCAAAGTGGCCTCCGAGGTTACGTTCACTCTGCATGTGATTCTCTTGTCCTCTTTACACAGACAAAACTTTCTTTACTTTTACAAAAACTTATTAGGCAAAAAGTAAAAGTTTTAGACATAAATCAAACATAGCAATGGCAGCATCATAGTATGTAAAAACCTTCTTTAGCTTTTCTTCAGCATTTACTTAAAAGCACACATAGATTTTCTTATGCTGATTATAACATAAAGCCTTAATAAAATACCCTCAGGCTGCTGGTGTTACGATTGTAAACGTTATGAATACTTTCTCAATGGATTGTATAAAGTTATCAGAAAAGTTTCTCCCAGAGTTTTGGTCTGAACTAAAACAGGCTCTTTATCTTCTTATAGAAAGATTGTCAGCCATGTTTCCCAGGTTACTACTGTGACTCAGCGGGGCTCTCTACACCGTCGGGAAAGTGCTGGGAAGGCTTCTTCTGTGTGGAGGGTGCAGATCGTCCTGACCCTCCTTTTAAGGACGACCGTGCAGGGCCATGCCCAAAAGGTGCTCAAGCACTCTTGAGATATCAGCTATAGTGTCTTCTTTGAAAAAAAATTAGTGGCTATCCTGGGGAGGAAATGAGCTACTGGGGGAATACTACAAGTGTGGTCATAATTAGGTCAGGTCTTTATTGTTGCTCAAGCAGTAAACCTCAACTCAAAATTATGTTTTTATGACATTTAACAAGCAGTACATACAGGGAGTTTTAAACAAGCGATTATGTTTTTCATTTACATAACCTGAAAGCAAGCTCAGAGTACAAGTAAACAACAGCCTCTTTCAAGCTTAGCATGCCAAACAGAAGCAGCTGCTCTGATGGGATCAGAAACCAAACCCTGTTTCTTGTGGATTGTGTGTGTCTCTGTTTCATGGCACTTGTCTGCACAAGCAGGTTATTACTGTTCAGAGGGTTCTGCAGCTCCTCAGCGCTGCCCCCCGGGAACCATCAGCACAGAAGACGGCCAAGCCAGCTGCAGTGTCTGTCCCCAGGGGTATGCTTGCTTATCAAGACTCACACGGTCTCCATGAACTGTAAGCTGACACAGATTTTCACAGGCATACACAGCAGAAGGTGCAGGACCTGTAAATATTCCTATGGCGTGTGTAAGGAACCTGATGTTTGTGAACGCAAGTCATTTGTCGTTTAGTTTTGTTTTTTCTTGGTAGTTCTGCGTAACGTACGGAAGCACAGGACATTCATCAATCATCGCATTCAGCAGAAGCCAACAACTAAATGATTATTTTTCCTGTTTTGCCTGGACAGATTTTATTGCCCTGGCAAAAGTAATACTTCACTGCTGGGGAGTTTTGAGTGTCCGCCGGGTCATTACTGCCCGACCGGAACCAGGTCCAAATACCAGTTCCCGTGTCCAGCTGGAAGTTTCAATCCTCGCACTCAGATGGCAAAACCCCTGGACTGCCTGCCATGCCCTCCAGGTCACACGTCATTTACTGCTAATGATTGATTAAAGATTCAGCAGTTGACCCAGGGTTACGTTTTTGTTAGTGATCATTACAGTAATTAAAAACTCTGTTGCTAAAACAGTCCACTTCAGAGTCGGTTGTTAAAATGTCTGGATTTATGGATTTTGCCATAGGTTCACAAATTTCACAACAATTCTTGTTTTTTTCCAGGATATATTTCCAGCGGCATAGAAATGATATCTTGGCTTTTCTCATTTTTTCTTCCAACAGGCTCATTCTGTGCGACTCCTGGCAAAGACGCCGCATCCGGCCTGTGTGATGCAGGTTACTACTGTGTCTCAGGTGCTCGGCTGCCCACACCAGAGGACGGAGGAGTGACCGGTGATCGATGTCCTGAAGGACATTACTGCACTCCGGGCTCCTTCGGCACCACTTCCCTGTCCTGCAGGGCATTACAGCAACAAGAGCAGAAACACTCATATCTCCGACTGCCTACCTTGTCCTCCAGGTTGGAACTAATTTGGATTATTTGGCAGTAATCCTAAGAAACTGCATCAGTGACTGCCTAACAAATGTTTCTGGTTTGTAGGTTTTCTGTGTGTCAGCAGAGGGCTCTCTTTTCCTCCTCATGTCTGTCCAGCAGGCTTTTATTGTCCAGGCACAGAAATCGGCAACCTGCAGAACTCCATAATTTGCTCACCAGGAAGCAAGTGCCCACCTGGATCTGATAGACAGGTGCCCTGCTTGCCTGGGACATATCAGAATTTGCCAGGTCAGGTGAGGAGGACAATTTATTTATTTTTTTGCCATATTTCAGAATGAAATACAACTTAATAGCATGTGTTAAATAATCTCAAGCCCAAATAATTGCAATAAGTGTATTAAGTGGACATTCAGTTTTCTTTTATATTACTTCTTTACAGGCAGTCTGCATTGAATGTCCTGCAGGATTTTTCTGTCCTGGCTTGGTCAGCACAGATGTTGACCAGGTGGCTGGAACTTCCACTCCTGTACCTTGTCCTAAAGGACATTACTGCCCACCTGGTGAGCTACGGTACATCGGATATAACAACACATTCATGACAAATGTACAGCCTCATTGCATTATAATGTCACCGATAAATGTGACACAGGTTGTGTTGCATTCGATCCCGGAGAGATTGCTTGTCTGAATACCACAGAGTGCTCTGCTGAACTTGTTCTATTTGCACTCCTGAATGAATGACTGTGGCACTAAACTGCTTTCCAATTATGCAAATGGTTATTACGGAACATAATCGAGATAGGCACGGCCATCATAAAACGTTCTTTGATGTTTAGCCCTCAACCATCTGTAGATTCAATACATGTTTATCGACAGGAACCCAGACTGGTGTGGCATTCCCATGCCCAGCTGGCACTTTCAGCAGCCAGATGGGATTGTCCAATAAGTCTGATTGTGAGCTCTGCCCCCCTGGGAGATATTGCAGCTCTTCAGGCCTGGCTACTCCCTCAGGGTTCTGCTCTCCAGGGTAAATAAACACTCTGATGTTTGCAGAATTATTGAAAATTCTCTGTTTGATTCAATCTTGCTTCTCCATTATTTGTCCACATATTACCTCAGTTTACCTCTGCTGTAATGACCTCTCTCTCCTTAGTTACCTCTGTGTCCAAGGTTCTCTTTCGGCCCAACCAGAGGAGGGTCCAACAGGACGGCGGTGCTCTGCAGGGTCCTACTGTCCACAGGGCACAAGCTACATGGTTCCTTGTCCTGCAGGAACCTTTAGCTCCATAGATGGTGACATTGAACCTTCATTAAAAAAGCTGATTCATTACATACAGAATTATGAAAATAAATAGTCAACTATGTCACTCCAAACTGTCAAGTTGCTAGTATTTATATATCAGTTCATATAGCTAAGTGAAAAGAAAAACTATTTGTGAAAAGAAGAATCATTGAACGACAAAGATGAATTTTAAATTCTGAAGAAAAATAAAAAATGAATTGTATCAAAAAATATATAAATGCTTTAATAAAATTACTTTGAAAAGTAACTTATGTTTTTCTAATATCTCATTGAGAAAAAAGCAGGTGATAAATTGAAGTTATTCGAGGTACTCTTCATCAAAATAGAAATGTATTTTTTAAAGTTAAATATAAAAAGTTACAATTATATTAATTTGATAACTCGCCGAAAACCGAATTCAATTTGGTACATTGAATTAAGAAAAGTGAAAATAAATAAGAAATAATTACTGACTGATGAAAAAAACAATGACCTGAATGGAGAGTTTTAAATATTTTGTTTCCTGATCTTTTGTGTGCTTTTAGATAATTCAAATACTTGCTGTTTTTTTTTTCACAATGGGACTAATTTTTGTACTGAAAGGAAGAAGCCTTCTGTATGTCAGAGAAGTCTGGATATATTTGAGATTATATCATCATCCCCTACCTTATTTCTTCTTTCAATCAATAGTTTTCTTGTCTTGTTCAATATTATACTAGGTGCAGTGTCTATAGAAGTATGTCAGCCCTGTTTGCCTGGCCACTATTGTGCTAAGCCTGGAGCATCTTCCCCATCTGGACTGTGTAATCCTGGTTTCTACTGCAGAGAGGGATCACAAGCTGCATCCCCTTTGAGAAATATGTCTGGTAGCACTTCATTCATGACTTGACCTTTAAATAATGTTGATGTTTCAATGCATTGCAACATTCTGAGCAGGGCTTTTGTAAAATACTTTCAAAGTGAAATTTCAAACTATGTAAAAAACAACAACTTTTTTTTGCCATTTCTCTTGCACCTTTAATATTTTTCTAATAATCTTAAAGGTTTTAGCTGTTCTTTTTTTCTTATTTTTACAAAAGTTGGGAAATATTCTAGTCTTGTCAGACAACTTACCAACAAAGCAAAGGCATCCAATAAAGTCGAACTGTCTGTTCCAGGTGAAGTGAAATCTTCAGCCAGATTTGATGGTGATTCAGTCCATGGGGATGTGTGTCCTGCGGGATACTACTGTCCAAAAGGCAGCGCAACACCAAGTCCTTGTCCTCCAGGTAGAAAGACTGCATGCACAAACAGAGCTCAAGATAAAACTAACATTTAAAGTCAGCTGTTTACATCAAGGAACTAGTGTACTTGATCAAAAATCTTACCAAATATTTTTGATCTAGTTTTGTCACATGCAAATATCTTAGCACACTTGAAATTAGACAGAACTAATTTACAGGTGACATTTCAGCAATAAATGGGAGCCTGCAATTTCTGATTGGCGAAAATCACTTATCAGGAAAAATGTCTTGATATAAGTGAAATAATCTGCCAATTGAACTAATGCTTTTTTAAAACAATATTAAGCTTTTAAAGCAATAGTTCACTTAAAAAACCACCCAAAGTGTTTTTTTAAAGAGACATCTCTTTTAAACTTGAAACCTGTTGCTGGGCTTTTTCCCAGCTCAAATCTGATAGAGAGAGTCTGATGAGTCAAGAATGTTGTTATTGGGCTTAAGGGACAAAAAAGACACTGCACCACTGAATATGACACTGCACCATATTGAGTTTTTTATTTGATTTTATTTTTTTTGTGCTCAAGAGATATTGGTGCAAAGTAGATGGAATAAAAGTGAAGGATGAAATCACATCCCAATTATTTAAATTCACCTCAAATTTTAAATAAAGTTTTAGACAAAATGAATTTCACCTTTATAGGACAAGGATTTAAAACACAAACTAGTTTTTTGACCAACATTAATCATCAGGAGCTTTTTATAACATCTATGATTACATTGTGTGTATATGAACTGCTGACAAGGTGTTCTATCTTTTGCTACAACTGTGTTGTTGACAAGGCTCCCACAGAAATGATTTGTCACACCCACACATGAGAAACGCTTCTGACCTCACACATTTAACTCACTTCTTCAATAGGTATGGGGAAGGGCTATGATTCCCCCAGGGGGAATGTGTGATAGGTTAATGTATCTACAACATTATGGAGAGATGTAAAACCTAATGGGAGTCCAAATAACGCTGTCAGAATGGTCAGATAGGTACTTAATTAGGTGAGTAAATGGAGCAGTGGAGCACATATGACAATTATCCTATACCCTTTCAAGTCTGTATAGTTGTATGTGTGTACGTGACAAAAGGGAGCAGGACTGTGAATCAGTTTTGCATGTAGGGTCATTTATCTTCTTTGAATAGGTACTTTCTTGGGGAGGACTGCAGCTCACTCTGAGGGCGATTGTGAAGCTTGTCAGCGAGGGTTCTACTGCCCCTCGTGGGCTCAGACGTCTGTGGACCTCATCTGTCCCCCGGGATGGTTCTGTCCAACAGGATCACCGTCTGGACATGAGTCAGGTGTAACTCGCAACATCGTGCAAATCATATCTGTGAAAAAAAAAAAAAAAATCTCTTCTGTGAGTTGCAGTTTTCAAGCAATTAGAAATAAATATTTGCAGGAGGCAGTTGTTCAATCAGAGAGTAAATAATTACTCAGGAGCTCCTTCTTGAAATGATTCACAGGGGACAAACTGTATAATGGAAGCAGTGACCGAACAGAATGCGCTCTAACGTGAAGAAGAGATTATTTGTCTAATTAGAAATAAATTCCATCCACAATACTTTACAGTATGGCGTTGATAACTGACTTAACCCAATTAGAAAAACAAAAAGGATAGATATGTAATGCTGGATGACTTAAATAATTGGTTTAATTTCTTTCTATTGAATTCAAGCTGATTGCATTCAGTTGCTGACTTGCAGTATTCACTTCTCCTGCATGAAGTGACAGAGGACTATAAACTTGCGTTGTGATGCTGACTTTGCATCAGTCCTTCATACTGACCATGTTTTTAGTGACAGGATAGAAAAACACCCATATTAACTGGAAGAAACCTCCAGCGGAACCAATTGAGGGTTTGGTAAAACAAAGCATGCACACAGAATATAAATGCAGAGGCATGATCAAGATGTACTTACTATGGTAAAGAAAACGGAGCATAAGTTGTAGTAGGAGCTCCTGTACTGATTTAATCAGAGAGGAACCCAAATAAGCTCTGAACTGCTTTTCAAGTTGCTGGGTATGTTATGGCTGCTCTCCATATTGTGTCTAATGCATAAATGCCATAGAAGTGATTAAATGTCCCAGGTGAACTTCATGTCTCTTACATTACATGCTAGAGAGATGCCAAACTTTGTTTCAGCAGCTTGGGGAGTGCGTTGTCAAATTCTCTGCACTATGTTTCACATTTCAGCTAATAGTTTTAAAGTTGTGTGTTGTGTCATTTTCATGCTGTGGAGTTCCTTATGTTTTTATTTATTTTTGTTTTTTTGAGGATTAGTTCTATGATAGCTAATATTTTTGTCATTGCGTTGTTTAAAGTGTGATGCACTGCATGAGTCAAAACACTGGATAGTTGCCACATTTTTGGATTCATACATACATATACTAATTAAAGTTTTTGTCTGACCATGTCACTTTTTTTTTTTTCAAAATGTAGCCATTGTGGAAGCAAAATAACAATCTGGGGTTTTATGTCATTATCTCACAGAAAACCAGTGTCCACCTGGCTATGCTTGCCCAGCTGGTAGTGCAGAGCCGGTCATCTGCAGTCCAGGCTCGTTTCAGGCTTTGTCTGGACAGTCAGTTTGCGATAGCTGTCCACCTGGTAAATTAAGTTTATCTGCTCTAAATTTGTACATAGCTTTTTTTTAATAGTAGTATTTTTTTATGTTGAGATGTTTTTTTTTTTTTCTTTCAGGTTTTTACTGCCTGGAAGGCTCTTCTGTTCCTTCTCCATGTCCGGTGGGTTATGTCAGTCGATTAGCTGACAGGATGTCTCTGAGCCACTGCTCTCCTTGCCCCTCTGGCTACTTTTGTAACAACAGTGCTCTGACAGAACCGTCTGGATCCTGCAGCCCAGGTCTGTCAGCTCACAAGCAGTGTATCAACAAACCTAGCTGATAAAAGTTATTTTTGTACAGTAACATTTTGTGGAGTCAAGTTGGAGTGATAAGTACTTGGTAAATGTACGAGAAAATGACTGAGAGAGAATTTAGTCAAAATAAAGGATCACTTATAGGTCCATGATAGCAGAAAGTACAAGAGATAAAACATAATAGTTCTGAATTCATAAGTCTATATCGTTGATATAGATATATACTTATGAAATCATAAGTCTGCATCATGAAAGTTGCACTCCACCAGCACTTCAGCCTTATCGCTTTTATTGACAAACATGATAAAAATAGGTTTTAGCCAATTTCTCATAAACAAACTCCAGGTTAGACAAATTATCTCAAAAAGTTAAAGAAAAAGTTAAAAGTGGCAATAAAGGAGATAACAAAAAGGACTCTTTAGATATTTATTTTGGCTTTGGAATATCTCAACTATAAACTTATCAAACCTGTGCAGAGACTGAATATAAATTGAAATTTAAAGATAAAAAGCAGCGTTAAAGTTGTAGATCTATCTTCAAACGCAGGGGGATCCAGGTATGATTATGTTTTGAAAAGAACCTCTGGGTAGAAAATATTTTGTTGTGACATCAGTAATCAGGCCAGGTTAAAATTTTTATAGGATGTCTTTCATGATTAAAGTTTAACATTATTTGTTCATTTCTTTTTTGCGGAACACGTTTGCTCGTATGGTAAAATTATAAATATTTCAGTGATCCTTAGAGGGATATTTGTCCGTATTTTCTACTGCAGGACATTTTTGTTCCCAGGGCTCCACCGAGCCTTCACCTGTCTCCCAGCCATATGGGGATGTTTGTCCTGTGGGACACTTCTGTCCTCAGGGAAGTGGGTCACCCAAACCTTGTCCTGTTGGCAGTTTTCTTCCAGAACCTGGAGCTTTATCCTTCTCTCAATGCCGTCCTTGTCCTCCAGGGAAATACTGCCTCATTCCTGGAGCCTCACAACCCTCAGGTGGGGAACTTGCTTTATTCTGACTCTCTATGCCTGTATTGTATCAGGTGTGGGTCATTCTTTTTCTTTTTTTTCCCCAGGATTAAATCATGTAATTACAAAACACATCCACATATTTATGGGTTTGACAACAGATTGTTTAACCCCATCTGTTCTGAATTAATGCCTCTTTGTGCTAGGTTTATGTCATGCCGGTTTCTTCTGTGCTGGAGGTGCTGATAGCCCCACACCACGAGCAAACTCTTCCATGTCAAAATGTCTTGTGGAAATCCTGGACTCTTACTCGATGGCAATAGACGTGGTGTTGTGGATGTACAACCTGTCCTGCTCCAACGTTTCTTCTAAACCTGGTATTGTTTTGTATTTCTTGGCATTTAAGTAGTGCAGTAAACGTTTCACTGCTTAGTAGGACATTTTACGACATTTTCTGTTCAGTTCTATTATAGTCATTGTACATACAAATTAGAGAAACAGGGCACCACAGTGGCACATTGGAAGCAGTGTTGTCTTTTAGGAAGAGGTTCCTGGGTTCTGGTTTTACTTGGCTCCTTTGAATGATCTTCCAGTGCATGCATGGGTTCCCTCCTGGCACTCCCACAATTCAAAACATGACTATTGGGTCACTTTGTTCTCAAATATGCATGTTAACATTCATGGTCGTTTGCCCATGTGTTTTTTTGTCATGAAAAATTGACTTTTTCAAGCTTTGTATCATAAAAAAAAAAAAAAAAAGAAAACTTTTCTGGTATGTTGATTTGATTGAGATGCGAACGTGATTGATTGGTTGTTTATGACCTAGTGCAGTGTATTTTTGCAAATGGCAGGGAGACCACTGAGCAGCCCTATACTTATTTTTTTATTTTTTTTTATCTAAAATTACCACTCTCAATTTATTTTGTCTGGACAAAAAGACAGTTTTAACAAATATGTAAAAAATATATTTTTCTGAAAGTTCCCTACTGCAGCTTTAAGGAACTCCTGAATGGCTGCCACAAGAGATTCATAGGGATTTCTTAAACATGCACGAATAAGTCAAAGCAACATTCTAGGTAGGTTTTTGCTGAGGGAATGACATTATAACATGTAGTACAGCTAAAAAAAAGTCTATTTTGCATTATCCCCTATTGTCTCCTTCCCTGTAAGAAACAGACAGCCGTTTCTGTTTGTGTACTGTCCGTTTGATAAAAGATGTAAAACCAGCAGTTTTTTGGTTTTGTCTGCCATGTTCAGCTGCAGGGAGAAATGCTACCTGGATCAAAGTAGCTGCGGTGCCTCTGGCAGATTCTGATCACAATGTGAATCACTCAGCAGAACATCTCAAGAGTCCACATTATGCATGTTCCACCTACCGAGGAGAAATATGTCCTAAGGGTGAGTGAATCCTGACCCTGAAAGTGTGATCTAATATAACTTTATCCCCTCTGCCACTGACATTTTCATCTTATTACATTGTCACTATATTTGCTGTAATTTGTAAATCCTTTCAAATGCGTGTGTCTAAGATTCGAGCATTTTTAGATATTTGAAAAAATAATGAATGTAGTGACACAGAACATTTTACAGTAGTGGTAGAAAGTGTGTACATGCACTTTAGTGGTAGAAAGTGTTTTCATGCGCTTTCTATGATTACACAATCTCTGCTGTCAGTCAAAGCAGCAGAAGATCCCGATGGCTATGCAACATGAGCTGCCTCCTCTATTCGATGTGCCTCCCTTTCTGAGTGTCCTCATTTGAAGATGTGAAAGTCTGAATGTCATATTGTGACCTCCCGCTTCACAAGAAGCCTGGTGGCTTCTGACGATGTGAATAAAGGCACTCTAAAGTAGTTGCTCATATCAGCCCATAAAAGGACAAATTCAAATTCCTGCAGCAAAGAAATTAGTTCCTCTGAATTGTCAAAGAGGCTCTGGTGGATGGAAAATAAAAGATTCAGTATTTATGCCTGTGCGCGGAGCTAGTGCTTGCATAAAAAAAAACAAAAAAAACGATAATCCTCACGAGTTTCCTATCTTACAGCAGTTGAATGGTTCTATTGACAGCTTTTGTTGTTGTTTTTCAGGTTTCTATTGTCCTTTGGGATCCGCTTATCCTAAGCTCTGTGATGTCGGATTTTACTGTAACCAGACGGGTCTCACTGCACCAGCAGGGCCTTGCGTGGGTGGTTATTTCTGTCCCTGGGGGTCCTCAGACCCTTACGTCAACCCATGCCCCTCTGGACACTACTGCCCCGTTGGAACGCCCCTTCCCAAGCCGTGCCCCCGAGGAACCATTAAAAGTGAGACATTTTGGAACATAGTTGAAATTACTAAATTACTTTGATAAGTTTTCACTGAAGAAAACTGCTTGTAAAACAATTTTTGAACACGTCTGTAATCCCTATCCATCCTTAGTTGAAAATAATGAGTATTCAGACACAAACCGGAGCTGAGATAAACAGGACCCAATCCTCTTCTGCTGTCATTGTCAGTTTTCTCCCCTGTTGTCCTCAAATGAACTGAATGTCTGTCTTTGTGGCTCACTGATGTGTAAAAATATGAAAACTGCCACTGAAGTGTTTTTTTTTTTTTTACCTCCCTTGGGCGCTTATAAATAATTATTGTCATAAAATGGTTTAATCGTGTAATTGTATTCTCGTCTCGCTGCAGACAACTAGAAGCTCATTAATGATTGCCGTAGCTTCTTTGTGTGGTTATGAATTAGAAACTGATGAGGGAGCAGGTACTTTGTAGTTTGCATTCAAATTACGTTTTTATCTATATTAATGCTTTAATTATTTAATCTCACATACTGATTTGATATTGTTTTCTTAAATATCCAAAAAATAACCGGTGCTGCGTATTCTTTCCTCTCTTTAATGAAGGCAAAGTGAACTTGTTTTAAAACAAATCATGGCCATCTGTGCTTACCAACTGGGGATCGGTCTTACATCTGTAAGAGAGATCGGTTCGAAAATCTGTTTTCGAAAATCTTATTTAGTTTTGCCAATGCATACAAAGCTTCATGGGCATTTTTACACCTGTGTACCACATATGGCAAGTAGTGGAAAGATGTTTTACCTTTATGAGGGTGTAGAAAAACATCTCCCTCGATCCACTTTAGGTCAATTTGTGTGGACACGACTTTTGATCTCTTTAAATGTTGTAGTACATGTAGTAGTAAATAAAATGTTTGATTCTCTATGAGACAGAGGTCTGGACTTGATCCAAAGTTTCCCCCAGAAAACTTGTTAAGCCTGGTGGTTGGAGCGCTCGGTAGTCGTTCATCCAACGACCTGTCATGTTTTTCAGTTAAAAAAATGTTTAAAGTTCACAGGAAATTTCAGATAATTATGTGTTATTGAACGATTGGGAGATTAATACTTGAAAACTAACCATAAAGCCTTAAAAATGCAAACATTTGAAGAAGACTTAATAAAATAAGCAATGCTTAGCCTGGTGGGGGCAGAAGTAAAGCCTGGTGGCCTATAAGGCTTATAATACACTGAGCTAAACCCTGCTTGATCCCTGAAGATATTTTTTTTACATAACATTTCTTTAAAACTAGGTCATCATACCCTCCATCTTTAAGTCTTTTCCATCTGTCCCAACCCAAAGTGCTTCAGATTTTTCCCGATTTTGAACAACTGGTTATAAAGGAGACTCCGTGAGGCTAAAGGGATAATAACTGTGATAGGATGTCAATCTATCACTAGGTTTTCTATTAACCATGGTTGTAAAAAGACTAAATTTATTTAATTCACAGAATGAAACTGATTCATTGCTTCATTCTAAGAAAAATGCAAGCTTAGGCATGAACTTCCACTCCTCAAGTACATGATTGCACTTCAAGAGTGCACACTTCAACTTTGAATATATCATTTATGTATTAAACCAACATTTTGACTTCGGCTCAAAGGATTATTGTGATAATCCCGGCCTTCAAGTTTGCATTGGGTGCATATATGCTACCCATACTGAGTCCTTCACCTTGATGGTATAAAGAATATTCAATCTTAGGTATTTTTTTATGCAGCATCAATTTCGTAACACCCAATGAACCTGTAAGGGTTTGGACGTTTAACCCATTCAGAAAACAAATGCCTCTAAACATTGATTAAGAAAATCACTGTTATTTTGAGGTAAAATGGAAGCTGAATAACAAATGATTTAATGTTCAAATCATTATATCTTGAAAAGGGATTTTTGAAAGACTTGATCATGTGTAACTGTGGGCAATCAATTAATTTAGTGTTTAACATTTTCTTCTGCTGGTATGTTTATTGTGTGTTAACCCCAGTTTTCCTCGGTGGATCCACAGTGGAGGCATGTCAGCCATGTCCTCCAGGTCACTACTGCGATCAAAGAGGCGGCACCGAGCCAAGTGGCCACTGTGCGGAAGGCTACTATTGTCCTGAAGGACAGACCTCTCCGAGACCACAACTGCATGTCTGCTCACTTGGACATTATTGTGAGAAGGTCAGCCATGTTCCATTAGTCCTCAAGCTCTTGTCAGTCATCACTGATGAATTTTGTATGAGATTTCCTCACAGCAGAGTGCTCTGGTATGACAAGCACATTACTATATGCTGCAGTCAATTAATGTTGTCTCCCAGACTGGGTCAAGACTGTCTCAATCTTCACCTTGTGCTGTCTCTGTCTCCATTCTTATCACTGCTCTGCAGTTATCACAGTTGATAGCTGCTGTTCCCCAGGTGTAAAGTCTTGTAAAATCATTTTAATTGTCATTTCAGGGCGGTGTGAGAGAGACACCCTGCATTCCTGGCAGCTACCAGCGCAGACAGGGCCAAGGGACCTGTGAAACATGCCCTCCTGGCTTCTATTGTCAAGATCAGGGTAAATCATAACTTGGACAATGACTACACTTTTAGCAGATGAAGAACTGAATTTTGATTAGCCTTCTTTCATGTAGTTTTTAATGAGAGCAAAGGAAATGTTTCTTTGGGAATTCTGCGTCAACACAGGAACGAGTCACCCGCTTCCCTGTGAAAGAGGACATTTCTGCCCCTCTGCATCAGCAAATCAACGTCCCTGTCCATCAGGGACCTATGGAAACTTGTCAGGACTTGCAGAGCAGTCCCAGTGCACACCATGCGACCCTGGCATGTACTGCAAAGGACCAGGTAATGTGGAGACATTCCTCAAAGTGTAAGGAAATTACACTGTGCAGAAAGCTACAGTGTCAGTCAGAAGTTCACAACCATTCATCATCAGCAAGAGTGTCATGTTATTTTAGGCTTTTTGTGATTTGTTTGAGATGTTTCTTTTTCACAGTGGAAAGATTCAGAATAGAATAGATTCACTCCAGGGCAATGGAAGACCTGCTTTATTATAGTCAGTAATGCTGAATTTATGAAGTTTATGAACATTTATATTGTCCGAAACCGATCAGGATTTGGGTTTGATGGTCAAGATCTCGTCACAATTGACCTGGAACATTAGAATTGGCTTTTAATAAATGAATAATAACATAAACCTTTTGGGATCTTAACCATATTCAAAAGTGTGTGTTATGCATAGGTGCTGAAACACTGCCAGAAAACCAAGATTTTGATTAAGATCTACCAATGCTGATTTAGAGTGGACAAATATGCACAAAAAATATTTGTGCATATTGCTGAAGGCTACGAAAACAGCTTTTAAAGTTCATTGCCAATGTTGTAACAACCTCCCATTTTGGAAAAACACAACTTCAAATGAATTGTTTTTAGCCTAAAATGACATTGATCCGTACAATGGATGTCTGCCAAATTTAAACAGACTTGTGGAATTTAAATGAAGTGCTAAAAAGTCAGACTGTTCTTAGAACTGTATTGTTCCTGTATAATGAAACATTTAAAGTGAAATGTGCTTCCAGGAAGAACTTTCCCCAGTGGGCTTTGTGCTGAGGGGTACGTTTGTGTCGGCGGCGCCTTTGAGCATTCGCCATCAGACAGTCTGACAGGATTCCCATGTCCTCCTGGGTATTACTGCCCCATGGGGACTTCTGCGCCAAAACCGTGCCCTAAAGGAACATACAGGTGCAAATTGAGTTGTGTCTCTTCAGCCTTTGAATATCTTTCCTTGGCACATACTGTGTTATCTGCAAAATATGACTTGATGTCTAATTTCATTGATTTGACGTTTTGAGAATATGATAACATAGATTTTTTCTAAGTTGTTTAAGTATTTACTTTTAGTTGTCAATTGTCAAAGGTGAGGTTACAATGATACAAATAAACATACCAACCCTAATTTTCCTGTGTCTTATTATCAATTGCTCGTGTGTTTTTAAAACGTTTTGTGACAGTGAGCAAAGTGGGCTTGGAGACCTTTCTCAGTGTCAGAGCTGCAGTCCTGGTTTTTACTGTTCAGAGCCTGGTCTTTCTTCAGTCTCTGGTCCCTGCCTCCCAGGTAAACATGGTCCCTCCCAAACCTATTGACATTTTTTGCAAAAATGTGTAAAAAAAAATAAAAAATACTTAAAATAAATGTATCCACCAAAGTCCTGGGTCCTCTCTTTTGCTCCCTTCTTGTCTGCTAAGAGGTTGATTTGTGTCTGGAGAACTTTTTTACTTTCTTTTTTTATTTATCCTATTAAGATAAAAATAGATCATGTTTGTCTTATCTAGCTAAATGCATGAAGCTTTTTTTCTTGGAATGCCTCCCAAGCAACTGGTCGGCTTCTAGAGAGCAAAAACTTGGTGGATCCAAGATGCTGCTTTTTGATGCTTGTTCTCTAACAGTTGGCAGTGGAGGTTGTTGTTTTTAGTCTCCCTCACTCTGTGTGGTGGCATCGAAAGTTGTTGTTTTTTTGGTCACAATTCCAAGTATATTAATCTTATTTTTAAAACTTAAAGTTGTTCAAATTTACTCCCACCATAAGGTGCTGCAAATTGATATTCATAAGATACGTGATTCAGTTTGTTAAACTTTCTTTTTACCTCCAGGTTACTTCTGTCTAGAGGGTTCTCAGTCTGCTTCTCCAGGATCAGGGGACTTTGCAGGTATTTGTCCAGCAGGCCACTACTGTCTAGAAGGCACCAGTGTTCCTTCACCCTGCCCAGCGGGTTTCTACCAGAATAATCCTGGAAGCAAAGGCAAAGATGACTGCAAACCCTGTCCACCTGGTAATCCATAGCAAATTCTACAAAGCCTCTCATTTTAAGTGCTATGAATTCCTAATCTTTTTTAGATTCTTACAGTTCCCATAATAATGCTTCTTCCAGGCTGGTTCCAGGATTTACCTGGCCAGAAAGAGTGTATCCCCTGCCCTGCGGGATTCCACTGCCAGCCTCTGAATCCTGGTCCCACCAGAGGGACTCCTCTTGGAGTTTCCAGTCCTCTGCCCTGCCCAGCTGGGCACATCTGTCCCAGAGATAGCTTGGACAATCAACCTGTTCCATGCCCTAAAGGAACCTACAGCTCCAGCCAGGGTCTTATCTCTACAGGTGGAAATCAGATTTTCCTTTATTATGTTTTTATTAATTACATTCAGCAAATTACAGTTAGCACACCCCCAAACACTTTTAGCAGCCTGTCCGCACTTTATGCTGATGAATTACATGAGGCAGATATCTTGTTTCTCTGCTTGGCAGCTGATGTCACAGCTGCTAGTCTCTTTGTTTGCAGGTCAGTGCTTAATGTGTCCGGCAGGCCATTTCTGTGGATCCGAAGGTTTGGTGGAGCCTTCAGGTTTGTGTGCGGCAGGTTTCCTATGTCTGACAGGTGCAAAGGTGCCAAATCCAAGTGACAACATGACAGGATCTCTCTGTCCGCCGGGGATATTCTGCCAAAGAGGGCTTAGAGCAGGTAGATGGAATCTAACTGGGATAAATCGAAAATAAATAAAAAGTTGTAATTTTTGTCATAGTATTAGAATACGTATAAACCAGCAGTGAACTCATTTCGTCAGGTGATTGCCAGGCGGGGTTTTATTGTGACTGGGGGTCCACCAAAGCAGATCAGGCTGTGTGTCCAGCTGGTTTCTTTTGCCCCAGAGGAACAGCAATCCCCTTAGCCTGTCCGGCAGGAACGTTCAGCTCTGAAATGAGCAACACTCACCAAGACAACTGCACCACCTGTACCCCTGGTTACTATTGTCAAGGTGAGAGCCAACACATTGTTCAAACACAATCTGCAGCAAAAGGAGCAGTCAGCTAAAATAAAGAATGTGATTACAAAATGTTTGTCCTGATGAGTATCCCATTTAATTTGTAACTACATGATAAACTGTTAATTGGACGGAGTTAGTCAATGTGTCGTCTTTTTGTAGAAGCAACACAGTAGCACGTTTGCAGAATGCATGTGGATGAGCAGCTGATGATTAGCAGCAGATGTTTTTTTTTTCTGGTGTTTCTCAGATGAAGGTACTCTCCAGCCTGTACTTTGTCCTGTTGGACATTACTGTTCTGCAGGACAGATTGTAGGGCATGCACTCCCTTGCCCACCCGGCACACTACAGAGGAGGCTTGGAGCGTCTAGTCCAGATGCTTGCAGTCCCTGTCCTGCAGGTTAGGGAACAGTTTTTATTCAAATAGTTTCTCCCAATCATCTAATCTGAATTATATTTTGGAAAATATTTGTGTGCATCATGGTAATGTATATTATTTAATGGTTCTTTGTATTATGTCTGTAGGAATGTTCTGCTCTCAGTTTGGTCTATCACAGCCCTCAGGTTTGTGTCAGGAGGGATATTTCTGTCCTGCAGGATCAACCAGCCCAAACTCCACCGAAAGTCAGGTGAGGATTTTTAGTCCTAATGTTTTGTTAATCGCACTTAATGTTCAATCATATAAAAGCCATGTTGCTCCCTCATTATTCTACCAATCGAAGCATATTTTGTTATTTTGACTAAATTAAATGTAGTTTAATGAGTTCAAAACAATAAAAAAGCTAAAGTGCACAGCTAATCTTTTCCCCTATGGAAAGTAGATATGCTGTCGAGAAATTTCAGTAAGTAGGAGAGAGGGTCAAAAGGACTCTTTGGATCTTGAGGCTTGCTATCTGAACCTTGCTCTATGTGTTGAATTCATTAAAATTTTATCCACTGACATTTAATGTCAGAGTAGGTAAGAAACATAACAAAATAACGTAATTTATTTACCGTACTGACTGTTTAAGAAAGTAAAAAATTGTGTTGTTATTCATAACGTGGCTTACATTTTAAAATGTCTCTTCCAGAAAAATTCAACCAACCACCGTCTTTGTCCGTCTGGCCACTACTGTCCATCTGGCAGTGGTCATCCTCTGCCTTGCCCTGTCGGCTCTCTGGCCATTTCTCAAGGACTAAAAGCAGCAGAAGAATGTCCGCCCTGCCCTCCCGGGTTATACTGTGACAGTCCTGCAATGTCCGATCTCTCCGATGCTTTGCCTTGTCGCGCTGGGTAAAACTCCCTGACCTTTTTCAAATTTTAAAATAGTTGGTTTCCAATGTAATAGATGTAAATTTCATTATGTATGTGCTGTGTATTTGTAGGTCTGAGAAATTTTTTTTATTAAAACAATCTCGTAAAAAATTATAACGCATATTGGCACAGTTCAATCGATACAGATAATTGTAAATTCTCTTTTTTGTTTTATAAAGCTTTCAGACTTTGAGGACCACATGCTCAACCAGGGGGTTTTATTGTAGCCAAACCAATAATTATAATGATCATTTGAAGTGTTTGGCATAGCCTGACAGCCATCTAGAAGTGTTTCGCTGGAGGGACACTTTCTCTACTTGGCTTTACAAATGGATGCTTCCAGTAATCTTTTATTTCATATGAAGTTTGATGTCTTTGTTTACGCCTACAGATATGTTTGTTTGAATGGAAACTCCAGTCCCTCTCCGTCTGACGGCTCCACGGCTACCCCTGCCCTGCCGGCTACAGCTGTCCTGTTGGCTCAGCAAGTGAAGTGCCCTGTGTAGCTGGCACTTACAGTCCTAGTCCTGGAGCAGCTCACTGCTTGGTCTGCCTCAGAGGAACCATGTGTCCCTCTTCAGCTACTCAAGAGCCCTCTACCTGCCCAGCCGGTAAAAACTCATTTTGAGTCAGCAGTATGAATTCTTGTGGTTTACTCCTTTGGGTACAGCTGCAATATGTTTCAGCCATCCAGCTCTTATTTCTCCACTTACAATGTATAATTCTTTCTTTTCTTAGGCCATTTTTGTCCTGCTGGGACAGTGGTGCCTGAGGCATGCCCTATAGGAACTTTTAATAACCAAACAGGAGCTCATTCGCTCTCCGCCTGCTTGCCGTGTCCTTCTGGAGTGTACTGTAGCTTACATGGAGCTTCTGCTCCGCAAGGTAAACACACACTAAGCTGCTCACCGATTTTATTTCAAACCCATGTTGAAGTCTCACGATTTGACTTGCTAGAGGATATCGAGCTTTTTTATTGATGGGTTTTGTGTAGCTCCATGTTTGCAGGGCTACTTTTGCCAAGGTGGCGCTACAGCGCCAACACCTGAGAGCTCTGAAACCTTCCCGAGGAACGGTCTCTGTCCGGTCGGACACTATTGTCCAGCAGGGTCTCTCACCCCACTCCCATGCCCTGCTGGGAGTATCCGCAATGCAACTGGTACATGCCTTTATTACAACACCATCTGAATTGAATTTCAAGAATATTTGTAGCCCTGGACTTTTACTTTCCTTTTTTTATTTTTTATTTTAACTTATTTATTATCAAACTTTTCTTTGAATAGTTGCAATGGAAAAGTATCAGCATGTTTACACCCTAAGGCAATTGTTAGTTTTTAATGTCCATATTGTGAAAGTGGTCTCTTGTTTCTACTGTATAATCATTAAATTTTTCCTATTTTCTAATAAACTCTCCCTCTTGAAATCTCAGTTTATATATCTTTGTTTTTATCACAGATATCACCTCCACAATGCACAGTCACTGATTGTTCCTGTTTATAAGATATTCTTGTGATGCTTTCTCACTTGCTGAAAGCCCTTTTTTTATTTTATTTTTTTTTTTACCAAGTATTCATCTTCTTTTTGTAATATGTCTTGTGTAAGACACCACAAATAGAGTGTCCTACATGTTCCAAGCATTTCTTATACTATTATTCTTTTCAGAGTTAAACATATTTTACGCATTCAAGCTTTTTCAGACGTTGTCAAATCAGTTCCACAATGAAACAGAGCTTGAGCTGTTTTGCAAAGAATTTTGACTCTGGATGTGAAAAGCTGTTTGAGCCATATCTCTAAAGGACTCGCAGCTGTTGTTGTGAAATGTGGTTTAAAAATTGTGAGGTGTTTGGGGCACATCCCTCTGGGGGAAGACCTAGAGGAAGACCCAGAACACGCTGGAGGGATTATGTTTCTCGGCTGGCCTGAAGGTCTTTGTATTCCCTTGGAGGACCTGGAACCAAGTGGCGGGGCAGAGGGAAGCCTGGGCCTCTCTGCTTAATCTGTTGGCTTGACCCAACCCCGGATTAAACGGATGGATGGATTGGCTGATCGCAAACTTTCCCATCAAAATTCAACTAAAATTACTGTCTACAATAAATCTTTTTGTAGAGTACATTATGAAAACGCTGAACATGCGATGAATTCAGTTGCCAATCTTAGTTCAGAAATCTTTTTTTGTGTCATTATGTACATCAAGTATTTTTTTCTGACTGTAGGAGGTGTTTCCATGGAAAGCTGCTCCGCCTGTCCTGCTGGCCACTACTGCTCCTCTGAGGGCCTTGCTAGCCCCAGTGGTCCATGCTCTGCCGGTTTTTATTGTCCATTTGACTTCTCCTCAACTACTCCATATCCCTTCCTCTGCCCCAAGGTATGTTTATTTATGTACACTTCAATTTAAGCTTCCGCATTTTTTGTCCTCTTTTATGTCGTTGGATCTGAATACGCTGCATCGTTCATTATTAATGCCCTGCCAAATTGGATGCGTCTCCTTGGATGTGCCTCTTATTGTGTTCGTTTTATCCCAGGGCCACTTCTGTCCTGTGGGAACAGCATTGGCCTTGCCGTGTCCTACCGGAGAGTACCAACCAAACCCGGGCTCTGAGAACTGTGTCCCATGCCGACCTGGATTCTTCTGTGAGGAGGCTGTGGTGGGAGACCCGTGGCCCTGCCCTCCACACTCGTTTTGCCCTGCAGGTGGGATATGGAAAGTTTTGTTCCCAGCAGGAGGTATGTAACAATTGTTTTACTGCTGTGGCTTTTTCTTTAGGGACAATGGTGCCGCAGCCCTGCCCTAACGGGACGTACACCCATTCCAACCAGACTGGGTTACAGGAAGAGAAGGAGTGCTTGCCTTGCCCTCCAGGGACGTTCTGCAGGTACTCGGGAAACATCTTGCACCACGCGTTGCACGTGTCTCACTGTCACACACTATATTTAGACCTATACTCCTCTCACATTATTTGGCAAATTTATAGCACCAACACGGGCTGCAAGGCAAGTTCTGACTTCATCTTTCACTTTATAGGTGGACATCAGGAAGCTATATTGTCTTGAGAAATGTAGCTGTACTTGTTGTGCACTTCTATTATAACTGATAAAAATTACGGAGTGAGAAAACAATGGTTCTAAGTACAATCCTATTCATTTGAGTGCATATTTTAGTACCTACCAATGATTTTGTGTGTTTGATTTTGTCATGTTTTCATAGGGCTGGTAAGATCCAGGGTGTTTGCGCTGCAGGATATCTGTGCATTTCTGGGAGTGCAGAGTTCACCCCTCAAGGGTCAGTGTCTAACATGACCCAGTGCCAGTGGGGTGTGCAGTGTGCTGGCCCATGCCCACCAGGTATTATGCGTCTATAACAAGTTCCTCAATTTCTTTTGGTTCTTGAAGTTTCCAGTTATCAGTCTTAACAGGAACTTTTTTTTTTTTCTTTATTTAGGCTTTTATTGCCCTGAAGGTGCAGAACAGGCGCAGCTGTGTCCTGCAAACACAGTCAGGAGCTCCGCAGGGGCAGTGAGTCTGAAGGACTGCTTACCCTGCCCTCCACAGTATTGGTGCAAACCTGGTAAATGATGCAAGCATGCTAGAAAAGTTGTTTAATTTACAATCAAAAATGTGATCAGAATTTACTGGGATTTTAGACTAACAGAAAGAAGTGTGTACATTTAAAGTGGAATGAAATGGCTGTATGCATCACAAACCGTGCTTGCAAATTAAATCTGAAAAGTGTAGAGTAGAGTTTTATACAAATTTTGGGGGGTTTGTCTGAAATGTTTGGGACAAGTAAAAAAAAAAAAAGTTCATTTAGTCTTATTTGGGGCCTGCCATAGCAATGCATGGCAGGCACCTGTTGTTTTAAACCTCAAAATAACTGCGTGCAATATATGTATCAAAACTATCTTTTTCTCTTAGGTTAATTCACTGCCTTGCTTGTGAGCACAAACATTAGCACAAACATTAGCATTTCACTGCCCCCCATTAGCATTAGTCTTTTCCCTATTAAAATTCAACCGCCACACACAGCGGTTTGCATGTAGATAACTACCCAATAATTAAGTTTTGTTATCTGACCAGAGCATGTTCCTCCACTTCTTCAGTGTCCTCTCCATCACTTGTGGCAAACTGACAATGGTAGTTCATATTATATGGTAATTTTATAGTTGCTGTGAGCCTCTGGAATGCTTCTCTAATTGCTGCTAGCCTCGCCAGTGAGATTAAGTTGGGGGGCTTTCGATTGCCGGACTAGTAGCATTTTTTGCCTGATGGATTGAACAGTTCTCTGTGAGGAGCTCAGGATGTTGTTTTACCATCTAAACATGCTTTAACTTCATCGCAACTTTATACCTGACCCAGTGATTTTTGGTCTTCATGATACTGTTTGTTTTTTTCAGATGTTCTTTGATGATTCTAAAATTACATTGCACACAGATGGACTCTATTAACAGTTTGAAGACAACTGATTGAAATTCACTTTAAGGTATCAGAATATGGGATACAATACCCACCACACTTTGCAAATGTATACATGTAAGTTATTCAATACAATCCCAATAAACCTAGTTAAAAAATTCAAGGGGGAGGGCTGAATGCATTGCATCTACTTGCAAAATTGATGCAATATTGGTTGAATGCCTGTAAGAGGGACTTCATACGTCTTACCAGAACCATTCAAACTAAGCAGCAACATCAGTTGTTCCATGAAAGCATTTTTGGCTGATTGCTGTCTGGGGTTTCATTGTTTGCAGGAGATCCAGACGTTCATCTGTGTCCGCCTGGTCATTACTGTGATGGTCTGCCCGGCAGTGACTTCAGTGGTGGTACTGGGCCCCGGCCATGTCCCATATTTACTTATCGAGGTTCCCCCGGAGCGGGCAGCAAGGGCGACTGCCTGCCCTGTCCTCCTGGTTCACACTGCAACACCACAGGTACCATGTAAAGACCCTTTAGCAAAAGTTTTAATCAAACATGCATATTACCACTTTGTTTTTACTTACCTTACTTATATCCTCCATGTTGTATTAACAGTAACAAAGTGAAACTCACCTTGTTGTACTTTCATCTGGTGGACTTGAATTAGAATTTTTATATTTTAAATTCATTCACAGCAAATTTTCTGCAGTTATTTTCATATATATGAAAATAACTGCAGAAAATTTGCTTGCTCACTATAATATTGTTCCCTCTGCCACTGCCTGAGATAAGAGTGAAGGGAATGCAATGCGAGGGGAAGCTCTGAATTTAAAAGTTGTCACTTGAGGCCACAGAAATAAATGAGTTGTGGAGTTTCAGAGAAGAAAAAAATCTTTCTAATCCCCTTTACAAAAGCTCGAGGCTTGAAACTAAACCCTATTGTAATTTCAGCTAATGGATAATGCTCAGCAGATAGTTCCCCTACCCATTCCTCTACTGGTTTTAAACGACGTCCCTTTTTAAAAACCAAGAAGCAAGGATATTCACGTTTGAAACTGTAATTTTAATATGTCTGAACCTTGAGGAGTATGTTACTTAATTTTAAGTTCTGTTGAATATGTGAGGTTGATGATGCTGCAATTTTATTCCTTCCTCGAGGGGTTTCACTTAAATTCAATGTTTTTTAATTCCCTCAAATTTAACAGCCAGGCAACTGCTGCAGTGGCCATCCCCTCAAAATAGGCTGGTTGATGACAGGAGAAAAAAAATAAATTAAATGCAAATTTTACATAAAATATATTAAGTGTGACAGGAAAAAAGAAAGAAGAAATCTCTAAGGCGGCAAACACATTCCCACAGCACTGCATGTGTGTAACAGTTTTCTCTTTTTTAATTTTACTTTTGCTTTTCACACTGGTGCTGGTTTTCCCTCCTGATAGAAAATTAACGATTTTAACGTGTGCCCGTCTGAAGCCTGTGCATATCGAACAAGGTTTGACTTGGGAATTACAGTTAAAAAAACTTCCCTATTCATTGTAAGAAAACTAGATGAGTACAAAGGTAAAACGCCAATTTGGAGGAAAACAATCTTACTTCAAAACAAATTCACAGGCTGGCCATTGTGGAGATTAATTTATGTGCCTGTAGCCTCCCTCTATCTTTTGGGTTTCTTTAGGACTTACAGAGTATACCAGTAGTCCCTGCCCACCTGGCTTCTGGTGCAGTGGGACTGGACCCCCCATCTTCTGCCCAGCAGGGACCAAGAGGCAGCTTCCTGGAGCCGCTGCACCCAACCAGTGTGAATCGTGTGCAGGGGGAACCTTCTGCCCAGACCCTCGCGTGACAGGAAAGCCCAACGTGGAAGGAACCCCCTGCAGGGCCTCGTATCAATGTCCTGTTGGTAGGCGTCTCTATAAATATTGACTTTCTAAAAACACATCCAGATGAGGTGCTGGTGTTGTAATGAGCTTTTGACGGCACTCCAGGTGCAGTTTCAGAGAAGTTATGCAGAGCTGGCTCGTTCTGTGGACCTCAGACTGCTGAGCCTCAAGTGTGTCCAAAAGGTTATATTTGTCCCGAGGGATCGTATTCGTATGACACCTCTAAACAAGTGTGAGTACGTGAACGACCCATCAAACTAAAGTGTGTGTTCAGACCCAAAAACATACTGTAATTTTGAATTAAAAAAATCAGTTGTCAAAATGTGGACTTTGGTTGATTCTCCAAGAGTTGGATGAAAGCTTTATAAATAAACGTTTTGCGTCACCCCACAGATGTCCATTTCCCTACTACTGCCCTACCAACAGCTCTGCCATGAAATCCTGTTCTGGAGGATCAATGCCTGTCAGCACGAGCGCTCTCAGAGGATCACACAGCAGCAGCTGTAGCTTATGTGAAGGTGGCACTTATCGTCCATATCTTTCCCCGAGTCTGCAGTGCCTCCCATGTCCACCGGGATATTACTGCCCTCAAGGTGCTGAAATAAAGCAATTCTAAATGATTATCTTTTGAATTTCCAGAATTTTGATTTTTGTTGTTGTTGTTGTTGCCCAACTTCATAAAGGCACAGAAGATTACAAAACTAATCCCTGCCCTCATGGACACGTATGTGGGAAGGGATACGCCCAGCCAAAGTTCTGTCCACCAGGCACGTTTGGTAATCGGACCCGTGCAGAGAAAATGGACGACTGTCACCCTTGTCCAGTCAACACTTTTAACCACCTGCCTGCCCAGAAGGCTTGCTTTCCATGTGGCAGCTCCTCCTTCTCAGCAACTGGTTTGTTAACAAAATAAATAATCTACTTTTTTCCCTACATTTTTATTTATTGTGCCACGTTGTACAAAAGGACAGTACTTTAAAATTGTATACAATACCTTTCTTGTTTAATTGAGACACTTTTAATCAAATTGTAAAATGTATATAAAAAAGTGAACTAAAGTGAAATTAGTTTTCACTTTAGTTCAGGCAGATTTTTTTTATATTTTTTAGTTTCTTGCTAAAAAAAAAAAGTTGCTGTACATCTTTTAACAATTTTGTCATTAGGTTAACAGTTAATAGTTAAAAAAAAAAAACAACTTCTGCTTTTGCTGGATTTCAAAATAAACTTTATGTAATGAAACCAGCTATTTCTTTAAAATGGAAAAAGTTGAAATTTTATGATTTTACAGTATTTCTTTTTCCAAAATAATATTTTTAGGTTCCATCTCGTGCACCTGCATTGGGAAGAACCGGGCTTTCCAGTATTCTGATGGGTCGTGTCTGTGCAGAACCGGTTTCATCTACTACAATGAGCTGGACTTTAAAAGATCTACTTCTGACAGTGAACTAGATTGCCAGCCTGAGGCCAGTAGAATCACATATAGTTTATGCTGAATATTTTATTAAGCTTACAGAAAATAGTGTTGACCAGATTATTAAGGCCGATATTTGTGTTTAAATTTATTTATTGTTTTCTAAGGATCCAAACAGAAGTGATGCAACAAACAGCAACCTGATCGTGTTTGAAGCCAACTCAGATGTGAGTGTCTCTGATTTTTTTTGTGTGTGTTTTTTAGGTGAACAGACGGTGCAGCACAGGAGAAATACGAGTAGCAGCATCCAGAGATTGCGTCTCACCCTCCCTCCACTTCTGTAATATCACCTGTGGATCGCATGGAGGAATCCTGGATGTGGAGATGGGCATGTGAGTCTTATTAGTTTATATATATTTTTCTGATTTAGTATTAATTTAGTTTGCCATGCAAAACCTACTCCAGCCCATGATGCCAAGGTTTGAAATTTTCATCTTGATATATCTGATATTTCCCTGTCTCCTGTCTTATCTGCATCTGTCCCAGCTGTCGGTGTGAGCGATATGTGTCCGCAGAGGAGATTTGCAATACTTCTTGCCTCTTCAGGCTGCCTCAGCTGTCTGCCGAGCTCACGCAAGACGGCGACTTGCAGCTCAGCCTTAGAGAAAGAAACAGCAGGGTCTGGGCAAGGGTGAGAGAAAGCTGACAAAATGATGATCAGCTACACCTTAAAAGCACAGCAAGTCATTCCATCCAGTCCAGCTACTTGCCATGCATAAATCTTGTTATCCTACATGTGCATGTAACTGAGAAGGATATGTGAAAGCTGCGACTGGGAGATAAAAATAGACACAATGTATTATCAGGATTGTAATGATAGAGCTGAGTAATTTTTCAGACCGCATTCTTTGCTCGGAATAAGAACTTTTTTTGGAAAGCTCTGCACAAGAAGTTTTAGTCCCAACTTATTATTTACCGGATTAAATCACTTGCAGTTTCAGACGTTTTTTTTTTTTTTTGATTGTATCTGGAGAAATTATGAATTACATTTTCTTTTTAGCAAAAAGAAAAACTTTCTGCACAAAATAGTTTCTTAGTCTGATCTGCACTAGATGTCTCAACATGTATAACTGGCCACATATTTTTTACAAGGCAAATCTAGCACTATTTATAGCTTGTAGAGAAGGTTTTGTATTACTGTCAGAGGTCATGATTCAGTATGTGGTTCCAAATACACATCTGAGAAAATAATATTGTCCAAGAAGTGATAATGAATTTTTATGGTCAGCCTTTTTATGACAACTGCAGGTGACATAGTTACTTGATTGTGCTGTAAAATGGCACCATTACCTGGATAATACACAATACCTCCTTTAAGCAAGTTGCTAGAAGAAACATTAAAATAAAATCTTTTGCTAGTCAACATGTCGTAGCTCTGAAAATCTCCAGATGCCCAGGAGTCTTCCTGGGCATCTGGATCTAGTTGCAGGTGTCCCAACTGCACCAGATGACTCTTTTCTTTGGGAAAGATTTAAATTTTCTCTACAATCTTCCTCCGGATGACTTTTCTCCTCAGCCTGAAGCTAAGCTTAGCCACCCAGAAAAAGTTATTTTTAACCACTTTCATCTGAGATATTTTTCTATCAGTCATGATCCATAGCCATCGGTGAAGTTTGGAACGATAGCAAAGGTTTCCACCAAGACAGATCAGAGGACCGCCTGCATCACTGCAGACAAGCCCCAAGCTGTTTTTCCATGTACAACCATTTTCAAAATAAAATCTGGCAACACTGTCAACCAAACCTGCCATTGGATGTAATCTCAGCATGAAATATGGTGAGATTACTTTACAAAGTGTCACAGCAAACATTCAGGTAACTTTCAAAAGTACATATCGTAAAACTGGTATTGTAGTGCCGTGAAAAGAAAGCTGATGGTACCACTTCACACACACATTCTTGTACACACTGATAAAATAGTACAAATATAGTTTCAGAAATACAGTGCAGTCTTACAACTGAGTAATCAGAAAGAGTACTATTAAATGACCTTTTTTTCCCCTAAAAAACATATTTATAAAATTGTTTCACTGATATTATGACAAAGTGTTGCAGTGCCATTCTTGTGCAGTTGGTTTTTGCTTTCTACTTTCAGAAAATAGAAAATGTTTTGGGTCCTGATATCCACGCACAGACATCTGGAAGAGTACACTTAGTACAGTTTACCTCTGAAGGACTCTTTGGCTGGATTCCCCTCCAAAGCAATCTTGTCAATCTTTTTCTTTCAGGTAAACACTGATTAGAAGTTCACATACACTAATCATCAGCATGAATATCACAATTAGTCTTAGGCACTTTGCGATGTATTTCAACGATTAATTTTCCAGGCAGGAATGATGGAATAACATGCAACATGAGTGAATTTGAAAAAAAAGTATTTATTTATTGTAGATATTCTTCTATCCAGTAATGGTCAACATTATACTTGCAGATTTAAATACGTAAATAGACCATCTTCAATATTTGTAACATGGAATTTCAAATTATACTTTCTTGCAAATTTCCTGTGTAAAAAAGAAAGGATTCTTCTATTTCACTCAGAATTTAACTCTCAGTGGGAATCTACGTACAAATTGTAAATATAAATTAATATATATATATTCATAGAAATGATCTTCTCCCAGGTTCTGTTTTTGTAAACATTGAAGTTATTTATCTGCTTGAATATTTCTTTAAAAAACCCAAGATCAGTTCAGGAAGTGTTTCTTTTTTAGACCAATTGATACTGATATAAATACAAGCTCTAGAAAGAGGAGAAACACTGAAGATGATGAGAATAAGGCTGATGCCCTTCCTCGGATCCCGAACCCTATCGCCTGCCTTTCCTTGGGTGACATGCTCGTTTTTCATCTTACCATCAACCACACTGGTATATTGTATTGTATTTTATTTATTTTAACAATCATTTGTCACAATGGTGAGATTACATATGTTTATTTTAGCTATACCAATGATATTTTAACTTGATTTAAATCTTTAGATCGGCCTCTAAGCCACTTCCCAGTGTACCAGAAGGACCACCTGTTTAACAGTAACCCAAGCTGGGACTTTGGAGCCTTCAGACATCTGCAGATCCTCATGAAGCAAACTAAATTCAACTCTTCAATGTAGAGTTGACACAATTTTTAACTCTTTCAAATTACATTTTGCAAACATTTTTTTTTTAAATCTCTTCTCCTCTCTCTCAGGTTTGCCCATGTCTTTTCAGAAGCAGGAAAGTATGTGTTTGTGGACAGCGTTGTGCCCGAGTGGAGTATTGTTGTGGTGGTCAGTAGGGAGGGGACAGAATGTGACACCAGGGCTGCTGCGTTTCAACCCATGACTCCAGGACACTTGGTCAAATACGGGATTGTAAAAAATCACCGCCTCAACCTTCTGCCTGACTGGGGACTCATTGTTGGCAAGCTGTTCTCATTTATTTTTTAGGATTGACTTCATTGAGTAAGTGCTACAGGATTATTAAGCACTGGCTGTGTGCAGGGATCCTGAGTCTGCTGTTGGTCCTGGTTGTAGTCCTGACCACAACTGTGCTGGTTCTTCGGCCCAGCAAAGCGAAACTTGTTCCCCACTGGAAGATAAGACCAAAGTGGCGCAGCCTTGGAGAGCCTTTTTGTCCAGCTGAGTGTGTTTGCAGTAGAGAAAGGTGTGTTTGCATTACAGATATGCTAAAGCTCTACTCAGGGAGCTTTTTCACACTAGTTTTTCAAAACTGCTTTTAAACTACATTATGGATACGTTTATTGTCATTGCACAAAGACACAACAGTGAACTTGGCAATAAAATGTTGTTGCTTGGCCACCAGAGTACAGAGGAAAAAAAAAAAAAACAGAAATAAGTGACAAATTATTCACATAGACACATTTATGTATATATTTACATACAAATGTTTCGGCTTCAGGTAAAGAAACAAGGCTGAAGCAAAAGCCTTTTGCTACAACACGTTACAAAATAAAACATTTTTATAACATGAAAAAAAAGATTAGTTTTTACATAACATAAATCTTCTTATTGCAGCTGTTTTATCTTGTTCTTATCCAAACATGATATATTTATCCGACTGCATAGATAATATATTGCACCATATTAACAAATAATTCACATTTAACTGTCAAAGCATCCAATATTGTCATAAGGTGAAACACACAGTTGAATGAGAGGTACAGGAGTTCCTTCAAAACTATCTGGGGGCTACGTTAATAATCTCACACAGCCTGTTTTCTGTTTACTTTACATTTGGACACGTTTGTCTATTAACATTTCGTTTTCCCCTCTTACCAACTAATAACAAATACAGAATTAACTCTTTTTAATTGCATTATTCTGTACAATCCCTGCTCATTGTATATTACCCACCATTCAGTTTGAGTTTTTTTTTTTTTGTTGGTTCCAAATTATAGATAAGGCCAAGATTCTTCACTTATAAGCCCCTGGTTATACTATTAAGATAATATGCAAATCAAAATGGAGGTCAGAAGCCTCTGGGAGTTGAGTCGTTTCATCAGGTAGAGTGAAACAGAGGGTTTTAATCTTGTGGTGACCAAAATCAGTCCTCAAGGGCCGTTATCTTGCATGTTTTAGTTCCTTTTCTGGTTCAACGTGCATGAATTAAATGATGGTTTATAAGCAGGCTTCTGCTGAGGAAGTATCTGGACCACTTGAATCACCAGTGTTGAAACAGAGACATTTGCAAAACTGGCAGGACATCCGACCTTAAGGACACCTGTGATTTAGGATTTTTTTCTTGCCAAGAAACACAATTATGTCTGTGCCTCTCCGGCTGATTATGTTGTGATAACTGCCTCTGAATGGGCTGAATCTTCTTAGTGTAAGCAAGCTTATCACTGTGTCACTAGCATATTAATGAGCTTGCAAGATGCTTTGTGAATGCATAAAATGGAAGTTGATTAACGGTAACAGGTTCAAAGTAGACAGATCTGTTTAGCATTTCTCTGCACAATGTTTTTCAGGACAAAATTTGCTCTACACTACATACAAGAGTGGTTATGGTAATTACATTCTAAAACTTGTACACGGTTGTTACTTAGCACTATTTTTTTTCAAGCATTTTTCTGCTGATAGTCCAAGAAATAAGCTCAGAAAATAAGACACGTATTGGTAGCTACAGACTTTCCTTCCTTGCTTCCTTCCTTCCTTACTTCCTTCTGACTGTACTCCATATATTCTGGAAAATAAAATCAGCTTCTCAATGAGTTTATAAGAAGAACTATTTAAATCCCACTATTGCCAACTTTGAGAATTTACTATATTTAAAAAGAATTGTGACAAAAACACTTCAGCATCTGACAAAACTGGTATTGTCAGGTCAGGCTTAGATTGTGATCGGATAGAGAACTGCAATGGTGCATCTGTAGTCATACAATCCTTAATGAAAACATTTTGTGAAAACATGTGAGAGATTTTCAGAAATCTCTCCTTTTACTGATGTGTTTCAGCATAACTGTCCAGAGTCAAGGCGGCGTTCTTGCCAGTCGAGGTGTCGGTGAGGGAGCAGAAGCTGAGGAATCTGCAGTCATAAAGGGAGGTAAGCTCTGTTTGTACTGAAACCTTTTCCATACAAAACCATTTAATTCTTTCCCTACTCTTTCTTTAAAGCTGCAGAAGGTAAGCTTAATAAAAAATATTTTTGGTAAATATTTGCTAAAACTGCCACAATGTCATAACAGTGTAGTATGAGATGGATGCTTACTAGCTTGCATGTTCACATCAGGCTCCACTGTGGGGAAAGAGCTGTAATTGATGCGGAGAGCAAGGAGGAGGGTGTGAGCGCCACAAACAGCGATTGGTTCATTTAAAACCCTCCTCCTGGCTCTGATTGGTTGTTTCTGACCAGGAGCCGGTGTATTTCTGCAGATGGCAGTAGGACCTCAGGTAGGAGACTGAGGAGCTTGATTTTCTACCCCGCAGATTATCTGTCTCATATTACACTGTCAGGACAAAGTGTTAATTTTACAAATTTTACTTTTACTTAAAATCATATTTTAATTAAAAAGTTACCTATTGCACTCTTAAAGACTAAAATATCTTTTAAGAAAGTATTTTAGTCTTTAAGGGTCTGGGGGAGGATTATCAAACAAAAAGAAAAATGAGTTATTTTGATTAATTTCTATTTCAATTAAGAGTCATCTGAAACACTTCACTAACTTTTCCTTCTAACTTTTCCTTGTGTTTGTTCTCTGCATGTTTAATCATTTGCTATTATGCTCTGCTGACCCTAATGTTACTCAGTTAGTGCGTATTGCATTATTCATTCAGCTTCATAGGATGTTATAATGAGATCATCATCCGTGACAGCTCCTGGTTAGCAGCCTATTCTGAATTAGATGGACAATAAAGAAAATAATGGGTAATGTTAGACAGTAATGACTTGTGCTTATATCATTTATATAAAAAGAGAGAGAGAGAAAGAGAGAGAGAGAGAGAGAGAGAGCCCAGTGAATTGTTGTGGTCAATTCAAGCAAAGTTTTTACTTCAAGATACAGCCATACATGAAGATCATTTCACAATTACTGATGATTAATTCTCTCATTTAGGAAGTGCGTCAGGTTGCCTGGATCTGGAGGAGTTTAATGTGAAGACTCTTTATGACAAACTAGAGGACCAGAACCTCCACATCGCCGCCCAGCTGGCCAGACATCGCAAAGACATGCAGGAATTTTATAGAAATATATGCCAGCAGGCTGAATCACTGAAGGTTCAGTGGCTCATTTTTTGTTTTTAGCAAATAGGTGGACTTACACTCAAAATATATTGGAGGAATGAAGAAAACTGTGCATTTTGTTTCAGGATGTGTTTGAAAATATGGATAGTAAAAACCTGAGTCTCCTTAAAGAGATTCTAGTCCATAATGTGAGGAAGGATGTGTTATCATCCACACACATCGGAGAGGGAGACAACCAAGGTGAGAATAAATGCGCGTATTAAATAATTAGTTAAGCTACATAAATCCAAAAATACGATAGCTTTTTTTTGAAAACACAATACAATGTTATGGTCAAAGAAAGATAAATGATGTACTTTGCTATTCATAAAAGTAGATGGACCCATTAATAACAAAATAGAAGCTGCAAGTAGAAATTATACTTATTATTCCCATTATGTCTGTCTTCTGAGGAAGCTTCTGGATAATCTATGTTAAAAAAATACGGGGAAAAAAATAAATGAAATCTTGTTAAATTAGTGTTTTGTAATTTCATTCAGTATCAGGTGAAGGGATGGACAAACAGATGGACAGATTGTTCGCTGATGCCTTTTACTGCAGTTCTGGCTGCTGCTCTGAAAACATGGGCAGTCACTTTGTATAAAATATGAACAACACTTCAGTGCAGTTTTGAGGTTACTGGAAGCTTCACCGCAGCACATCTCAGCATTCGACCATCTGTTGTGTGTAATCACCACAGTCCCTTCTGCCTTTCTCTAAATGCTCAGAGAAAACCTGAAGATCAAAACACACAGTACTCTGTTTTAGAAGAATTTATTAAAAACAAGAAACAAATTTAATAGAAAATAAAAATATATATGCTCTATGATGTTCAAAATTCTTATTGAATCTTTTTTTTTTTTTTTTTTGGCTCAATTGGCAGCATTATGCCAGGTCTGTGTGTGTACCAGTGGTTCTGGTCAGTGGATAGTAATGTCAGAAAAATTGAGAACTTCCACATTTTTTCAATACATTTCAACTCAACAGCTAAATGCTTGTAACTTGGATAGTTTAGAATAAATTCAAACGTCAGCACACTTAACTTAATCCTAGTGAACTAAGTTGTTTTAATTAAAACTACAATCATAAATGTATGTGGTGCATCTGCATCATCATCATCAAGCAGCCGGCCTACTGATGTTTTTACAGAAACTATTAATAAAATGTTGAGCATAACGCATCAAATTAATCAACAAGAAGAATGAATTGAAGAAAATGCTTTTTTTAGTAAAACTATGAATGCTTGTCCAGATTTGGGAGGAACTTGTTATAATTAGACAACTCTAGTAAAAAACAAATATGCTACAGGAAATCAGAGTAAAAATTAATCAATATTGTCCTCACCACTGGTTTCTCAAAAATACAATCCGTCCTTCTCCTTTCTAGTCTTTAATTACATACAAAACAGTTTAATTATTTATCTGATTACCTTGATGATCATTATTATATTATATTATGTTATACTGGATTTGGATGGATGGAGAGACAATCCAGTATATGTAAAACAAAATCACTATTTTCACTTTATCAAATATTCACAGATAATTGAGTTCATGTGATTGAAATAACATAAAATTAACATAACGTTGCATTGTAAAAATGACAACAGTAGTTTTTTTGAGTTTGTTTTTCATTTGCTTTTAGATGTGATTCTTCAGCACAGTGGATTCATTTGGCCACATTTTGTTTGCAATGTTTATAAGTTCATTCAGATTTATTTCTAGGTTAAGGTCCTGCTGTTCAAATTGAAAATGTATGTTTTTTAACACTGCTCTAAAAATGATCTCCCTTACCATTTAAACCATTTTGCTTTCAGAGCCAAACATTTTTAAAATGCCTTGTGTATATTCTGTATATTTTCATGAACGCAGACATTTCCACCAGCCAAGCTGAGGCCTCTGTGTCTTTACTGGGAGCTGTTCTTAGATCAGTCGAAGCTCTTTTATGCAAGCTGACAGCAGAAGCTTGGCAGAACCAGGATCTGCATGGTCTTCCATATTGTCATGGTTCAAGAGACCCTGAGGCTCAGGTTGCATATATGCAACCTGGTAACACCAATATGTGTTTTACACAGGTAATGTAGACACATTTGCCAATTGCTTCAAGCATATGTTGAAAATGCAAAAACTGTATCCCCTTTGTGTTTGCTTTCCCCAGAGCTCATCAATGTCTATGAATAAAGGAGAAGCTATTTATCATGAGATAGGTCAGAAACAAATCTTTAAAAGTTTAGTTTTTTTTTCTTTTTTTTCTGTTAAATATGTCAGAATACTTGGGCTAAGATGCCGTTTCTCTGTTCTCCAGGCTGCGCACAGACAGCTGCTCCTTGTTTCAGTGAAGACAATCTATCCAAATTGGTCACCGTATCTCCTTTGTTCAAAACTCTGCAGGAGATTCAGCAGTCTTTACAACAGCTTACCGCAGATGAGTCACATGAGCATTCCCATGAAGGTACAAAAATAAAACTGTCTTTTAGCTTTAAAGTAAAATTCACAATGAAGTACATACAGTGTCTTGCAAAAGCAAAAAACTTCACATTTCTATCAATGAGTTTTTTATTTAATAAACCAATGCAAAATAGTGAATTGTTGTAAAATACTGCAGAGTTTCAACTTTGTAGGCCACCATTTTCTGTATTTATAAATGCAAATCTTTAAGGTTACGTGTTCTCTTGCTTTGCAAATCATTTTGTTATTATTATTATTATTATTATTATTATTTTGTCTACACACCATGTTTTACACATTGGCTTATGAAAACTGACAAAACAGGACTTCACATGGCTTTCTTTGACTCTTCCGTAGACCTGAGATTTTCACAATAAAAGTTGTCCTGTTGACAAATTCTTCCATCTGAGTTACCATGGAACTCATGTTTTTATAATGTTATATAATTTTTATAATGTTAACCTGCGCTAAAGTTCACCACAAAGTTATCACTGACACCACCGGGCTTCGTGATAGTGTTTATTCACTAACGTTCCCCAGCAGACCTCTGAGACCCTCACAGAATATGTTTAAATGTTATATTTTCACTGAGATGAAATTTCACACAACAGGAGCCTGTTTGCTATTTGTTCCTTTTGGGGAGATGGCAACTCTGTAGGACGTTTGTCCTTGGGCAAGGCAGTTCAGCCACCTTGCCTGCTGTTGGTGGTCAGAGCGCTCAGTGGTGCTGATTGTATGGCAGCCTTGATCCTGTCGGTCTGCCGACAGGATCCAGAATGAATGGGAGAAAGGCTGGATGTAATGGACAGTGATTTCAAAGCACTATTTACCATTCTGAAGGCCATTGGTGGCACTTAGTTGTTTCAGGGAAGAGTTGAATTTAAAAAGAATGTTAATTAGATTATTTGGAAAGAAGTTTTTAAAAATAAGAAACCCACAAGTCATTTTCCTTCCATGTGAAAATGACGTACTACTTTTACTGAACCTGATGAAATGTATTTACTGCAAGTTTGTGGCTGGCATGTAACAAAAGATGGGAAATGAGGGCTTGAATACTTTTGTATCATAAATTTCGACGGATCAACTCCTGATTCACTGTTTCTCTGTTTTAGCAGAAACGGGGCCTTCGGTCCAAGAGAACCACAACGAACGTCTAATTCCAACTGCACTGGACAGCCTGTCTCCACAGTATTCGGCAGTTTACCTTTTTGGTTGCCATGTGGTGCAGTGGCTTGCAGATTCCTCCATGTTCCCCTCTGTGCTTCTTTTACTGGCAAAGTCGATTCCCTTTTGCTCATCTTCCTCTAATGAGAATCCCCTGGCTCATTTCACTGGGGACTTCTATTTTGATTCGACCAATCAAATCCTTTATCTGTCGGAGGCAAAGCTTCAGCATGTGGGACACTTTATTGCTGTCATTCTGCTGTCCATGGCCCACATAGCAGTAGGTAATAAAAAAAAGTAAAAGAGAGTCCTGAATGTCATGCATAACATTATAGGCTGGGCAATCATCTTTGAGCAGTAACTATGTAATCTTCTTCGGCAGCAGAAAGATTAATTTTTGTTGTTGTTGTTGTTTTCATCCAGGATCCAAACCCCAGAGGTTTCTGCAAGCTCTGCATGAAGCCATTTCAGCTGTAAGCCTTCAGCTGTTCAACCTTTCTTTTAAATGGAGCCCAGCAGAGGTGTGTGAGAGCAATCTGAGGCTCACTCATCATCCTCACACAGTTTGAAATGTAGGCTGATGACTTTTTATTGCTTCTTTTTGCAGCCTAATTTTGATGCATTAGGTGGGCGGCATGGGGCATTAGTGGAGCAATTTCTCAATATCAGAGTTCCCTCTGAAGCGTGCTTCACTGAGCCCCTATTAGCTAGAAGGTTGGTGTGAAAAGCTAAAAATTACAGCAGAGAATGTTGGATGCATTTATTATAAGTAACTTTTCTCCTCTTCTTCTACTTTAGACTTGAGAAATATAAGTATTTTAAGCTGGAAGATCTTATCTGCAACCTCAAACAAAGATCAACTCCAAGTACAGGTATGGCAGCTTTTAATGTTCAAGTTATTTTGTAGGCTTGTTGTTTACTTTACACTTCAGAAAAGACAGGTGCAATATAAGGCTTGCAAAGAACTTGCAAAGGACTTCGAAAATACATTTACAATTTTAAAAAATTTGTGTCTCTATATTCTATCATGATATCTGCCATAATAATTACACATATTAAGGCTATTAACAGGTCAGTCAAATTAAGAATAGGGAATATAGTTTAAAAGTGCACAACACAGTCCATCTGCGGTCTGCAATTTTTTTATCTATTGCTTTAATAAGAGAAGGTAAACCTAATTGTAGACTTTGTAAAGCTCAGCAAATAGAGCATGAGCTTAACAGAGCAGAAAAAAACTACCAAACAGCTGCTGAGAGACGCTCACATAGCTCCATTGAAATAAAGACGAGCACACAGCCAGTGGGATAATAAACCTCGTCCTGCTGCAAGCTCTGAGAAATGAGCTCTGCCTCTTCAGGTTTTTGTCTAAAACTAATTAATGAATGCAGTGGTACATAGTAAAACAAATTAAGTATAGTATTGATCAAATATTTTTTAAATATGTCTTTTGTCATTAGGATTACACTGCTTATAAAGTAAATAACATCCATCCATCCATTTTCCGTCACCCTTCTCCCTAACGGGGTTGGGAGTTGCTGGTGCCTATCTCCAGCTGCGTTCCAGGCGAGAGGCGGGATTCACCCTGGACAGGTCGCCAGTCTGTCGCAGAAGTAAATAACAGTATTGATTATTTTATGAAACTACATTTTATACCTGATTAATCCTTCAGAGCGCTGTACACTTTAGTAATGTCAACTAGTAATGAATAATCAGTCATTAGTGATTACTACTAACTAGTAATTACTAATCTATGGTAGAGAGAACCTCGGCATGTATCCACATGCAAAATAAAGCCAGTATTCAAACCCATGACTTTATGGCAACACACAACACCAGCTGTGTGTGTAGGATGTGTTTTTATGCATTTGCTAAGTATAAAGAAACCAAAAAATGGAGAGAGGACATTATAACAGTGGAAATCTGTGTTTTCTTTTATAATTACATAACTTGGAATAAGCAATGCTTTGTTGCTTTAAATAAAAGCAATAAAATTGTGTCATGTATTTCAGTTTTTAATTTTTCCATTTGCCTTCAACAGTCTACAAAAAAACAAAAAACAAAACAAAAACAGACTATCCTTAAGTCTACTTGGAAAAACTACACTTTGAATGGTCAATTCAAACTTTCTCTTCTGGTGCAGATTACACTTAAAGTTACTGTTTTAGGTCTTCAGGTCATAATCTGTTTTGGGTCCAGATAGTGAAACAATTAAGTTCCATTAATCTGCTAGAATAATGCACCTTATAGATAAATGGATGAATTCATTTGCCATATCAGACTCTCTTTTTCTCATTTCTCCACTTCCACAAGCTATAAACATCATTAAACAATTGTGGGGTTTGGAGAAAAAGTCAATTATTGCCTCCCTAATGAGCTTAGAGAGCTTTTGTTTATGAGAAATGACCCAATATCCCGGTACCACTGAGTGCTGAAGGAGTGCGCACAGGGGCCATTGTGCTGGAAAAGCAACTACATACAGCTCTGTTTATTAAATGCTTATGTCATTATTTCCTTTTTTTTTTATATAACTTTAAGTGCATGGTTTAATTTCCTCAGGTTTACCACCAAATGGGACACCAGTGCAGGTAACGATGCTAATTGGCATAAATGGCTAGAAGAAAAGAAGAAAAGATAATTTGCTTTATGCCTTGCATAACATGATCCCTTTTCCCCAGATGTCATGTGTAGAGGAAGAAATTGACCGCATGAGTGAATCTTTCCTGCAGCTAAGCATGCAGATGCAGAGGAGATCTCAAATAAGCTCAAAGGAGAGAGAGAACGGCGCTGCAGAAAAGGCGGTAATTAGAATGATTTGTTACATATTTAAAATCCTAAAAATTCCCTGAACCTTTTCAGTGTTTTATCTTTACACACACAAACCACCTTTTATTAAACTCTTGTTATAGAAAAGGACACCAGTCACATTGTAAGACAGTTTTATCCCTAAGCAGCTCAAGATCACTGTATTTAAACATTTGTTTTGCTTTCATGGATAAGAAATAACAGTCCCAACAATGTTTTTAGTTTTGGGGATTTGGAGTTTGTTATTGTCATGTTAAATAAAAATTCTTGAGAAGATTAAAAGTACAATTTAGAATAGTATCCTTGTTGAACCTGTTAGTTTGGGTGAACAATATTTTTTTTAGTAGATTTGCTAAACTCTTCATTTTTAGATGATGACTCAACAAATCTGAGATGGGATATAGTAACTTGGATTATCGTTTCATGACCCCGCTTTGAACTTCACTGGTGCTTTGTCCCTGATCTGTTTGTGTTCTTTGGATTTCATGATGCTATTAACAAAACCTCATAGCTTTTTATACTGAAATGTAAGATATTTAGTCTCGTTAAATTACACATTGTTGTACTGGATTTGACTTATGTATGAAAGCAAAATGGACCGAATACAAATGTACATCACACACTTTTTAGTTTTTCACTCAACTTTATAAAAAAAAAAAAAAAAAATTGTAACATGACAAATTTTGAAAAGGTTCAAGACAGTGGACTATTTTGCTAGACACTAAACAAATAAAAGACACATTGCATTGATGTAATCGCATTAATGGAAATAATTACCTAAACAAATCCCTCCTTCGTGTTGATGTCAATGTGCTCCAAGTCATTCTTGACATAGAAGATAAAAGCTCACATTAGGATGCATAAGTATGATGAATGAATGAGTGATCTATTTTTGCAGAGGGAAACATCAGCGAGCACGCCAAGCCTGAGTCGTAACGGAACAATCCTGTTGGAGCTGAAGAGATGTTATGTGTCACAGCGACTCAACGAGCTGCAAACCACATTAAACCAAATGAGACGTTGCCAGCTGCGTGAGGACGTGCCGAGAGACGGAACAAAAGGCCGCGAGGAAAGTGATGATGGCTCCGATCAGCACAGAGAAAAGGAGCGTGATCCTGCCACGGATTGCCGCAGTTCTCCGGACCACCAGCGGAGCGCCGCTCTTTCGGCTGGTCAGGAACTCAGCCCACGCAGCCCAGAGAGCCGAGGTCTTTTAAATGATGAAGCGGAGAGTTATATTTCTGATCAGCAGAGAAGTGGCTCTGTTCAGACCAACAATCCTGACATCTTAATGGATCAAACTTTCCGGCGCACCAAAGATCAACTCCATTAAAAAAAAAATCCCCCCAGGAAATTTAAAGCCTAATAGACAAACCTAGAGGAAAATAGACAAGGACACAAAACTATTACAAACATATATTTGATGCTTTGCTTTTCATTTAGATGACAATGACATATTCTTTTTCCAGAAACTTCTTTTTCTGTACTATTTGGCCTCTAATAGCTTTGAGCTAATATTGAACAAGATAATGCATTTGCCTGCTACAGTGTGATTCCAGTGACCTCAGTCTTGCTGCAGCCTGAAAGCAGTTCAGCTGTGCCCTGTTCACTACCACTGATAACAGACAGGAATATATTCTGGCAACGAGCCGCAGCATGACACAACCTGTAATATTATCCAGATAGCGTCTCTGTCAGGAGTTAATAAAGGGGAAGTATTATTGCCTTTAGAACAACCTATGTTAATTATAAAAATCGTAATTATTATAAACTAAAACTGAATTACTTTTTTTTTTTTTTTTGTCTCCTGATAACAACCTGTCTTTGTTTATATATTCACTAACCAAAACCCAAGTTAGGATATTACTTGCTGATGCCATTCAGTGGTGAACTTGCTTGTTTGCTTTGGATCATCGTATTGCTGCAAAACCAACATAATGCAATTTCAGCTTGAGATTGACCTCAAGGTCACAAACTGAAGGCTGGAAATTTCTGTTACTGAACCAAAAATTATAGTTTCCAAAAATTATCCTCCAGCAAAGCTGCTCCACACTATTATATACCCACCTCTATGTTTGACCGGCTTTATGCATTTCTATATAAACTGACATTGTTTTAGTTTAATGTCAGACTCAATGGATGCACAAATGTTCAAAAAAGGTTCTCCCTTTGTCACATGGATACACAGAATATTTTTTTCAAAAGTCTTGAGGTTTTGTGGAGTTTTTTGTACAGAAGTAATTTGCCCCCTTGGAAATCTTCTCTATATGTTTGCAGTGTTTCAGATGTTTCAACTTAACTTTTAACTCAAAACTTATTTTATCTACTCAGTGCACAACCAAACAGTTGGTTATTTTTTGATGAGTTGCTAACACTCCATCCATCCATCCATTTTCCGTCACTCTTCTCCCTAACGGGGTCGGGAGTTGCTGGTGCCTATCTCCAGCTGCGTTCCGGGCGAGAGGCGGGGTTCACCCTGGACAGGTCGCCAGTCTGTCGCAGTGCTAACACTCTCTTGGAGTAATTTTGGCCAGTCTACCACTTTTGGGTTCCATTTTGCTTTTCCTTTGTTGATAATAGTTCTCCCTGTGGTTTGCTGGATTCCCGCAGCCTTAGAAATGTCTTTGTGACCCTCTCCACAACACGAGTGCCAGTCAGAGGAGAAACCTTAGCTTCATAACTGCTGCTTTCTTCTGGGCCAGCGCTTTATCTGACACACAGGGTTCTGGGTCTTATAATAGAAAGTCAGTATTCCTACCGGGGGGCTGTGAGCCAAATCAGAAGGTCAGATGGAACAAGTCTTCACTTAATATCAGTGTTAGCTTTCAGCTCCATGCCAAGTCCCCCTTGTAGAATCCAGCAATGCCCCGCAGCTATGCGTGGGTGCTTGTATGTGAGGTGTTGTTTAGTGACTGACCCGAGATTATGTGCTTATCAGTTAGATTAGCTTCTTTTGCCACTGATCTGACCTGCACGTCTGCTTCACAGTGGCGCAGACATACAGCAAACTGCTGGAGGAGCCTGTGTGTGTAAATCTGTGGGATGTTTTGCAGTTGCACCACATTACACTTGCTCTAGTTGTTTAGATCACAACACATGGGTTATTTTGGGAAGATTAACTTCATGTGACATCTGTGTGGGTATGTTATGTTTTCAATCATATGTTTATGGGCTCCCTTTTAATTTTTCCCCTCAATCAAGTCACGGCAACTAATCAAGTGCATGCAGACATAATCTGTGTTTGTTCATTGGTTTGAAAACATTTTCTGAGGAAACTACTGCTGCTAATTTATTCATAAAGCACTACAAGACAGCTGAGACAAAGTGTTGTACAGATGAAATCAATGAACGTTTGAAATATGGAAAGCCCAAAAGGAAAAAAGACAGTAAAATCAAACATATGTTTGCTCAAGATTTAGGTTAAATGTATGATTAATTGAGACAAGAAAACAAAGACAACAAGACACTATTAAAATGAGTAACTGTAACATGACAAGATATTGTACAGTACACTGGGTCTGATTATGCTTGCGAGACTCGCTCTTCAGACAACGTGCAGCAAAAACAGTTAATCGTGCCGAAAGATGAGTGATGTCTGGCTCTAAAAGCTGAAGCTTCAAGAGGTTTTTCCAGTAAGACACACATGAGGTTTACATCTCAATTTCCATCATGTTTGATCCATGACTGCCTGCTGTAATCATGTTATAATCTTGAAATCCTTCCAAATCCCTGGAAATCTGCTCTATGTCTCTTAGGTCCTGCAAGCACTCTCCCACAACCCATCGCAGTACATATGAACCAGCATATGCACTTCTGACCACTTAAATTCCTCCATTTTTGAGCGCTCTCTCGATTTTAGTGTCATGAATATCTGCTCTCACAACAACTTCCTGTTTGAAAAATTATGTCAATACATACAGCAGTAGTATATTTATAGGCTGCAACTGTGCTCCCCTTAAATTTTTAATATACCATGCTGGGAAAAATGAAGAGCGAGCCCACTGCACTGATCACCATTGAAAACCTCCTGGTTATTCCACCAAATACTGATTTCTGAACTCTTCCTGAGTTAAAACATTATTATTGTTGTTTCTAAATGAATATGAACTTGTTTTCTTTGCATTATTTGAGGTCTGAAAACACTGCATCTTTTTTTTGTTTATTTTGACCATTTCTCACTTTCTGCAAATAAACATGTTGTCAGAAGTTCATAGAATTAAAGAACAATGTTCGTTTTACTCAACATAAAGCTTTAAAGAGTTAATTCAGAGAAACTGATCATTTTTCCAGAGCTGTAAATATGCACATTTTCTTTAAAGAGCAACAGTGTGAAACCACATCCATTCATTTTATACAATGTTGTTGTTTTTATTACTTTGCTTCTTGCAGCTAATAGGTCTGGATGTAAGTAAGGAAGATAAATATTTCTGAAGCTTCCTGTAGGCCTGTAATGAGTTTGCAGCCTGTCACTAAGCAGGGCCTTAGTCACCATGGCACTGCATTACTGTTGCTATGGTTTCCTTATCTGCAGGATGTGGTTCAACCAGACCTGCCATATTTAGTCTGCTTCTCAGCATGCAATCCTGCTGCTGCTGGATGCACTTAGCTCCCTTGTTTTTCACTGTGAAGAATGAACTTGCTCAGAAGCCTTGTTGTGTAAATTTTTGCTTTTGCACTTTTAGCACAACATTAACATCAGTTTGATATGTACAATTACAGAGAGGGGATTGGTGAACCAGAAAGTAGACTTCTTAATCTTTGAAATTACAAAAATATTGAGCAAAATAATGCTGGTGAACCTCACTAAGCCTACATTCTTGTTTTGCTTATATAATCAGCTTATAGTTCCAGATACAAGATCTGCAGGATTAAATACTCTGCGATTATTGTCTCGCTTTAAGGCTTTATCACAGTTTGTTTCTGAACCTGCCATTCTTCGGTCCTTCACAGACTTCACAGATAGGAACAGCCCACATAGAAATCTGTCTTTCTTGGTAGAAACATTATCTTATGTGGAATTAAGGAAACAATCCCAAACAGTTTATATCATGTAGTGAGACTTTCTTGTAGTGAAAATATACTGGACACAGATTTGAGCAAGAATCTACGCTAACTCAGTATATTTTCACTTAGGCAGGGAATATTGAGACTTTAGTAGTTTGTGTTTCTTACTGTTCAGAAGACCCCAGGAAGCACAGACACAGTCACAGAAACCAGAGAAAGACTTATCAGAAAAATGGATTGCTGTGTAAAACATTCACGATTCACATTTTAAACTGGTTTATAAAAATAAACAATTTTATCTAAAACTTTACCACAACCTTGGTAAAGTTGGTTCAATGTATTAGTGCAATTCAGGACAAGGTTGGGAATGAAGAAGTTGATCAGCCCTGGGGACTAAAGTTGTCCTCATCAACTGAGTCCTGCAGCAAGGACAGCAGAGTCTGAGTCCCAAGGGAAGACGCTTAAACACTTGGAAAGCAGAGTAGATCCTGTTAGGATCCTGGAAGCTCATTTAATGATTTTCTTTTTTCCATTGCAGTATATATTGTACTGCAATGTTTAATAAATACATTTCAGTATATAATGGAAAGAGGTGCCTTACTTTATCTTGCTCTAAATCTATGCATTATAAAAAACTAATTTGCATTACTTTTCACCTCACTGCAGCATGTTGCCCCTGTATGACCTTTTAAGGTCTCCTAATTACCAAATAAATCACGTGTGTAAATTATTCTTAGCATGAGCTGTCTATTTGTACAGACTGTAAAGTTTTGTTAGAGAACATCAGTGGGCAGAAAATCAGCATAATGAAGATCAGGGATAAATCGGAACAATAACGATATAAACATCTCACAGAGCACTGGACAATCCAATGTAAAATGAAAGGAGTGTTGGACAGCGAAGCCTTTTAAAACGAGGCTATGCAGCTTGATTAATAGCAGCATTAATCGGAGAAGCAGCCAGGAGGCACAAATTCTAGTCTCTGTGCTTTGAAAGCTGGTTACAACATAGACATACAACAGCAAATGAGCCTGAGTACATGTACATACAGCTATTCAGATTTTATTTCACCTCATGATTATACGTGGCTTTGAATAAAAGACTTCCAAATAATTGGTTGTAAAGAGACAAAATGAAAAAAATGGTGGGAATACTTAATTTTCCTAATTACTTACAGGCTTGATCGTCTGCAACATGTTTGTGTCTTGTTTTGATGACACTGGAATAATGTAAGGGCTCAAATGTCAAAAGAGAGAGAAAAAAAGGAAATGTCATGAGTGGGCTCTTCTAAACACCTTATGTAACACATGACAAACTGAGGAACCCCATTCTCTTTAATACTTCTGTTTTTTTTGTGTTTTTTTTCCCACTCCATTGACTTGCATTAAATGTCTCGGAGCTGCTCGGATTTGTTTTCAGTCAAATTAAAAAAAAAAAAAAAAAAAAAAAATTCAATCAATTGAAGGGGGAGCTTTCTTACCCAAATGGCTATAACATGATCATGCACGTTGTGTTGTGGGTGGGAGTGACTCACGCATGCGTATCAAACCCTCTCCTCCTGCCAGGCGCTAAGTGGAAAACAAAGAGTGAGCGGCTGCTAGGAAATACGGTCAGTGGCTGTTTTTTTTTTTTGTTTTTTTTTTAATGATTTGAATCAACAATTTTACCGTATGTCGTGTAAAATAGGAGAAGTGCTGCCGTTTGGGTCAAATGAAGACTTCAAACCTCGAGGCTGTAAGTGGGTGAATCGGCTTTGTTGCCATAGGATCCACAGGTTCTGATCTTTGATTCTTTGTTTTTTTCTCTCTTTTTTTTTTTTTGTGGTTCATTTAGAAGAAAAAAGACTTTTGTGGAGGGCTCTGGACTGAGGTGGCTGGATTTGTGGGCGAGGAAACTGTTGCATCACCCGAGTTTGCTTTCGCACATCACGGACCTGCTCATTCCGTCCGAGTGCCGGGGATGATGACATTTCCTGTCTCCGTGTAGATGAAGAATTGCGAGCCGAGAAGCTATAAATTCATGGGATGGGCTCTTAAAAACTGCTTTAAAAAAGTGACGCAGAGCGTCACTTTGTCGCAGAGCGTCGCTTCTTTCAGCAGGTGGATCTTCGCTCTTGGGGCAGAGGGAAGTTTCCTGCGCTGTCTGTGGTCCTGAACTCGCATTTCTCTACCCAGGAGTTGGCCTTGAAGGCAACTTGAAAGCAGAAGCGGAGTTTGGAGCAGCGGTCGTCCCGGCAGCAGCCGCAGCTCCTCACAGGGCTGAATATGCCAACTCTGCACAGAGTTCAACAGCAAGCGCTACTTCTGTTGTTGTTTGTCGGTAAGTGTTACGTTTGAGGTCGACTTCTACACTGAATACATGAGTGCTATGTGTTTTGGCTGTGGCGCATTCACGGTTACGAACACTTGACGTTTTCCAGAGCTTTCCGTTCGTTTCATCTGATGGGTAAACTGGGGAAAAGAAAGCGATGTGAGGCTTTGTCCTCTTGTGTGTCTTCTCTCCGCCTGCAGAATGTTTTGAAGAAAACAAAAGGAGATAAAAAAAAAAAAAAAAAAGATGAGATAAAATCATTGTTGTCACTGTCTGCCCCTGGGCGAGACCCTGGTTATATAACAGCAGTGGGCCTCACGCAGTCACATTGACATTATAAACCACAAAATTATAAACCATCCTTTGACAGAAGAAAACATCAAAGTTTTATGAATATACAACTGTCTAGAATCTGTATCCTCAGACTTGAGAGGACACTTAAGTGTGAATTCAACTACATGCCACTTGACTCCTTGACTCTTTTCTTTATTTATAGAAAATAGTTCACTTAAAAAAAAAAAAAAAAACATAATTTGAAGTCTGATGTTATTACCAGACAGTACAAGACAGACAATTTCTGTTGTACCATTAGTGTTTTTTTAAGAGATGTATATAATTTTTATATACATCTCTACATGGGAGCAGCCTTGCCTCTGTCAAACTGCCCCAGGGCAGCTGTGGCTACAATGCAGTAGTTTATCATCATCAGCGTGTGAATGCAGTGTGAAGTGCTTTGGGGTCCTCGGGACTTGATAAAGCATTAAAGAACAACAATCCATTTACTTTTCATCTCATCAAATCTAGGATAATAGACACATCCTCCCTTCTGCTCTTGATAGCTCTTTTACTTGTAATTATTTTTATTCTTCCAGATCAAATACAGAGGAAAATGTTCAAGATTTCTTTAACATTTTCTTGAAAGTTGATGAATTTTAGATATGGAAGTATGAGTTGATTGTGGACGTAAATGTGTGTAATATTGCTTCTCTTTTAGTCCACCTGAGCAGGCCAGTATGTGTCGACGTGGCGTCCGACACTGAAGCAGTGATGGGAAGCTCCATGAAGCTGACATGCATCTCTTGCTTGAAGAGGGAGGAACTCAAACCAAACACAAGTGTGAATTGGTATTTCACGTCAAGTGAAAACAACACATATGACAGAATTCATGTATGTTTCCAGAACAGTGTTGTGTACAACCCATACTTTTGAGCTTTGTGCTGATCGGTTCAGATTATAAATGTTAAAAGTTTTTTTTTTTTTTTTTTTTTCTTTACCTAGATTTTCAAAAGCATAAATGGAGACTCAAAAGACCTGGATGGACCTTTTAGAAACCGTCTGGCCTGGAATGGTAGCAAGGACCTGCAAGACGTCTCCCTGTTGATCCTAAATGTCTCAGAGAGAGACCGCGGTATTTATGAGTGCCGTGTTAATCGTACGTTTGACTTTGGAGTCTATACGCCATCGACACTGACAACAAAGAAGATCACACTGACCGTGAAAGAAAAAGGTACGATAGTGTCCATTGTGTAAAAAGACACCAATGTTTTGTCTCAGTTTGTGATATACCATCATGCTAACCCTCCTTGTTGTAGAGCAATTGAGATTACTAGAGTTTTAGACATGTTAATGACTATAAAGAAGATGGAATAGACTTCTTCCCCAGCTCACTTTAAATTCAGAAATTACACCCAATGACAAAACTACGAGTAATGTTCCAGTTAAATATTGCCATACTGGTGGGTGTGTTTTAAGGACAGGGTATCAGGAAGAGAAAGATGACTTCCACAAGTCTGGTTCATCCACGGATACATGTTCAAACACTTATATGCAAGTATAAACCCATTTCAAAACTTCCACTGTGATACTGTTCAGAAAGTAAATGGTTTTTGAATCCCAGAGATGAGTGTTTTTTTGGCAGGAACTATATATTAAACAGAACTATTGTAAAGATCCTGGCTGAAGAAAAACATCCTGTGCCATCATGGACTGAATGCTGCTTTTAAGAGAAAGTATGACTTTAAAAGACAGGCTGAAGTTAGCAAATGCCCTTAAGGACAAATATATTGAGTCTTGGAGAATGTTCTGTGGTCTGAAACCTATAATAGAAGTGAGTGGCCATAATGACCATCCTTACATTTAGAGGAAAAAGCATTCAAGCTCCATAACAATCTCGCAACTGTGACGTATGAGGGTGGCAGCGCCGTGGTGTCTGGATGTTTTTCTGTCGGAAGCACTGTTGCTCTTCATCAAACAGAGTAAAACCTGGGTGAAAATTGGTCTCAAAAAAGAAAATGATCTCAAACTCAGGTCTGAAAAGGGTCCAAGTGGCTGAAGGGCAACAAAGAAAAGGCTTTTGGGTTCAATTTTATGTGAGGAAAAAAAAAGTCAATGTCCTTTTATGCAGTTCACATGGTGTTTTTTAAGACAAGGTCATTTGTATGATATGGCATTTGGTCCACACTCTTTATGAGTTGTTGGTGGTAGTGACCCGCCACCAACTGAGCACGTAGGTCACATAGGTGATGCTGTGTCACCTGAAGCAACGATGGTCGACCATACTTTTCCAGTAAGATGGCAATTTATTTCTCTCCCAGTAGCTGACTGAATGACTCTTAAGATACTCTTAGGACTTCTTGGCAGGAACTTTTGGGCTAAGATCAAAGCTCTCTGAGGGATTTGAAAATCCTTCTGCATACAGACTCTGGTGTTCAGCTGAAAGCTTTTAAGCAGTTAGAATGTTTTATTTCAGAGCTGCCTGAATCAACACTGTACAGTTGAGTTGCAAAACTGCTGGCCTCTGTGCACCTAGCCCTGTCTTTGTGCTCTGCCTCTTCTTCATCTGATTTTAAAATGTTTACCAGGCCAGCATGACTTGCTTTGTAATTATAAACCCAACTTTTTGTCTTCGCTAAGTGATGTATTAGTGTGAAAGCTCTCTGCCACTAACAATACCTCTTCCCTGTCCCACTCTTTTCTATGTTGTGACTGGTTTGAAAAAAAAAAAATAACTGTTTTGTTTTGTCTGCCTTTATTTTTTTCCATTAAAGCTTTCTTCTGTTGTCTGTGAAGGGCTTAATTCAAACCAGCTACTTTGCTGTCTGTTTAAACCTGGGTAATGTATTATGCTTCCTGGATGTTTGGCCTGCTGAATGTTTCATCTTCCACCTCAGTCGAATATACAAATCAACGTGTATATTTGGGAGTTCCTAATTCTGTTCCATTTCTGTAGATTTTCATTTTCAATGCTTGCATATGGTAGAACTTTTAAAAAGATGCATATACACGCAGAATGCTGTGGTCAGATTTCTTTCTGCACAAATATCAAAATCTTCCTTCATATTTCATACAACAGTGGTATCAAGTTTCAGAAAGCCTTTCCTGCTGCAACCATTATGCATGTGTTCTGATAACGATTTTCATGGTGACAAAGTGGAAAATCTTGCTTTCAGTGGATCATATTACAAAAACAGCCGCATCAAGTTGGACAAACATGGTTCTTCTGAGAAGGTTTTCTGGAATTTGGTACAAACAAACAGGTTCACAGTGGCTCAAAAATATTCAGCTTTTACATGTACATTTCCAAATGTTAGTGTGTGTTCCCAAGACAATTTGGTTCCCAAAGTCCAGTTTCATATTTAAATTGTCTGTTAAGATTATCCTCCAAATAAAGTTTCATTGTGATTTATGGGTGACGTACAGTGCTTTGCAAAAGCATTTTTGTTTCTTTTATATATGTTGTTGAAGCCTTCAGTGCATCAACGCATTTTATTAGGATTTGGTGCCACAGACCAACAAAACAATTCACAAATAGTTAAGTAGAAGGAAAGTACAAATTCATTTGAGTCTTATGTTATCAAAGCATCATCTTCTGCTTGCCTTCAACAAACTTTAAACTGGGCGAATGGCTTATTTTCTTCTGAGAAGGCTTTGTTTTCTCCACTTTAGAGATGAGATTTGGATAGTGCATGGCTAATAAAGGCTTGCTGACAGATTCTCCCACCTGAGCTGTGAATCAGCTCAGAGGATTAGGACTGAGGAGGCTGAGAAAGCAGGTCAAACTTTTTTGTTTAAAAATAATGATAAAAAAAGTTGAAAACAATTTTTCTTAGTTCAGAATTATGCACGATGTTGTGAAGGTCGATTACATAAAAACCTAAAAATACATTGAATTTTGTGGTTATATGCGAAACAGTTTAAGGGGTTTAAATAACTTTGCAAAGCACTTTAGTCGCCGATGTTTTTTATCTTTTACTACAGCTATAAGTGAATAATTTTAGAAAATATAAACAAATAGGAAAAAGCACTTTTTCTTATAGATTTAAAGACAATAAATGACAAGAGTGAGCAGAAACTTTCTTCATTTGATGGTATAATTGTTTTCAAACAACAAAAAGAAATGTCTGATCCAAGAACCACTGTGAGTTTGCACCTCCATTTTATATCATACACAAAGGTACCCTGTGGAGCTTTCACATGTAACTTTGTGAAATCTCTGCAAGGCACCTTTTCTTTTACATTTTTAGGTTATATATCATCACTCAGTACTTATGCCCATCATATTTACCTGTATATTGTTAGATTTATCTAAAACGTAATGCATCCACAAAGCATGAACTTATAAGAAGAATGTTTTTAACAGTGCTTACTGTACATGGTAATCAGACAGATGTAAAAATGTAAAAAAAAAAAAAAAAAAGATAAATGTTTTTAGTAGAACAAGAGAAAGAGGGATTTTTCATGTTAACAAAATGGATGTTGCATGGAAACCATCGTGTTTTGGGTTTTTCATGTAAATATTTTTTTTGAATAAACCAAAATACAAGTCAAAAGCTAAGGAGAAAATTACATTTCAGAGTAGGAGAACATAAACATCGTTATTGTGCAAGAAGGTTGTGTGTAGCTCAGCCGTTCAAGGCTGCCAGCCTTTCCTGGAAAGTGCAGATTTCTTCATTAAATATCATCCACTGGTTATTTTGCAAGTGTTTCTGAAAATGTGCTGATGGCATGAAAATGGGCTGACAGCAGTCCTCTTCTGTGCATTCATTTCTGTGGCCATTAACCTGGAAAACATCCGGAAATTGTTTCCAGTAAATTCAGTTTTTTTTTGCATTTTGCTGTCATTTTGCTGGGTTGCTTTGGGCAGCAGAATATTTAGTGGGAAATTTAGTTTCGTCGAGCCGAATTGCTGCAAAGAACGTAGAGAATAGCAGGTTTAGATTGTTTTGTCATTATCAGTAGAAGTTTGTGGAATATGAAAACAACCTTTACTATTACTACTGCTTTACTAAAACAAACATTTTCTGGCTAGTAATGAATAGCTGATGTTTTACGCTCTTTCTGCTGCCTCTTTAAAATAATAGACACCTTTATTTCACAATCACTTTCTAATTAGCATGAAGCTAAAAGATCCAATGTGTAAAATGCTCTATATTAATAACAATGTTAACAAGAAATGCATAAATAAAGATACAAATAATAAATACGAATACATCCTTTAAGAAGCTTAAATTGAACTTTTTATTAATGAAATAATATCTGATATCTCGCTGATATCTCGTCCTCTTCGTCATAAATGATGCGAGATTTTGTGCCAGTCGCGTTCAGCAAGCTCAGGACATTTCCTTAGAGCCGCAGCAGAGTCTATTTAGTTATTCTTCACAAAATGGTGCAGAAAATGAATGTGTGCTGAATAAAGCATCTGCCTATCTGCTGTTTGTGCTCCGCAGCCTCCAATGACACCACCGCAATCTACTCTGAGATCATGATGTATGTCCTGCTGGTGTTCTTGACCTTGTGGCTGCTGGTGGAAATGGTCTACTGCTACAGGAAGATCTCGAAATCTGATGAGCAAGCACAGGACACAGCGTGAGTTTCACACGTTTCCACACGCTCAGATAAGTGTGAGTTCACGACAAACACAGTGCTCTGATGTGATCTGCTTAATAGCAAATCAAACTGATCTAATCTGAAAAGGATGTTTTGCACCTGTGGATCCTTGAATCTCTTATTCTTACGTAATGTTCATACACACTTCCAGACATCAATGGCTCAGATTTAGCAGGCTGTCAGACAGAGAGCCAGACCGAAAAGGTCAGACTAAAAGACAGATATGGGAATAATTGAAAATTGAGTATGTTCCCTGCTCTGGTTTTTAACCCTCTTACATCTTTAATCTGTTTTTTTTTTTTCTTTCTTTTTTGCTCTACGGAAGCCAGCCAGACACACCTAGATTATTCCATGCTCTGCTGACTGTTCGTCTTTTCAGCAACCTTTTAACATCCAAGCTGGATTTTCAGCTCCATCGTAAACTGGCTTTTTGTGTCACCTTGTCTCAAATTTACACAACATTGACTCTGCCAGCCTAGGCCTGTTGACAGCTTTTTCTTCCTTTTTTTTTGAAAATATGAGTCATATTCTGAAAAGTAACAGATAATACACAGCAGCATGGTTGATTCACTATATTTTGCAATGTGAATAGAGTCCTGCAGCTGCAAAATAAAATGCGGTATGTTCTAAAGATTCCTCATTTCATGGGGGAGGAAATGTGCAATGCAGTCGCAGACTCTGTGAAAATGGTGGCAAATATCTAATGTCACTGTTCGTGCCTTTGGTTAAATGTCATATAGATTCTTCTGAAACCTCCCCAGAACTCAATTTTTAAACTCTTGTGGCCTTTATTTGAAAGTAAATGGTAGGTGGTACTGCAGTGAAATGAGAATAAGATGAGAATCCACATGTTAACGACAACAGCCTCTGCACATGTACACTCCACTAACTGAGCCCCTTTTAGTCAAATGTGTACATATATAATTGCAGATATGGTTGACATATTGATCATTATTGGTCTTTAATTCATTGAATAGTGTTAAGGTTGGCAATAGGCCAAGAAGGTGAAAAATCTTATTGCTTATTGTTTGCCTGTTTTATGGTTCTCAAACCTTTCAGTAACTTCTTCTTTTTTTCCTTCTTCTTCTTTTTGCAAGTGAGCAGAGTAGTTGTATTGCTATGATTATTATTGGCAGGACTTTCTAATAATATTCCAGGTCAGCAATTATTGTAGAGTTGTTAGCCTTGCTGTGTAAGAATACCATTCCAAATAATTACTTTGTCCTTGGGGAAGGTATTAAGCTAGATGGTACTTTGATGAAGCTGCTAAAGCTTTATAGAGGCTTTAGCCCTTATCAAAACTCAGCAGCACAAAAGTACTTAACTTCTATTATGTTGGAATCATAATTTTTATTTGCATTTAGTCTTTGTAGTCAAGGCAGTGAATTAGCTGTAATATTTGAGATAATTGTTTAAGATGGGAAGAGATAAAAAGAAAGACTTGGTCAAAGATTGAGATAACTTTTCTTCCCTAACATTTGGTGACTGGGTAACAAAGTTCATTTCATTAATATAAATCTTGTTTAGTCTGTAGAGAAGTCGTGTAGGTCCGCTGCATGTAACTGCAAGCATTTTTAGCGCTGAGATTTTAAGAGGTTAAGAGCATGGTGATAAATACTGAATGAGTGTGTCAGTTCATCTGGATGTGCACTCGCTGTCTCAAGACTGCACTGATTGCTTTGTCTTTTATAAACTCCACATGGGACATGTGAGGAATTACTTACGGTTTGATTTAAAGGGAAAATGTATGTTGCAGCCTTGTTGTTCCAGTCTGAAACGAAAACGTCTGCCTTCTAACAGGAGAAAACCAAAGCTCTGTGTTTTCCTGCAGGACAAACTACCTAGCCGTCCCTTCTGAGCAGAAAGACAATCCAGTCGCTCCTGTTACCGAATAAAAGCGCTTTTCAGTGACACGGTATTTTACATTTGATTTCCTTAGCCTGAACTCGATCAATCAAATCATCCCCTTCCTGTTTGTATCCATTGTTTGTAGCTTCAGCGCTCATAACTCTGCAGCTTTGTAGACTCCCGTTGCTTCAACCGTCACTCTGTCTCATCCTTCACACACATTTTTGAAAGGCATTCATTTCTGTCCTTTTTGACTCACCTATTTTTCAGTCACTCTTTTTGATTCTTATTTAGATATTTCTCATTAGAAAACATCTAATATTATAATTGTTTCTTTTAAAAAGATAAGTAGACATGATGCATGATTTTTTTTTGTGGTGTGTTCATACCTAAAGTGCTTTGAGATTATGATGTGTGGCTATAATGTGAACGTTGTGAAAAAATATCAAACTAGTGAGTGTGATGTTTGCATGTTAAGTAGCTCTGTACTGTTTTCAGGTAAATTAGATGCATCCAGTAGTGCAGAACCTTGCAAAACCTTGGAGATACAGAGCCTTGAAAAGTTGATTGTGCGCCTTGAACATATTTTGTATCACAAACTTCATTGTGTTAATGTGATTTATAAGTGGCTGATCAATGTGTAATTGTAAAGTGAAATACAAATAGACATGGTTATGAAAAGTAAAAGGACAAACAAAAAAAAAAAAACCCTGTTTGGCAACATCGATGTTCACAGCTGCTTTGAGTCAAATGTAAGATATTTAAGAATGGAGGAAGAAAAATTTACTCCAGCTTTGCAATCCAGATCATAACATAGTTATTTTTAACTTTGAAAACGTTCAATTTTATTATTTCAAAAAGTTCAAGATATCACTTTTGCAAGGCGCTATATTTCCCATTTATTTATATTTTGCTTCCAGTAAGTCATATTTTGTCAGCTTGTAAATTATGCTTCCTGGAGGCCTTTTCAAAGTATTTCTATTGATTTGATTTTCTTTATTTACGTTTAGCCTCACTGGTTCTGTGAAAACCTCACACCTTTCTTTTTGTTCCACACATGTACAATTTTCCCCAACTTTCACTGAAGGTCTGAACAATTTGTTGCCATCAGTTGGTCAGAAGACTTTTAAGCATTACTGAACATCTGGCTCAGTGGAAGCAAAGAATCAGGGAACAGTAGATGATTTGAAACAGCACATGCTATCTTCTTTAAGTGAATCATTTCAGGTTTACTGAGGGAACCATGTTCTCTGTTCTCTTCAGATATTAACCACTCAGGATGATGGCACAGACAGCACAGTCCCATCGGTGCCACCATGAAGATATTTCTCCCAGACAGCGACGTGAATCCCGCCAGCCAACCATTCCTGTGCATCCACCGTGTCTTATATCAGAAAAGTGCTATATATATAGATATTTTTTTTTTTTCTTTCCCTCTTCTGTATGAAAGCTCTGACATCAAGTGCTTTTACTGACGGAGTAATTAAGAGGGTAAAACAGTCCCGGACCTATTATCCGATCAATATAGCCATACTGTAGACTTTAAGGACCTGCTGATGTGTTGATGTACTACCCATTTCCAAACAGCTGGTGTTGTGAGTTTTGTACCTCGACATTTACTGCTTGACTTAAGAAGAGAGTCTGCTGTTTTAAAGGCTCTTAAACTTACTCTGCCATGTTTATTTTTCTAACCTTTTTATAGACCTTGTTGTGAGTTTTCAGGTCACAGAGCTCTTTTGTCGTGGCCAGAAGTCTTTCCATGATGTTTTCAATTGAAAAGCTTTCACACTTCTGCGTGTCTGCATACTCTCTGCTTTCCGTTATGCGCCACAAAATCGTGGAAATGCTTATAAACATGATACTCCGCAAGAAAAAGACTTTATTCAGCTGAATTTATTTGAAGGTTTTTACTCGCCTCTATAGAAATCTTTAGTCTACATTCAGCTCTGATGTCAACGTATATTCAATAGGTCAAGTGGTTCTGCACTTAGAGCTCTTAAATGTATTCTTGAAGCTTTGACTGTTCCTGAGTATTGCTATCGAGACCCGGTGTGTGCCTCCTTCAACGATACAAAACTGTAGAAACATTTCTAACTTGATTCCATCATATCCAGCCATTTTCGTTCTGTGAATTTTACATTTTTAACTTAATAAATATACATTCCACAGCGCGATTTGGCACGTCTCCATTATTTCCAGAAAACGTCCTCAAATTTTTATATTTATATATATTGATCTAATTTTATTTCAGTAATTCAATTCCAAATGTGAATAGCAAGAATTATTTTTAGGAAGAAATTGTACATTAGCTACACATTTACAGGAGACACTCCTTTTTAAAGTCAGTGTTTGAGCTGTTCCTCCTGCAGTGAGGAAAGAAGTGCTCGATTGTGGCTCAGTAGTCTCGAAACCATTTTGCAGATCAAAGTACATTTAGCTTTTTTATTTATTCATTTTGGAAATCAAGGTCCCAGACTCTGAAGGCAAAGTGGAGAGGCACAAAATCTGAGCTGCTTGAGGCTCAGTGCGAAGTTTCCACAGTCGGTGAGGATTTAAGGTTTCATGTTATCTGTCTGTGCTGGTCCACTGTGCTTTATCAAGTCCAAAGTCAAAGCAGAAAATCTTTATGGAGATTTTTTTTTTCGAGCAGGATTTTATACCATCTCATACTGCTGAAGTCTACTTTAATGACTGTGGTCTCACTCTGTTTAATTGGCTATCACACTCCCCACAGACTCTATGGGACATTGTCAAGAAAAAGATGAGAGACGCGGCACCCAAACAGTTGAAGGTGAATATGAAATCAACATTGGCTTCCTTCCAGGCAGTTCACCTCCATGCCACGCTGGGTTGATAAAGTACAATTCAACAAAAGGAGCCTCTGCGTGCAGAGTGTATTTTGGAAAGCTAAAATTTCTGTATATATATATAAAATACTTTCTTAGATTGTTCTTTCATATTATTTTAATTGTGAGGAACTGAGGTCGAGGATTTCATGATCTCTAATCAATAAATATCAAAGCAAAAAGTCTTGACGCATATATCACCCCGAGTAATGAATCCAGCCTTTTGAATTAATTTCCTAAATGTACTTTATGAAACAATATGCTAGAATATTGATTCCCAGCAGCTTCCCCGCCCTCCATGTTCTCCACTATTATACATGACTGTTATGTGTTTCAAAGCAGTGGAGTAGATTTAACAACTACAATGAAAACCCCCTGCTGTTTTCGACGCTCATTAACGCTGCGGAAAAACAGCAAGCAAAGCAGGGTTCGATCTGTTTCTGCTTGACTGTCTGCATTTTGTCAGTTGTCTCGCTGCAAGCAAGGCGTTTTTTTTTTTTTTTTTTTTTTTTTCTGTTTGTTTTCACCAACAACAAAACTGCCTCAGCTCAGACAGAAAGGCAGACGTTAAATACAAAGACAGCAAAAAGCTGCGGCATATTATGTACAGGATGTAACATATGTTGCTCTTTTAGCTTAACCCAGAGCAGACAGTTATTGCTGCAACTGTTGTTATAGCAACTCAGGCATGCTTGTAGGAAAGCAGACAACATGGTGTAATTTGTGAGACATTCATTCAGGTTAAAAGTTGGTATACTTTCAAGAAAGGACAATAATTGAAGGATATGGTCAAATGTTGCTCCGAGAGAAAGTTCGGAGGGTTCACACAAAGGAGCAGCGCCGCAGAAATGACTCCGCACTTCACAGAAAATGACCAGCCAGTGGTTCCTTTTCCTCAATCAACTTCACATAAATTGGTTATTGACTGCCCAACACATCCTATGAACTATCTGGGAGCATGGCGTTATGGGTTTAAGATAGACTGTGAAAGGGCAATTTGACAACACTCTCTTCCTCCTCTCTCCCTACCTCACACCGTTTCTCGTTTTTTTGCCCCATGCTGCCGTTACAATGACTCTCCCTCAGGATACAGCCCAGTAATGTGGCCCACATTTCACTGCATTATGGTTCAGTTAAAGGACCCAGCTGCCTCGACGCTTGTCTAAGCATTTTAAGACACACAGTAACAAGAAAGTGACACCAAACCTTCCTGTTTGAATTTTAAATAAAAGCAAATAGGTAGTCACAGACAGGCTGTATCTGTGGATAATACAATCTGCACATGCAGCAATACTCCTCTGGCATTGACCTGCATGTCTACTGCCAACCAGACAGTCGCTTCTCAGCAGAACATCTGAAGGAGATGAATCTGTTTTTATTTACTAATCACCTAAATTTATTAATCACGCAATCGTTAGTCAACAATGATGGTATGTCCATAAAGGGTCTCTGTCTCCCCCTAGTGTAAAGCCCACTCTGTCATCAAAATTACATGCAATCAAAGTCGAGGTGTGATTCCTGCCTCTGTCAAACGAGACACACAAGTATCACACGAAGTACGTGCAGTGCCTCCTAAAAGCATTGAAACACCTGCAACGTTTCTTACTGTTCTGTCACATCCCTCGAACTTTGTTGTGTTTTATTTGGATGGATAAGCAAAGAGCAGAACGGAAGTGGAAAGAAAATTCTATGCAGATTTCAAATGGCTTTTTACATACAATCTGAAAGGTGGGCTGTCGGTATGTTTTAATCCTCATTTACGCTGATGCTCCTTAATAAAGCAAAGCACAACCGTGAGACGACAATTGGTAAATAGTTCACAAAGTTCTGATTGTCCATCGCCAATCGTCAAAATGGAAAGTCATTTCTGTGCATCCATACTGAGACAGAGGCAATGAGAGCATTACCCAGAGAAGCAGTAAAGACTTCCATTGTAGCACTCGAGGAGCTGCAGAGAGCCACAACTCAGGTGGGAGGATCTCTGAGTTATCTTATTTTATTTTGTATTGTCTGATCATCAGATAATACAACAGCAACATATTCTTTTTTGAATGAGAGAGTCTCTGGCAAGGCATAAAAAAAAGATGTTTACAGATGATCATCCTCTAATCTGAGTGTATAAAAAAAATTATAATCTCCAGATGTGTGGAGCTGTTAGAGTTGCTTCAAAGACCTACCAGAGCAGGTTCTTCTATAGAGGTGAATAGAAATTCAACTCACATTGTCAAACTTTATTTGTAAATATATACACATAAAGAAAAACATGTCACTGTTTTTATTTTTTTGTGATGATCCTATGATTTGCTGGTCCATTTCATGAGATCCCTATGAAATATGTAGAAATTGTAAAGTTCTTGCAAAGTGACAAATTCTGAAACAGTTTCAAAGTTGTGAATACTTTAACAAACCTGTGTAATTATCTTGACAGTGGCTGCATTTCCAACAAACATACAATAGTGTAAATTGAAAGTACAAAAATAAATGTGGCAGTTTCGAAACAACTCACGGGTTTTTTGCTCTGTGATGAGGTGTTTTTCCAGCCATATCAAAATAGATGTACTTTGTTGAAACTACAATGGAAATATTTTCTGTGCATCAAGTCATGTGATCGACACATGACTCGCGTTACTACTGGCGAAAACGTCAAAGAAGACAGCAGGAAGTAGTTGGAGAAGGATCGTTTTGGTTTAGATTTTTATTTTTTGGACAAAGTGCAGCCGTCTCCACCTGAGCTATAAAAGCATCACACAGTTCCACAAAAGGCTGTGTCATTCGAACATGTCAAATCCATAACTCTTCTATAAAATTAGCAACTATTATTTAAAAAAATGCTGAACACACAGCATTTTGTGGAAATTAAATGTATTTTTTTTTAATGGAAATGCCACATTTGTAACATTATGTTTTCCTGACATTGGCAGAATGTAGATAAATATTAATTTGTATTCGTAATGAAAACAAAGCTATAATTACGCTTTATGTGTAATTTACAGATTGCAGCATTTTGTTCCTTTGATAACAGTGGACCTTTGTTCCATAAATATTTTAAGAGAGTATATATGTTTTGATATCGGATGCTGTGGAGCAGACTGAGGAAGATTAAGGATGCTGTATAATGATGTGAATCACAGCCACATGGAAACCCAGCTTATTGATTAGTGATCAATAGCTGCTTTGCAGGATGTGAGGTTGGTCTGTTGGGCAATAAATTGTTTTGAAAGATGGGATGATAATGAGCCAGTAAAGAGACAGATTTTCCTGCTCGGCTTTTCAGCTTCTTAACTATGTTTCTTGTTTTCTCCCTTCTACTTCACAAAGTCCTCTGTGCAGCACAGTATGAAGGGATTTTCAAAGCTTTGCACCACCGAGGGACAGAGCGAGCTAGAGGAGGGTGTTTCCACAGTAATTCACAGTAGCTCAATACACAAATGTGAACATTTGAAAATGAGAGCAGGGAAACGGAATAATTTCCTAAGAGGAACATTTACTTTTTCCTACCCTACCCAATGACGCCCACTCACAATTATAAATCTTCACACATTTGATGCTTCTGCAGAGAGGAGTTGTTGACTAGCTCCGCACAAGAATGCCCTCTCCACTTCCACAATGTGCAAGCTTCAACCAGTTTGATTATGGACTTCAAGCCAAGGACAAATATTTTTAGATTATGACAGGTCTTTCTTTTAGTTTACAAAAGCAGCAAACTGAATCCCTTGCATGGTCAAAGGCAGGCATTTCTACTCTGAATCAAGCTGTGCTAATCATAAATCACAAATAATTAGACTCACCTTTAGGAAAAAACAAATGATGTGATGCAGAGAAAAGTAAATTGAGAAGTCAAACCAATTTAGAGGTAGAACGGATCATTGCACACTTCTTTTGTTAATTGATTAAGTTTAAATGTACTTGCAGATGTAAAACATTTAATTGAATAATTGTTTGCAGGAGTCACTTCTGGTGTAAATCTGTACTTTGTAAACTTCAGTAAAAAAAAAACAAACAGCAAACACTCACCTTATTAAATACATCTGTTCAACTGCTTGTTAAGAAGCTATACAGTGCAGAAAATCATCATCATTGTTTACACCATCTCCTTCTGTTCGCCGATTGGCCCGGTAGAAAAGCTACCTGAGGAATCCAAGTGAATGGGAAAAATCCTTGGACTGGCATAGGAAGGCAGTGACAAGGCTACTCTGGACCAGAAGTTCAGTTGAAAGCTGAAGCCTTTTCTTCCAAACAAAACATCCAAAGGAGGTAGGAGGTCAGAGGTAGGAGGAGGCATCAGGAGTCGATAAACTACTTTTATGAACTCCAATTCCAAACAGGAGTTTTGGCACAAAGACACTTTCAATCTTCAAAAGAACATCATATCCACAGTATGGTGGCACAAGCTACATGACCTTGAGTTGCTTTTGGAATTGAATTTAACATCCAAACAAAAAGATAACTTCACTGGAGTGATCTTAAAATTTTTCTAAATGTTTGTGGGGTCACCTGTTGAAGCCTGTGGATAATTTCAGATGTGGTTCGCTGAAAAACTCCTGCCCAAGAAGACCACCAGCAAGCAGGTTTCTTTGCATGGCCAACCAGATTGTTACAACTTTGTTATCATTAATACCTGCCACTAAGTAACTGTACAGGATATAAGTCACATTGAAGGTGGAAAAAGTTTTAAAATTGTATTTAAAGTTGTGTGACTCTTCACGTCTGGGTGTTACTCAAGTGCTAAACTTCACTCAGTTTTTGAATTTAAAACAGATACTTCCTTCAGAAGCTGCACTTTGCTTATTTGTTGAAAGTTGCCTCACTTTTAGATGAAGAGACTTACCTTCAACTCCAGGCCCACACAATATTCAAAGTCACTGGGTGTTATGAAAACATAATTCAAACAGATTAACACATCATTCAGGCACTTATACAATCTTGATCAGCGGCTAAATTATACCTGGACAACTTTGAAATACCTAATTTCCACTTAGGTGTACCATAATTAAACTTCAGAGAACGTATGTATGCCATACAAATGAATCCTAGGGCTTTATTGTATATGCTTATCGACCTTGCCCTTATAGAGATATTTTTGTACCCTTGAGGAGTCATTAGCATAAGGAGCAGGAAATACGTTAAAAGTGTCTGACAAATGAAGAACTGCTTCAGACAGCTGAATGAGATGCTGATCTTCTCAGGAATATTAATCTGCAGACATAAAAGCCTTCAAAACGTTTTTTGTGGTCGTGCATTGGCCGATGCTGGAAAACAACTGGGGATGGGAGGGGAGGGGATGGGAAATTCACAGTCATTTAAAGCTGAATCCATGTTTTAAACAGGCCTCTTTTCACTGTATACCTTCACAAGCCCTCCTCCCTATCCATCTCTGTTATCCATTTTCCCGTCCCTCATTTCATTCAACTGCATTTCAAACAAGAGGCATCTTTGATTAGCAAGACAAAGAGCATGCCTTAAATAAAAAGACCATTTACAAGTCAGACTCTAAAAAACGACAAGGGCCCTGCTCTTTAATTCACGATGAGAGGATGTAGCTGGCCTGAGCACAATGACGCAGCAGGGCCTATTGTTAGTAAAATGAACACCTGGCTGCTGGATAAGTGCTACATCACTGCTGTGTATTCAGCCACACCTCAGGCTCGTCATGAAAACTGGCACAAAGCAGAACATTACATTGCAGGCCGCGAATTCAAATGTAGCTGCAAATGTAAATGCTTTTTTTTTTTTTTTAAATGACCTAACCCATCAACAGGTGGCATGTCAGTTCAAATGAACTTGTGTTTGTCGGGTTTTCCTCAATTAAAAGCTAAAATGTTATTTCCTCAGAGCAGAACTGCTGTTGCTGAAACATTATTAAACGTGGTTCCATCAAACTTGAGTAGAGAGAGCGATGGCTATGTATTTCCAGCAGCTTGTATTGATGCCATTCTCTCAAAAGTTGATCAGGGAAAAGGGGATGGTCTTTTTCAAGGATAACTAGATCAATGAAAAGCCATCTGCTTTATTACCTTTTTGCTGCAACTGAAGCAGCAGTTGACAGATACCCCACTGACAGTCCCGCTCAGAGAAAGCCCCATCACGGTTGATAGATGATTTTTCAGTACACAGTCTCTTAAGCCAGTCATCGGCGATAACAGACATGATTCATCAAAGCCGATCATTGGAAATATTGGGTCGTTCATCCCAGCAAGCTAATGTTCTCAGTACTGGAGTGAATAAAACCTACTTAATTAAAAACTTCAGTTCTCTTTCAGCCCAGTGGGCTTAAACTGTGGAGGATGAGGTTACGGAGGGGCTCTAGCAGAGATAAAAGCTGTCGTCCTCCACAATCATGTCACGAGAACTTCTGTACAAAATAACTGCTGGACGGTGAACCCACCCAGTCGTGATCCTTTACAGGCTTCACTCTGTGAATTGAGCTCCATCCATCTCCCTCCAACTCTGTGCAGCTTTCCTGTCCCTGCTGAAGGAAAGCACCACATGGTTTATTAACACAGTTTGACTGGAGAAGGTAAGCTAATTATTCCCCAAAAAGCAAGAGAAATACAACTGAAAGCAGCTGAAATGACCTGGTCTGCATGAAGTTCTATCTCTTCCTTAAAACGTTGCACTCTCCAAAGCCATAGCTTCACATCTTGGGCACGAAACCAAAAATGCAAAAGACGAGTTGTTTAAAAATAGATTGTTGCTTTGAAGTGAGAGCTCCCATAATTGGAGGTAAGCTGAGATGATGTGAAGACCCTGAAGAAAGTGAACAGAGAAAAATTGCTGCTGGCTAATTTTGTCTTAATCTGCTTATTGGGACAGTGGTTGTGGTAAGGAGCTCACCGTGCTCTAACTCCACGTTTGCAGCCAGGCCTTTGTCGTCTTTTTTGGTATTTGTTGGGTAATTAGTTTACTAGAAAGACTAACTCACTGATCATATTTGGTAAAAGCAAAAATAGAGAGAAAGAAACTAAACCTGGGCTGTACTGTGCCACTGACAACAGAAAAACTTGTCCTGAGGACTTGAAGCCAAATATTTGGTTGATGTTTGTGACTGTGCTCTGTGGTTCATATATGCCATCAAACACATCATGTCAACCTGATGCCAAAGAGCTTGAAATTCATCTCATCTGGCCGCATCACTTCCTCCGTATCCTTCTCTGAATTATTTAGATGTTAAAACAGGGCCTCTTGTCGGATACCTACCAGTGAAGTAATGAGTACAGCGAAGGTTTAATTGGGTATTTCTTGACTCACAATCATAAATAAAGGAAACTCAAATCATTGATGGAAATGAGGAAAGATGATAAAGTAACCACAAATACTAAAATTTTCCCTGAATACCCTTGATAGCACTGCAGCACAAGGTTTCAGTAGAATAATCAAAACTTTGGTTTTCTTCACTCTTAACCACAACTTTTGGCTCACCAGGAAGGAAAGGGAACCAAACCCCAGGTAGCTTCACAAAAAAAAACGTATAAAACGTATAACAGGAATCCTGCTGTGCAAATATGTGAACTCTATATAAATGCTGAGGTGGAATAGAAAATTGAATTGATTTGATAAGGAAACAGTACATTAATGTTTCTCGCTGCAGACGCATGCTGTTTTCTTGAAGCAGCTTCCGAAACCAAGATCAAATTTTACAAGGGGTCAAATTTACTCTGGGTAAATCTGACCCCTGTGCTTTAAAAATTGCTCAACTAAATGGATGTAATGCAGGCTGGATTGACATTGTTTTATGCTACTGCAGAAGCCTACAAAAACAGGGGCATGATTGAAGACTGCTCAAACAGACTGAAAAAAAAACCCAACATTCCTGATAAGGAAAGAGTAAACAAATTGAGTTTAATCAACTTCTCTGTAGTAATTAACCTTTAGACATTAAAATGCAAATATGCATTTTGCAGATTCTCTGCAGAAAGAACATTATGCGAGTAAATTAAACACCTTTCCCAAACAGCTTCAGTTTCAGGCTCTTTTTTTTCTCTACTATTTCTTCTCCTTGACAATTTAATGACTAGAAATGAAAGGAAAATATGACATAGCTGGAAGAAAATGACAGAAACTGAGTTGATTTAGTGACGACAGCCGGAGTTTCACACTTTCTCATTCAGTTTTTCCTAACTGATTTTTTTTTCCTAACTCAAAATTATTAGATATTTTTCACAAATGCTTTTGAGCAGCTTGTTTACTGAATGGAATATTTTCTGTTTTTCTGCTTCTGTCGATATCGTAGTTCACTGTACACACATCTCCAGAGGCTCTGGCTATGTATTCTTAAATATTATTATTCATTCTATAAAAAGTTGAAGCGATGTGGGGCGCCTTTTGGAGCCCTCATCCCTTTAAAAAATAAATTGCCTACCATACAGTCAACTGCCGATGGTTGCTTTAGCCAGAACTTAAGAGTTTTTAAAAAAAGTATTTTGGTTGCACCTCTTAACAGTTTTTTGCAGTTTCCTCTATGGACATTATTCTGTAAAGTCTTTCATATTACTAGGCTTTACAATAAGAAATGTGTAGAGTGTAACCCTGCGTAAATATAAAGTTAACTCAAGCTTTGGTGATTTCATAAATAAATTAATGTCCTGGAATTTAGTGTGAAACTTTCCAATAGATTTTTGAAAAATCTATGGGAATAAAAGCAGTTCTGCTCGATAGGCAGGTGGTTTGAAGCGGAGGGCTTGAATTATGGGAATTTGAAAATACTGCATTATTTTGCATGTGTTCTTAAAAATTCAAAATTTTACATGAATCAAGATCGAACAAAATACATGAAGTGAGGCACAAAATAATGTGTTTATGTTTGAAATTTAGTGAGCAAAAAACTTAATCGTTATGCATTTTATGCATAAATAACTGTTAAATGTCGGGCCATCACTTTTGAATTCAAACTTATAAAAAAGGTGAAATAAAGAGACTGTGTGCTTGCATTGAATGCAGCATGTGTGTTTGTACTGAGGGCGTATATTAACGGCAAATCACATATACAGACCCATTAAGTTATTAGAATGTTACTTAAAAATCCATTTATTTCAAAAACTTTATTACTAAGTGATGGACATTATGTAGATTCAAAAGACAGCCTGTATTTCCGCTAATATTTCTACTAATTATGGAAATTGTCCGCTTATAGTTAATAAAACTATTTAATTAAAAATTAGAAAATTACAACAGACCAATTTTCAACTCAGAAACGTATACTTACTTATAGATAGATAGATAGATAGATAGATAGATAGATAGATAGATAGATAGATAGATAGATAGATAGATAGATAGATAGATAGATAGATAGATAGATAGATAGATAGATAGATAGATAGATAGATAGATAGATAGATAGATAGTTTGGTCATAAAGAGAAAACAAAAATCAAAACTTACATGTTTCTTTTTTTTCTGCTTTGTGGATGCAAACAGCTGCCTGTTGAGCAAAAGAATAAAAAAACAATAACTTATAAGTGGATATTCAAATCATTTACATCAAATTATTTGTAACCATAACCAAGCATGGCCCTGTCCTCCATCTCTGACATGCATTCAAAGCTCTGTGCTTTGTTTTACAGGCACAAGAGATTAATTAGTTGGCCAGTTTCAGTGGTATGTGAAGAAGCTCAGTTGGAGCTACATCCTCAGGCATAATTCAGTGGAATAAAACATCACACCTCTTAAGGTGCGGGCAGAGAGTACGGTTCATAAAATCTCAGAATGTAGGCATTTAAAAGTGTAAAAAAAAAAGAAAAGAAAACTGTCATTTCTTGGGAGTTAAATTATTGATCTACTGAATGTGTGAAAAGAATTCAATAAAATATTTGCATCAAAATTTGGAGTCCAAAAGAAATATGGCAATAAGAAACACATTATTTACTGTGCATCTTTATTGACTTAAATTAAAATCACGTGCACCTTCAGACTAAACTTTAATCATATGGGTTAATAATGTATGTTCTTCAGATATTCATTTTTAGACCAAATATATTTATGTAGAGTGGAAATTTCAACATATCAAAATGTCTTAAAGCATACATGCTCAGAGAAAGTTGTTATCCCTGTGTTAAGGGCCGAAAAGCTCACAACGGTCAAACAGACAAAAATAATACAAAGTAGAAATTTACTGCAAATGAACCCATGAAAATCAAGGTGAAGGTCAAAGGTGACATGACTTTTAGATTTCTCAGTATAACTGGCTGTCATACCGAGAACATTACATGTTGACCTTCTTTTAGAAAGTGTACAGCAACAGAACGGGTAGAGGCAGTGCTGCAATACTCTGCTCTAAATAACCCTGGTCATGGGCAGAACTGCCTATTGCATCTCATTGAAAAGACTTTAAACAATAGAGATCATATCACATGAACTCATTTAGAATTTTGGATCATTTTTTTCCCCTTAAACTTCATAACGAAGTGAAATGCGGAGAACTGATCCACATCATCCAGTGCCACACCTCTGACCGCTGACTGTGCAGTTGGTTGCAGCTAAGTGAAAGGATTTAATAAGGCATGCTGCCTTGCTTGAGTGGCTGAGTTAAATATGAAGATGCTGTGTCTTCAGAGAAAACTACATTATTTAATGTCTGCGTCTGAAAGATGGTAGCCGAAAAAGCAATTATGTTTCTGCATTTTATTAGAAAAACGTCGGCGTATCTACGACAATGCTTCGCAAAGACACCTGTGGTTCCTTAAAATAAAAGCACTTCCTGATTGATTGGAGTACAGTCATTTCTTCCAGTTTGTTTACAAGACACGTTCAATGATTTGAAAAAAAGATAAATATGTTAAATGTTCACGTGAGAATTCAGCAAAACTTTGATTATATGAATGTACAGTGTGTTTTTGGCAGACTAGAGAGCATGCATCTGATATGAAATGTTTAAATTTAGTCATGAATGTGTGCCTGAAAAATTCCTCTGCCTGAGGAATTTTCAAAAAAACTTCAAATCAATCAAACATGTGACATTAACAAATATTTTATAAAGTAACCCAACAATGTATCTCTAGAGAAGATTGCAGTTATCCACATTTTTGGGTTGATGTTATTTGTAGATTTGAACACAGATTGTTTAATCCCTAATGTAATTATTTTGATGGTTTATTTGCTTTGATTCCCACAGTAGACGAAAATAGAAGCAACAATGACTTTATATGTTGTATTACAATTCAGAAGGTACCAACCAGAGAGCTGTTCAAACTGAGATCACTGAGCCATCATCCTCACACTATTCTTCCTGTCTGAAATAGTAAAGCCCCATGCTATTATTTCAGGATCAAAAGGGCTACCTCAACACCAGGGCTATTTTCTGGTGCATAAAGTACATAAACAAAGAGGCACAAAAAAAAAAAAAAAAAAAAAAACCTCCCGGAAAGGGTTCTTAAAATGCAAACTTTACTTATGTTGCCCTTGAAATCATTCTGCACATGAACATCTCTGCCCACTTCTTGGCTTTATTATATGACGTTAATTAAGTGTGATGGCTGTGAATACCCGGCCGAGTGACAGCCAATAACACATTACATAGTGAGGACTTCTGTCACCCACCACTCCACCAAATTTAGAGCAGTTTCAAGCAGAAGTACACCAACACAGCCATGCCCAAATAGCTCCATCACAGACGGTCGGCATGAACAAGCAACGCCACAAACACTTTGAATCGCGCGTCTTCCCTCAGACCACTCCGTCGTTTACCAGACACATTTTTAAATGCTTCAAAGTGCTGCATGGCCAGCAGCACTCAGTAAACAAGCTCCAATAACGCAAGGCACAAAGTTTATTTTCATGCATACACAGAGATGTTGGGAGGTTTAATGCTAACAGTAATAACTTCCCCAGGCAATTCCTGCTTTATTGTTCCGCAAGAGTGAACGTCTGAATTAAAAAGAAATGTTTATTTGTCTATTTCAGTCTTTATTGTAGCTTTTGAGACAATAAAGACTCATGGTTTTTCTTGTGGGGTGTTATTTCTTAACTATTCATGGCCTCCCTCCAGCCTCACTTGGCCTCCTGCCCATCCCATTGTCTCATCTCCTGTTCCGCCTTCCCCTCCCAACTCTTTCAGTCCAATTTCTGCATCCTTTTCCCATCGTCTCCCGTCTTAAAGCATTCATATGGCAGCAGACAAAGCTATGGCAATTGAGTCTGATAAAAAAAAAAATTAATAAATACATTTTAATACCAAAGCTGCAGCGACATACAAAAGTAAAAAAGGAATTCTCAGTGAAACTAAATAATGAGGAAAACTTTTCATGATGAGTCTCCAATGAGAGATATTCATATATAACTGTTGGATTTTGTACAATGTTAAAAAAGAGGAAAGAAGAGAGTCCTTAGCAAAAAATGAGGCATTCTGCACCAATTATGACAGAGTGAGTATGCCATGATGGATACAGATAAGAATAAGAGATTGAAACAAAGAAAAGTAACGAGACAGCATGAAGGTTTTGAAGTTGAATGTAAGCTATTCCCAGGTTGCCTCAGGACGGGGGTTTGGAGTCGCGTGGGGTTATCAGCTCTCCCAGGGCAAGGAGACCTCTTTCCTGGTCTGCACTCCTTATGGAAATACAAATCACAGCGTCTGAGTGTTTGCAGATGAACTTCATCTGAAATGGAGATGTGATGCCTTCCTGATATCCAGTATATTCAAATGAGAACGGGGAAATGAGATGATAGCAATAGCTGTAAAAAACATTTTAAAAATTCAGAAGTGTCAAACATGATTTTGAACAAGTAACTGTATTGTATAACGGTCAAGTCCGGTTTAATGGACGTAAGCTTTTTAGATGTTGTGTTGAACAAATGCAACCCTGGCTCATTAAAACTTGTGAAATTATAGTTTGATTTTGACATCATTTGTCATATTTTTGCTATTGCATAGAAAATCTTCATAGATCAACATTGTAAACATCCAGGTTTCCAGCTGAAACTAACAACTTTTAAAGATTTTTACTGCTGTCTTTCAGTTGTAGGCTGTATTATTCCTTGCACCTCCAGCTCATCTATGCAATTTTATCCATTTGCAAACTCAACCTACACAACTACAAAAAAAAAAAAAAAAGTAATGGTTAACTTGGCAAATAAATGAGCAATTCCAGAACGGGGCAAAAAGGTCAAACACATTTCAGCATGTGCATGTAAAGCATGATGAAAAGGTGTGAGAAGTTTTGATTTGCTTCATTTGGACTCTGTGATCTTCCTGGAACGAGTTGGGTCTTTTGCTGCACAATCCTCTGGGTGTTCTTGCCTTCTCCACCTTTCCTGTGTTTACTACTACATCCTCAGAAGTTTATGTTCCCAACACATCCTCTTCATTAGCAGAGTCAGCAATAACGGTGACGAATAACAATGATCAGTGTTGAATTATGCTGGTTTTGGTCACACCTTCTAGCTTTGAAGACTGCAAAAATAAACGTAATTGTTTCCACTACAAGCACTCTCTGCACAGCATTCAGCATGACCTTCACTACCAAATGAAACAGCTGCGGCTGTAGCTGCGGATCTATTGAAATTAATTAGAGAAGAGCTCTGTAGTGGCCCAATAATAAAGGTCAAAGGCCTTTTATGGTAAATAGTCAGTCAAGTTGTATAAGAATGCACGTGCTCTGGGATTGTTTTGTGGCTTAGCTACAAAACACAGAAATAGTTTCATTTAACCAAATACTAGATTTAGCATTCCTCTCAATCAGTAGTCTCAAATTCCAGTTTTCAATATTCTGAAATTTTTAGAGGTCTCTCTGCTCCAAACCTCATTAAGACCCTCCAGGCTTATTCCTCGACCCTCTGGTTACCGCTAAACACTCGGTACACTAACAGTAGTTATACGTTACTCTGAATCCAAAAGCATTTGAAAATAAGCAGTGCCTTTCATGCATCTTTCTTTTCAGAATCTGACTTTTTTCCCCCATTGGCAATATAGAAAACCATGTGATCTTTATTTTCTGAAGTGCAACGGGTCATGATGTGAAGCTGAGGTAGAAGTCTTAACAAATTTCAGACAAGTTTTAAGTGCACAGGCTGAAGTGAATTACCTCAGCCAGTGCAAATAAACACACTGTTTAACAAATACTCTCATCTGCATTGCACCATATGGAATCAAGGAAAATGCTTACACATCCCATAATGTTGAAAAGAAAATATTGTATTTATTAGTACTGAATGCATAAACCAAATTGAAAAGACGACGTCATCTCTACAAATGAGTAATAGATGGTATGTTGCTGGCTGTGCTCAATAATAGTTTTTGTTTTTAGTTTATGTTGGTATTTCAGTGCCAGCAGTTGATCTCGGAAATGAGAAATGAGCTGCTGTGTTACACACAAGTAATTCCAGGTTTATATATAAGAACATTAAAAAGAACAATTGTTCTATGTGTTTTGCTGTAACACCACTTTAACCCATACTGAGACTCATGTGAGAAGCTCCAGACGTCTTATCGGGTTCATTGAGCAGAAAACTCATTCCTCCATGGCAAAACTGAAGGTACGAGTTGTAAAGCAGCAATGATTACTCAGCATATTCATGCAGTTGCATTCATTGATTTTCTGTTTCTGTTAACACATAAATGTGATAGAAGCATGTACCTGTAGGGAGATGGAGTGCGAATTTGTTATGTTCCTAATTTACTGGAATAAGTGGAGCAAGACTATTTGAGTTTGGGTTTCACGTCGTATCGCTTGCAGAACAGAACCAGCACCTGCAATGAAGAATTTGTGAAAGTCTGAGCAGCAGTTTTCTCTCTGTAAGTAATGTAGAAATACACACAAGTTTTTATTTTTATTTTATTTTTTTTATACACAGGTATGTTCATGTGTTTTTTTTTTTTGTTGTTTTTTTTTACATTTGTTTTAAATGGATTGGATCAAAACTCTGAGTGAAAGAGGTTTTTGAATACAGTTTGTTGCATTGTAGATTCTGACTTGTTTTGTATGTGAAGGAGAGAAAGAAAATCGACAGTTACACAACTCAAAGCATTTTTCTGTGATTTCGTTCCAAAAACAGCTTCATACTGAATACCAAAAGGTTTAGTAAGCTCCTTAAAGAAAACAAGTGGTTGACACGTCCTCCTTCTAACCTGTGTGCTGACCGCTACCAACACCACCATGTATCAGAGTTTCCTTTTGACGTCTTTCCACAAAGCCTTCACTTCACCTTTTGGTTCCAGAAGCACGACTTGTTCAGTAAGCATCAAGAGGCAATGTCTCAAGACAAATCATTTCAGTTTTCATCCAAGATGGACCAACATTTGTCAATCTGTAGGATGTAGGATCAATTTGTTTTTTAAACAGTTAGAGTACACTTAAAATAGTTTGAAACCTACATTTGTAAGTAATTATTATATTTGGAAATGTTCTAATTAATTTGCAGACGTTTAGATCCTCCCATTAATTAAAAGATTAAGAATGCAAGAATGCAACAGGGTGTGGTTGTGTTAAGTTTTAGACTAAGATTAAGTAAACTTTTTACACCTCTGTTGTAAAAAAAAAAACAACTCTTTTATTATCTTTGTCTATACTTATGCAAGAAATAAACGCCAATTTTTCAAAGAACTAAGTCGGAAATGAGCACAGAAACACACACATACACATAGGCTACACATATATATACACATTTTAACATTTTTTTGGTTTCACTTAACTATCGAAACAATAATTCATCAAACTGAAAAGGGTCCAGTGATTCACTGAAACTGTGGACTAAGGAGGAATACCAATGTGTGTGGCCACAGATGGGAGCTGAGCAATTTTGAAGAATTAAAGTAGTTTGAAGCTCATCATTTTAATCATCGCTGCTGGGAGTTCAAACTGAAGTGGGTCATAATGTGTGAACTGTAATAAAAGACTCGACACATTTTTCTCTAGCATAATTCTCTTTTAGATTATGCAAATGAGACCGTCTGGAAAATTGTCCATCCGCCGGTTGTTTGCTGTGGGGCGGAGGTAAACAGTTTGATGCAAATAAAGTCTTAAAAGAAACAAAGGTACACAATGCTTGTGGCAACATCTCCACCAGAAAACATCATCACAGGGGAAAATGAAACAGGTGTCGGTGTCAACAAAAAAGTAACTGCAGGACTTCAGAAGATGCATCCATTTATTGGGTTGGTGTTACTAAAATCCAAACTCTTCTTTAAACCGAGAAGTTGTCAAATGTAGCTGATTTGTGAAGTTCATTGTGCTCCTTTAATCAAGGATTGGGATTTCACTTGATTTTAATCACAGATTAAAAGCAAACACAATATCACACTAATGTCCTATGTTTGTTCCTATTGTTTCTTTTGAGGAAAACATTAGCTGTCATTAACTGCTTAGCAGAAGAAAAGATTGCAATGTGTTAGAGGGCGACAGACATTAAGGAAGACTGACAGAGGAACGACAATGTGATTAATCAACATCTGCTGGTACAAAAACCTAAAAGGAAAAAAACTTCTATCTACGGTTAATAAAAGGTTGAGGAGTGTAATAAATGCCACTGTTTGTCTATAAATCACTTTTTTATTTAAATTGATCAAAGCAGAATTCATGACAAGAGAGTATTATTAAGGCTGAAGATGCAGCTTCTCACCCAAATCCTAAATTTTTCAAATCTATTTCCACACTGTGGCCAACAACCAGCAGGGATCCCAGCCCTGTGTGAAAACTTGAATAATAAAAAGGTTCATGACAAGGCCTCATCCTGAAAGGCTGGAAAAGAATTGAAACTGTCAAAAGACGGAAGAGTTGCGAAAAATATCAGAAGTCGTGTTTTATTTTTACATTTTCATAAAATTCAGCCCATGGAACGAAGCCGTTTTGTTACAGAGAGAAAACTAAAAACCTCTAAAGGGAACAGATTGTTTTTATATATAACAAGTCTGAAGATTTGTAGCAGATTTGATATTTTCTTTTACTGTTTAAACATAAAGATACATGTACTGGTTTTAGTTACAGTATTTATTTTATAAATAAGTATGAGCTCTTTAATACTTCTCATGAAGGCATTTATTGTTTCAATTCAATGTTAAGGAACTACATTGCATGTCCTGAGAACTAAGTGTATTAAGATAAGGGCGCTTCCATTAAAAATGATTAGAAAACAACAGAACGCTGCCTGTAATGTTGACTTTACTTCTGTTTTAGCTGGAACAGGTGATTTAACGTCACTCATGACATGAGTGACATTGACTTATTTTATAAAATAATGTTCTAATCGCCTCTTACTGTCTGTGAGAGGCGGTGAAACAGCCATTGTGACTTTGAATCGTTTAATGTAACATGACATGTATCCATGTCTAGCACTGAGTCAAACCGGAGTTCATTAAGAATTATCAAAGCCAGCGGAGAAATACGTGTTCCAGTCTGCAGCCCGATATAGCAAATATGAGTCACATGCCAGAGCTTTGCTGTCATTGGTGTCAGTACAGCAGACAAAACTGAGCTGCTTGTTTTTTCTTTGCAGCTTTTTCAGCTATTCAGCAATGTTTTCGTAGCTCCTGTAGATCTAGACCCAGGATTTTACAAAGAATTTTTGAGATCCACTTGTTATTTGAAGAATGAACTGACAGCAGAAACTGCACGCAGATTCAAAATAGGTGGAAAAAAAAACAAACAAACAAAAAAAACAACAACAACAAAAAAAAACCCCAGGAATTTGATTCAATCATACCACAATCTGCTACTTTTCTACTCAGTCCCTGGGTTGTGCATAATCACTCCAAACTTACCAAGGGAGAGCCCCTTTTCAATTTTGGATGCGACTGCAATCGTCTGCAAGCAGATGGGAAAAGGATACATGAAAGCATGTCAGGGAGACAGTCACATCTCTGTTCAGTCATGGAGGGCCAGAGGGATAACAAGCATGTATTTGAATGCAGAGAGAAACCCTGTTTGCTCTGTCGTACTGTCCATGTGTGCTGTTTAGCTTGGCAGATCCGGCGGCGTGTGTGACCTTGAGCTCAAATTATAAGTCAGCGTTCTCTTCTCTCTGTTCTACCGTACCTTTGACAGCTCGTTTTCCCCATACCACACAATTCCCATTCTTCTTTTTAGAAAAAAAAAACAAAAAAACAACAAGTGCTGTGAAGGAAAAACCAGGCCTGATGATAATACAGATTTTCTGCCATAAATTATTTGCCACACAGCTTCTTCTCCATCTGTTTGTCTTCCCAGTGTAATTTCCATACCTGCTGTGCAGTGGCCTTTAATAATAAAGAAATTGCAATGAAACAAGACAGACAGTTGTGACAATTGCTGCACTCAGATTTAATGAGCAATGTACAAGTTGCACGTCACACCAAACACCAAACACAGTTCATACATGCATTTTAAATGTTTTGCAAGTTGATCCTGTCCACATAAGAAATAATTTAGTAGGGCTTATTCATTATATTTGAATACATAAGTGACATTAATTACAATATAAAACAACAACAACAGCACCTTGATCACTATGGATTGAACCATTGTCTCTGTCATTTTAGCTTGACAAATTTGCATAACGATAGTTTTCATTGTCTTTTGCAGCTGACATTTTATCTAGTATATTGAGCATTTTGCTCTAAATTGCCATAAAATCTAACAATCACAGCTTTACCCTATGAGACATAAAGTTGCCGTCACACAATTTATTCTGTTGTCTTGTTCCATGCTGAGGAATGACTAAAACTGATTGCTGAGGTGATTCAGCTGTATCACAAAATTAATGCTACGAGGACTGAGAAAGCAGAACCAAGCAATTTATTCGAGCTCCTCACGTTCTTATTAATAAAGAACACGACTTGTCTGTGCAGCACTTTACAAAACTGTCACATTTTTACATGGCAGAAACCACGATCCGAAATTTCATTTATAGGGATTTTATGTGAAAGACCACATAGTTTATAGAAATGAGTGGGATGAATAAAAGGAGTCACGAGTCATAAAACTCAAAATAATTCCTTTTTTTTTTTTTTAAGTTCAATTAAATTAAAAAATACTCAAGTAATCTCAAAGGCAAATTAAATAATATTCAAATTTCCCATAAACTCTGACCATCATCAGCTAATTGTGACAATCTATTTATCTATTTAAACAGTGCAATTTTCCAATGCTCAAGCTGTTAGAGGTTTGTATGTATGTTGGATAAATACAATAATTTTTAAATTGGTGGGTTTTGAAAAAAAAAAAAAAAAAAAAGTAAAGCACATTGACAAATCTTGAGTTTGTGTTGTATTTTCTTATGATTCGGTTCCTATCTTGTCTATGATTAAGTTGGTATCTTAAATTGACTTTCCTGCTGTTTTTTATGTTGTGTTAGCTAATCCTATTAAGTTGTTGGTGCTGCTGCATCTACAGCAACTTTTGTCCATGTTTTTGGTTAATTTCCACTGTAATAATTTTAATTTAATGTTAATACTCAAAAAGGCTTCAAGCATCATTTTAGCTATCTCTGCACTTTGACATTGTGGGTGAACTCTGTATTTGATTTATAGCATTGATAAAGGGGAACCAAATGCATCTAGTGTTACATGAACTGTAGCAATAGGGAATCACTAAATATATATGCTTTATGAAATTGTGGTAGAGATGTCTTTGACAAAATTTATCATTCTGTCCAATAATTATTGCAATGTTAAAAATCCACAAAAAAATACATTTAGAATGTTTATCTTACATTAAATATGAAACCAGAAACTGACTGAGTTGTGATGTTTTTCCTTTCTTATTTATTTACCATAGATGTACCAAAGCGCTTCACTGTGGTTCCACTCATCCATTCATGCGCACACTCACAAACTGTAATGCTACAGTAACCATGCAAAGTGCTGGCCTGCCTGCAGCTCCAGCATTTTATCCAAAGACAGCTTGGCATGTGGAGGATTTGGAGGAATAAATCACAGCGCATCACCTGAGCCACAGTTTGCCACAATGCATGGATGTGCTTCAGTTGTGCATTTGAAAAAAGCAGAGGATGATGATATAATTTCCCACAAAGAGACATTTATGAAAATTTTAACAGCTTTATTAATAAAAAGTTGGATGAGAAAAGAAGTAAGCCTCACTGGGAGTCTCACTCAAAGTCCTCCTTGATTGTCACAGCTGTCCTCTTAAACAGACGCTCATGCTAACACTCTCCTTGTCCTCACCTCTTCTCCTCCCCCAACACACACAGTGTAACGCATCAACTTACAGTACAAGCGCGAGCCAGGGAACACGCCAAAATTTCAAACTCAAGATATCACAGAGCCATACTTGGTGCTAACCAGTCGTGGTATTATAAATTCTTTATGTGATAAGGCCGACTTTAAAGCGCTGACCGCTGGTGCGTAAAATGCGATTCACTTCCAGGACCACTGTCTGGAGTATGTGTCTGCTGGAAGTGCTTGCTTGTGTAAAAGGAGGAACTGTGAATTTTTTTTTTTCTTCTTTTTTTTTTGCAGTGACGTCTGCTTTCATATCAAGCCAGACACCTCAAGACAGCCTCAGAGTGTAGGTAGCTCTTCCTCTCTATGCATCACTCCAGCTTGCACCTGCAATCTGTCTCTGTTTGACCTGAGACTAACAAGGAATCCCAGATTGAACAGAGATTGCATGGAGACGTGTGGATCAGTTCTTCAATAAATAAATAAATAAATAAATAAATAAATAAATAAAAATACTTTGGAGTGTGACGTTTTTTATTGTCATGACACGAGTCTGGTATTGGTTGTGTAGAACAGGACAAATTAAGTAGCAATACATTTTCTGTAACTTAATGGCAGCATCATAAAAACAATTACATTCTGTGACATTTAGCTGATTTATATACATTGGTGCCTCCCGTGATTATTCGTGCGATTGCAGATATGTATTTGAGAATATGTTTGTGTAAATCAGTCATGAGTCTGCACTGAGCTTCGGCCCTCTGTCTGAATTTCCCCAACAGGAGCGCTGAAGTGAGAAAAGACGGTCCTCGTGAGACCTGCCTCCAGCAGAGGCAATTATCAGTGCTCCGGTTGTGTCTCTAATCTCTGATATTTCATCAGGAGAAAAAAATGATCATTATAATCTATCCGTCTCTTCAGTCTCCATTCTGTGGTTAATTTTTTCCTTACATTACATGTGTCCTGTAATTTATAACTTGTCAGTTCTTTCTTGTTAAACACATTTCACATTATTTTTCAAATTTTTTCTCCAACAACAATATTTGCTGATGCGACTGTGTTTGTTGGCATGACACTCTGTGTTCAGTGGCATTAGCAAATAATGGCAAACTTGGAAAAGACAAACAATGAGCCAGTGGCACAGCATTTTTTGAAAAACAAAAATTATTTTTATTTTGAGAGCATTCATTTAGTGTGTATCAGGGAGAGAGAGGCTGAACAAAGCATGTTTTTTGTTTTCTTCCAGACATCAGTAAAACTATTTGTAACTAGTTCTGGTCTTATAAGTTGATAGTTGAGTAATAATCCAAAAATATATATGGACAAATCATCACAGAAATGCACCAAATCAACATGGAGCATGGAAATGGTGTGGAGTGGACCAAATAAAACACAAAACAAAATCTGAGCAAAGAATAGTCAAATACTCCTCTCACTGTAGGCTCCAACTTTCAAAGGTTATAGGTGAAGAGTAAGAGCTGCCCTGGTGGCAAAATGGGGTCACACAGAATAATCACAGAAAGGGCTTCAATTAATATGGCTCTAACTGATATAAAATAATTTAAAAAAAAGCGCCCAAGGTTAAAGCAAAATCTTTCTCAAAATTCCTATTCTCTTTAGGTTATCCTTCTGCAACAAAATATTAGTGTATTCAATTGTTTTTCAAACATCTATACAAGCAGGACCAACAACTGTGGAGCTTTTACCCTGCAAACGGAAAGCAGGACCTTGGATGGGATGAAAACTTGCCTGGGGCATCAAAATGGAACATCAACACGTAGCAAAGCGGGCGTCTGTATCAAATTTGTCCCCAAATGCATTTATGATGTGATTATAAAAAACAAGTTTGTGTTGTTTTATTGGCAGGACTCAGACAACACAGCTGGTTTTCTCACGCTGCGGTCTGTCATTTACATTTGCAGTAACAAAGATTAACAACTGAGTAACTCCAGTGACCTTCCTCAAGCATTCGCAGCCCTCGAAAAGGCCGAACACATTGACAGTACGACAAACTTCTTTAAGTTAATGAAGAACGGTAATACATAAACACCATCATGAAGAATTAAAAAAAAAAAAAAAACAGTATGTTTCACTTGCAAAGATGTGACCATATGCTGACAAAAAGGCAAGGCGAGGAAAGGAACCATTAGTGACCAGTGGTAACTTTGGAGGAGCTACAAAAAGCTACGTTAGAGAAGTCTTTCAACAGATTTGGGAGAGTGACAAGAAGAATGTATTGTTGCTTTAAAGATTGTATATTGACACAGCAAACATGAAAGGAAGATGGTGAAAGCAAAATAGCAAACAAAAAAGCAAGCAAACAAACAAACAAAAACATGATAGGGGTTACAAATGACTTGGAACATCATTAAAATCAGATTCCTGCACAATAATGGAGAAATCAAAATCCAGACCCCACGTCATGCGAGAGTCTGTAAAAAGCTTTGAATCTAATAAAACATACATTACAGTGTGGTAAATGTTTTTTTAGTGATCTAATATAGTCTTATATGAAATACTATTTTCAGTCAAATCCTCACAAAAGGAATGAAGATTTGAAAATGATATTGATGTAATCAATCTGTGCAACTGGACTGCTGAAATAAATTAACTTTTCTAAAAATATTTGAACATACTGAACATGGCTGGGCAGCCTTCTTTGAAAGACTTAGAAGTTGACATGCTGTGTCTAACAGTGACCCCAATGAGGAGCTTTTTTTCCCCCCCTCACACCATCAGCACAAATGCATTAAGAATCTACCGAAAAAGAAAACGCTTTAAATCCATCCTGGAATTTCTCATCTATAAAAAAAAGTCAAGGTGGCGCTCACTCCAGCTTGGAGAGTCTGAAACAAACATTGGGAACTTAAGTCTCACACGGACGGTGACATTCACAGGAGCATGATTCCCCGCGGTGGATTAAGCAGATGTAACCCCGCCTTGATTTTTTTTTTTTTTTCCACACTTCTTCACAGTCGCCGCGTCTCCCGCCTCCATCAGTACCGAAGGTAACTCCGCTGCGTGCGTAAAGCTCCTGGACACGCGCGCACCGCGCTCTCCGTTTCAACGTCTGCTCCACTTCTGCCGAGATTAAAGAAAACCAATCTTCGGCCGATATTAGACTTACGTAGCAAAAAAAGAAAAGAAAAAAAAATAGAGAGACCCGTTTTCCAGCATTTTGAAAACATTGTCGGCAGCGCTTTTTTCTTTTTTTTTTTCTATTTCTTTTGGCACATTTTCGGATCAGCTTGAACTAAATGCGTCGCGCTCAAACTGACGCACCACCGTTCCGGGTCGTTCAAGTTGAGGGTAAAAATGTGCAAAGCAAATAGAAGATACAGAGGGAGCTAACTGGACTTCTTTGGATTTATTTGTCGGTGGCTTTATAAAGGATTCAATCAAACTTATGGCGTGAAGGTAAGATAGTTCTCTTGTTTTTATTTTTATTTATTTATTTTTTCTTGTGCTCCAAAGGTCATTGTCGCTATAGAACTAAAAAAAAAACATACATTTTACAAAGGCTACTTTGATGAACCTTTCATTGTACTCTTGCAAAATCCCGTTTTCTGTGGATGAGTGAGCGCACAGACGGTTCAGGAGAGCATCTGTGTGAAAGTGCTGCTTCAAAGATGAGATTCTGGCTGGATGCGATACATTTAGGTAATTTTCTGTGGTGATCCAGGACTTGGAGTGTTTCTTTTTTTTTCCTTTTCTTTTCTTTTCTTTTCTTTCAGTTCTAAGCACGCCTCCCCACCCTCTGCTTGTTCCCAGCTGGCAATCAGAGCTGGACTCTTATTACAGGGGTAGCGGGTCCTTAGCGCCGCAGAGACCGAGAGACTCTGCGGCGGGCAGGTGGGAGCTGCGCAACCTCCCCCCTGGAGCCCACTCTGAGCCGAGGGCAGGTTTTCACAAGCTGGAGGCAGAAGGCTACATAAATGAGAAGGAAATAAATTGATGGTTTATTTATGCAGCTCCCTCAGAACAACTTGTGATCGCTTTCAAGATTATATAAGTTTTCATTCAAGTACTTTTAATTGGATCGAAATCTACATCCAGCCTTTTCTCTTAACAGCAAAAATAGCTCTTTGTGTTTGATATTTTTCCATAATTATTCCATCCTCTCAAAGGCATTGATCATGCCTCCCCCTTTGCTCCTTCAAAAGCTGGAATTTGCTTTTGAACAGCATTTGCCCATTACCAGTATTCTGGTTTGCAGTTAGGTTGCAGTAGAACCAGTTTGGGAAACTGGTGCAGAAATATATTTTTAAAAAAAGACTTTTCTTCCCTCAATAAATTAGCAAAATCATAATTTAAATGCTTTCTGAACACAGGGAATTCATCTTCTAATCTCTGCGAATGCATTTTCAGGTAAGTACCAGGGGATAAGCTGAGACTGGCTACGTGCGCCCTCTATATGTGTGTGTGCCTGTGTGTTGTGTGTGTTCGGTGTTTATCCGGTGACAGCGCCCAGACAAATATTGAATTCTACACACTCCTGTCTCTTATCTGTTACTCTCCTTTGCGAACAAAACAGCTTCAACTGAGCAGCCTGATGCAGTTCTTGTCAAGACATGAATGCTTTCAAGAATTGTCTTCTTAGAAAGAAGCGTTAAAGAAAGGGTAAAAATTCAGTTTCTCTTTGAGTTGCTAATAAATTAAATTACTACCCCTCTGAAGGATTTACGTTTTCAATCAGGTGCCGATTCCAAAGTACTTTTACACAATGTAAAATAATATTATAAAAGGAGATCTATTACACATTTCTTGTGGTTTTGTACACAATTCAGTGCCTGAAAAGTGTAATAGGAAGCTAATGAAAAGTAAAATTTTTAAATGATGATTTATTTATTAAGTGAAGCAAGCTGTCCGCACCGACTTGCCCTTATGGAGAAAAAATAATTGCCTCTCTTGATAAATCATGAGGTAACTGTGATTAACCACATTGCTTGGCTTAATTTTATCAGGCTTGATTACCTGTTAACTGGTGAAATCACTAAGCCACTTAAATGTAAATGATCTGTTAGTGTGAAATTGCCGAAACTATTTTTAAAAAGCATCTCCTCACACCCTGATTGAAAGAAATTACAGGACAAATGAAAAGCAAAAGCATTATCCTCTGTGATTCTGGAGTGGGTTAGAAATGCATTTCTAAAGCGTTGGGACTTCAGCAAACCACAGTGACAAGCTATTGTTTCTAAAAGTGGTCAGCTCATTGAAAAGAAAAAACAAAACACACACACACAAAAAAAAAAAAAAAAAAAAAAAATAGGTGTTTGCTCAAAGGACTTTTGATTTTTAAAACAGCTTTAATATTTAAAATGACACATGAACATCTTCATTACATCACAAATGGATTCAGCTGACAAACAGTTGTGTATGTTAGAAATTGGGTCAGGTTTGTGCTAGTACAAGTAAAGCTTTAAAGCTGAGACACACAAGCCTTCAAGAATAAAATAGTCCAGAAAGCTTGCCTGGCATCACTAGACAATTCAAAATTAGCTTGGACGTCCTCTGTCTTAATTTTCAATTTCCAGCGGATGATATCTGCCACAAACTAAAATGCCTTTGGACACAAATGAAAAGACCTGCAGCCAATCAGGGTAGCAACGTGTGCGACGAAGCACAGGATTATTTGCTTCAGCACTGCTTCAATGTACGGTGTTATCTTTTCAAGCCCCCCCTCAAGTATTAGATAAACCGCCATGATTGCTTGCCCAGCACAAAGCAGAAATCCGTTTGAACCGAGTGAGAGCCAGCTGCAGTCTGCCAGAGCAAATAAAATATGTATTTGGATTCACCTGTTTTTCGAGCTAACAGAAAGCTGCCGAAGCCCGTTCTGTCACATGACATCACACTGTTGCGCTCAAACTACTTTAGCTAAAAGATGTCTCACTACAAAACGCTTCACTGATTAACATTCTCTTTGCAAGGCATGCCACTAAAGTTGGTTTATTCTTTTGGTTTGCAGTTTTTTCATTGTCTTAATTATTGGATGATGGACTTCCTAGAAGTCTGCAGTAGCATCTGCTAGTATTATTGCGTTGCTTTGAGAAGGTTCTTGGTTCAAATCCTTCACTGTAACTTCCTTCGTGAAGTTTGTGTTGCATGTTTGCTCCCGGGATTCTTGGCACAACACTTTGACAGTGAATGGCTGGATAATAAAAAGCCAGTGGACTTTCTGTTATGAGCTGGATGTGCTTCACATAACAGTGGTGTGTTGAGGAAAGTCCGACTTTTCTATTTTTATAATAAATATCTTATGTTGCTCTTTTTAGTGTACAAAAAAGCTTTGCCACCTTAGGAGTGTTCAAGATTGATTTTATGTTACTGTCCAAGTAACAAAGCTCTTATTTCTGTAAGAATAAGAGCATATGTTTTACACATAATTTATCACAACAGTTCCTCAGTGTGATACTCACATGTGTGGAACAGACTAACCATTAAAACAGATAAAAATAACTTTTCTCGCAACAGTACGCAAAAGGAGTGAAAAAACAATAAAATAAACAGCCGACTGGGATCCATCTTTTAAAATTCAGTTAAAACTCGAGGTGCTTTTAACAACAATAGACCTTCTCACACCTCTGTATTGCAAGAGCTCTCTGCTAAGGTAAACACTGGTATCCACACAGTTTTCTCATGAGAGGTGTGAAAATGTTTGACAGTCAAGTGTCTCTGTTAGTGCACATCACAGCTTTTGCTGCGATCATATTTGCACGCGTGTATTAAATGCAGAAACACAATGCCGACGCGGGAAAGCTCAAAACGCCCTAATTGGCTGTAGACGCGCAAGAGCTCGATATAAATTCAGAGGTGATGTCTTAAAAACTCGTCCGAGGTCACCACCGGGGGAATTGCTTAAATGAACAATCTGGACCAATAAAAAGGGACGCATTGTTGGGGAAGTGTCGAGATGACTATTAAACAGAGGCGATGGAATGAGGATTAATAGCAAAGCTAGAGAGAAAGAACAGAAATTCCCAGGAGAGTAAAAATCCCTCCCTGTTATCTTGCCTTTGTGTGTTGGCTCTGAATGCCTTGAAACATGAAGACATTGACCATTCAAGACTTCATCCGAATAGCTTAAAAACAATATTGCCAGCAGATCCCCTACAGCTGAACTCCATAAGAGGGCACCCAATACGAAATCCCTGTAAACGAGTGTTTACAGGTGGAAATTGCCACATAAAAGTTCATTAGAAGTGCCACTTTACATACTCATGGTCATGAATAGTCGCCATAAATTAGTTTTTGGCTTTTTGCTCACCCAGTGTTGAATAATCATACAGTAAACTGACTGACTTCAAAAACAACAACATTTCTAGTCTTTACAAGGTCAAAGTTATTCATACAGGCTCAGAGAAATAAATTGACCTTTATACATTTGTTTGGCTTTGCTTTTTTATTTCACACTTAAATGTTTCAGAGCACTAGGCAAGTTGTTACATCAATAACAAATAAACACATTGCATCCTTGTGGAGGAATTTCATTTCAGGTTTTCTCACAGAAGTCATTTTATTCAACCAAAATGCAAATGTTGGCAGTTGTTTCCGTCAAGGGTGAAACAACCAGGCAATGCCTTTAGGAGGCTTTTACTTTGGTCCATGTTGCTAGAAGTAGTCTTACTATTATTATTTGAAAACAGTTTTTTTGTGTTTACTTCGGTCGTCTGGTATCAAAATAATAATAACAACCAGTTTCTACTCAAGTATGAAAAAAGCAAAAACAGTAAAAAATACTTTCTGCAACTTTGTTACATCTCCAACAATTTTTGATGAAAAGTTACCAGATGGTTTTAGGAAAGTTAATATTAATGGCTGCCCATGTCCAGCAGCCATTGAGCAGGATAAGTTGCCAGTCCATCACAAGGGTCAAAAATCAATCAATTAGTTTAAGGAGGGTGGCTAAATAGTGACCACCTTTCTGGATGGTGATGAGTCAGATTTCATAGGAGCGTGACAACAAACATGCATCACAATGAAAAATGTTCTCCTCTCAAGCGCTGTGAAATAATAATAATAAAGAAAAACCAGCCCCTTCCGTGACATTTTCCCTCACCGCCTATGACTGTCATGTCTTAAGAGCAATCCAAGATCCTATATGACCTTTTGGTCCAAGCTTTAATAAATTACTGTCTCAACATATCCTTCTGTGTCTGCTTCACTAATGGCTGCATATAGCCAAGCTTTTAACAGAACCACAATAAATCACAATCAGGAAAACCACTTTTGATATATTTTATCAAGTCGATCAGTCCTGGCTACAGAGGTAGCTTCGATCTCTTTGAAAAATAACCAATCTTCCACTTTCATGCTTGGCGCAGCCTAAACGTATTGCTTTGTCTGTCTGACACAGATTTCATGGTTGCTCACCGAATTAGTGAGAGAGCAGAGAAGGAAGGGACACATGGCTGCTTCAGAAGATGAACAAACATCTAGATATCATCTTCCAAACAATTAGAACTGTATTAAATATTTCAGTTTGCACAAACTAGAAGTATGCATTTTACTCTAACATGTCTGTTGTTTCATCAGAGATAGAAAAGTCCATTATGCACTTGAGTGGTTCATAAAAATATATATATTTTTTTAGCTTGCTGTAGTTTTATCCTAAAATAGTTATCTCTGGTGGCTTTAGAGACAATGACAAATAAATTCTCAGGTGATCTTATTAGCCTGGCGACCTAAAAACTTAGCTTTCCCTCCTGGTAGAAAAATAGAGGGGGAAAACAGCTGTTTTCGCTCATTGTTTATTTCTTGCAAAAATTTATTTTTTTAGTGACAAAAAAAACAAAACATATGTGCATCTCAATAAGCTAGAGAGTAATCACAAAAAATAATATATTCCTGTAATTCATTCATACTCATCTAGTTCATTATATTCCTTACATAAAGTCATCAAAGAGAGGGGGATGCATTTCAAACTTTAATTGTTATATTTCTGAGTATGGCTTGCAGCTAATGCATACCTAAAATTCAGTTTTATAGAAAATTAGATTACCAATAATTAGAAATAAAATGATTGTTCATTATGGCCAAAATGGGGACAATACTGATTTGATAGTTGTCCAGCAAACCGTCTCTGACGGATGGTGATGAGTCAAACAACTGTTGTTGTTAGACAGTTGTTTAAATTCTCCTCCTGAGCTGGAAACAAGATCAGAAATGTTTAATATGCCATGTTGACAAAGTTATTGAAATAGTTAGATTTTCCTGAAATTGTGCTCAAGCTGCTTGAGAGCAGGTGCGAGGTTTCCACAGTCAGTGATACTTTACGGAGCATTGCTGACTGTTGCTGGTGTTCGTCCACTGTGTTTCTTTTTTTTTCTTTTCATGTCCAAAGTCACACCGTCATCTGAGGACGGTTCTGAAGCTGGGTCCAAACAATGGCAGAAATTTCTTCACCTGCAGCTTTCAAAAGGGTAAACAATGCGACTTTTTCCAGTGGGCCGAGAACAGGCCAGGACTTTCCATCCTCCCTGGCTGCTAACTCATCAAAGCCTCACAGGTGCATCTCAATACGTTAGAAAAACCATAGAAAATCTCTAATTCAGTCACTGAAATTAAAATGTGAAACTAAGATATTAACATACATATAAAGCGATATATTCACTTCATGGTTCTGATGACAAGCCCTGTGAAAATGACCGTTTTAATTTCCAGCAGGACTAAGTCCCGTCATAAGATCTGCATTAATGACCAGGATGGATGATGTGTCCTTAAGTTATTGCTCTAAGATGGATCTTTCATAACACTTTATTATGAAAATTGTTTTAACATGTTTTACGTTCATCCTACTGGTCAAACCAAATGGAAATGGTCTCTTAAGTGACATGTATTGGATTGTGCCTTGCCTTTGACTCTTTACATTAAATTGTTTGTCAGTGAACTGATTCACTCAAAGCAACCTGAGGTTAATTTTTGATTGTGTCCCCGCAATGCTACATTCACAGTGTAATTCTTCAAAAAAGAATCCCCTAACACTAGGCACATATACTGTACAGTATATTGATATATATAAATGTCTGTATTTAGTTATTTATAACAGGTTTTATGTATTACTCAGTTGTTCTGATTTTTAAAATTTTGATTGGATTTAAGGCCAGAGAAATAAATATTTGAAAAAAAAAAAAAAAAAGAAAACACAAACTGACAAACAGGCAGTCCTAAACGTATCCTTGAGCCGCAGATTTTGTGACCCAATGCTTTGTATTTGAGAAACATTTATGTGTTTACCTCGACAAGCAATAGGATTTATTAAAAGAATTGTTGCTTGGTTTCATAAACCTTAAAGATTATATTATTGTTATTTAAAATATTTCTCATCCACATTCCAGTTGTTTTTGCTTTATCTACTTTATGTCTTGAGTTTTCTTGTTGTTGTAAGCTTGGATAGGCACATCTGTCTTACCTGCCCTCTTCGGCTCCTTGTCAACCATCATTGTGTCTGGCTGGTTTGCCCTCAGCTACTTGTCAGTCTGGAAGATGAACTCTCTTAGGGTTTAAGCTCTGTTGTTGTCAGCTAATTTGTGGCCTGGTCCTATAGGTGCTTGTGGGACTTCCAAGCCGTACTATGCCCTCACTATTCAAGCTACTTGGTTGTGCCTGTCAGAGTGCACTGTCTTGGTGTTTGTGTAGTAACACACTTACTACAGTGTGTTGGGAAGACAATGGCCCACGCCTTGGTTGGGATTCTTGCAAGACTGTAAACTGCCTGATTTGACTGTGAATTAACACAAATAAAAAAAAAAGCTAGAAACCTACTTTTATTTACTTATTCTGTACACAAGACAGTCGCAGCCAAACAGATAGCGTGAGAACTAAAGAAGCGACTGATCTATTAGAGGCTTATGAGCCTCTTCTGAGTATTGAGGAAAAAGCAGAGCCACCGTGCATGCTGATTTACTTTTTCCCCACACCTGCATGCATCGCCTGCCTGTATGTCTTTGTGGATCACAATGTGCAATGGAAAACTGGCAAGGGGTTCGTCAGAGTGTGTGAATGGTGTGTTTGCCTGTTTGTTTAGGCCCTATGCACAAGAGACAAACCTAGTTGTTTAGTTGGAGATTCTCTAGAACCTAATGAGGTCAATGGAGGCTTGTTACCAAAATCCCTGTTCTCTCCTTCCACTGGGTGAATGTCCAGCTATTTATATCCTAATGGGTGGATTTTTATTGCAACTGTTAAGACAAGAGTCAGTCCTGATGTGGTCTTGATTCAGACTTTAAGTTAGACTTTTATTTCCTTCCATCCATTTTTTTTTTTTTGTCTTCATGTGGTCTGTGGTTGGCAGCAATTTAATCCCGTTTTCACCATTTTCTGTCTGTGACAGCTCCAATGTATGCATCAAATGTGTACATTAAATCCAAATTCTGAAGTATTATGTATTTTCCTGGCACATAGTGCTATTTTATATAACACAATCAAGTAACTATGTTACCTTCAGTTGTTATAAAAATGCTGTGTACATCAAAGACAAAAGAAATTTTGTGATTTTACACCTTGAAATTGGCCTCTGTCTCTTTGAGAAGTTGTTTTTTTCCGATTCTGCACCTTTAGCATGCCATCTCCACAATGTTCCTCCATTTGCAGCTGTTCTTAGGAGCGTTGGACTGAGAAGTAGTTTGTATGATAAGCTCAGCAGATGTGCAGTTTTACCAGGTATTTGTTGCTGCTGCTAGTCTGGAGGAGCTGACTGGGAAGGCCAAGAGGAGCGGTTCTGTGGCTGGAGACTTCAGCTGTAGAAAGAAGCTTTGTGTGGTCAAGCATTTACGCACCCCCACATGTTTGCCATGCTATTCAAAATATAGAAACTGCACCAAATGTTAAGTTCTTTTGCATATAATCAAGAGCAGTACAAAAACATTTGAGAACCATTGGTATTTTATATGGTTCAGGACAAACAGCCTTTAGTTTTAAGTGCCAGATTTATAGTTAGAAGTAGATTATAACAAGAAGACATTATTGTACAAAAACAGCAATACCTTTACGGGTAAATGCTGTGACTCTTTCCTGCAAAATGAAACTGTCCTGAAACTTTTTTAATTTACAAGTTTCACAGAACGCTCCATGAAGATGTCTGGGAGAGCTTCACTTAGTTCGTCCTGATACAAAGCTGTTCTATTAGGTTGAAAAAATACCCCAAAAATTTAACTCACACTGGAAATCATAAGATATAAGAGCAACCAGCTCTCTGTAAAATCCGAACATGCTGCCAGATAGTACCAAGAGATTGAAAAGTTTTATTGTTTTCATAAAATCTAATCTAAAATATCCACCAAAGATTGCTCCGCTCAGTGTTATGGTCAGTGATTAGCACTAGTCCAGAACATCCAGAAATTTGCTGAGAAAAACATTGCAAATGACATTATTACCCTCGATTGAAAATAATAAAACGTGGAATGCAACTCAAGAAAAGAAAGCGTAAAGTCAGTGAGCTCATTTTCCTCAACTGGTGTTTCTAATTTAACCTTGTTATTGATCCAAGCCATCCCATTGTTTTTGATTTGAGACAAAACATCGAACTTAAAATTTTCGACTGTGTTCGTCTGGCTGTTTTCTATTATTCTGCCTGGCCCCAGAGAAAAGCAGTTGTTTTCTAAGCAAGTGCAGTGGGGTTTTAGAGTCGCTGATATGTTGCCGGTTAAAACAAAAAGTACCGACTGTGCTGTTTGTAAACTAGCTCCTGCAGTGGAAAAATTTCCTGTAAGGGAAATGTTTCTATGGAGTCCAGCTCATGGGAAATAAAGAAGAGCTTTGTGGAGATCCAGTCTTTCACTATATCCTATGCTATTAGTAGGTTACCAAAAAACATATGTTGAAGAAAATGTAAAAAAAAGAAAAAAAAACATTTTAGAGTTTCGGCTTTGAAGTTAGGTGGTAATTGTCATATTCTTAATCCACATCGTACAATAAAAAAAGATGGTATTCCCTATTGTCAGGGGAAAAAATATCTGAGCTAGAGCAATACATGTTTAGCTCTGTGAGAGGTTTTTGCAGTATAAATAAAAAATCTTTAAGAAATGTATAACTGTCCAGTTCATTTTACTGAAAACAGAAAAGCACCACATTCCCACTTCAACATAAATAATACACAATATTGATTGCTGTAATTCTGATTTTGTTATTTCCAACATGGTTATAAGAAGACAGTCGGGTCTCTGGTCTGTGCATCGACCTTCTTCTGCTTCTTCTAGCTGAAGAAGTCTCACCTCCCACTTTCACTTTAGACATTCCCCACACATTTCTCCCTTTCTGTTACCCTTTTCTATCCATTATTTTGCCTAAAAGCATCTCACTACTCGTCAAATGGTTCTTAGGCAGTTGAATTTTCCTGTTGGTTGCAGCGATGCAGCTTGGCACAACTTTGTCACTTTGGGTATAGAATTACAGTGATACCTTGACCATCCAATGGCTCGCCAGTCACCACAACAATTGGCATAGTGAGCATTGTTGTGGCGACTGGTGAGCATGAATCGCCAAAGAAGCTAAAGGTGGCTAATGGCTGGCTGCACGCTAAAACGAGCTGCAGAGCATTTGCCGCCATAAGAGTCTCAAACAACACAGAAAAAGAGTAAATAAATCGATAAATATAGCAACAAAGTGGATAAGTTGACCGCAGTGCTTCTTTCATCCTGATCACAGCCACATCCACTCCCTCTGCTCAACCCCACACTCGGCCGTGTCGCTTGGCTCCGCCCACTTTGCTGGAATTTTGCGACATTTGCCTGAGGCATTGCGTGGCTTTCAGATGGGAGTTAATTACACTTTAAAGGCAGGTATTTACTTTGCTGTAAAATTACATCTGATAGCAGTTCCAAGGTATTTATATCCTAATTCTATATCAAGCCTTTGTTTTCTGTAGTGCTTAAATATACCTGGGCTTCATCACACCATTTGATAAAGTCCCCCACCACAGATCAGTGCTTGTCCTCATTACCATTCAGAAATTTAAGGACTTGCATGTAGTCATGGAAACTCCTGCAACGATCAGTGTAAAGGATGTACAACAATGATGACATTATGAATTATTTTGGTCTCAGCTGTGCATTTGTTATAACTTGTAGCTCAACGCCATCTTTCGCTCTCTTTCTTACACACACCCCCACACGCACACACCCCCACACCCACACACGCACACACACACACGCACACGCACGCACACGCGCACACACACTCTCTGAGACTTTCTCTGCTGCCAACTCAGTGTTGCAGTAGTGTTAGATCACTTAACCCTCTTCATTTCACCTTAGTCATATCCAACATTACACTAAAGCCAGTTTTAAAAGTGTCAGGTATTTGGGCTAGCGACACTATTATTACCCATCTAACCCACAGGAAACATTGTTTTAGATCAAATCTGGTTGTAGCTCATTTTAAACTTTTTTGTGAGAGAAAAATAGTAAAAGGAACAGATAGTTTCCTAATCCAAAAACAAGCTGCATTGCATTTTCAGAATCATTAGATAAAGCATTAAACATTTGAATTATTTTACAATCATATAGTTTTAAATAGATTTATCTCAAAAACAGTCAAAACTGTGATCGTTGCATGTTCCTTTCAAACAAACAACCCCCCCCAAAAAAAACATCACTTTGAAAATATAATTAACAAGGATTCATCTTCCATTTAAAGCTAAATGCACCTTGATAGGTTTTACTTGGGGGTGGGGGGGGACACCTTCATGATGTTGAGTGCAGAGAAAAAGCACCCATAATTGCAGTGGCAGGATAATGACACAGTAATTGGTACACTGAATGAGCAGGTTTATTTTCAGCTCTGTAAAAGTCATAGCAGCCACCTCCTACACAGACAGCCAGTAGACAGGGACTTTACACTATAACATTGATTTTTGTCTGGTTCTCCAGGAACACAGAACCGTATCTCTGTGACAGAAGGTACGACATAGGACAGTCATTGACTTTGACCAAAATCAGTCATTCTTACCTGGGTTCTCAGATTCTGAGTGATGGTAAAACAGATGAGGGAGAGCACTGTCATGCTGTCATAGGGTGAAATCAAATATTATTGACTCAGTTATTTCAGAGACAGAGACATTGTACTTCTCTGTCTTTAATGATGTCACTGTAGGTTCTACAAAAAGTGAAACGTCTCCTAAACGTCTAGTGGTCTTCTAATTAAGCATCATGATTCTTTCCAACTTACATTCAGAAGAAATATGTTGGTAAAATTAAAATATTACTTTTCAAACTAAAACTGCCAAAGTATGGAAAAGGCATTTATATAAATATAATCAAGTATAAATGCAATAATTGAACAACTTCTTGTCTTTATCAAAGGAAACTCTACCTGAAATAAGGCCATACCTGAAGGCCAATCTGTTAATTTGGGGGTTTTATTGTAATGTGGTTTAATAAACTGACAAAGCAGTATCATCTGTACTCTGGAGCAAAGAAAGACATTGGTAATTGGTTTTCTCTGGATTTTATCAGTTCACGACTCTTGCAAATATGCTGAATCGGACAGCAATTTAACTGGTAAATTGATCAGCGAAGAGATTAATCAAAATTTGCGATAATCTCCTTTCCACAATCTAGCTCAATTTAACAAAAATTAATGATGAAAGCATTTTTTTTAAGTTAAAAAATACACTGGGGTTAAGTAGTGGCGCTACAGAGAAAACAAAACATCTTTATTTTCCAAGAGCGGATTATGAAGTGATTAAGATTGATGTGTTTAGATAATAGCTAGTTATAATTGCTGGGTAAATTAAAACCTGTTTTAAACCACTGCAGCAGAATAATTGCATCTTGTAATTGTTTTTCAAGTGCCCCCCTAATTTTATTAAAGTCTCTTTTGGTTATGATCTCACACAGTAACTTGGGAGTTGTATCTGGTGATAGAGCACAGTTCTCACTCTACAAGACAAGCCATGATTATATATAAAGCAAAAATCCTGAAATCCTATTTTTCATGAAAGTATTTTTTAAACTGCCTCTCTCAACTCCAGTATAGGATGATAACACCCTCCTTGCTCTCGCAGATCAGTGCTGGGGTCCACCTGTAATAAAAATATGCAGTAAGATGTGTGAGCAGGATTGTATCTAGGAGGAGCACTCAGGTTATTTAAGGATTTAATCCAGGAGAGGTCAACTGCTCCTGATCCAGGGGTCATCGTCTGGGGTATTGTGCCATTTAACCTGTTTAATGATGAGAGATGGATACACTGTGGTAGCTGTGCTGTGATCCGCATCTTTAATAATGCAAAGCTGCTCTACAATTATTATTATGTAGGAGGAATGGAACATCTCTTAGGTTGTAATATGAAATCTTTGCAGGTCTCTGATGGCAGTAGCTGGCATGGTCTGAGACAAAAGAAACAAAAGGACATTTTCAAAATGGCGGTGCTTGCTTTGCATATAAATTTAAAGGTTTGAAGCAATTCCACTAAAATAGACAATAGTGAGGCTCTAGCCTTAACCACTTTTTGTTTTTTTCTTTTGCTTATTTCAGTCTTTTAGCTACATTATGCCAAGCATCTTTTCACTCTCACACAATGTTCTTCTTTGGGATTCTTTGGTGCATTTTGTTAAATGCTAAGCAAGAGAATAAATTCTCCATTGCAGAGTGAGTCAGTGGTAGTTTAAGGAGGCTAACCTATGCGGATGGTTAAGCCCTTTTATCTCATTGTGCCCAAATGGCACAGATTCAAAAGCAATGCAGAATTTGGCTGCAAAATGTGTTTTGAACAGCTGTGTGTCTTTTCAGGATTTGCAGACTCCAAACTGACTATATGTCTGAGCCCACTCATCGATCTGCTGATTCAGGCTCCGTGGTCCTGTGTTGCTGCAGGTGACACTTTTGGCTCATTTTACTCCTGAAATGATAGGAATACAGTCCTCATCCATGGACACTTGTGTATAAAATCCAGCACATGGGCATGCTCACTACTTCTGCAAACATTGGAAGAACAGATTGCTCCCAGGAGCTCAGTAAATACCAATGGGCAACTGTAATTGGATGCCACTTGTTCAGTGTCCACAGCTAAAATTTTCTTGCTGCCAAATATTCTACAATCAGTCAGTAATATAAATAAATACAGTGAAAAATGTTAATCGTAATAGTCATGAGTGTAAAACAACATTAGAAATATAATCCTGGATCATAGCATTTGAATCCTATTTAATAAGTTTAGCTATGTTTCTGACAAAATGAAACAAAAAAAGAAAAAAAAAAAAAGAAAATGTAAATTAAGATTGTTTTAATTAATTGGATTGGAGTAAATGTCCAAAAGTAACCACTGTTTCAGAGAACAAAGTCTGGAGTGAGAGTATTTAAACGCTGTAATAGGTTTTAATCAATTTATTATTTGCAGTAATTGAAAGATTATTTTCACTCATGAACAAACCCTTGGGCATACTTAATCCAGGGAGAAAATATGTGTGTTGCTGACCACTGCCAGGAAGGAAGTATATGTATATGGCCTGTTGATAAGAATTTATGGGAAATACCAGAAAGTTTGCCTAATCAAGTTTGTATAGCAATCAGACGTAATAAAAGGAATTGAGTGAATTCTAAGTGGATGAAAGTCCAAAAACTTTACCCAATCAATTCAGGTGAACTTGGCACTGTTCACTGCCAAGGAAGGAGGGCAATAACCCAGTAAGCCAACAAATGACTGGAGGGCTGCAGACGCATGAGGGTGCAGAAGAAACACTGGTTTCGTACTTGCAGAGAGTAGCACAGGTGAGGCAGGCAGACAATTAGACATGGCACAGATGGGCTGAATGAGGCTGATTAGAGCAGAGGGATTTGGCAGAAATATGCATTTAAAAAAAACAAAAAAAAAACATGAATCATACATTCAAGTTTCAGGTTATAGCAAAGCCAAAGGCGGAAAGTTGAGGGACTTTACACTTTTACATGTAAATCTAAAAAGTTTAGATTTACATGTGTGAAGTGTGAAGTATCTTGATACTTCACACTTTATAACTCAGACAGTAATAACTTACATAACTGGTGCAACAGTTTCGTATAATTCCATCAACAATGCTCCACTGGGTTTCATCATAGCTTTCACATTTAGTTTGCTAAATTAAATGTGAAACTTTATTTACTGGTTGCTAGGTTTGCATAGACAAAGATGGACAATACCTTCAGGCTACTTCAGTTTTTATCAGGGAAGTTATAGTTGTGCCCTGGTCACTCTTAGTTTAATATTTTAGTTATTTGTGCTCTCCAAATATCCAGTAGCTCCTGAGATGAGGGGAAAAAAAGCACAGTACCCATAATGGGTGTCTTCTGCTGCCTGCTGTGCCTTCAAATGGGCAGGATAAAGGAAAAAAAAAAAACATTCGAGTGTCAAACAAGAGCAGCAAAAAGGTGATAATTGCTTCTGCCCCTTAAAGGATTAAATATCATAAAAGCTGCCAAAAATATTGGTCCGTGACAAGGTTAGCTGCTTTTGAAACCTCCATTTTCTTTGAGAATCACAATGTGATTGTTGTTGAAAGGAAACAGGAAAATATGAAAGATGTTGTGCCAGCAGGAAATGGTGGTGCTGCAAAAATAATTACAGAGAAACTGGTATTGATTAGACACACATTGAAGCCTTTGAAGATATGAGACAGGAGAACTTCTGTTTGTTGAAACTCTGACGATGTCGCTTTAATTTGTAAGCTACATTAATGACAGTAATATTGTATTTTTTTTCTCAGTTTAACTTTTGTGTGGGATTTAAATATAACATAAAAATGAGTAATGTCTGAATCAATATTAAACCAATAGGAAAGGTATAATTCAACATGTAATACCTTTCATTACTTTTGTTTATAGTAACTATTCTATGTTTCAGGATTAAACGTACTGTGCATTTATATATTTATTTTAAGACCTATTTGACTCCTGATCTGCCAAGCTGACTTGTTACCTAATTAAGAATAACTTGGAAATAAAATTTGATTTAATTCAATTTAATTTGTATCCTTAGGCTTGCTCATAATTATGGCACTGGCAATCAAACTTTTCTTCTAGCTTTGGATAATTTCCCCCATAAAATGATTTGCTAGTGCAATAAATATTACTCTTGTTTTAAGATGTGCCTTTACTATGAGTGTCAATAAATGTGAAGTGTAATACATTAGTAAAAAGATTACCGCAGACAAAGTCCAGATGATCAGCCTGGTGTTGTTGAGATGCAGAATGTATTTTGGTTCTGTTCACACGGCTTAGACTGATTTACAGTGCTGCTCAATGTCATTTCAATTACACAGTGGTTAACAGTAAATCTGAATTGCATAAACTTCTTCTTAAAATACGTTTGCATTGATTAAAAGCATTTAATAAACAACTGTGGCCTTTTACTTAATGGTTGAGCTGTGCGGCTTTGAAGCTTTGGCTCCCAAGTTCAAGGTATAAGCTCTCCAGCTTTTCACTCTTTCCATAAGAGACATACAGCACAAAGTTGGGAAAGTTTACAGAGACAGCAGATAAATCTTAAATCTGTCACCAAGTGCTTTGCACAGCATTCCCAAGTCCTTTAATACATTCAATAAATTCAGAGAAACTGCAATGCTTGTCCGAATGTTTGATTTCTGGCTGAAGCCTAATACTCTGGATTTCAGAGGTCACTTGGAGGGTCACTGTGGCTGACTTGAGGCATTACATGCTAGTCTGAAAATCAAAGCTTTAGATCGCTTGTAACCACAGCCCATAAGGTGAAGTTGCGTTTTAAGAAAGACGGATAACCCAATATTATCTTTAGTAGTGCATTCGTAGACAGAAAAAGAAACGCATTTGAGTGAGAAAAAGTGACTGTTAAAAACAAGAAACACTGAAAATAGATGTAAAAAAGAGAAGAAAATTATTTTTCTTCTACGTTCAGTTCAAGGAATTTTAGTTATGACGTTTATTCTGAGTAAAAAGCAGAACATTGTAAAGCCTCTTTGTAAAAACAAAGTGAAAACAAAGCCAAGACTACCGACATTTGAAAAAGAGCACTGAAAGATCAGTCTTAGTGTTCAACATGTATGTTAGAAACTGTGTGCGTGCACAAAGGCTTTTCCTGTTTAGATGACTTACCCTGACCTCTGATTTGTCCCAGAGATTGGTCTGTCGGTGATACAAGTCTTGAAAGACAATAAATAAGGAACGATAAAGTCACAGTCCAAAGAAAATAAAATTACTTGATTTTGAACAGGTTCAGAAATTATTTACATCGATCTTCAACCAGACAAAACAGATTTTGCCATGTTATAATTTATTAAATAAAGAAGAAAATGGGGCATAACATTAGGACCACCTGCTTGACTCTAAGCTCATTGTTTTACATCTCAAGATTTGCCAGAACTATTTATGCTGAATGACCCCATGGCAATCAGGGAATATTATTTTTAGAGAAATGGTGTACCGGGAAAGCTGCAATGCTCAGAGTAGTGGTACGTGTAATAGTCCACATGAATGACAGGACCCAAGGTTTCTCAGTAGAGTATTTCATAACAAAATCAATGCACTGCCTCTTCCCATTAACCTTTCATCTTTTGGTTCTTTCAGTCAGTCAGGCACATTTGGTAGACTATCCTTGTCACGTGAAAGAAAGAGTCATGTCACATACAACTCTGCTCTAAGCAATTTCAGTGGATAGTGATCAGCATTAGCATCCTAACTGGTCTGCAGCAGTTTCATCTCCTGGCCAATATAAACTGTTGCAATTGTTAGTGTTGATAAATCTAACACAGACTTGCAAAAATAAATATTATAAAAAACTAACACATTCTGCTTCATCAACAATTAGAACAAAGTATAATTTTTTTTTTCACCTTGTTTATACCCAATTAGTGTTCACTAAAGAGATATTCAGTGCTCTTCCCTTTGCTCATCAGTGGTAGCAGTGGTATTTCTTATCTAAGTACTTAAAATCCTAGAAATTAGGGAGTGTTCAGCCTTTACTTTGATGCTCTCTGCAGAGATTCAAGATATTAGAAAGAAACCTATGATGTTTGTTCAGGAAAGCACTACCTACCAGGTCAGCAGCAAGAGATATTTCAAATATTGCAACAAAGGAAGTAGATTGAGCAAACAAATAAGATTAGACAGCGGCAGAGCACCTGCAGGGCACACACACAGGCAGCTGCCTCAGAGCATTGCTTACATGTCCTAACGGGAACATGCTTTTTCCCTACTCCAATTCCCTTTCCTTCTTCTCCTGCCTCTCGCTTAATCCTTCTTCATCCTCCTGAGGCTTTTTTAACCTTCCATAGCAGCTCCAGCATGGAGCTAAATAATTAGTTTCCGAAGCGAGTTGGTTGAATAAGTGAACTTTTAACTCTAACATAGTTTTCCTTAATTCATCCGTCATACTCAAGGCCAAACACATCATCAGAACATCTTAAAAATGTGAGTAATCTCATCGGTTCTGTGACATTAGAGTCTGCTGTGGATTAGATGTACCAGACACTATTAGGAACTGTCTGTCCTTTGCAATGCTTTGATCAATAGGGATTTTCAAGAACCTTAAAAATAAAAACAAAGGGTGCTTGTGTTATGGCTGCAAAGGTCACACTAGAATGCATAAAGGTCTGGCCTTTACAAGTCAGTGGTTCACAGCAATGCATCTCAGGTCAGTTACCAATCTCCCTACAACTTACAAGCAAATTCAGAGAAGTGAAATGAACAAAATATGTTTAACAATGACACCATAAACACAGAAAGTTGAGTTTTTGTTAGTTTGTTTGTGCGTGTCTCTGGGCATTGAGGTTGTAACCCCCTTGTGGTGATTTAAGGACATTACAACCTCAACAAAAGCAGAGTAATGTTTACACAAGATGCTATTGATGACAAACCATGTCCTCTTCTGACTCATCTGTTTACACTTACCCTCATGTAAATAGTACATTACAGCAAATTGCTTCATGCATTTCAGATGCAAGTAGTTTGAAATGCTCTTCAATTGTTGTGGGATAGCTTATGTCTTGTTTATTGTATATTTGCAACAACTTTGTACATAATTATTGAAGTAAGTATGTTCAGTCTTTGATGGTGTTGTCCCAAAGACGAGAGCTTTAACTTTTGGTAGCCACCATGATATAAGTTTCTCTACTTTTTTGCTGTATTATAGTATCATAGTTTTTCTGTTCTGTTAGTTATGAATTGGCAGATGACAATGGGGTAGAATCCACCACAGCATTTTGATGTTTTTAATAATTATTCTAACTATGACACTATAACATTGCTGCTCCCTTAAAATCTTTTCCATTCTTAAATGCCTTAAGAGTACTGAAACCAAGAAATGCAGATAGATTTGACCAGTTCTGGCAAGAAGAGAGATAAAATAGTCTAAAAGAATTATGCTGGGAGATTGCTAATCACGTCACACTTCAAGAAAAGAGTTTTGAAAGGAAATTTCCTTAAATATTTCACGTCGTATTTATGACTTAGACTCAAAAAAATCTACAAAAAATCGAAGTTTTGCTGTAAATTCTTATTTTTGTAATTTATAAACGATGTTGCAAAATCATTCCACATCTAAAAAGAACATTAAAATACATAAACATGCCAAATGTGATATCCATGTCAGTGTTGAGTGTGTGTAAGCTATTCGCTATTCAACAAGAGTTATCCCTAAAACTAGAGTGCATACAAGGTTGTGCTGAAGTAGGAGTAAAAGAATAGCAATACAAGAACTAAATAGCTTCTTGTTTAATAAAACCTCAGCTGGGAAAACCTTGATATTTATTCACAGTCATTCTCCAAATGACGCTAACTAAAACATTCGATGCATGAAAGAAAAAAATTATTCACTCAAACATGAAGGAAATCAGGAAGAAACATTGCCGTTTTAAATTCTTTTTAAGTAAAACTTAATGCAACAAAAAGGCTTTGTTTTTCCCCTGGTTCTTTTAAAGCAAACCCAGATGAAATATGCCCAGCGTTTGGAAGAAATTTCTATTAGAATTATCGTGAATCATGTAAAAACACACATTGTAAAAACAGAATTTTTAATTTTCTTGGCCAAAGAGATTCTGCTGTTTGCTATCTTTACAGGGAACAATTAATTCAATGATCTATAACAGATATGTCTTGCCATAATGAAACAGCAGGAACATTTTCACAAGTAATACAGTTATTTGTTTAGCGATGAAATTATTTAAATTTGCTAAGCTTTTGCCTCGGCGTCAGACTACAAATTTGTTTTTCCAATCAAAGTGCCGATAAAGGGTGAAGAACAGATTTAGATGTAAAAGCGCAGCATGTCATAAAGCACGCATCTTCACAGACACAAGAGAAGTTTATGACCGTTTTTATTTTTATTCAAGTTCATTGCAAAACAATGTCACACAGCTTTGACAGGCTTGCAGGGAAAGGAATGTCCTTTGCTTCAAGTATCACATTTTATCAAGCAACAGTGTCACTTTGATCCGGTAACAAATAAAGCAAAGCGCACATCAAGGTACACTGACTTTTTCTACAGCCCATAACCATCTGGTATGTGTCAGATTCCAGACAGTGAACAAGCAGTAAAGCAGTTTTGTTTACATCAAAAGCTCAGAAAATCTGTCCCAGGGAAAATTAAGATAAGAAAACAGAAGTGATTGTCATGAGGTTATACTTGGGGGCTCTGAGATTGCATCCAATGCAGTTCTTTAGAATACTGTAGTATCTTGAATATTTAAGATTGCTTTTTTTTTTTTTTAAGTAAAAGATAAATCTAAATTGGTGTTGGTTGTGGATGAAATTTTATTGTAACACACCGACTTAGCAATATCACCCATTTTTCACGGCTCTTAAAATATTGTAATTAATTCAGCAGCTGTGTTTAATTAATCCATTAATTTATATTTTCATGTGTTACAATTTCAAAGCAATCATGACTCTGTTGCTGAGAGCAACAAGCAACACAGAGGACAGAGGAAAACTGAAGGCCACCTCTTGATTGTTGTTTACTAGATTTAATGTGTGGGATGCACTGATGACTGGCTGTTTAGTTTACACACGGAGCATTAAGGCAAAAACATCCTGCAGACAAGCACTGATGTGATATGAGCAGTCAGTCAATATAAACTGATCGGGCTCGGTGTTAAAACTACCAACAGGGAAAATGACAAGTATTGACAATGTCATTGAAATGTTCCGCTCTGCTGGGAAACCTTGCGTCTTGGCATGCTTCAGGCTCTCCAGCAGGCTACCGTGGCTTTATTTGTCTGCAAACATCCTTTAAAATGATCGAGCCTTAATCACTCATAGCAGGCATCTGACTCATTCAGTTGGAAAATATCAAGAGGGCAGCAGAAAACCTGCAGGAACAGCACAGACAGAACAAAAGCGAGCTCAACCTGCATGTTTTGCATTTATCGAAAACAGCTGTGCTGTTAAGGTGCATTTAAATATTTGCAGAACTGCAGCCATCCTGGAGGTGACGTGATTGGTCAATGGTTTAACACATCCTGTGTGTCCAGTTGAAATTCTATAAAACTCTTATTAAAAAAAAAAAAAACAAAAAAACGTATTTTACATGTTAAAACTATCACTACATGCAACAGATGATCTGTGCAAAAATCCTTTGCCTTCGATCTATGACTCTGCTGCCATCAACAGAAATACAGAAAAAAACCCATCAGAGCCAGAAGGAGAGTCTTTATATGCACATGAAAATATGAACGTGGATCAATAAGCACACGAGTCAAACTACTAATATTCCTATATGTCACATTTTCCTGTGAGGAACGCAAACTTTTACTCAAAGCCAGATCTATAATCTTTAAACATCTGCTTTGTTGTCACTTTAACTTTATTGAGCCTGTCATGGTTTTGATTCCAATCTCCACCACAATTTGAAATCAAGTCCAATCCCATTACTGGGCTCAGCAGGATTTAAGAGATCAATCGAGAAACTGCTTTTGTTCCGCAATTACTAAAGGATTAGAGATTATCTAGGGACTATCTTCCTGTTTGCAAACAGTTCACTGAATTCAACATTGAAATACTGTCTCACCTGTCTTGCAGGGCCACTTCCTGGCCTCCATCACTCACAGCTAATGGATGTCTTTGGCCAGTATGCCTACAATGACAGTTTCAACGATAACGGAACATGGCACTTCAATGAAACAGAGCAAGAACAGAGGCATCCTTACAACTACTATGCCATGCTTCTCACGCTACTCATCTTTGTCATTGTCTTTGGCAACGTTCTGGTGTGCATGGCTGTGTCGAGGGAAAAGGCTCTGCAGACCACTACCAACTACCTGATCGTCAGCCTGGCTGTTGCTGATCTTCTGGTGGCCACGCTGGTTATGCCCTGGGTTGTCTACCTGGAGGTAGGATGATAGAAATACACAAACACAAACATACACACAGGAACAAAAAATAAATAAATAATAATAAAAAAAAAACATCAGCCATATTTCTTTGTAATGAGACATAAAACGTGACATTTCCTCTCCCAGAGACATTCTCTCTCTCTCTTCTCTGTACATTTTATGCTCTTTCTCTCAGAGTATTACACCTGTAAAAAGAACAACAAAAGATTAAAAAGAGTAATGGTTGGAAAACTGGCCTCCCAAGCTACAATGCTCCTGTAGAAGGTAGCAGCGACCTTTCCAGTAGACACAATTTACTGAAACAGTTTTGTAACCACAATAGAAAAGACACAGAATTGATGCCCAAGATAAAACAGAGATCGCCAGGAAATTAAGCTGTGAGGGGAAAATAGTTGGGATTTTACCGTGGCGTAGACAACATTAGGAACACACCAATCAGATTCTTTCTTTCCTCCTTGATCCATAAGAACAGCTCGTGACTACCTTTTAGTGATTGCTGTGAGCTGTAATACAGAGCAGAGTGTTCATACTGCAGCAGAGCAACGCCCCGACAACAACTGTGTTTATTTCCAGTATTATAAGTGACTGGAACATTTGGAAAGCACTGAAATGATGACGATCTAAACACAACACTTCATTTAAAAGACAAAATTCACAACTGGAGGGTAAAACATGCCAGAGCAGATAATGCTTCTAGATTAAATATAGTTCGGGTGAAACACTGGTGGAAAAAGGCTTTGATAAAGCGAGCTGCTCACTGCAGCTGGATCGTCAGGTCACAAGGACGAGGTAAAACAAGAGTGAAGGTTAACATGTTCACATCAGTCTTGTAAACAGGAGCCATGCAGTGGTCAGAGGCCTGTGATTTAGCAGATATGTGACAACAGCAAAATGTCAGACCAACCATTTTTATTAGAGGTCATTGGTTTATGAATAAATCTTCCTGGGTGCCTTTAATCCAGTGTAGCTCAATTGATATCTATTTTTTTAAGATTCCTAACATCCCACAAAAAATTGTTTGCTCGAGCGCAAAATTATCTAATCAGTGATCAGTGGGAGGTGATTTTGTTTGAAAACCTCCATGTGTGTTTTGTACTCTGACGTGCAGCTGTTTTTCTAAGTTAATCCTCCTGTTTCCTTAAGTCATTGGCAAGTTTCAATGGCTGGAAGCTTTTCATTTTTAGAGCCATTCTTTATTCTGATAAAAAATAAACCAGATGTATATTTGGGTGTCCGGGTCGAAGTGTATTCCCAATACGGGTCTTGAAGTGAGGTGGTACTTGAAGATTTACTCTAAGTCACATAGTTGTGTGAAAATGTGAAGCTTAAATGGTTATCATAGATCAAATTTCTACGTACAAAAATAAATGAATGACTTAACCATAAATTCTCTTATAACCCCATATTTAGATGATTCTTTGTCATCTTTGCAATTCGTCAAAACCTTCACATTATATTCCACTCGCCTCTGGTTTTGATTTACATTTTTATTATTTCAGATCTGTCTTTTCTCCCCAGCCTATAGTGACATTTTTAACTTGACTGTACATATAGCCCATTAGACCACATGTAATGTCGTGGAAAAATGTTTTTCCACCAGGCAGTTTTTAGTGTGTTTACTCTTTTTCGGTTGTTTGGGCTTTTTATTATATACATTTTTTCATCTCTGTTCTTTATAGCAGTAAGATTTCACCTAATTTGTCTTTACCCTCTTTTTAAAATTTCATTCTGTTCATGCATTTATTTGTAATTTTTTGTGTTAGGCATGTTTCCCTTTGTGTCTGTTTTTGCTCCCTCCATCTTACCTGTGTTTATTATTATTATTATTCCCTCTCTCTCTATTTCCCTACCTTGTTCTCTCTCACAGCTGTTCGACCTCCCCTGATTTGACTCACTTGATTCCCATTTCACTGAAACCATTTCTGTGTCTGCATTTGTTGACAGCTGGTTTCTTTCACATACATATGACCTGGTTCTGTCCTGTCCTCCTCGTCCTTGAGTATTTCCTCTGCACTCTGCTCCAGCTACAACCTTTGAACTTATAACAGACGTGGTACGACGCGCACATTGAGATTAGAGGAATTGGACAAGATGAGATTTTTTTGTTTTTGTTTGTTTGTTTTTGACGAAATTCATTATCAGCTTGATTAAAAAACAGCTTGACAAAATATTTTAGTTTCATTTTTCCCAAGCTACAATGCTCCTGTAGAAGGTAGCAGCGACCTTTCCAGTAGACACAATTTACTGAAACAGTTTTGTAACCACAATAGAAAACACACAGAATTGATGCCCAAGATAAAACAGAGATCTCCAGGAAATTAAGCTGTGAGGGGAAAATAGTTGGGATTTTACCGTGGCGTAGACAACATTAGGAACACACCAATCAGATTCTTTCTTTCCTCCTTGATCCATAAGAACAGCTCGTGACTACCTTTTAGTGATTGCTGTGAGCTGTAATACAGAGCAGTGTTCATACTGTGTTTTTATCAAAGTTATTTACTTCTTTCTGTGTTGTGGGCAGCTAGCTTCTCACAGAGGGGGGCACATCAAAGCATGAAAGTTGGAGCTGATTTGCTGCCAGACACATTTCAAAGCACCAAATGACACCATAATACTTTCTCAATAGAAAATTGTATTTGATGGCATACCAAAGACTCAAAGGAGAGTCTTTGAAGGTGTGAAGTGGTTTAATTGCATATAGGTGTTCAAAACTAGCTGTGTTTGTTCAGGGATGGCATTTTGGACTGTGCTAAAAGGAATCACTTTCAAATATTTATCAAATACGTGTAGCAGCAAGTTTTTGGCTATAGGTTTGACAGGCATAATTCCTACATAAACAGCATCAATATATCCTCAAGGTTTCTGTCCTTTTTGTGCCAATTTTGTTTCTCAGCTGGCAGGATCATAACAACCTTGTTATGCCAGTTTAATGAAACTTGAAGAGATGGACTATGTGTAGGGGGAGATAAGGGAGGGCTCATTAAAAATTAAATATCCACAACCCCAAAAGCTGCAACCTCTCAATACACAACTATTCAGTACATAGTCGTTACATTGGTCACTACATGAAGGGCACAGCTGAGTGTTTTTCCGTCTGTTTTCAGGACACAGCCAATTAACCAGACAAGTTAGACAGCAGTACTAGCATCCAAAACAAACACATAAGAGCAAAAGTTCCAAATATATTCAAGAGTAATTCGAGTTGCAGCTAACGAGATATGATAAAATGTGAAGAAAAAACTTAAGATTCGTTTGCTCTGGCTTTGTAGCACGAAATAACGATGTATACCACTACAGCCCGAGAGAGTAAAGGCTGAGTCGAAAGTTTTCATTGAGTTTGCGCGAGCCGAGCAAACAGTGTGACTTTGTCACTTTGACTGGCGGAGGCTCAGTGTTTGAAAGGAGACTTAGCAAGAAAAGTAAGTCAAAGTGAATTTATTAAAGAAATACTTTATAATCAGATGCTGGCTTTTAAATCCATCTATCTATTGTTCTATTGCTCTATTGTTCCTGGCCTCGAACGCCACTCTCTCCCACGTCCCTTTTCTCTTTTTTCCACATCATGGTTTGCCTATCGATGGAGTGCTGTGCTTAATTTGAAGGTGAGACAGAGACAACCACTCTCCACACACAGCCAACAGCACACAAGTATTCAGCTGCTCCAGTTCAATGAGTGTGTTTACCACCTTGGACATTTAAAGGTTTCAAAGGACTCATGTCTTCTTCCAAGACAGAGTACACGCTTCATGCTGACAGATTTTAATATATTTGTTTTTATTTGTTCTTGTTCTAATTTTGATTAAAGGATAATGTTTTACTTTTTAAATCTTTTTCACATACTTGGTTCGACAAGACTGATTCTGTTTTAGTTACTCTGTCTTGGATATAATATAATATCATGTGAATATGTGAAACAAATTAGAAAACAATTACAAAAAAATGGAAAAGGGGAAAATGTGTGTGGAGCTCTGCATGTGTAGTATAGAGGGATACAGTGTCTCTGCAATAACAAAAACAACAACAGACACTGTTTTGTTAGATGGTCAAGATCAACCAACACCAAACCTTCTTCTAGTAAATCTTGTTTTTTTTTTTATCTGAGCTCAGATTTCTTAGAGTATCTGGTAACTCCTGGAGCACAGACCAGATATATATATGTATTTTTTTTTAATTCGCCTGGATTTTGTTTTAATTCTGGTGTCACTGACCATGTCCGTGACCAAGGCTCTTGTGTTAATAATGTTTTAGCATAACTTAGTCACAGAGGGTGGGCAGAGCATTCAACTTGCCCTTTATTATTAAATGCTAGATTTGCATTAATTACCACAGTTTTTGCTATTTTTTCCATGTGTGACGGATTTTTGGAGCCCATGGAAAGAAAATTATGCGTGATCTGAATTGGTGGAAAGACACTTAGAATAAATGTTAATTATCATCTGCTACAGCACCCATGCGTAAGCAGCAGTGAAGCTTTTATGTAAGTTCCTGGAGAAAGTAAAAACTAATTTAGATTCACATTTCTATTTGGACTCATCATACCTTATTGTTATCACAAGCAAATTTATTCACATGTAACATTCAGTGTGTGCTGTTTACAAAAGCCCCAATTTATGTTACAATACATTTCCAACTGTGATTTTAGTTTCAGTGTTTTTGTCATGCATGTTTCATAGTTTCATTTTTGCGAGGCTTAATTTTTTCTTAAGTTAAGTTTTGCTTTGTTATTTTCTCTATCCTTGCTGCACCTGATGAGCAGTAAACATTCATTAACATGAACCTCATTATAATTTTCTATTCTTCAAGTATAGAAAATTCTGTTTCACACTCTTACTGATCGTGGGGCTTTTTAAGGGCTGCTTCAGATTAAACTGGTCTTCTCCTTTTTAACAAAGCAATTACATTTATAATTTCTATAACATATTATTTGGGTTGCTCCTCTCATCTTGGATAAACTTACTTTCATATCAGTGTTGACTTTTTTGAGATTATATTATTTTTGAGTTCACAACATCCTTATGATTGTAATTTAGAAAACAGTTTTACATTGTTTGAACACAAAGTGATATTAATTCACACTATGAAATAATATAGCATGATCAGATGTAACTTACAATGTGTCCATTGGCAAGGATCTCTGGAAAAACAAACACAGGTAAATTTGTATGTTTACACTTTTAAAAAAAATGGGATAATAAATGACAAATGATTTTAGAAAAACTTCCTATATCTTATATGAGCTATAACTTGCACTAGTGATGACAGCATTGTAAGAAAACACTCTAAACATATTTTTTACTGCTGTGATATTCATGAACATAACAGCACGATGTGTTTATATCCAGAGCCATCAATCTGCTCTATTACTCACCTCCCAATTGCAAATTGAAATTCTAATTGCATATCAATCATGGATTCTGACAGCAATAGCTATAACCCTTAAGTGACCGTGTTATGAATTAACTTAGGTACCAGCAGCAAACTTCATTTTTTACATCTGAGAAAATGATGTAAAAAAGGCAGCAAAACAAACAGTTCTTACTTTTGTTCTACTTTTTTGTTTGTTTGTTTGTTTCGTTTTATTTTTCCTCAATGTCGCAAATGGTATTGTGTCTGAATTCACGTTGTTCGTTGTTAATGTGAAAGCAGGAGATTGCACTTTTCTGTCCTGTGTTTGTGCAAGGGTTGTAATCCCAGATGTGGTTTGTAGTGTGAGGGAAACAGAAGAGCTGGATTTGGCACGCTGCCTAATTTTCTGCCTTAAGTTGTAAAACAAGAAAGTTCTTACTTTTCCCCATAGATCAAAAGGCATGCATTATAAAGCTATTGTATTACAGGAGACACATCTGACTGCAAGCAGAATTTTTTTTCCCCTCTTTAAACATGGAAGTTTACGGTCCTTAAATCCTAGAAAAGCCTGTGAAAGCCTAGTTTTGTGTGGCAAAATGCGATATGAAGTCGACGGGCAGAGTTTTAAGTGGACAACAAACGGTGTGGATGTGCGATGGACTGTAACATCTGAAGCTTAACTCAAACCCAAAACAGTTTTTCTGGCTTTAGAGCCTAGCAAGCAATTTTTATATAAGTGAGAAACCACCATCTTTATCCACCAGTTTCTAAAGTACATCCTAAAGTAAAGAAGAACTCTCCATATATATACATATTTCCTTCCTTCAGGCATATTTGAATGACATTTTGAAATTAGTGTTCAAAGACAGAGAACTACAGTGACTGTTTTCTTAAAAGCAGCCTGTCGTACATCACAAGTATGGACGACTTTGAATACATTTCCTTTTAAAGTCTCATTTACTGCCAGCTGGCTGGCTGAACAAGCAGTTGGACAAACATTTACAAAGAAAAAGTGCTCCGCTAATGTCAGTCTGAATCCTCAATACCTAATTAGTAGACTTATAATCTACTGAAGAGGGTAAAATCTTTTATAATACCAATGACATTGAAGTAACCAGCGGTTACTATACTAATCCTCAGGGTGACTAAGTCAAAACTGTTAACTTTCTTTTATGTCTTTTGAATGATCAGACAGGAAATAGAAAAAAACTGAGAGAAATAAATAACTTTATTTATTTTTGTTGTTTATTGTACAGTAAGACGTGTAAATGTATTTAAAATTAAAAATGATTATTTTTGTGAACTTAGGAGACGTCTGATTTTGGCTTTCCAGTGGAGAATCATTTACAGTATTCTCCACGTTTACTGACACCCTAATAAAGATGTGTGTGCTTTTAGAAGAATGGTTAACAAAATTAGGCTTCAGTAGTCTGAGATTTAAATTTGAAAGTTTATTGATAGTCAAAACTGCCATGATATACTGTACTTCCAGTGGGCAAATGCAAGCTGCCATTTTTTATATCGCCAAATAAGCCACCAGCGATAAAACAGCAAAATGCTCTTCAGTTTTTTCGCAGATCTACCCATGACCAAAAATGACATGATGCTTAGATTAAAAACATCCAGAGTTTATCCAAAAGATCGATACGCATGTGTCTGTAAAACATACTTTATGTCAGGTATGTGCTGCCTCTGCTGATTTGTTAAGAAATTGACGTGCACACCTTTCTGGGAAGCTACTTCTTTTGCAGCTTCATTTATAAATGACATAATTTATAAACGATCCTCATGATCTTTAAACATCTTTTAAGTTTCAGACCTCACTTTATGACTTTTCTCTCAGACTGATTGAATTACATAACATTGTTGGCTCGATCATTATTTGAATATCATTTTCTCAATGGGTTTGCATCAGAAGAATTTTGCTTCCATTTTGCTTTAGATTGTTTAATTTTATTTATCAAAGTGACACACTATGTAGAGATTAAACATCAGTTGTCAGCTTTATTGGAGTTGGCATGCTTAAAAACACAGTTGACATTTAATTTACTGACAAATATCTATGATGAAATTTTTGCCCTGCAGCCTCCCTATTATGTAGCAGGGAACGCCTTTTCACCTGTGCAGTGCTGGTATTTCACCATCATCCATTATCAGTTATGCTAATCTTGTTTTTTATTTACTAACATTTTCAAAATCAGATAATCCTGAAAACCCTGACAACTTGCCAACCATCTTTATTTAACAAGATTAAATAAAGACTGGTAAACTTAGAACAATTTCTATTTATCACAAAAAGTGTTTCCCCGGAAATGCAACATCAATGTCTGCCATTTTAGTTTCCGTTTTTTTTTTAGCAATTAGGTTGTAAAATGCCGCCGAATGTGCTGTATGCTCTTCTGAACTTCTTTGACTTTAAATATCCATATTGTTTTGTGCTCTAAGACGGCTGAGAATTCAAGATTAAGCAGCTGCTTTGAAGGGGTTTTGAGAAAAGTGTGTCCTGATATATCAGCAGATTTATCTGCTTACTGCCGTTCCAGAGTAGGAAGCCAGGTGACGACAGAAAAGTGCACACTCTCAATCAATGCAGAGGGCATTATAATTGTTTTGAGATGCAGAGGAGGCAAATGTCAAGTGCAAACGGTTTGTGTAATGTTAGAGCGTAATAGAGCTTTGGAGATGTGAGGCAGTCGTGGCTTGGTTAGATGGTTCTCCGTAGTCTAATCCCACCCACATCAACATACAGCTTTTAAAAGATGGATCTTAATTTTCTGAAAACAGATCATTGAGACAAAGATTAATTTTCAACAGAGAAGCAGGAGGTGCCCTGTGACACTTACATCCCCCTTACCCTTTACACAGTTGTGGGAGGAAGCAGGTAGGATTTTGTTCCAGCTGGGGTGGGCGTAATCCGAGCTGTCAGCGCATCACCGGTGATGTCGGTTTCATCATTTGACCAAACCATGGCGACCAACTCTGGTATAGATATAAATAGGTTGCAATGTTGTTCATGAGAGAAGGCTATGCAAACTGTAATGTATGTTGTAGGATTTTTAGCTCATGAGCATTTAAGATATGCAAGAATTTGTTACAAGGGAGTTCTTTAAAGCTTACTAAGACAAGCCAATGTTTGAAATAAATCTGTTTTTTGAAAACATTACATTACAAATGATCGGTTTGCTTTTCAGAGAATGCCAAAATGGAAAGGGAGGGTGCATTCACGCAGGCCCTGTTTAGTCTGCTTTAGTCAAACTCTAGTTCGTTTGCATAGAAAGTCTGTGGGGAGGCGGGAGGGGAGGTGTGGATGGGGAATCAAACTCTGATGCGGACCAAAAATGCAAACTCTGGTACGCCTAAAATCCCAGGTCTCGGTTCAGTTGCAGTGAAATTTGGTCAGATTAGACTCTACCTTTGTAGAGTTAAAAAAAATAATCCTTCTCCATTGCACATTCCTTGGATCAGGATACACTATTTTAAATAACTACACAGATTTGTATGTTCTCTTGTGTTTCCAGTGACATGTTTTAAAATGTTTTTGTGTATTCTGTACAATACCTCGGTCCTCTGGTAATTTAAAGTGCTTTGTGCATAAAGCTGGATTGGATTGGAAATCTGTTCTGCATTGATCCACCATATTGTCAGGCACAAAATATTCAGCTCAGGTCATACCTTTTGAAAACAGATCGCTTCAGAAGTTGAGCATGTTATTAAGGTCCAAACATAAAAATTATAGAGTTTTATGTTCTTGGAAGTGGCTTTACTTTAGTCAACCCTGCTTTATAATTCTCCCCTTTTTTGATTTCTTTGCTTTTTCAGGAAACTATGCTTGGGTTGTATTTCACTGTTCACCAAATACTTGATTTTGGTTCTTTTTCACTTACCAGGGAGAAAAACAGTCAAAATATGAATGCATGCTTTATTGCTCTTTTGAAGAGAAAGAAGTTATAATATTGGTGTTAGAGATTTGATGTATTCAGTAAACTGCAAATTCTTCATGTCTTTTTTCACTAGGTAGTGGGAGAGTGGCGCTTCAGCAAGATCCACTGCGACATATTTGTCACCCTTGATGTGATGATGTGCACAGCAAGCATCCTCAATCTATGTGCCATCAGCATTGATCGGTAAGTCTGATGTTGTAGATTTGCCAAGGGTGGTCACTCAGGATTGCAACATGGAAATCAATGGAAATATTTAGCTTCTGAATAATAAAAAAATAAATGCCCACCTCTCTGTGCATGACTCGCCAGGCAGTTGTGTCTATTTACAGAGTAAATGGCCTTTTCAGACTTGAATTTCACTCTGCACACAGTCTGAAAGTGAAAGATTTGTTTTTAATTAGGGACCACCAGATGTCCTACAGATATAACATGAAAATACCTTTTTTTTTTTAAAGAAAAAAAAAGCTTTTTCAACTATGAAGAGAGCATAAGCCAGTAAAATGTCAAGTTTCACAGAGTATCTACCAGAAAGATGTTTTTAGTATGACATTCTAATTTAAATATCACAGTACGTCAATAAAACTAAGAAAGCCTCCTTATTGATTATATTACACTTAATATAATTCTTCATTGTGAAATTTCCAAACAGCATGGACTGTTTTCTTCAGGATCAGTCTGAGACAGAAATTTTCTAAATGTGGACACAGTTGGGCAGGTGAAAGAATGGCATCCTAGAAAGTTGCTTTTTTTGCATGTTAAAGGACGAAGCCTGGTCAAAAATAACTAGCGTTCCCTTGCAGTGGCTTCAGATGGTCACATGATAATCCTCCTAATTAATATTATTCAACTAATCACCTTAAACTACTCAAAAATTGTATTAATTGATTAAAAAATACATGGTTCTGAAGTAAACAAAATACCTGATGACATTTCACTCTTATTCATTGCGGGCACATTGAAATGTATCACTGAGGGAATATTTTGATTCTTCCCCTGAGTCATAATAAAGCGTAGTACAAACTTCCTACAGCTCCTGTAAAGCATCAACTGCGTCATAATTTTTAATTCTTAAAATCTGAGAATTCATCCTGAAACTCAGATTAAAAATGTGCCTTCTCCTCCCCGCCACGTTTTAGTTCATTAAGACAAACTAAGAGAAACTCTCCACCATCGATCGTTGCTGGCAATCCTCCTGAGCTCGAGGTTCAAGATGGCTCAAAACCAGGTTGACACAACTCATTTTCTGCAAGAAAGAGCACCAGAAATATAATGATGAATTTCTAGTGATTAATAAATTACAATAAAGATTCTTTTTCTCTTCAAGTAGAAGAAAAGTAATTTAATAATATGATAATTTTCTCCCGTTGTGCTGATTTTTGATTCATTTATTCTAAGCTGTCGGGGATCAGATCTGGTCTCAGTGGGGTTTTTTAGTGGATGGCAGGAGTGAAGAAATAGCAGAGATGTGTGAAAGATTAAGACTCTTTGTCAGTTTTAGCGGTAGGTTGACCTTCTTCAGAGAATTATTAAAATATATACGAAATACAGAAAGTAGTGGGAAGATCACAAAGGTGGAACTCACTTTACAGACATGGTTTATTTAAAAAAAACATGTTTTTTTATAACTTGGTTCAGCAATTTAAGCTGAATATAGACTAATTACATCAAGGCCAATGTTTTCAAGCAGTTCTTTCTGCTAAAAATGTCGATTTTCTGCTTTTGGGGGATGAAGCTAAAACGGGTTTATTTGTGCAGCAAATTCAAACATTACTTCGGAGAGGCATAATAGAGAAAAGTAATAGAAAATTGGAATACAGGAAAAAAACAATATTGTGAAGAATGTCAAGCTCAAGCTGCCCAGCAAAATCCCAAGTTTAAATCTAAAATATAATGGTACTAAAATAAAAAGTGTGCTCTTTGAAATAAGGAATATGGTGGCACATCAATCTGTGGTTAAGTTTCTCTTCCCCTTTGTTGTAATGTCACTAAAAATAACACACATTTAGTTGTGAGAAGATTGAACAACTGGATTTGTTGCTCAGGAGGAAACTCACCACAGCACCGTGTAGGGATTCACAGAGCTCTGGAGAGTGATCCATTATTTCACAAATATTTGCATAAGCAGCATGTCAAGGTGCTGGATTTCATACCCCTGTAGACATGGAGGTAGTTTGTAAACCGGATTTCCATTTAGATGTTCAACTGTGAATATTAGCCAACCGATTTTAGCCTGGGTGAATTACATTCAGAGCTTGACAAAATACTGATCATAGCAGTTCTTAAAGTAGATTTTCTAGCTTGGGTTACATAAGTCCTCACCTTGTCAGTACAAGTGAAAAGCGAAGCAAGATCTTGTACCTCAGGGTGTTTGAGTTCTCCTGAGATTTTGGACTAAAGATTTTGGTCTCAGTTTTGATTCTTTACCAGAGTAATTTTGCCACTTACCAAATTTTCCATTAGCTTTAGATCTAAGTCAGGGGTTTCTGAGGACATAACTGAAACACATCGTAACATAAGTGGGAGGATTCTTTTGTCCTCTTTTTGATTTTCTATGCTGAAACAGGGAAATATCGCTCCATGGCCATTTCATTTTCTGAACTGATTGATAAAGGCTCGTCCAGCTGCTGAGAGAGCAGCGATAGTTGCCATGGCTTTGTCTCGACGTACAGACTTATTGTCTCTGAGAAATTAGCGGTTGCAGTTGTTAAGCATCTTTGGCTGGATGTGTTTTAATATAATGGTTGTCTGAAATAAAAGCCTCAGAGCCATTAAAAAACTGAGTGTGTGCGGTCCTTAAATTCTACTCACCCACAATACCCAACGTTGTTGCAAATGATCCAATTTAATTAAATAGTGCCAGTAAATTAAAGCAGATCACCAGCAGCAGGAGCCTGCTCGTTTGAAGCTGGACTTTTTAGGAGTAAATCTGCGTTGTCATTTTGCTAAGTTAACTTCCAGAATATGTATTGCAATTCCAAGTGCAAGACGTCCCCCATATTTTCTTTTTATAGATTTCCGCCCTGCTTAATTTTACATCATTTTCTGCTTGGCTGCATGTTGGAGTCCACATGGCAAATACAAGTCTAGCTTGGTCACACATGGAGACTATTGCGGCTCTTGTTGAAAGCAGTGAATAAGAATGAAGGATGACTCCCGCGTTTGGAGGAAGATCTAGTTGATCTGAATAATGTCATGGTTGATTCCTATTTGTGCATATTGTGAGCTGGGTGTTCCGAACATGCAAGAACACAATGGCTTCAGCATTTACATTTACATGCTGACGGTATTCCACTGAACTGTGTAAGCTTGCTGCATATTTGTTAATACACGGAAGAAGAAGAAGAAGAAGACGAGTGTGAGTTGATCTAAAGTTTCCTCTCCTTCCTTCGGTATATTTCTTGTTTCCACCCATATGAGACTGATTTGTGAAGCCCAGATAATAGCTCGGGATAAACAGGTGTGCTTTTATCAGTTTAGCAGCTCTGGGAAGCAATGAGACGTGTTCACCGAAACACTGTTTGCTGCTAAACCTTCTGTGAATGCAATCATAAAAAGGTTGAGGACATTAGTGGGGAATTGAATCTTTGCACCCTAACAATGACCAGTCACTTATTTAGAAACAGAAGATGAAACTGTCTTAATGTAGGAGGTGATAAGAGGGCACACACACAGAAAGTATGATTCAAGGTAAGGCTAATTAATTTTTTGGTGGTGTTTTTATCCTTTTTTCTGCTGCTACAATATAGATAGGACAAATGTATGACTTAATACTGAATTTTCAGAAGAGAAAGTTCAGTACAAGTTCATTTATAAGTGCTTTTTTCTTTCCAAATTGTTTACACACTCAAAAATATTTTAAGAGGCATTCAGCCTTTTCGTCTTTGTGTTACCGGGACACATTTCTAATCTTGTTTGCCTTTATAAACTTTGTATGTATTTTATATGAGTATAAATCTACAAAACGTCCTTGACTGTAGATGAAAATCTCTTTTTTCTTGTTATCAGTCATAAATTACATTAAAAAAACAAACAAGTTACCACAAATTCTCAAATAACGTGCTTATTTTTAATTAAAGAATGTTATGTTATAAATGCATGGAGACAAGTATTAAATGGTTGCTTATGTCAAAATGCTACAAGGTAGCTGTGGCTACATAGTAGTAGCATGTGAATGTGTGCTAAAAGTATATAAATTGATACAATGGAAGGCAATTACCAACAAAAAAAAAGTACTTTGAAAACCATATCATGAAGCTTTCCTTCTCATGCCACCTTATATATGTTCAAAATTAACCTTAAATTTCAACTTATGTGTCGCATCATTGAAAACCTAATGTAGTTTTGATGTGACACATAAGCATTTATTAACATTTTAGTCTTACTAGAGGCTAAAACACAACCAGAATTCCCAAAAATCAGAGATTAAGCAACTATAATACATTTGTTAGCAATAACAACCCAACTTTATTGAGCCTAAATGCATTTTTTTTAAATTCTAGATTTAATTCATTGCTATTGTAAGAATGTATTCTTGTGGATCTCATGTTGTATAATTATTTTTTGCTAAATTGGATAAAATCTATTCTTTCACGTTACGTCCTTTACAACTCTAATGTTGGAAGTTAATCAGATTATTTTGTAGGTGTCGGGGTTACAGATGGCTGTATGTCTGCATAGGATTAGTGAAGATCCTGACATTTTCATAAACTCCCACATGCTGTCAGGAAAGAGCCGATATTGATGCTTTTAAAGCAATCATATTCTTTTATATTTGAGGTAATAAATGATGGGTCTGAATTTGTTGGATAAATGAAGAGACTCATTTACTGGACTCTTTTTTTACCATTTTTAGAAGGAATGTTGTTTGGCCTGTTGGCTGACAAGTAATATTGAAGCTATTTTTCTCCTTTCATTCCATTAAATGTGCATAATCTTAAAATGTGTATTATTATCTTATTATATAATTTATGGTACAAGCAATTAATCAATAAAACAATTTATTTCATAATAAAGGAATATATATTTTTTTAAAAAAGGTTTTATTTTGTTTTATTCAATTTTTAATGGTATTACCTATGAAACATTGTTATATTGTTCCATTTTTATATTATTATGTATCCATGAAAGTAGGAAATGTTTATTTATTTCATGCAAAAGCATCCTTTTATTTTATGTATCACATCAATGGTACTTAGTCTCCAAAAAAGCCCAAGCTACTGGACTTTATGTGGCACACAAATCAATGAATGACACATATTAAAATGCTGTTCACTTCCTGATATTTACAACAAGTGCACTAATAAGGTCAAATAACGGGGCAAGGTTAAATGATAAGGTCTTTCTTGTAACATGAAAAAACAAATTTGTGCTTCACAGTTTCTCATTCTGATGTGAACTGAAGCCTGCAGCACAAGACTGTTTCCAAAGGGCCAGTCCGACATCCAAAAGGATCTGATCACAAATGACAGGCAACATTTTAAGTTTAACCCACTTGTGGACTTTATGTTCTCTACTGCGCTTCAGGCAAAAAAATTCCACCAAGTGAAGAAAAAAACAAACAAGCAGGTAGCAGAAGGATGAACATAATAAAAATAATAAATAGATAAATAAATTTCAGATTTCAAATTACGTGCACAAACTTAACTTTAGTTTCAGTTTTACTTTACAGGACTTACAATAAAGAATAAGAGGAAGAGCAAGGTCATGTAAGTGTGAGTGTGCGCAAACATTTTGTTTTTCTAAAAAGAAAAGAAAAAAGGGGGCTTGTTGTGCTAGTGCATATGCATACTTTGTTTTGCAGTAAAGTAGCTGACTACTACTAACTTTCCCCACAGGCTACTAATGTTGTTGTACTGTAAGAAGGTGTCTGGATACACAATAATATTGTGTTTTGTTTTTTATTTTTTACTTTGCTTTCATCTTAGATACACAGCAGTGGCAATGCCGATGCTGTACAACACGCGCTACAGCTCCAGGAGACGAGTCACCGTAATGATCTCTGTTGTCTGGGTTCTCTCCTTTGCTATATCATGTCCCCTGCTGTTTGGCCTCAATAACACAGGTAAGAGGGAGTTGAATACAAATCTTCTCTACGGTCACTGTCATGTATTTGTCTGACTTTTACGCAGGCAGCAATAGTTCCACATGGCTTCAGGTACAAACAGTCAATAGTCACTCAGGAAACCTACATCGGGTTTCCTGAGTGACAACCTGTCCATTGCTTTCAGCAACAACCAAACTCCAAGCTGCAACAATTTTAAGCTGTAGCATCTTTGCAGTGAGTGAGACAAGTGTTTAAGAAGTAATTAGATTCCCAAAACCAAAACAACCCCCAGTTCAAGCAAATATGTCTTCCTCTATTCAAAACATGCAGCGTGACGTTTTCCATTCACTTTGCGCTTATCTCCACAGCAACCCGCGATGCGTCTCTCTGTGTCATCGCCAACCCTGCCTTCGTGGTGTACTCCTCCATCGTGTCCTTCTACGTACCCTTCATCATTACTCTGCTGGTTTATGTGCAAATTTATGTGGTCCTGAGGAAGCGCAGAAAACGTGTGAACACAAAGCCAAAGCGGCGTGTGTGTCAGCCTGCTGACACCGATGTAGCAACTTCACTGAGGGTGAGCAGCTTCAAAAATTATGGCTCCTGTTTACAGCTTGGCAGCTTTATTGATTCAATATAAATGAGTCACCTCTTTGTTACGCGAGAGCGCGTTATTTTTATGTGATATTTCACCGCTTTAAAATAACAGCTTCTCCACACATTATTTAATGTAAACACGTGGGTACAGACAAAGTCCTGCGTTTGGAGTTTATATGCGTCTGCAAATCAATAATCTTTTCAGCTCAATTACATCTGACAGTTTTAAAACCGGCTGTGTCTGTGTCATTCTGTTAAATAAAACAAAGAATCAAAAAACAAAATATAAAAAAACATGAAGCGGAACTAGATAGATTTTTGGTTTTTTTTTACATCAAACTTAACTTTTCAGAAATAGTTGTACTACAGTTAATAATATTTTATGCGTACTGGGATGCAGAGTTAAATGTGCATCAGCTGCTACATTTCATGGTTAGTTATTAAAATGCAATAAGTGTAATGTACCTTAGAGGACCTTTTCATTTAGTGGCTATTGATTTTCTCAACATGAAGAAACTTGCAGAAACTTTTGTTTCGAACCAAACTGTTCACCAGATTCTCATTATGCGTAGCCACATACTGGTCTGCCAATCAAATACAGATAATATATATGCATATAAGAAATAATAAAAGGCTAATTAACATGTTTTATTTCTAGATAAAATTATATTTATTAAGCAGCTTTTCTGTGAAGTTTAATTTCTCCAAATTAATTGAAAGATCTTATTGTTGCGAAACAACACCCTTCCTTTCCCATTCACCCCCTGAAAAAACTACAAAATCTCATCAAATCTGACCTCACATCCACTATTATTTGTCTGTCTGTTCTTAGACAGCCCCTTTAGCCGGGGTTTTGACATCATACCCTCTCCTGGCCTCACACAGCTGTGTCTGTTGCAGGATAAGTGCACTCATCCAGAAGATGTAAGGTTGTGCACCATGATTGTGAAGTCCAATGGAAGCTTACCTGCCAACAAGAAAAGAGTGGTACCTTCTCTTTTTCTGTCACTTTTTTTAAAAAATTGTTTGTGTCTCATTTCTGTTCAAGTTTCTTCTTTTTGAAAAAGCACTAGACTTGCAACCGATGCTGTTGCGAGAGTCCACCAGTTCATCAGTGTGTTTCTAATTAGTCAGCTTTATTTTTAAAGCCAGCTCTACTTTCTGAAGGCTGACCTGTTGTATGAAACTTGTTACATTTTTAATTTGCGTACCTGTCACTGAATCTCCTGACTGTATATAAAGACAACGTTGTGTTAACGTTACCCATCAATTATCTGTGGTCAGTATTGTCATTTATGTCCACAAACATTTGCGAACCCAGTGGGCACAGACAATGTATGTTAACTATTAGACAAACCTTTTTTAAAATAACCCCAAAACCAGATTCTTTAGAGCTTTCTTCGATTCATAACAGCTACGTTATTGATTCCTTCTTGCCTTCATTCCAGTATTTGATAATGGTTATTTAGATATCATTTGTCTAAATGTAATGTTTGTTGCTTTTTTGCTGTTGTCAACATATTTGATTATTATCTTTTATTCTTATTGTACTCTGAAGTACCTCTCTGATTATATGTGACATGCATATAAACTTGACTTGACTTAATTTTATTTATTTTTTTTTTAAATTATCATCTGAAACAGCATTTTTTTAAAAATAAGATATAAAGAATTAAATTCTAGAACTCCAAAATTTTCCCTTAATTATGCCTTTTGTCGGCTATCCTTGCAGAGGCCCCAAAAAGCTCCATAAAATATTGGTCAAGGCTAATTTAATAATGTGACAAAGAAGGCTGGATTTTTGGACGAATATGAAGAAATGACACCACACTTTTGTACAAAGCAGTATATATCTTTTATATATATTTTTCGATGTTACCCTTTTCTTCAAATGATAAATGACATCCTGCTTTGCTTGTCTTGAACTTCAGATTTTCATCAAAGAAGCTGCCACTGATGGGGATGACTTGGAGCTGGATGAGCTGAACAACAGCGGCAGCAGCCAGAGGCAAAGGCATCCGACGCACAGTGCCCTTGGAGACACTCCGGCCACGAGTCACCAGCAGCTAATGCCTAACAAGGCCAACGCTAGCCCCACCTCCACGCCTCCCACTCCGCCTGAGGACGCCCACAAAGCAGAAAAAAACGGCGAGCCCAAGGAGGCCCTGGCTGACCCAGCACCAGTTGTAGCCAAAGCCTTCCAGACACAGGCGCTACCTAATGGCAAGACTCAAACCTCTGTCAAAAACATGAGCAAGAGGAAGATCTCCCAACAAAAAGAGAAGAAAGCTACTCAGATGTTAGCCATTGTCCTTGGTACGCTTTATCTACTTAATGTTTCTTTTATTTTTATTTTTTTTTTGTTTATTTTGGGCAAACAAATTCAGTTTTTGTGTAGGGCCATCAGAGTTTTCAGCAAGGAGCACAAATTAATAACAATCATGTCCATTTTTGAGGAAACAACTCTTGTTTACAGCTCTCTGTTTTATTGGTAAATAATTCTGCTAAAGTTATTGAATCTATTGTTATGCAGCATTGCTGGCATGATCAATTGTTTATTGGATTAGATCCAACAAGAGTGTCTCAGTTTGTACAGCTCTGCAGTTACATAGATGTTTCAAAACAAATCACTCTTTTGCATTTTCTATTAACGTAATTAGCATGGTTGAGCTTACCAGCGATAGCCTCTGAAAAGACGGAGAGACTATTTAACTTTAACTGAGATTTCTGAAACACTGCCAGCATTTCTCACACCACCACGTTCCATAACAGACAGAGTTTGGCTTGCAGTGTTGCATGCAGCTCCACAGGTGTCTTAATACCCATCTGTGTCAGTCTGAATGACAAGCCTTGTCGGAAAGTCCCCCTCCTATTTCATTTTTAATACCTCATGATATTAACTTTGATTCTTCTTCCCATAATAATATCTTCCACACTAAAGAGCGGTGCATTTTTTTGATTGGAAGACATTACGTTTTTATGTTTCGAGTCAACTTCTTGCTGCTCGTGATCATTCCAGAAATTCATCTGAGTCTGTTGCAGGCTCAGTAGCTAAAATGAACAAATTCAGATTTTTTTGTCAAATTGTATGTTTTTTTTGTCGTGGCCGTTCACTCTTCCAATTAGATGCGACCTGTATGTGACCTCCAGTGTGAACGGGCAAATGACCTGAAAGTGTCCCTCATGCGCAGTAGAGGGCGCAATAACGTCAGAGATCTCAGTGTTTTGCCAACTGCCATAAAAAGAAGAAGTGGTCAGTGTTTGCACACATAAACATGGAGGCTAATGGTGAAGCATAGCTTACATATTTGAAGTTGTTGTTCGACCAGAGCAGCATTTTAACAACTTGATCCTCATTATGGTTGTTGTTTTTCTCCCGCTTGCGCATATCAGGATGCAGAACAGTGACATTTGTCGAGAATCAGTGAGGCTCAGGTCAGATGAATGAGACCTGGTATTAGATCACATTTGAATCGGATACATATCGGATAAGGGTCGCATTCAAAAAGAATCTGACCTGTGTTGTTCACACTGTCATGAAAAGATCAGACACAGGTCGCACTACATCAGTGAAATCGGAATTGGGTCACTTCAGGCTGCAGTGTGAACACAGCCTCAGCGAGAGCAAAGAGGAGCAGAAGTACAAACTTTCAGTAGCCAATATCTACAGACCTTGAAAACCCAGATGTCCTTCAGGCAGGGGAGAAATTGGACAAATCACACCTTGTCTGTCTGACAATCCATTGGTCAAGTTTATTGGGCTTGATAGTTGTGCTGCTCCTTGTCTGAACTTTGGTGCAGGGCAGGTTATATTGTGAAGCATACCTTTACATTTTGGACAGCTTAAATGCAAATCGCTCATTGTTCAACTTTGAGAGAATAGTTTAGAGATGGTCCATTCCCGTAACAACATGTCTGCAAACAATGTACTTAAAGACATGGATGTCCCAGTTTGGACTTAACTGCAGCTTGGACTGCAGTTAAGTGAAGGTTTTTGTGATCAGATTGTCCTGATCACAGCTTATTGAAGAAATTTACCTGAACATGATGTGGTGACTTAGCAAACCCAGTAGATTAAAAGTGTCTGTGAATGCAGATTCATTTAATTAAAATGCAGGATTCTTTATTAATTAAACAAAATGTAGTGCAAATTTGTTTGTATGATTGAAATAAGTAAGTCATGGTTACTTATTTCAATCATATTATTTATTTTGCGTTTTACATACGTTTTTTTTAAATTATGACATTTTAAAATTCAGATTGTGGAATGGCTCAATTACTAACTCCACTATTGAATTTGACAAATGATGCATCAGTTATCTTCACTTATCCAAGTGTTCAATGTACCTTTGACTAGAAGGTATCTTGTTAAACTTCATATTTAATTGTTGTTTAGTGATCTTTAAGCGTAACATTGTTTTGACGAGTCGCCATGATTTCAGTATTAAGCAAAAATAATGGTGACTACATGTTTTTTTAGAATCAAGCAGTTCTAATCAAACCTCTTAGGGAACACAGCTTGAAACTGATAGCTAAATTGCTATTTAGGTTCTAATTAGCAACAGGACATTCTGTCACTGAGCTGTTCTACATTTATGTCTAAGTCTCCCAACATGTAATTGGCTGGCTGGGTGAGCATGTTGTAGAATAATACAAAAAAGAAAGAGAAAAAAAAATCAAACTGATGCAAGAAAGAGTAATAATTTCTCTTCTCTGAGAGCAACTTTTGTTTGCAAACCCATATTCAGGTCTAATATACAGCAATGACTTTGTTTTCTCTCGCTAACATTGTTTCTCTCTTATTATCTCCTCAGGTGTATTCATCATATGTTGGCTGCCATTTTTCATCACCCATATCTTGAACACCCACTGCACCAAATGCAAAGTTCCCGCCGAGATGTACAACGCTTTCACTTGGCTGGGCTACGTGAACAGTGCCGTGAATCCCATCATATACACCACCTTTAATATCGAGTTCAGGAAGGCGTTCATTAAAATCCTGCACTGCTAAGCTGCTGCATCCCTTACAGATCAGACTGAGGGAAAAGGGCACAAATTAAGGGTCTGGCAATTACCTCATCCTGTGAAAGGAAAATGCACCACGTTGGGAAAAAAAAAAAAACAAGACTGAAAAGTTACTAAAAAACTGGCAGTGTCTTTTTTTGGAAGGCGCGTTGACTATGTGTGTGTGAATTGTTTGTGGAGTCCTGTTCTCCAGATAACTGAATGTAAAACAAGAAAAGTCTGTAACAATGATCTGTTTATGGAGAAAAAAAAAACAAAACTAACACTATTCTCTGAAATCATTGTGTGTGTTACGTAAGGAGCCATCTGTGTATACCACACACATGCAAGTAGCATACTGCTATTTATTATGTGCGTACTCCATGTTTCCATGAAGGAAAAGCTACGACGTCAGTGTTCATTGCAGTGTTGATATCGATGCATCCAATCTTACTCTTGAAATCTCTTACGGGTTGGGAATATGAAGGGAAGGGAAGATTTACTTACTGTACAATGTGACGATGCCAATATTTGCAATTTTGCATTTTATAAATAATCTAATATCGTATCTTAATGAATCAGAATATCATTGAGAAATTAATTTCTTTCATTAGTTCAATTCTAAAAGTGAAACTCATAAATTCCTTAAATGCTGAGTAATATATTTTCTTCTGATTGTTTTAATTATTATGGTTTGCAACTGATAAAAACCTGAAATACACTTTCTAAGAATTGTGGTTTACTAAAAAAGTAGCGCGTAGAATGTGCACAACACTTTATTTGTGCTGCTACACAGTTACTCTGTTTAGTTAAAGTCAGGTTTAACTCTATAAAACAGAGTGATACCATAACCATTTTTATTAAAATAGTCTGGATTAACACCAGGAGATGACATGGCTCCCTCTCCAAATCGTTACTGACTGTGGAAACTTTACTCAGGATCTGAAGCAACTTGAATTCTGTGTCTCTCCACCCTTTTTTCCAGACTGATGGACTTATTAAATTAAAATGCAAACTATACTTTCATCTTAAAAGAGGGAAACAGAGAGGTGTTACGTGGCACAGTGGTTAGAGTGGGTTACACCCATTCTGAGTTCAACTCCTGTTCTCGGTTGCTTTGCCACTTGGTTTCTGCCCGTTTCCTGTCAGATCACTTTCAAATAAAGAACACTAGTCCCAAAAACAATTCTTAAAAGAAAAAGTGCTTTGGATCAAAGAGGACCTAGTCCAGTCCTCTTTCTACTAATCCCTCAAAAGACACTCTTGGGAACAAGGAGTGCATCTGCTCTTCAACCAACTTGGTTAGACCCTGGCTCTGAAAGTTAGACTTTTGCTATACACTTTCTCCTTCTACTCAACTTTCCCTCCGTTTGCCAAGATAGGGTACTATATGGTCAGTCTTCAATATTTTGTCGAGCAAAATGTTGGGTTTTTATCAGCTGTAAGCCATTATCATCTAAACAGAAATAAATGTTGGAGTTATATTACTCTTTTCTGTAATGACTATAATTGAGTCTCACTTTTTGAATTTATATTTTGACAGAATTAATCTTTTGATAATATTTTATTTATTGAGATGCATGTATTATTATTATTATTATTATTATTATTATTATTATTATTATTATTATTATTATTTTCATTTTCTGTATATGTACATAGTTTTCATAACACATTATCTGTGAATATATGCCTGCAATGGAAAAGTGATGCATGCTACACTGCTCCTCTACTTGACTTTTCATGAAATGTATGTTACAAAAAATAGCAAAAGATCTCCAGTAAATGAAAATAAAAATGCATAGTTAAGTGCCACACAAATGTCACTGTTTGTTGTATGTGTCAATCCAAGCTAAACTGTTCATGTTTGGTAGTCTCTGTTTGATTAATGGAGCTGGCTTTGCTTTGCTGCAGTTGAGTTGTTTTATGGCAAACTAATGACCTGTATGTGGAGTTTGCAGCTTCCAGGTTTAATTATTTGGATGTGTATAAACCCCAAAGTGGCCCCCCAGGGGTTCTGCAAGTGAGAATGAGGTTAGGTCGATGCAACGGAAACAAAAGCTGCTGCAATAAATCACTGGAAGCTGTGTTTAGAGTGACACATTTTCAATATATTCAGTACAGCCTTAAAGACATTATCAATAAGAGCCAGAATGTATTTAAGTGTCCCTATGCTAAGAGAGGTGGCAGCATTTAAGATTATGTGATTTTACAGTATTTTACACAGAAGTATGAACCTGAGTTTTTCCATTAAAAACGTTGAATGCCAATTTAATTTTCTTTTCTGATCAACACCCAACTTCAAGAATTGATATAGAAACTATAGTTTCTCATAAAAATCCCAGAATATTTTTCCAAATATTATCTAGAATAACAAACATATCAATGATCATAGATTATTTGTTTATTTTATTTTTTAAGGAAAAACATTATCTGCAATGTGAAACAGCAATAGGAGTACATACTAGAAAACTTCTTAAGAAATTTAAACGGGTCCTGCCAAAATGTGCCTGTCGGTTCTGATGCAAAAAATTAGCATCATTACTAAAGTACGCTGCAATGTACTCAATATCACATGGACATTCACAGGCATGTTGAGCAACATGGATTTACTCCATTCAGTGTGATAAACATGGCTAATAAATAAACAAAATAACTTAAAGCTTATTTTGGGGAAAAGGCTGCCGCTAATGTGGGCACTACATTAGCAATGTTTGCGCTAATGTTTATGCACTGCCTTTACTTTTGGAACAATAAAATTCAGATGTTTACTTCTGAATTTGCTCGTCTCCTAGCAACAGATTAAGATTTCTTCTGCTCTTTTGAAGACTACATTATATCATTTACTATATAAGGTAAGAACTGTGCAGTTGGTGAGTTTTGCAGAAAAGTAAAACTTTTTTTTGTCATTGGTGGTAAATATATATCATAAAACAGACATTCGACAAAATGTCAATGTAAGACAACATGCTAATTTGCAAGGCACTTCAATGCTCTGCTTTGCACAACGATATTCTGTTCAAAAATGCTAAAAATATTTCGATCTGTATGTTATAAGACATATTCATCAATAAATTACCAAAATATTCTCAGCAGGTTGGTTTTAGTGTGTGATGCAGGGCTGGCGCAAGGTGGTACGCTTTGACTCAGAAGCAGAAGAATTACAGCCCTCTGCACAACTATCAAGGATGCAGGAAGCAGTTTCTGTGTAGCAAGTCGTCAACGAAACACTTTTCTTTTCCTGCTGCACAGTGCATGCAGGGGTTAAACCAGTGACATTTTTATTTGGGAAGCTTTTGAAACAGATAATTTTACAAGCACCAAAAACATGAACTTATTGTCAGATTTTCTGACAATAGATTTGTCAGACTTTCTCAGCATTTGCACCTGTTCGAGAAGCAGAACCAAATGAAAGTACAGAGTACCATAGTGCAGGTGGTTTAGCGTAACCACCAGTATTACGTGAGTGATAACTAAAAGCAGTTTATATTGACAACACATATATTGTATAGTCATATTCATTAAATTAGAAAACGCATTCTGTTGCATTAACAATACATTTTGAAAATGAAAGACTTTGACATAATATTAAAAATACTTTGCATTAAGCCAAGTATTTTTAACATTTCTGTATATATGTTTATACTGGTCTGACATAATATTGTAATTTTATAGATTAAATAATTTTATTCATTAAAAATCATCAAAATTAACAAATGTAAAGACATTATGTAACAAATGTATTTAAGCTGTATAATATGTTTCATTTAGTGAACTGAGATAATGAAGCAATATAACTTTTCAATAATATACTACTGTATTGAATATAAGCCTATGATATTAGTTAAGCAATTACTATGTACAACTTGTTGAAGGTGTAATAGAAGTACAATAATTTTCTGCTAATTTTTATTCTGTCTATCAACAGCCTTGTTGTTGACGCCTCTGTTGCTGCTGCTGCCGCAGTGCTGGCCTCGCTTCTGATTGAATTTCTGATCGTATTAGGGAAACGTTGGAACGTTGGCAATTCAGTTCCAGGCGTCAGTTCCCCTTAAGCCCTCAGGGCTCCAGTTAAAGGCTTACTAAAGCTTCTTTCTTCTTGTTTTTTTTTTTTTTTTTTTTACCTATGGCGCTCACACCTCCTCTTTCTGTGTCCCAAACATAGTTTTAAATGCTGCATGCTGAAATGACACATGACCTGGCTGTGATACTTTTCTTTACAACATTTATGATGTTGCACTCTGTATGGCTGGGTCTTCTGAGCAGAATATCAAACACGCCGTGAAGAAACAAGGATGGAAGAGTTGGCAGTCTGCTGTGAATGAAGTAAGAGGCTGCAGCATGAAACATGAGGTCCATATGAAAGCCTTTGTTATGTCAATCATCTGTTTTCCTTCTGCCTTTAGTCTCCGGTCTGTTTTTTTCCCTCATCCCCACAGTACATTTCATACTGAGAGACACATCAAGAAAAACTGCTGGGAGTCTGAGTAGGATAAAGGCTTTTTGTTAACTCTGTACCTTTAGGTAACAATAATGAAGTAATTTTACATGCTTAATTAAAAAAGGGCTTATAGCTTCAGCACAGACTCTGAAGAACATGACTGTGAGCTGTGTTAAAATACTCATAGATTGCCCACTTTATAGGTTTTGTAAAAGGTATTGCTGATATTTTACATGATAAGAAAAGAGAAAATAATAGAAAAAAAGTTAAGTGCGTGTTTTGAATCTTTACACCTTGATCTGGCTACACGTAGCAACTCTTTGCCGTCATGTTTGCTTATGTATTTGTAATTAATTGTATTTATATCTGATCTGAATGTCTCCCTTTTTTTGTCCTCAACTTTCTGATCCAATAGGGAATAAATGCAATATGAGATTCTGCAAAATTAATTCATATTAGAGGACTCAGAAACAAACAAACAAAAAACTAAAGCAGGTGAAATCTTTTCATAAAGCAGCAAAGTTTTATGATGCTTGAGAAACTAATTTAGGGAGCAGACAGATTTTAAGAAAGTTAAGGATGACAAGAAGAGGAATTTTGGAAGGAAACTGCACCAGAGAACAGACATATTGACCAAACAGTGCAAGAAAAGTGGTGTTTGTGACCCTGTGTACTGATGCTAGCGCGGCTCATGAGCGACAGCTATCGACAGCAGCCGACAGCTAGCAGGACAGCGCATTGTCACAAATACTGTCGAATGCGGAATCTGTGCAGAGAGTGCAGAGAGTGAGATTGTGGAAGAAGCCAAGAGCTTAAAAAAAAAAAGTCACTTTTTGTGTGAAAAAGCAGGTAACAATAAAGTGCTACTCAACTCAACTCAGCAATTTCATGACAGCTGAATGGCAAAATGCATGTTCCTTTTGCGCAATATTTTTTGCATTACGTTGTGACAACTTTGCCTTGCCTCGCATTGAGTTGTTTCCATTTACAATCCCAGTCAATGTCAAAAGCTTTTGCACTGGTCCATCCCCATTACATAACCCAGTGTCTGTTTAGGGAAAAGGTCTGAAGCGGCGCAAGAGGATAGATAATGTGACACTTCAGAATAATGCTTTTAATACTCCTTTCGAAAAGGTCAGGCTATAACAGTATACGACCGCAGGCTCAGAGTAGCACTTCTGTCTTGCAGTGGTGAATGCAGCCTTATTGCTGGCAATGTAGCTTTGTTTATTTGTTGAATCTCTTTGTTCTTGAATTGCTTTATTTGTTCTTTGCTCTGGAGACGGACGGCTTCAAAAGTGTTTCCAGTGTGGCGGAAATAGTATTTGCCCCCTTTTGAGTTTTCTTTTGTTTTTCTTCTTCACAATTAGATATTTTTAATTGTAGTAATTCAAATATTCGGCACAGATACACTCAGTAAACACAAATATCGATTTTCATTTAATTTACTGAGAGACAAAAAATATATATATCTGAAAATATAATTGTCCCATAAACTTGTTACCTGCTTGTGCCAGACAGGAATATTTCAAAGTACATAGCTGTGTAAAAATGTCTCCCTCTCGTCTTCGTTGAATTGTTTTAGTTTAACTGCGTTGCACATTATGACGAGCATAACTTGTATGGTATGCCATAAGGTCCCCTCCAATAGTTTTAATGATTCTATCAATTACAGCATGTCACCTGAGCCCTAAAGGAGCCTAAGAGCATCACGGTAACACTGGCTTGTCATGTCATCAGTTTAATGGGTTTTGTTTTATTAAATGTTGTATGATTTAAGGCCAGATATTGTAGGAGACACCCTGCTCCTATTAAAGAGTTTCATTTTTGATCTAAGGTGCCCACAAAACTTTTCCCGAAAAGTTTTGCCAAACGTGCAGCATGTCTTTATGTCCTTTTCATTATGCAACAATGTACATAAGCCAATATACCATACAGAAAACTGAGAACCTTTGCTGCATTCTTAGTTAAAAGCTGAACAAAATTTTAAATATTAATGAAATAACAATCTAATAATTGCTGCTTTTATTCACAGGAAAGTGTTTCTTATTGTTCAACTGATATACCTTTAAATAAACAGCAACTCTTTCTAAACAACACTTTCCATATTGTTGAGAAAAGTTAAAAATAAACTCTAATAAGGATGAATCAGCTTCACATGTCTTTCGTAACGCCTGTGAGGAATCTAATTTATGCTAAAAGCAAGTTAAAAGTGTCAAACATCTCAAACTCAAACTTTTTCAAAAAGTGTATGAGGGAGGAAACATTGTAAGACAAGAAATAAATTGCAACAAACTTGATTGATTTCATGCATTTCGTGCCTTGTAAATATTCTGACTCCATAGCTGAATTTGACAACAAGAGGCTCACAGAGAAACTACAAAGATGTTAAAGGTTTTTTTTGCAGTTCTCTATTATTTTCTACTAAAGAGCAGAAGCACAAAAAGAGTCCCATGACATTGGTAATTATTTATTCCCCAAGGAAGAGTATCATTCCAAATCTTAACACAATCCATCAGGTCAGAATCTTGAGGACGGTGTTTGAGCATCGGGTTTGCTCCTAATTGGGCTCAGAGTGAAACTGGGAGACTGAAGAACGGCTCTGAAGAAGCAGAGCGGAGTTCTAATCACATTCTTGGAGAAATTGGTCATCTCTTCTCTCTGTATTCACTTCTCACTTCGATTTAATGTGCTCCATTTTTTTCTGCTTTTGCACTTTACCCTCCCCATTTCCCAGGTGAGACATTATAGCATTGCACCTGACCACCAGAACCAGACAGTATTTTGTAAAAAAAAATATATATATATATATATATGTAATAATAAAAAAGTTATATCTGGTAGCTTTTAGTTTGTTATGAATCAGGATTTTGTAAAGCAGGAGAATCAGAGAAAGTTTATTGATACAGAACAGAACTAGACTGTAGCTGTCTCTAGTTACTAAATCAAACATTTCTTCACTTCCTAAATGAATTTGGCCACTGCCAAAACATTTGTTGCGTTCCTTAGTAATGTGTAAAAGATGGAGGAGGTGAGAAAACAGATTGCACTGTGGTGCTAAATCCTGTTAGATTTATTTCGTATTGATAGTGATAAGAGTGAATTCGGATAGATGGCCCTGTCTCCAAACGTTTTATCACCAAATGTTTTTTCTTCTAGTATTTCAGCCAGCAGAATGATACAGTAATAATCACAGGTTCAGAAATACATAAAGTGCTGTTATGCGTTTTTCCCTTTCCAGACTTTGCAGTTTTCACCTTCTTATTATGTTAGCATGTTTCAAATGACCAACCAAGTTTAAAAATCAAAGACAACCTGAAAATATATATATAAGAATGCAAGGTCAAACAATTCATTTATTTAATAAGTTAAAAAGCTATCCAAACCTACATGTCTCTGTGTAAAGAGTAATTGTTTTATGAACCTAGTTTAGGTTTGTCAGTCTTAGTGGCAGCAACTCCAAACATGCGCTGAGGTAACTTTTACATCACTGTTATTTTTTGTACTTTTTGATTAGCACTTCAGAGGTGAACATGCTGGTGAGATGAGGATGTTTGTCCTACTTGATGACTGAGGTTGAGAGTCGATGACCCGACATCGCAAATATGCTTCATTCACAGTGAGCACTGGCGATAGGGTGGACATTTTGTACAAAAGCACGTAGGTGCAATTGTGATTTGAAGAGGCAACTCCTTGTTTTTTTTTGTTTGTTTTTTTCTATTTTTTTGCTTACGCAGTTTTTGGTATTTGGGCGCAATACGCCTTCAGAATAGATCCTATGCAGCGTTTATAAATCACACGACGAGGCGTGAAAGTCATGTGAAGGCGCATCGAGGCGCATGACGATAGTTTCAAAATGACATATTTTAGGATTTTTTTTTATTACTCTTTTCGTGGAGCTCCAGCTTCTTTGACACACTATGAGAGTGTTTGGTCTGTTGTCAGTTATTGACCCATGAAACCACATCAAGATCCTTTCAGCTCAGCCTTCACAGAAAAGTCCTGACAGTTATTAAGGATGTGGGATTTACCGAGACATAAATGTCACCTAGTTATGTGAGCAAATGACATCTTGACACAAAAGAGAGATAAAGACAATATAGAAGCACATATTATCTTAGGACTTTCTGAGGCTCTTTTCTGTGAAGACATTGTTTAAACTCTCTAATAAAGTATTGATGGACTGCTATGTCATCACAGATTTTCTCTTTTATCTGAAATTGCTCTCAGAAAGCTTGACACATTTTCTGAGATAGTAAAAACTTAAACTCTGATTTTTTAAATATATATTTCCCTATGTATCAATGTCTATGTATCAAATGATGCTGTGATCTTACATCTTACAAACTTTTTCTTACCATCGAATCTTGGTGTTTTACCCTTTATCTTTCATCAAGCATATCAAAAGTGAGACTATCTCCAGAGTTTAAAACACTCACAAGAAATTTTTGGGATAATAACCACAATAGCTCCATTCATCCAGCTGTATCAGTTTATAATCTGGTTTATAATCCGGTTTATGATCAGTTACGTGTGGGAGCTCAGGAGCCAGAAAATTGATTCCTAAACTTTTAGCATCACAAAGTGTTGGGGTGAGTCTGGAAGGATTTACACAGAGAGAGAGAGAGTGGTATTAAAAAGTTTAATTGACAAATGAAAGTGTTTGGGACTTGAACCCTGGCGTCCGCTGTCAGAGAAAGAGCCGCTGTGGATGAAGATTCGCCGTCCTCACCATTCTCTGAAGACGGATGAAGGATGGTGAAGACTGAATGGACATGAGCTGAAGGCGAAGGAAGGTTGAAGCTCATCCAACGAGCTGAGCTTCATTGGCTGAAGATAATCAAGGGAGCGAAGCTTGATGATTGGAGGAGGATTGGAGGAGGAGACCAATCGCTGATAGGCGGGAATCGAGGCGCATGACGACATCTTTGGTTGGGCAGGTGAGATGAGTTTGAATTTTCGCCCGGCTTCATTAACTACTATAAAGCCATTTGTTTTTCAAATGGTTTAATTTTTACAATTTAACCATTTACAATTTTTTACCATTTCTTGACCCACAACATCGAGCCGAAACACATTTTATGGAAATTAGTTTCCCCCCCACCCCCAATGGTCAGACGAGCACTATTTCTCCTGACGGCAGAGGCAATACTGTTTCAGTCCCCCTGAACAGCGTTTAGAGTTAAAAATGAGCAGAGTCCTAACATGTCTGCATTTAAAAATGACAAGTTTAATCAACCCAGCAAGCCTTGGCAAGAATGTTATGAAAACTGTCCTAATCTCTCAGAAAAAGGAGACGCTGAACAGCAACCGTGTCAGCAATTTATTTATTTATTTTTTCATAAAGGAAAAAAAATTGCTTTGTAAATTTGTAGCAAGAATTGAGCAAGCTAGTCAGAAAAATTGTAATCAGTAAGTCTTAAAGTAAAAGATTGCTAACCAGATTCGCAAGGCCCATGAAAACGGAGTGATGTGAAAAAAAGTGCTTTCATTTGTTTTTTTTATCTCTTGAAATCAGTAACTTAAATGGAAAAATGACATGATGGACTTTAAATAATTAGATGTGATCTTTAAAGAGCTTATAAAAAAAAAAAGGGCTTAATTTTAATTTAAAAATAAACTGGTTATAACTGATGGGATACTAAAACCCTGGCTGTTCCTTCTGCTCATGAAATAAGAAAATGAATCAGTCCTGACAAAGCTGCAAAATACTAAATACTAGTCATAAGTTTACTAAAGGTTCTTTAGAATTTTATATAAATCTAAAGTCTCAAACTTATATCCATTTATTATTGGAAATGCGTAATACATCCATTTCTGAATGTTAAAATATTCAATTTTAATACAGTAAGCTCTGAACCTTTTCTATTCAAAACTATACTAAAACAAAACCAAGGACTTTCTTTATTAGCAAAGTTTTTTGTTTTTTTTTCAAATTTAACCTCTTGCTCCATCTGCTGAAACCTCCGAATGCACAAAATCCTAAACCCGGTCTTAAAATATTTAATGCTTTCCCTCACATACACAAGCTAATCAATGCCAGTGTTTTAGTGTTTTCTCTTCAACTTCAAATTGCATGCTTCAATACAAAAATGAATCCTTCTAATAATCCAACTACACTCAAAATGCAGGCAAAGTGTTTCCATTTAAATGCTAAACAAGCAGTTCGATGAAGTTCCTTAGATTCAATAGAATAAACAAAAATGGCTGCTACGGCAGAGAGCAGGACAATATCCCTTAAGACAAAAGATAAAAATGAGGCAATAAATAATCCTAAAAAGGCAAAACAAAGTTAGATAAGAAAGTGGCAAACGTTTAAATTGTTTTTTTGGGGGGAAAGTGAACAGACAGGAATAGCGCGAACAACAAAAACAAGTACATTAAGATCACATAAGCAAAGAAATGAAACGGATCTGAGAGTCAATTGATGTGATGTGGCTTCTCTCCTCCAGGCAGCTTGTCAAAGCATACATATGTATATTATTGTATTATGTTTCATTTGTTCAACAGTTGCAATACATCGAAATGACGCAGTATCATTAGCTGTGTTTTTTATTCAAAATGATATATTTCTCCTTGACTGCTCTCTTTTCATTTCTGTCATTTGCGTGATCATTGTTTTTGTTTTTTTTGTTTGTTTTGTTTTTGCTAAAGTCTTTAGCACGATAGCAATTGCTCATTTTATGCCAAACAACTGCATTATGAACTGAAATAAGATGGGGAAAAAAGTTTATACACTAAGAGTGTACAGGTTGTCTCCACAGTCAAATAATGTTTTGTTTAATCAATTTATCATTGACATGTTTTATTTAAGTGGAAGGAAAAATGTGTTAGATTTTCAACCAATCATTCAGTAGACAGATTTTCTTTTTGTTAAATACTTCGGCAGATTTCAGTTTTTGCAATTTCTTTGTGATCACGAGTCTCTGTCCTTGACTTTCAGAAACTTCTTAGAATATGCTGACTTTTCTGTAAATGAACACAGACCTAGTCATTTTCTTGTCCTTAGCATTGAAAATCCAGCATAAATTGTTAACATATTTCTCTTTGCAAAGTGGAAGCACTGTGACCTCTACTGACCTGAACAAGGGGAATAGTTAAAGTCAATTGCAGAGCCAAATAGAATATTTAAATAAAAACTATGTAGACCACCATCACAGTGTCCTTCTGCCATATTGATGAATTCCTCCTCTCTCTTTGTGCTTTATTGTTCTTGTACTACTAAATGCTCTTGTGTATTTCCTCGTCTGTCTTTTGTAATTTTCTTTATGTGTCCATGCATGCCTTTTTCACTACACACCTAATTTGTTTATGTTTCCCCCTTTCGCAATCACATTTTTCAATTTCACAAAGTCTCTATTTTCTCGTTATGCCAAACACTTTTTACCTTTGGGTTTGCTACTCTGTTGTTTGCTTTGTCTCCACAGTTTGATGGCACTGTTTTTCCATTTTCAAGAGGATTAAATGAATAGCTAGATTTTTTATTTTATTTTTTTTTTAAAGTGGCTTTCTGTGAAGTACTTATCTGTACTCAGCGCCTCACCCGTTTAAGATTGATGCTTTATCAAAGTTGGGAAACATGGGGGAATTCTCTTGCAGGAGGAATGCTAATGAAATGTCAGTCTGACTACAGGAGACTAAACTCAAATGTTTTTTTGCCCCCGGATGTCTGTACTAGCCCATGTTAATGAATTTCATTCACAATTGTACGAAACTTCTGAATACAGAGCTGCTGGTTTCTCAGAGCTGCTGGTTTCTCAGCCAAATGTCTCAGTTGGTTCTGAGTTGGTGAAGAGTTTGGCGATCTTTGGGATCAAACCTCAGGAACTTGTATTTGCATACGAGCAATGAAAAACGATCATTCGACAAACAAGACTTTTATCATAAAGAAATCTTGTCATGCTGGTTGACAGGGGTTCCTTTAGACTAACAGCAATTTTTATTTAATTTTAACTTTAAGAAAACCCTTCACAATAACAAAGTGTTTTTTTCCCATTGGTTTATTTGTTTAATGCTGAATTCATAGAAGTGTAAATAGGTTTTGTCTCCATCCTTACAGTCTTATAACAACATACAGAGTCATTTCTTTTGTCCTGCTGATGACAAGTCAGGAAGTCTGCTTAGTTTTTGACATAAATCACATTCTAAAGTGCACCTTCTTGCACTATAAATGCTAGATTATAGGCATACAAATTATGCTTTTAAATGACTTTGCTGTGACAGAATATCGCCTCGGGGGGGGGGTTAGGGTTAGGGTACATTAGGAAGCAGGAATAATGACTCAGCCAACTATGCTGAGCCAAATGTCAGCGTTTTCACAAAGGTGTTACTTTTTAATGTGGTTATATCACTGAGGTAGAATACGCTGAACATATTACCTGATTCGGAGCAGCTAATGTTGAGTAATCTTTCTAAATCCTCACTGATGTTTCTCAAAACAACGACCAGAAAAGTTTACATTTTGTCGATGTCGTCTAAAACGGTAGCCGGAATATTAAAATCAAGCCTGGATTAACCGAGAGAAATTCAGGATTGAAGATGTTATCGAGAAAGTCAGCCAGCAAACGACTTTTCTTCTGTTTTTATTTCTGTAAACGGTTGTCCACTACTAGTGGTTATAGTTACCTGATCTTATTTGTGTAGTTTTTTTATATATATATATATATATATATATATATAAAACATTAGTAGAAAAACATTTTCTTTTTCCAAATTAGCACGCCTGGTAAATTTTCCAATTATCTTTTTTTGTTGTTATTTGAGAAAATTGCTAAATTTGTAATTAGAAAATAACACATATTGCTTGAAAAATCATCTTTAATCTAAAACAAAGACTTGAGGCTTAACTGTGCCTGCCTGTCTGTCCTCCAACCTCACATGATTAGGACTCAACACAAATAATATTCATTAACTAGCCTCGGTTTGTCTCTGAATGACCCACACCTCCTCAGAGTAAAAAGTTATTTTCAAAATATTCTTAGCATGAAGTCTCCCCAAGCCCCTTCTAAAATTAGCCTTTTCTCCTGTTTTCCCTGGATCTCCAACTGAGCACACGGACCAAGTTTCTTCAGTTATTCATACATTCATCATTTTCAATAAAAACATCGTTGTTATTCTCGTCAACACCTTTGTTCATCTATTATTTTTGCATCAGACTCTCAGCGAATCAAATAAATATTACAGACATTGTACTTGTTTTTATTTTTTTGTACAAGCCCTTTTAAAATGTCAAATCTGTTTTTAACACAGAGCATTGTGGACTCATTAAATTGTGTCCTGAAGAAGAAAAAAGCAAAAGAGTGGCTAAAAGCATCCATTGAATTTACTCTAATTTGCACAAATTGCACCTTTCAAAACCATTCAAAGCCTTAAAAAACAGATTTATGGTTGCTAATTGTTTTACAAAAAAAAGGTGGTTCTGAAAGCTGTTCTTCATTTTTTTAATAATAATAAATTTATTGAAGTATTTAGCCCTCTAAAATAATCAATATATCTGTTACCATTCTACAAATTGTCCAACATTGTTTCAGGTTACCAGCTCACCTCACTGCATTTCTTTTGGATTATTTGCCACAGTCCTGCGCAATGTTGCGCACATTTGCAAAGTGGGAGGAAAGTAATAAAGGGTTGTCACAATTTTTTTTTTGTTTACATTTTACAAAATATGGTACGCAAATATATTCAGACCAGATTAAACCCCTGAATTGTTTCCAGTCCAGTTCAAACAACATCCCAATATTTGGGATAAGCATATTTGAGCATTGTCAAGAAATATGGCACAACATAACTACATCTCTGTAGACAGTCCAACATTTAATTGTGTATTTCATAAATCCTGTCTTTATGTAAATGAGGAAATACTGTAGCATACCTTGTGTACAGTGCGCCATAAGGTGACATGGCTCATATTTGTGAAGAAAACATCATGAACATAAAAACAGGGTGAATGTTTTACTTCAGCAGGGACAGGGTATGGTCTGAAGACCTGTCTGTGATTCTACACTTGCCACCTGATTAACATCAGGTGACACGTGATCATCCTTCTTAAAACCCCAGCAGGCGATGAGATAATTGCAGTTAGGTGTAGCAGCTGCAGCAGGTTAACCACGCCCTGCTGCACAGATCCTCTGTTCAGAGGTCTCACCAGCACTCACAAACACAAACCAAGAACCCAAGAGAGCTACAACGACTGATCTGGAACAGGGGTCTTCAAACAAAGTCCCAGAGAGATATTGTTCTTCAGGTTTTGGATGCATCTTGCTCCAACACACATGAATCAAAGGAATGGCACTTTAATAATAACGCCAGGTCTTCGCCAAGCTTGACGGCACGATGAAGACGTGATTCAATAATTTCATTCTGCTGCATTGGAGAATTAGGTGGTTCAACAAAGCTCTGCAAAGTTTTGTGTTGGTCTGTCTCATGATTCCAAATAAAATCCTGTATTTTTGGATGTTTTCTGCTGGTAACATAAAAAATGGAAAAATTCCGACTAGCATTAATTCTCGTTCAAGGCCACTTATTTTTAGTACAGAGCTTTGGACAAAACCAATGTCATTCATTTACTTGAAAGGGTCGCCAAGATCATTTCCTGCCTGAAAGACAAAAAGGCGTAAACTCAATTCTCTTAACAAACCTGATCTGTGGATGGAAAATGGTGCTATGCAACAAACTGACTATATAAAGAGTTGAAATAGTGCATAGTAAAACAGCGTTGCAGAGTTTCTGTTCTGTGTTAGATAGCAGCGTGATCCGCCATTAATCATCTTACGACTGCATGTCAACACCAAGAAGAGGAAGCTGAAAGAATAATAAGAATGCACAAGGGAACAGAAGGCCAATAGTTCAATAGTTACGGAGCAGTTTTTCTTCTTTAAGTAAGTCGCTTATTCAAAGTCTTTATGTGACTAGAAAGTAATTAACAACACAATTCATTGAGCTAACAAAAAACGTTCGGTCTGAATGGCTCAGTGGAAATTGCAGAGCCGTCATCAGCCCTGTGGGGACGAAGAGAGACTAGCCCTGCTGTTTGCTCTCTGCTGTAGAGAAGAGTGATAGATCACCAAAATATTTCCCACGTCATGAAATCCTCCCCCAGGAGCCAGAAGGGATCACTCAGTCAATTATAGTGGCCGTGACAGGAGACTTCTACCTCGACACTTGCTTGGAGCCGCGGAGTCTGCACACCTGGACCAAAAGCATCAGCTGCATCAGTCACAACTGCAGCTGCTCAACGGTGCTGAGCTTTATGATGTGTGTTACGAGGGGGGCCCTTGCGCGAGCCTCTCTTCTGAGATGCCAAACAACCAGATTGCATCCTTTCCATCACAATGAGTGGTGTGAATATCAGAGAGCCCCCTCTGCATCATCTGGATCTTCATGCCTGTGCATGATGACTTAAATGAGATGCAAGGAATATAATTAAGCTGTGGGTAGCAAACACAAACTCCTATGCTAACTTGTAGGTGACACTGTGCTGTTTTTATGTTATCAAGATGTTGCTGAAAAATCAGCCGTGACTATTCATGCGACCCTGTAGAATCTAGATGGCATTCTGATACATAATCAAAATTCACTGCGTATTTATCAATTTAGTTGTGAAAACATAAATTTGCTCCTAGGGAAAAAACTGTCAGGCGATCATTTAAAGCAATGCAAGTCACTGATACCAAATAGGTCTGTAAGCACACAAAGAAGAGCTCTAAAGTTATTTGTTGGATTTAGTAAACATTACGCAACTTGGGTTGCAAATCATTTGTTACATATTCTGATTGATTTTGAAAATCCTGTCAGGCAGATGTAATGCTCCAGCTGCAAGGGATTCAGCCACATAGGTTTGAGCCAGAAGTTGAATTTGGTGACGCTGGGTACTTAAGATGATGTCAACAATCGTTTTCAGAACTTGCAGAAATATTTTTAAGACACAATTTAGCTTTCTTTATTTGATTAATTTCCATCTCTGTTTGTTGCTGATGAACCATATTTTTGCTGGCATCACCCTGTCTGGTTCTGTGACATTCCAGGTCAGTAGTTCATAGAATGACTGCGCACAAGTGAATCAGAATCTACATTTGCTACAACATACCTCACCCCTCATGGCATAACTAATATTGTACTCTGGGCCATGTTCAATGGTTAGACAAAAAAAATAATTATTATTTTGGTACTTTCTTCCTCCTGTCGTTGGCAGGAACGGGTGGAAGCTTGGTGGTGCTAACTTGTCCAACTGGATCCATCTTCATGCTTTTTTCTTACCATTTTTGGCAGTCTTTGCACATGACGCAGCAATTTGCAAATCCTGGCAGAGTATGCTGTTGGACCTTGAAAGTCAAACGAGTCTGTTCAGGTTGTTCTGGGCATCTTTAAAAACTGCGACCACAAATTCCTGCTGCCAAATTATCTTGAAACATATGCAGAGTTTTCACACGACTCGGGAGCTTTGCTGCAGCCATAGAGAATAATGACAAACACTTTGGAAGGCTAAATGTGAATAAAATCATTGATGGCAGGCTAAATGTGAATAAAATCATTGATGGCAGCACAAGTAGTCAGACGTTGAGTTCAACCATGCACAAAACATCATTATGCAAACTAAAACCTTCTGAAATGTCTCAGTTTATGCACTCTGGGTACAGAAGTTTGCTTGTTGAACAGGTCAATTTTTATGCAGTTAAATAAAAATAACTTTAAAAAAAATAAAACAAACACTTAATGTGGCGAAAGTTTAACGTTGTAGCTTAGTGATTTTGTTTAGGGTTTTTGATACATTTCCCCTGTAGTCAGGGGCATCAAACTCATTTTCATTTCAGATCATTAATGTCTTCAAATGGCTGGTTGTGGTCAAAACCACATTTTGACAAACTGTTAAAATGTCCACATGTTCAATTTGTAATTCTTAAAATGTAAAAAAAATGTTTGCATCTTTTCACATTGATGTAATTTGGTCCTATAAAAATTAAAATTGATTTGATTTGACTGATAAAATAATAATTTAGCACAACTTAAAGTTAACAGTTGCCAGCTAAAACAACGATTTGGGCCGTAACTATTTATGTCACCCTGTAGAATCGAGATGACCAGAAAAATTAGTCATGGGGGGCTGGATTTGGCCCGTAGACCTTAAGTTGTAATCAAAAACAACCCACAATGAAGAATAAAAAGAGGCTTAGTGGTTTACCCAAGGATTATTTGAGGGCAAACTCGAACCAAAGCAGCAAATTCTGACTGAAAAGCAGCCACTATAACTCCAGAAATAAAAGCTCTGGTAAAATTATCACTCTAAATATAATAAGTAAAGTCAAAACTATTTAATTAAGATGATAAGTAAAGTCAAAACTATTTAATTAAGAGAGAATACAATAGGACACCATGACCATTAAATTTAAAGGCTAGTGCTTTGTTTTGCTCTGTTTGTTTGTGGTAACAACAACTTACATGACATTATCTTCTTCCTGCTTGTCTCCCTATTAGGAAATAAAATTAGTTTAGGTGCCTGAAAACCCAATTACTGGTCGAGATAGAACCTATCCGATGTGTCGTTGCATGTCTGTGTAAAAAGGTTGAGGCAAAACCATTGATTTAAGTGGCTCTGATTGGACATAGGTGGGAAAGTCAGTGTATTGTTTATTTCCTGAAGCTGGTCCATCAGCTTTGGTATGAGGAAAAAGAAGAGATGGGTTTCTAAAGATTGGTCTAACAAAATATGTTGTTAGCTCAATCGCACGGTGACACAGCAGTGCATTTCATAGAAACGTGTCATCAGATAACAAAAAAACAAACCTCAGAGAAAAACTGGTTTGGTTCCAGTCTTTAGGTGACATAGCTCAGCAGAAGGACGGGAACAGTGAGTCATACCATGTGGCTCCAAGCTAAGCTTATGTCTCTGCATTTTACACCCTCACGCCCCACACAGAAACAACCACACACAGCTCTCCCAAAACAACTAAAATAGACAATTAGTATACAACTAAAGTTGTTAAGTTGTATGGATTATGAATAATTTTTAGTACCATAAATAGATTTATGTTATACAGCTTGCATCAACATGTCTGCTCAGACCTTGTCTGACCTGGAGGATTAAAACCCAACACTGTCTTCTAGGTCTTCTCAATATTTTGTAAAGTTGGATACATATGTACTCTAGGGTAGTACAAAATAAGTTGTAAAATATTTATAAATAAAAGCCACAAATTTACCGCATCCCAATTAGGTGATATTTCAAAACAGCACAAACTATATAGTAAACATAATAAAATCAAATTAATTTATTTGCTATCCAAATACAAGTTTTTAATCAAGACATATCTCTGGAATGAACTTAATGTGTTTATCAGTATCTGCATAGGGTACCCACTGTCTGGGTATAGTATTACGAAAACACAGAAAACAACAATATATGCTTTGGTATTTGTAAAATAATTACAATTGATATGATCACCTGGACTTTTCCCATTGTATTTTGCCACAACAGACAACACTGAATTTGAATTAAAACAGCAAATTAAACAAAGATTGTTAATCTAATGTATAGATTTCTAAATGCTGGAATCGTTTTTCTCTGGTTCTCTGTCTGATTTGAAAAGTGTTGCTATGCTCAGCAGCATTTAAATCCTGGTGGTTCAGTGTTGTCCAGAAAACAAGGTAAATCATAACAAACCATTACTGAGCACTTTGGTACAAAACCTGTTCTGATTAGCAGAGAGGGCATGCACTTCAATTTGACTGGAGCAACCAGGGTCACCACCATTCAAGACCCTACATTGAAATTAGTACGAAACTTTTTTTTTGTTTTTTTGCCAAAAGCACAAGCTGCCCCAACACTAGATGCCACTATAGACAGTGAGTCACATCACCATTATCCATAATGGTGAATGATGGTTATGAAAAAGAGTTCATTACATGATACTCTTTTTGATGGTCTTGACAAAATGCAGCACCATTTACAAATTACAAAATTTAGCTGCAATTTAAATTATCTAGCTACAAAAGAGGCTTTTGGATAGCTAAATAATGGGGGGTGGACAGGATCTGTAACTGGTACACGATTAATCACATTAAAGATATGAAATGGGGCTGCACAGTTGGTAGCACTGTTGCCTTGCAGCAAGAAGGTCCTGGGTTCGATTCCCACCCCAGGGTCTTTCAGCATGGAGTGTGCATGTTCTGCCTATGCATGTGGGTTCTCTCTGGTTACTCCAGCTTCCTCCAACAGCCCAAAAACATGGGTGTCAGGTAAGTTGGTTTGATTGTGGTTGAATTGCACCAGAAGGGCAAATGGTGCAATTCAGTGACCATTTTTCTGTCCCAGGGCAGCTATGGCTATCATTCATTAGCTTGCCATCACTACCATGTGACTGGAAATTACCTACTGTAAAGAGTCTTTGCGTGTCCTAATAAAACATGCAAAGTTTGCTGTCATTTCATTAAGACAAAAAACTAAAACGAATGTTCTGCTGGAGTCTGAAACTATGTGGCTTCTCTATTGATCAAGGAAATGTTTTATAATGTTGCATTTAATGTGATAACCAACACTTTGGTTTGAGACCAAATATCTTGTTTATAACACAAATCTATTAAGGTATTACAAATGGGGCAGGGAATCAATATTCAATTACTTTCCTACCAGAAAGGTATAAAGAGGCAAAATGATTTCATGTTATTTTGTGTTTCGTTCTTTCAGTCACAATCATTCAAAACTGCGTGAAAGAGTAAACAACCAACTTGAAAGAACCTAAATTACATGGAGGTCAATCACAGCAAAGAGGTAGGAAAGATTATTTTCTTCTGAAATGTCATGCTTAACACATCACTGTTACTTGGCAGCGCAGGATAAAAAAAAATCTTATCCCACTTTATGTCTATTTATAGTCATGTGTTTAGTTTGAACTCTTAGTTCCCCATTCAGGCATTTGAATCTTGCAGTCGCAGGGATAAGCCATGTGAAAGCATAGTGCAGGTCATTGATGCTCCCGAATACAGGCATTTCATTTCATTTTAATAAGATGTCAGTCTGGTAACTGAGCATGGCGCAAGCTGTGTAGTACTCCCACTGCTATGTTGGAATTGCCTTATAATTATCTTATCTTATCATTAGCCACACAGTAGATTTTTTTTTCTGAAAAATACTGTCAATTTTTATTTAGCCAGATGCTTTAATGAAAATTTTGTCGACATAAAATGACAAAAAAAAATGAGGGTGTGTAGAAGTTCTTACAGCCACTCTCCTTTTGTTTTTTTTTCTCTCCCAATGACAAGAACAATGCGCCTTGAATCCTATATTTAAACTCTCTGTCATGTTTCACTGTACTGTTGATGTCAGATTTTACAAGTCTGAAAGCAATTCTCTTAAATTTACACACATGCTTTGGGAATAGTGGCAGCGCTATTTCAGACAGTGCTGGTTTTTTAGCTTGTTATTCGCATCGAGAAAAAAAAATAGGTTTCTCATGCAACCAAAACAACATTTGTATGTGTTACATCTATAGTGGATGTTTGTGATATGGCTGACCACTCAGGTCACCACACCATGATGAGGCGCCTTCTGATGCTCAGCAAACAACATAAACTCACAAAGAAAAAAACGCTCCCCCACAACATGTGGTGTTGTTCACAGGCTTCATTATGGCCTTATGTTTATTGGTTATATAAATATGATCTGCTGGATAGCCAACTAGTTTTATCATGTGCTTATTAAGAAAAAAACAAAGTACTTTGTGTAAAGCCAATCGTGAGACCAGGACAGTTTAGTTGCTTTGAGCAAAATCTAAGTCGGCCTCAATTATATATTTATATATTTGTACTTGGATGTTGGACAAACAAACTGTTAAAAGTCTTTAAATGTCTACTTCTAATCCAGTTTTAAAAAATATTCTTGTCGTAACAAAAGCAACAAAACTTATCAAAAACTTTCAACCTCCTGGTATAAAATGTCACACCAAAGTCCCAATGACCTGGTCAACAATACTGCACTGTGGTCAATTTTTTAAAAAAAAGTTATTTTGCTGTAATTTACAATTCACATTCATTTTTCAGTAGCTCCACGATCTCCCATTTTTCACACCTCTGAGCTACATTCAGAGCTGTGGATCCAGAAGAGTCCATCAGTGTCTTGTCTGCTCCATTTAGCAGCAGGCCTTTAACAATGGGCACGCAGCCATGTTGGCAAGCTAAGTGCAGAGGTGTTGCCTTTCCTGAGTTTAATGCATTGACGTCTGCCTGATGTGATATTAAGTGGAGGACACATGGGAAGCAAAGACTGGCGCAGGCGAGGTGCAGGGGTGTCCATCCGTCACTTTCCTCTTTGACGTTTGGGTCAGCTTTTGCTGCCAGAAGCTTCACCACTACCGCCGATTCACTCTGGTGGCAGGCCAGGTGCAGTGGAGTCCATCCATTCTGCCCTTTTGCATTCACTGAACCGCCCTTATTCTCCAGAAGGGCCACCACAGCCTCATGTCCTCTTAGGGCTGCCAGGTGCATGGGAGTCCACTCTTGGTCGGTCTTGCAGTTTGGGTTGGCCCCGTTGGAAAGCAGCTGCCTGCAAATGCCTGCATGACCCTTCAGAGCAGCCAGATGAAGCGGTGTGTATCTTCTGATGTCTGAAATGTCCGTTTTGACCTCCTTAGTCAACAAGAGTCTGACGACACGGTTATGGCCTTGCTCGGCTGCCAGATGGAGAGCGGTGGAGAAAGAGTAGTCCACAGCGTCCGGATCCACACCACGACCAATGAGAAGTTTGGCGATGTTGACATGCCCGTAGGAGCATGCAATGTGGAGCGGGGTTCTGCCTTCTTCCTCCACCCGATTTGCAATGGCGTTCTCTGGCATCCGCGAAAGCAGCAGGCGCACAACTGTCTCATGGCCGTTCTGGCACGCCAGGTGGAGCGGCATCCAACCGGCTTTTTCTCGCACGTCGGCCGCAGCTCCTCTTTCCAGTAGGTAACGGATGGTTCTGTCATCACCATTCTGTGCTGCAAAATGCAGCGGCGTCCACTGGTCTTTGTCCCCTTGCGTTGTAGATGCTCCATGGTCCAGCAGCAAACAGGTGACGTCATAAAACCTGTGAAAAAAGATATAATTTGACATCATTATCTTCTGCTGTTTGTTGAAGACGTATCACTCTTAATAGAACAGAAAAAAAATTGCCACACCAAGGCCACGCATTTGTATTTAACCAATCGTGTGTTGAAGGTCAACATTTCTCTTAGTATTCTTAGTATTCTTCTCAAAAAGAAAATGACAAACAAAAATTAAGCAAGCAGGATTAGGGATGTAGAACTTGCAGCTTGATAATTTACAGTGAAGTTTGAAATTATTCATATCCTGGCAGGTTAAAATCTAAATTGATATACATTCAACCAAGAATTTAATTTAATGAGACCAACCTATTTCAGAGATAATAAAACAAAGTATGCAGTTTTGACAAAAAAAAAAAAAAAAGAAGAAGTAAATGGCATGTTGAAAATTACTGGTACTCTTTTCAATGGATATTATTACAGGACTCAAATCTTTTTTTCAAAGCCTTTTAAGCATTATGCACCCACCCACAATGCACTGTACCTCGGGCCCAAACGTTTTGATCTTTTGCAGGAGCAACAATGGACAACATTGAATATAACATAAAACTGCTCCTGTTTTACAAAAATATAATCTCAAAAAGGTTTATTTTACATAATATTCCTCCTTTAAAAGGTGTCTCTGTTGGTTCATTTACAAAATTTTATCAAGAAGAATCACATTATGAATGTTAATTTCCTACACAGCATGCACTGAGAGAATCTTCTCTGTGAAAGCACAAACAGATAAGCTGGCCAGTGTTTTATCTCCTGAATTCTTGACCCAGCTGGTTGTGTTTATCTACACCATTGACTCACAGGAGATTTTTCACATATTTCTGTCTTCTTAAACTGGCACTTAGAAAAGTATTCGACCTCCCATCCTGTTGAATGATCGTGTTTCAACCTCATCAATCCCTCCGTTCACATCTTTTAAAACTGAAAATCAGTCCGACATTTCCCTTTTTGTTTCTTTTGGTCATTTCGTTTAAGTAAGAATCTCCTCTACTGCTCATAAGAGCGGCATTATTCTTCTCTCCGAGCTCCAAAGAGACGTAAAATGTGCATCACATGAAAAGTTCATCAGTGTTCTTCACAAAATGTTAATATATTCAAGCTCCAACATCAACAACTCTGCCTTGCTCCACTCAAAGAACACTTTGTGCCCAGATTTTCATACAGACCTTTGTAAAACAGCGATGATAAGGGGAGTGTAACCTCTGGCAGTTGTACAGTTCACTTCAGCACCCAGACTCAGGACATGCTTGACACTTTCTGCATCACCGCTGGCTACCGTGAAGTGAAGGAGGCTCTTTTGGCCTGAAAACTGCATGTACACGTCATCTCCTTTCACAGACTGCCTGAAACTACCAAAGTCCTTTTTGGCCAGCATAGAGAGAATGCTGTTCTTGCTGTGTTGGCCATCTGTAAAAGGAAAACAAAGGACAGAAATGCTGATCACTCCACGGTAAAATTAAATTGTGAGGGTTTTTTTTTTCTTCTTTATTAAAGGCAACTTTTCTGTCGTTGTTACATAACTACAGGCTTTGAAATGCTACAGGGTTTGTCTTTCTGGTGAAAGGGGAGCTTAAGGTCAGTCACATTAAGGTGTAAAATGTTTGCATTTTGAGACCATGTGTGTTCATATATACTTGTTTAACTTAGTCATACAGAAACAAATGAAACAGAACCTTTAATCAATACTCCTGAAATCTTTTGCACCCTTTACTAACAAGCGATGACGATACTTCAAATACAGTACTGCAAATGTTTAGCTCATTTTTACAGGGATTTTCCTATTGCAGGATATTTCTATTCTATTGTATTCCTTTTCATTTCAAACTATAGAAACTCTAGCATTGTAACTTTCTGAATAAAATACTCTAAAGGAAAGAGAGATGCAGGTATAATACCACATTTGAAGAGTTAGTAATCAGCCAAAATCCAGTTGTGTATGTGAATCCACCTGGACTTACCTGAAAGTGTTTCAGACATCTCAGGTAAACTGACCTACAGGGGGAAAGACACATTTTAAAAGAATTCACTGTCTACATATACAGTGACTTTGTAAATAAAATTTTGCAATATTATTCTAACAACCATCCATCCATCCATCCATCCATCTTCTGCCGCTTATCCGGGGTCGGATCGCGGGGGTAGCAGCTTAAGAAGGGAGGCCCAGACTTCCCTCTCCCCAGCCACTTCCTCCAGCTCCTCCGGGGGAATCCCGAGGCGTTCCCAAGCCAGCCGAGAGACATAATCCCTCCAGCGTGTCCTGGGTCTTCCCCGGGGCCTCCTCCCGGTGGGACGTGCCCGAAACACCTCACCAGGGAGGCGTCCAGGAGGCATCCTGACCAGATGCCCGAGCCACCTCAACTGGCTCCTCTCGATGTGGAGGAGCAGCGGCTCTACTCCGAGTCCCTCCCGGATGACCGAGCTTCTCACCCTATCTCTAAGGGAGAGCCCAGCCACCCTACGGAGAAAACCCATTTCGGCCGCTTGTATCCGCGATCTCGTTCTTTCGGTCATTACCCAAAGCTCATGACCATAGATGAGGGTAGGAACGTAGATCGACCGGTAAATCGAGAGCTTCGCTTTTTGACTCAGCTCCCTCTTCACCACGACGGACCGGTACAGCGCCCGCTTCACGGCGGACGCTGCACCAATCCGCCTGTCGATCTCACGCTCCTTTCTTCCCTCATTCGTGAACAAGATCCCGAGATACTTGAACTCCTCCACTTGAGGCAGGACATCTCCCTCGACCCGGAGAAGGCACTCTACCCTTTTCTGGCTCAGGACCATGGTCTCAGACGTGGAGGCACTGATCCTCATCCCGGCTGCTTCACACTCGGCTGCGAACTGCTCCAGTGAGAGCTGCAGATCACGTCCCGATGAAGCCAATAGGACCACATCGTCCGCAAAAAGCAGAGATGCAATCCTAAAGCCACCAAAACGGATCCCCTCAACACCCTGGCTGCGCCAAGAAATTCTGTCCATAAAAGTAATGAACAGAATCGGTGACAAAGGGCAGCCCTGGCGGAGTCCAACCCTCACTGGGAACGAGCCCGACTTATTGCCGGCAATGCGGACCAGACTCTGACACCGGTCATACAGGGACCTGACAGCCCGTATCAAAGGGGCCTGGTACCCCATACTCCCGGAGAACCCCCACAGGGCACCCCGAGGGACACGGTCGAACGCCTTCTCCAAGTCCACAAAACACATGTAGACCGGTTGGGCGAACTCCCATGCACCCTCCAGGACCCTGCTGAGGGTGTAGAGCTGGTCCAGTGTTCCACGACCAGGACGAAAACCACACTGCTCTTCCAAAATCCGAGGTTCGACTATCCGACGGACCCTCCTCTCCAGTACCCCCGAATAGACCTTGCCAGGGAGGCTTAAGAGTGTGATCCCTCTATAATTGGAACACACTCACAACACGTTTGGGCCTGCCAGGTCTGACCGGCATCCTCCCCCACCACCAGAGCCAACTCACCACCAGGTAGTGGTCAGTGGATAACTCCGCACCTCTCTTCACTCGAGTTCTAACAACCTACACTGCATATAAAACAACATGCAGCTTCGTAGGCCAATTCTGTATGATTAAACAAGTTATACAACTAGAATCTCACAGCTGTGATCAGAGGACAGAAAACAGGTCAAGTAGGCATACAAAAGAAAAAACAAAACAAAATGTGAAATGAGAAAAGAGGAGAAATCACAAATAAAACCGAGAACAGGTAAATAATAGCAACTGAGAAGTTTGAGGTGAGCACAATGCAACACGGACAGAGAAAAATACAAAAGAATACATTAGATGCAAAGCTCAGTGAGAGCATCAGAGTGAACTAACTTTGTGTGCTGGTGAGAACATCCAGGGATACTTTGATTCCTGCTCAGTTTTGTCTTTCCTTTGACCAGTTATTGTTCCAGGGATCTTCAGGACTTCGTTCAGAGTCTCTGTTTTCCTCACAGTGTCTGCAAACAAAAAGCAGGAAACCACTAAGACTATATTAAAGACAAACATCATGTTGAACAAAAAAATTACCGTCGACAGCACAAAGGTGTTGACTGAACTGTAGCTCAAAAGCCCAGTGGGATTGTCTAAAATTTGCTTTGGTGTGGAATGTTCATGCATGGCTTAGCACTAAATTCAGTCACAGATGTGAAATGTGGGATAATTACAAATTGGCAGATGAGGTTTTCATAAATAAACATGACACTGATTTGTGTTCACCAAAACAGTTCCTGTCTATACACCCATGTACTTGTAAATACCTTGTGGGAATGATTAAGTCTAATTTTACCGGTGTAGTTTTCAGCCACACTCATGAGAGGATTCTCAAAAAAACCTATTCTTGTCTCAGTTTTCATACTGAATCGAAGGGAAAGCACATGCTGCTTAACTGGTATAAATTGGATGTAAAACACAAGATCCTGAAACTGTTATGTTTTTTTAATAATGATATTTGATGTTGGAACCTGAGAATTGGGGCCTCATCTGGGGATTCTTGTCCCAGCACTGTTGCATGATGCAGATCAACTCGTCACACTCCTGGGGCCTCGTCTCAGGAATCATCTCCAAACAGGGCCTCTTCCCTTTTGACACCTGCAGCAGCACTTTGGTCACACTGCACCCTGTGATGATAAGATGTGTCTGTCACTTCAATTCACTTCATCTATTATACACAAAAGTACTTCTCAGAATAGTTTGCATCAACTGAAACTAATTGGATCAAGACACATGAAACAGCTGCAGAAAAGTTCAAAAGCCTTTCATCTTCAGCAGTTAAATATAGTTCCTCATTGGACTAATGAAAGAAACTTAGTACAGCTTTCGTCTATTATCTTTGAATATTATTTGTGCTGTAATTAAACCATTTAGGTCCTTGAAATTCATAGCATGTGATTTTTTTGTCATAAGCCATTAACTTTTCTTTTGCTGCATGTGATATATGAATATTCATCTTGCATGGGTTTCTCCTATAGACCTGTACACCTTAACTCAAATGTAGTAAAATGAAGTGTTTTTTCTTCTCTCTGTACACATTTTTGCACATCTAAAGACTAACAGTTTTGCACATTCTTCTTTGCAGCAGAGCTTAAGCTTAGTCAGATTGGTCGGAGAGCACATTCGATCCTCCGTTTTCAACTTTAATTGAAAACGGAGGATTAATTTAATCTTAAACATCTGATTGTAGATCTAGTTGTATGTTTAAATTGTTGTCATGCTCAAAGGTGAACTTTTACTCCAGTTTCTAATCTTGTTCAGGTTAATGTGCAGTAATTTTCTCCAATCCTCAGCAGTTTTTCATAGTGCATGAAGAGCCACTATTGTCTCACCAGAGCTGTGAAATTCTTACAGCTCCTCCAGAGTAAAGAAAAGCCTGTTGTCTGCCTCTCTTAAGTTGTGCTCTTCTTGCCCAGCCTGTCAGTATCACTAGATGCTTTGGCAATGTCAAAGTAATGAAGGTCAAATGCAACTTTTAGATTCTTATCTGTAAATGCAGCAAACAGATCATGTTTCAATTGTCTTCTGTTAGTGTGACAAAATGATCCATAAAACGGACTTTCTATGAATACATGGCATAGGACCGACTTAATTTCTAATACAGCAGTAAGATCTTTGAAGCCTCAGTGAATTTTAGTCTAAGAAACACGTTTTCACCTTGTTAAATGTTACATGGGTCTTTGCTAAAGTAAGAGTAATAAATTTGTTTGATGTGGAGATGTGATTCATTTCACATAATTAATTCCTACCTGTGTAGGGTTTCTGCTGTGTCAGTATCTCCCAAATCACTATCCCGAAGCTGCAGATCAAAGCAGGAAAAGGATTTTCAATAATAAATGTATCATTTTACATTATGTGCATTCAGGAAACTTTGTGACATATGCTCTTTCACACAAAGGGCACTGAGAACTTTTCCTGTCCTTCTTCCAGACATCCAATAAAATATTAAGAAAAAAAGGGGCAAGAGAGAGTGAGTCAGATGGGAGCAAAATGTTCAATGTCTCTTTGACTGGAAAACCTCCGAAACATCCAGAATACAGAAGAGCAGAAGGTTATGCTGTGTGAATTTTGGGTTGTGCACTGAATCAAAACATAAAAAATTAAATACAGATTCTGATTGTGGACCCTGAAAGCAGCCCCCCAGCAGGTCACCTGTAAACATCAAACGCAGTTCCTGGCGAATCGGAGCATTCGGTGAAGACCTCAGGAGGAATGTAGTTTATGTTGCCTCTCGCCATCAGGCGCTCCATGAACGTCGCCTTGCACATGCCGTCCTCCCAGTGGACGAGACCAAAATCTGAAACCTTAGGCAAGAAGAGTTGAAATAACTCATCATCAAACAGCACTGATGAATATTATCTGGAAAGCTGATTCACTGACCTTGACATGAAGATGATCGTCCAGTAGGATATTGGAAGTCTTGAGGTTAAGATGAAGCAGCGGAGGTTTGGTGCTGTGAAGGAAATTCATGGCCATGGAAATCTCATGGATCATCTGGAACTTCTTTTGCCACATGAAGTTGTGACTGGCTAGGAGGTTGTTTAGGGATCCATTACTCATGTACTCCATGACAACAGCCGTGACTTCGCTGCACACGCCGTAGATGGACAGAATGTATTTAAACTTCAGCTTGGCCATGTTGGACAATACATCTTTTGTTTTCCTGTTAAGTAAGATAATAGAAAAAAAGAAAACAATGAGGAAATATTTGTAGTTTTGACTTTATAAAGAATATTAAAACATACAGACCGTGGTCCAAAAGACTACATGCTTTCAAAAGCAAAACGAGCTTGAAAGTCACTAACTGTGTTTTTATACCGCAGGGTTGTTTTGTTAAAAAATAAAGATCTGGATGCATACAAATGAAATTACATTCATTTGTCACTTACTGGTAAACATAAGAAAACGATGCAATGAGTGTAGAATGAAAAGAACCATCAGTTGGTTATTGCAATGGTAATTAGTAACAATCACCTGAGTTATGATGGTAAAGCAGTGGTATATCGGACACAGTCACATGGAGGAGCAATGCGACTGCATTTTATATAGCAGGCCAACAGGCCATCCAGTGTGGCTTCCAGCAGTATTGTTGTCAAGTCAAGAGTTCAATAATCAACTGAGTCTTTTTGTATTTGCTGTTTGGCTCCTGTACTGACTACCAGAGAGAGACAGGTGGAAACATCTTTATAAAATCCTTAAAACGTCCTCACAATATAAATTTATGTTTTGTCTGCTACTTATACAGGGTCAAATCAGACATATAGCACAAAAATAACTCATGTACACATACATCGTTGTTTGTAAACTTCTAGCAAGTGTAGGACAAAATTCCAGGAAGTTTTTTAAAAACTTCTTTTTTTTATTTAATTCATTGATTTAACTCAGTTTGCTCTGTTCTTTGCCTCAGTTTGACCTCTGGAACATAGCTCAAACTGAGCAAATGTTAAACTTTGAAACTTTAACATCTACAATATTCATCCACTCCAAAACTAGTATGTGTTTGGGAACACTCAGTTTTGGCCAAGTTTCAATGAACTGATGCAACCTGTCTCCCTCGGGTGAAGTTTAACTGGGTCTGATGTCAAAGAACAAGCCAGGAACTTTTAATCCGTAACACAAGCTGGAGGATTGTGGAACACCAAAGTCATTGTAATCAAATGTCTGCACCCAGTTCCTTTTCTTTTTAATCCTTTTGTCCATATTGTGTGAATTGTTCAATATGAAAAACCTTCCAGAGAGTTGAATGTATTTCATACCTGTAAGAGTTGTTGGCAGTCAAGGTTGCATCAAAGGTTTTCAGAGCAAATTTTTCCCGCCAGACCTTGACTGTGACTTGGTACACATGACCAAATCTACCTTCGGCCATCTTAGTCCAGTCAGCCTCAAAGTCGTCCCTCTTGAAGTCCCTGAATTGTCCAGGTGATGAGTCACAGCGATCCATTCGTACAAGGATCCTCAGGCCACCATTAGAGTCCGGTCCAAAACAGAAACAGCTTTTATCCTACAGATCTATCTCACCCAGCCGACCTGCGGGAACCTGTTACTCATTCAGGTATACAGGAACATTCATAGCATACAGGTAGAGCTTTGCCCTTTTTGGGCGGAGCTGCAGTGATCTTACGAAGTTGTGTTGTCATGTTGCTCAACCAGTTTTCCAACATTCATGGTTTCTTATGGAACAACTCTGTAATCTAAGCAATGCAATCTAAACCTACAATCTCTCCACTTCGATGGTAAGACAATATAAACTTTTTATTTAACAACAACAGAGTATCAGTTATTCTGGCTGAAATCATACTCACGCACATAGAGATTGAAGTCTATATTTACAGTGACCCTAATGAACCGCCCATCTATCTCATTGTTCAACAAGACATTTATTTGATCCCAAATTTTTTTTAATCAGTGGTTAAAAAAAATCAGTGCTGTCTTTGAAATCAGGTTGATGACCACTGGAAATAGCTAAATGTTCCCCGACAGCTGAAAATAATCCAAGCTTATTTCAGGCTTGTCTCAAAATATATACGTCACTAAGATCTCAATTTGTTTTCAAATCAAACTGAGGGACTTTATCCGTCTTCCCACCATAACCCACACCTAACGCTGGGACATGAGTGACATCCGTCTCTCTGTGTAACCCGTTCAGCAGGACTTTATTCTCCCAGCTTCCTGAACTCTATGTTTGCCATTATTTTATAACAGTTTTGTTTGTGGACGTCTTTTCGCAGATCGCTTTCTGTATTCTCTTCACGAATTGAACAGAAACCTCAACGCCAGCTGGTTTCTTTCAGATTAGAGAAACTATCAAAGCTTTCCCGAAATGGAGTGCATTTAAAATGACTCTGTTGTTATCACACAAGGTTAGGTAAGGACAGGAAGCCGCGAAATGTAATTTACCGGTAAAAAAAAAAAAAAAATTCTGGTGGAAGACGTGTTTTAATAAAGCAATTATTGAATACTTTTTAATTATGCATATCAACAATGAAATGATTCTAGGTATTTATTATTAAGCGTGCGAAAAAATTGTTCACATTTTGTGTAAAGTCTAATTTGCTTTAAGCCTCTGAGACAGAAAGATAAAATGTTAGCATTTGTGCCTCGAGGACTTTTACACTTACGGCCTCAAACTGTTTGGTTGTTTTTCAGTCTTAATGAATTTTTGTTTATCCTCTTAAGAAACTTGCTGCGCAATTAGGCAAGGCCTAAATTCATTTATGGTAAAAAAATAAAAAAATAAAAAATGATTAAATTAAGCTTTTCTGAAAGCAGAGAGTAACTGTGTTGCCCTGAAGGAGAAAGACTGCAATGACTGACTCTCATTTGAGCTTTTATTGCATATCATTTACCACATTATCATATGCAGCTTGACAATAATATTAACGTTTTTTCCATTAAGATGACACACAAAACTCAATGTGTTTAATTGAGATTTTATATGTCGGGCCAACAGAAAGCTTTGGGGTAAACATGTGAAAAGTTTATTGCCTGCTTGTGTTTTGCCATGTTGTAGGTTGGTTGATGAAGGACCCAAATGCAGAGAGACAGTGGCAGCTTATAGGTGAGGAATGTTTTTATGCAAAAATCATTGGAAAACTTGCAAAAACCAGCAGGAATAAAACACAAATTTCCAATATCACAACAGGAGGAAACAGCAAGGAGCATGAGCACGAGACAGGGTAAAACACTGTGAGGGTGAAAAAAATGACCTGGGCTGATTAGCGAACTGATTGCAGGTGTGAGGGGAGAGAGAGAGAGAGAGAAAGTGGCACAGGGGGCGTGGGAGAGTACACAGGTGACTTGGATATGAATGCAACAGTAAAGCAAAACTAAAAATAGGAAACATCATTAAACTAGAGTAGCTTAGAATAGACACAAGAGCTGAAGTAGAATTACTAAGAAAGGACAGAAGGAAAAACAGAAGTAAGACTAATCTAACCAAAATGAACTAAAGAAACCTAAAAATAATATAATAATAATATACGTATTGGGTCAGTCTATCTTCCTGTCTACTCTGACCAGTTTTTTTGACCGTGCTGAAAGCATGCATGGGGATGATGCGTTCAAGGTCATGAGGAAAGTTTGTTTAATCTGTCATTCTCATTTTCAGAAGGTCTCCTTTCTTCCACACATTTTCTGTATTGCTTGTGGCAACTTGCGAGCAGAGCGTCTTATGGCTCTCTTTCAACAATGGCAGTCTTTCATAAGGACTGGACTAATGGTGTACGTGTGGTTGCCATGTCAACAGCTTTCCCCAATTTTCAAATATAGATTTCAGTGGATTGCTAAACAGTTACAGAGTTACCTCTTGGCTGCTTCGCTCAGTAATGCTCTACATGTCCTGTCTGTTAATTTGGGTGGATGGTGAGTTCTGCATTATTGATATATTATTGCATCATTATTGATGCAATAAACTCAAATGTATTTTTATTTGGCATTTTTTTGTGATTATTAGACAAAAAAAAAAGGCAAATAAAAACATATTTAAGTTTGTTGATCTACTGTTCAGTCAAGATTGACGGATTTTTAACTTTTTGAAGCAGCTTAGTGACCCTGAATCATTCATGGAACCTGTTGTTTGACAGCAAAGCTTTAAACTATCAGCTTTATATGAAGGGAGTGTCTTTAAAGAAAATGAGAAAACCAAGATGCTCTGTTACCCTTTCCTTTTACTCCCACCTGATGCTCTGGTTTATATCACACCACACTTCAGGTCCATTTAAAACCTGATTATGTGGAGACATCAGGTCGTGTTGCAGTCGTAAAATAAAGAAACCACATAAGTACATCAAAAAAATAAACATTTCCTGAAGGCCTCTTGGCATTCATGGGACATTTGGCCCACAGGTTTCTTCATTCCTAGCAAATCTAAATCCAATATGCCCCCTGCTGAGCATATAACGCAAATCTTTTGTCCTCGACTCTAAATTATGAGCAACCCACTTACACAGGGCAACACCTCATCACATCTTTTTGTATCCTTCCAACTGTCATATGGCGGCGAAACAAATGTGATTCATTAGGATTTTTATTTCACGCCGTAAAACTCGTCAGAGCACAGCTACATGTCAGGATTGTTTTCTCATTTCTTCCTCTTTTCAAAATGCTGTGAGCTTTATACCTCAATTTTAAAAACACCGTTAGCTGTGATTGTGAAGTCAACTCCAATACTGTTCTTTATATAAGACTTTTTCTTTTTTTTAAATGCGACCGGGAGAGAGTTTGGATCCTTGAGATTACGGCCCAGATATCGCTGTGGAACGCCAGCCACACCTAGAACCCAAAAGGTTAGAAATGAATCGCTGTGTGGCTTTCGTTGATTAAAGATCAGCAACTGTACCAACACAATGTGGAACAAATAATTGGAATTAGAAAGCCCCAGAAGAAAAGAACAAAACAAAAAAAAAACAACATGAGCAGAAAACTTCCCATTTGAGAGTCAACTCTGGTCAAAGTAATGAACTATTAAACACAAAACCTTTCAACTCGCCTTATGCATGAGGATGGGGGGTGAAAGATGAATTTAATATTCTCTGACAGCCATACTTTCATGCTTCACTAACTCCCACTATTATTTAGGACAGACCCACGGATTGATGTTCCAATGAAGACCAGGCAGTCGTGATCAGATTTCTGATAGGCTACCTGAGGGGAGAAGTCTGTCTTCATTGATGGAAGCCACATCTCGCAGGGTCAGCCAATCGCATTAGCAGGCTCCACCACTCTGGCTAAGCTGACTGGGTAGAGCTACAGGCTTTTTCCATCGCCCCTCATGTCCTCTACTAGTTTAACTCGAGACGCTCCCGTCCATATGCTCAGAGCATAGATGTTGGCAAACATACTCAAATGAAAAGAAATGTTAAAAGGGCAATGAGTTTTGTCTTTTATGTGTAAAAAATGTGTAACGTGACTAGGACTTTAGGGCTTGTTGGCTTTTTTGTAACTCTCAACAAGCAGGACATTTTTTTTTTTAATTTGTTATTTCCTGATTTGGTTGTTTCTTTACACTTTTTCAACATCTTGCCATTTTTGTTTACTACTTGTGTCAGTTCAAGTATTCTCATTGTCTGTGTTTTAAATATGGTTCATTAGATTGGTATTTATTTCTATGTGCGATTCAGCTATTCTTTTCATTTCCATTTTCTTTGTTTCTGTTTGTTTTTCACCTCACCTCAGCTTAGCAGTCAGCTCCCCGCCCTAGCTCTTGATCATTTTCTTATTTGTCCCTATCAGCTCCTTCCCCACCTACATCTATTAGCCTGTAGGTGCTTGTCCTGGTTCTTTTGTTTCCACTCCCTCCTCTTTATATGAAAGATCCCTGGGTTGTTTTGTTCTTCACTGGTTCTTTCTGTTATGACCCATAGCTAATCTATACTCGTAGTTTTCTGTTTGTTCATATTCATTTGCAACTCCAATCTACGTCTTGGTTTTACTGCAAAACCACTCAAAAAGACCAGGCGAGGTTCACCCTGGACTGGTCAGCAGTCCATCACGGGCAACGCAATGAGTGGGAAGAGGACGGAGTACCCAGAAAGAATCCATGCATGCACATGGAGAACATGCTAACTCCATGCAGGAAAATCCCTAGTTGGGATTTTAATCTGAAAACAACACTGTGCACCCCCCACAATCCAATCCATTGTCTGAACATAAAAAAATAGTTGTGGTACTCTGCCCAGGGTGCCACAACTTGGGGTATGGCAGGAGTTTTACATTTCTGTGCCTCATAACCATATGTCCAGCTTATTGGCCTAACCCGTATAATGGTCTCGTTTTGCAGTTGTTTAGTTTTTGGACTGAAAAAAAACTTTTCTTTGTTGTTCTTGTGATAATGAAAAATATATTATCCATCTGTCTTTCTAATCAGTATGATTAGTTCCTGATTGCTCTTTACATTGACTGTCATTTATTTGATTTTCTTTTCCTTTCAGAACAGGCTTTAGGTTTGCGTTTCTGCCTGTTGGGTGGTTGTGGTTGGGTTTTCCAGCACTCATTGATGCAAGAACTGCTGAAACATAAAAATACCAAAAATTAAAATAAACATCACTAAAAAAAAAAAAATAAAATAAAAAAGACCATTTCACACCATAATATTTGAAATGTTACTTTTAAGGATTCGGATTAAGGATCTGGTTATTTGTTGCAAATGTAGACAATCAACAAGCCATCCACATCACTTACTGTATTACATATTATGACACAACATTGCAAAGCAAACTCTACTGAAGCGCTGCAGTAACAGCTAAGCTGAAAGTGGCATTTTCCCATAATGATTTGTCAAAGAAACTCAATAACGACTTTAAACCACAAACGCATACATCGTATCAAACTATTATTTCTTAGTTATCCTCTCATTCAAGTGTTATAGGCAGGCTTGTTGATTTCCACCCAGTGAGAGAAGGGATCAGAGCAGCTTTTCTATTTAGGGCTGGTGTTTATTTTCAGCAGATGATAATAGACTTTTCATGGTTAAGTGTGAAATTTGACTGCAACAGCTGTGTCACCTGTGCGAGTAGGTGTGAATTGGATTGCACCTCATTGTGTATTCTGTCCTACGCCGGGCGGCGAGACCGGCCGCTTCTGCTCTGCGCCTAATATGATTGACTGCCCCTCTGTCTGTTGACTAATGTAATTGTTTGCAGCTATTTTGGTGGGGACTTGATCAGCATAATTGGCGGCGGCTCCTCCTTGGTCACGGTGAGATCAAGTCGCCTCCCGGGCGTAGGCAGCCGCAACAGGCTCGCGACGGAGCTGCAGAGTGGAGCAGCCAGATGGCCCTCCGATGGTAGGCTAGCCACACCAGCAGCAGCAACAAAGAGATGAGGGAGAAGCCAACCACCAGGCTGACAAAGACCAAAACCAGATCCAGTTGTGACGGATCTGAAAAAAATCCCACAGAAAAATAAACAAAAAGTATTTCTTGGTGAGCTCATAAAGGGCCAAATACACAGTATATATTTCGACACACACAGCCACTTAACAATATGGCTCCATTCTTCACACTCTGTTGACAAACGGCACAGTAATCTCTCATTTCCTGTCCTGGAGCATCTCTAGTCCATGCTGCGTTATCTCAGATTGATTGTCTTTTTTGTTGTTGTTGTTTTTTTGTTTTTTTTTTGTTTGTTTGTTTTTTTGCACTCAGCTAATAATTACCTATCTCCGTGGGGAAGGTTGAATTTTTTGCTTGTTTCAACACCGGCCCAAAGGATATGCGATTTCGAAGATTGGCCATGACAGCGTCTGCACCTTCAGAAGGAAACGTACTCCGCTGCTGACGGCATTGCTGCAGAAAGAATAAAAAAATGTATATAAGAGTAGGAGATATGATGGAGTAGCTGGAACCCATGATGGAGGATGGTTGTATCACAAAAGAAACGCAATCTATATAAATATTTATCAGTGTATATTTTAAAACATTCCAGCAGGGTATTTGTTGAAGCTTCTAGGTGAACTCTGTTCTCTGCTGTTTAAATGGTTTTATAATTCACGGGTCAGAAATGACCCAAAAGACAATCCCTTGTACCTCAGTGGTGAACAGCCCAAAGAAACATAAACAAAAACAAAGTATCACTTTTTCTAAAGACGGGGTCAATTGAGAAAAATTCATGAAATTTCAAGTTGGAAAAAGATAGTTTAAGGTATTTTTTTCTACAGCTAAACATGATTCTGGGTCACTTTTGACATGCAAGACGACACAAATAAAAAGATTTTTATAAAATTTGTTTTAGGGTGTGAACATAAACCGCTGTATCAGTTAGGAAGAAAAAAAAAACTGCACAAATTTAAAACTGACTGCTCTTGGCGTGACACTGTCAATGCAACAAATAAATGCCTTTACTTCAAAGTGACATGCACAAAAGTACAGTGAGAAGGTTTGTGTCTTAGAAATTCAAGTGGTCCACTCACAGAAAATGACAGAAATAGAACAAAAACTATAATTAACAACAAGATTGGAAGAAAACAAACCTTGAATGATTTACGTTGATATGCCAGGTTCTCTTTGTATAATTTCTAAAAATGTATTGTTGGATTTACTCTATTCTTTTCAGAAATGTGTCCCTGACTCATTGTGTCTTACCTCTTTGGAGATGAGGTAAGACTTTGGGACTTTATGAAAAGAATAAAATCTTGCAGTTTTTTTGCCACAGCCTGAGAGTAGGATCAAAGGTCTGAGCCCAGAATGTGAACAGAGTCTGCTTCGGGAATGATCTTTTTTTGGTTTAAATTACATACTCATTTGTACTCTTATGATTTGTACCATCTGCACAATACTCTGTCGTACAAAAGGCAAAAATCTAGTATTTTGTTTACTCTTTTCCACAAAAAGGTTTTTGATCTTATGATTTCAGAACCAAGATAAGAAAGTCTGCTTTTTTTAATCTTTGCTTTGTTATCAAGTTCATCTTCACACAGCTGTGCTCACATTTCAGTTCTTACAGCAGCACATAGCTAAATATCCCAGTAGATGAAAGACTTATTCATGCGTATAAAATTGTCCATGTTATCTCTATCAATCTGTTTCTTGTTTATTTATCTCAGGGGGACTTCAAGGAAAATAGGTTTACGACAGAAACACACCTCTTTCTCTCTCGCTACTCTTTACAAGTAATTCTGGGGTATCCCAAATCATTACAAATGCTCAGAGCATTTCATCTATCTGCACATTTTGTGCTCCATCTTTCACTGAATGACACAAGAGGAAACTTGGCACTGCTCTACTCGAGGAAGCGACTAATCCCCAACCCAGAGGGAGCAGTCCACCTTTTTTTCCCCTCTTGAGAAGAGGAGCTGACTAATGTTTGCTGCTTCACACTAGACTGCAACTCAGCTAACATCGTGCTTGAAGACACTAATGGAGCCAGATCATCTGCAAAAAAAGTAAAATGAGACCCGGAGGACCCCTGAACAGATTCCGACCCCTCAAAACTATCTCTTGGGATCCTGTTGATAAATAACCCACACAAGATTGGAGATAAATGGCAAAGTCCAGCCCACACGGGTAAGAAACTTGTGTGGGCTGGACACGAGTTTCTTAGTCCCCCTGTAAGGGGGACTTTGACTTGCATTGATGTTCAGACATCCATATGCAGAATTATTTGTGTGCAAACCAAAGAAAAAAAAAAACTATTTTTGCATGTATTCAGATTTAATGCATCTAGAAATTTTGTGTGTTTTTGAAAATGTCTAAATGTGTAAAAGAGTGAAAGTGATTTAAACAGCTATTCAAACCAGAATAGTAAATAACTAACCATCAAATTCACATTGAGACCATAGCAGCATTCAAGACTTGGCTGTTCTGAGATCTTTAGAAGTGCTCTTTAAAAATAGACCTCTGAATGAGTCTCCAGAGTCTTTCACCCGGCTTCACATTTAGCCTAAAAGACGTGCTTGTCAGATGATTCACAGCTTTCTATTAAATCAGACGAGTCACTGCAACAACACCAAGTTATAGAAGTTGGTATCAAAGCATCCGCATCCTTTGCTACTCACAGAAAAAAGTGTTTCTGTTACTTTGCAAAGCTCTCTTTCATCCTAATGCCATGTTTTAAATTGAGTCCTTTGCTGCCAGACAGAACGTTAACATTAGACTCTGCTAAACGTTTTGAAAATCAGCTTCCAGAGAATTGCTATGACAAGATTTTTTTTTTTTCATTCTAACTACATATTTCATTTCATTTTTGATTTACTAAAAGCAATTCAGCTTTGCATATTGTAGCACATATCAACCCACCTTTGTCCCCCCTCCTTTCTCTCTTTCTTATTTATCCCCCAAAGCCAGTTCATTCTCTATCTGTCATTCTCCATGCTCCATAGTGTCACACTTTAGCCCGTCACATTTAAATCACTCTCAACTCATCCTTTCATTCCCCTACATTCATTGCACCGCAGTGCTCTGTGAACCCACTGCAATCTTACCCTTTCACAGTCAGAGTGGTTCCTCAGGCAGACACTGAGATCACAGTGTAGGTACACCACTGAGTAATTAATCATTTGGAAGAGACTGATGGTAAAGCTGGCACTGGTTGACAAGGCGCTGGGCAGCAGCGTGATCCCCGGCGACTCCGCTCCTGGCCTGAGAGACAAGCACAAATGGATTTTATAAACTTGGTTGAGACGTTCTTCTTGAAATCAAACTCAAGGCCCTGCCATCTCCAGAAGCCAAAGCCGCACTGATTAGTAGACATAAAGGCGGCAACAGAGTGCAAAAAAATGATCAATATTTAATATTGGTGAGAGGTGAAAGCTTAATAGGAAACAAATCATGTCAGGCAAAGGTCAGCGTTAGAGTTGTAATGCTTTGACATTGGTATAATCACATTTAGAAAGGATACTAAAAAACTGGAAAACTTTATTGAATCTTATACTTGAGTTTGACTTCTTACATTCCAACTGAAGGGTTAAGAGTAGCACTGAAGAATAACTTAAGGGTTTTTCTTAAGCACTGATTATTCATCAGTACATAATCAATACTTGAAATGAAAGATCAAAATTACTTTTGTAAAGCTGTTGTTTTCTTGTTTACACAAGTATGAACACTTTGTTTATTGCCGCTTTGACATACTAGTTTGTGCATTTAAACAGCGATGTGTCTGAGTCTCCAGGATAGCAATACATTTCTATCTCTTTTTTTATGCTGGCATGAGAGAACATCAAGCTGCTCATGTTTACTAAAAATATTCAGCTATTAAAACATGTTGTTGATATTATGAAATATCTCTTCTTTTGTAAATAAGCAAAATTTCTCGTGTTCTGACATCTAAAATCAAACCAGCTATATCTACTTCATATATATATGCACAATTTTTGCCTAAAATGTTGCAGTTTAACTGCATTTTCAATGAGCTTTTCAGCTCCCAGAAAAACTCAACACAAAATCTTTTCATCTGCCATTTTTGACTCATTCCAGCTTTACCTGAAAGAAAAGCAGCAGGTGGAGTTGTTGAAGTCCAGCTGACGAGTCGGTGACAGGCAACAGGAGGTGACGCCAAGGTTTATCTGACTGTTGTTTGTCTTCAGATTGATAATCACTCTGAGGTTCCCTCTGGCTGCCACCGCATCACCAGGCTCCACGCTTGTTCCCATCTTCAGCCTCATTTCTGCGGTGTAGTTTCCACTGCCACAGATGTCATCTGAAATTTCTGTCACACTAGTAGTGGATCAATATTTCGTTATTGTTCGCGATTCGTAATGGGATTTCTTGTCTATTTTAAATTATATTTATGTGAACTCTTATAGACAATTTTATTTATTCTCACCTTTTTCATAGTTACAGCTTGCCAAATTTGACTTTACCGTTAAAGCATCATGCAATCCATCACCATAGACACATAGGACTAATGGTGATCTTGAAGTGTATGGATTTATAATTTGGTGTCCTTGTTGCTGCTGTAACCACCAAAAAGCCTCTTTGCAGAAAGAAACTCGACCAACAGCCTGCTGGCGGCCTTCCACACAAACAACAGACTCTGGTACTTTAACCCAAAAGGCGACATCATCGTTTTTTCTTCATCATCATAATTAAACAATAACCAGACAGACAACAACTTCTCATGAGAAATAAGAACAAAAGGTCATAATGTCCAATGAATCCCAACAAAAATGACTGTTTCTATTTTTGAGATGAATGGCAAGAATCATTACACTTTTATGCAGTGTTCAAATGTTTTGAGATGCTCTAGTACATGGCAGATGCTGAAATACTTTGATGTACACAATTTCACAGCACGGTTTCTACCCTCTTATATAATGTTTGTTGTGAAGCTCCAGCAGAGTTTCCTGTGGCGTGCCAGTTATTTCAACACAGAAATGACCTGTCTTATTGACTGCATTCTTGCGTTTGCCCTTGAGAGATGTACCAGAAGATAAAAGAATAAGTGAGCGGAGAATAAATAAAAGATGGATAACGCATTGTCACTAGGATTGTGTTTGTTTCAGACAACAAAAGGAGTTGCTGCTTAATAAACAAACAATTGATGCTGAAATCATGAAAAACTAAATGCAGAATCCACATAAGATTACCTACACTGTTTTGCATCAGGATTTAATTTGTAATTCTCTGTTAAGAGATTTTATTTTTATATTATTTATAGTTGGTTGTATCAATTAGTCACTGTACGGTTGAGAGAGGAGTTGGAACATCCAGGATAAATGCATTTACTTTGTCACTTTGTTGCATTCAGTGGTTAAAATGATTTATGATAGTAATTTATAGAATAGTCAACAGCTCAGTTCTGTTCCAAATGTTCACCAAGCTCTCAGTGCAGTCTGACCAAAATCCATTTCAAAAGTTCAAATATTTAAACCCCTCAAGGTAAACTTACGGAGGATCCAGAGAGCTGCTATATTTTATGTTATTTTATTTTATTTTTTTTACTTTCCTGTGCTCACAGAGGAAATGAAAATATCAGTGATGGACTTGTGTCTGTATTCAGAGATATTTTACACAATAACGGCAGAATTTTCCACCCGTTGAATTTAGCAGCAGTTTGATAAAAATCATCAAAAAGTAAAAAGAAAAATACAATAGCCAAATTTGGCCATTTTCAAGTGAAAGTTCAATAATAAAAAAAAAAATTATTAAGTTACTAAAAAATGTGCTTAATTGAGTAGTTCAATTTTCAACTTAAAAATTGTAAATATGTAAACAACTTGTTTTGTTTTACAAAAATTGACTAGTTTGGAGAGTTTCACAATCTGTAGATTGACACTAGCTCTGCCAGCTCTAGAGCTAGCGTCTACTAGCTGCAGAGCTCGCTGCGACATGGACTCCAACTGTCCCAAAGTTTCTTCTGAATAAAAGACAACCACAAAATCATCCGAGCAGCCCTCATTTCAAGTAAAAGTGAATGCTGCATTGGATTTGGAAAGTCTCAGACTATGGAGAAATAATGGAGCTGAAGAAAAGTTGCTGTGAAGTTTCCTCATTCAGTGATGAGACATCGTGCCATCTGCTGACGTTGGTCCACAGCTGTCTAATCGCAAATTTTAAATCACTTCATGATTCCCTCTCTTGACAAGCTTAGGGGACATAATGATTGTAATTTCAACCAAAATGTGGTATTGGCCAAAAATGCAAAAAGTCCAAAAACTGCTCTAAAGATCATATGATTGCTGTTCATAGTTGCACGTCTGCTGTACAGTGCATCAAAACTCCTTTTTGATAAGCCTTTTTTAAAATTACTATATCCATTTTTGGACGATATTGTAATTTCTAAATGTGCACCTGTAAATGAAATCCAATGAATCAGTGGAGTGTATTATTAGTATCTGGCATACTTAATATAAAATTCCCCTCTACCTTTCTTTAATCTGTTACCAGGTTAATAATAGAAATAATAGAAGACATAATAACATTACCCAGAGACATACTGATGAGGTGATGTCCTTCTCCTTTGGTTCAGCCTTGGGAGCTCTGATTTAGTCTGCGGCTCTGACACTAACAGCCTGCTCCCAGACTCCGGGCTTGCCGTCTCGTCCTTAGCATGGGCACGCAGTGACCTACTGACATTTTGTTCTGCCAGCATCCTGGCTCTGCCTGCTCTTCTGTCTAATTGTGTTTTGGTGTTTCCTTCAACAGGCAGCGTCTTCTCAGTGGACTTTATTGTGGTTTCCACAGCAGCTGCTCCAGACTCAGACAGTGTGCCCTCTGTTGCAACAACTCCAGAGGTGTTCTGAAAGCGTCTTTGTGTTGTTGTCATCACAAACCGAGTCCACTGAGGTGTGTCTTTTCTTTCCAAATGAACAGTTTCATCTGATGTACTTTTGGCCTTTGTTGACACTGTGTCATCACTGGTGTAGTCCTGTTCCCATTTACTGGTGACTGATAAATGCAACACTTTGAGCTTGACAGCCTGGGGAGCAGATTTTCCAGGTAACGAGCGATGAAAGCTCGAGTTGCTTCCGGACTTTGTTTTATTAGCATTTTGGGCAAGGAAATCATTTTTTTCTGGGAGTCGAGTTTTGAACATTTCCTTTGTAGGATCAATCACGGCTGCCTCAGTAGTTTCATCAGCCTTTGTACACCCAGTATTGCTGCAGCTGATTTTATTAACAAACTCTGTGGGTGGGATCTCTGCAAGAGGTACAAAATCTGTCACATGTCCAAAGATTGTTTGGCTTATTGAAGTTATTTTAGGCAACGTGCGGTTCTTGTGTTTATCTACCCAATCTTGTGAGTGCTCTGCATAAACATTCAGGGGAACTGATTTCATCCCTGTAAGTGATAAATAGCTCATTTGTTCAGAAGCTGCAGGTGTCTGGACATATGAGTCTTTGGCTCTGTGGGCCACCTCTGAAAAGACAGACTCTGCTGTATTAATAACATGTGATAATGCAGTCATAGAAAGCAGGGCATGCTGGCCTTGTTCAGGAGCTCGTACAAGAATCTCCTCCTCTGGCTGCTCCTGCACACTATGTGTTTCCATTGTTTTTATTCTCGAAACAGCGGGGGTGAGCTTGTCAAAAGTGTGAGTTATGGGAAGCTCTCTCTGAGTCAAAGGATTGGAATGAGCGTAGGGCTGAGATCTGTACTCAGCTGCCTTCTGAGTGAACTTCTTACTGTCTGGCAGAGTCCCACTCGTGGCCAGCAGAGATTTAAAACCTCTGAACTCAGCGGGAGTCTCTGTCAGAGAGACAAAGTCAGCGGTTTTATTTGCGTTTATCTGAAATTGAGAAATAATGTGTCTTGCTTGGTCGAAAGTCTGGGGTGTTACTTTGTGGGTCGCACGGTCAGTGCTGGAATCCCTATTTGTAATCAGGCCTGAATTGTTACTCTCACTCTGCTGTGACAGAGGCTGGCTGTTGTGCCTTACATTCGTCTTTGCCAGGCGAAGCTCAACATCAAACAATGAGTCAGGCTCATCATCAGTTTGTATTTTAGGCCTTTCGGGAAGATTATCTGTTTGGAAAATCGTGGCGGTGCCAACTCGATCAACTGTGTCAGCATAATTTGTGTGGTGGCCAAATTTCCCATTTGTAGCCGTTACAGTGTAAGGCACGGCTTTTTCTGACTCAAAGCGATGATGCTTTTCAGTCATAATTATATTGTTTGCTTCATCTTTGCCACCAGCAGCAGAAAAGTCATTCTGTTTAGTCTCATTCTTAGTCTGAAGGGAAGAGGAGTTGAATTCATCAGTGTCATTAGCGACACATTTACTCCTGACAGTCGTAGGTTGATCACCTGTGACTCCATTTGAATGTTTCACAACGGATGTCATCATGAACATAGCATCCCCTTTCTTTTTTCTTTGACTTGTCTCACCAGCGGCCGCTAACAAGGACTCTCTGCTTTTGGATCCAGGGACAAAGTGGGCCAGCTGTGATCTACTTAGCTTCTGCAATCTGTAGGTTACAGTCAACCTGTCACCACTTAACGTCCCCAGTTTCATCATCGGTGACGCGCTTTCAGGAGAAAGACGATTGATTCCTGTCACAGGGATCACTGGCGATGTCCGTGCCTGTGGAAATCTTTGCTTGTTTTCCACAGCGGGAGTATGTAAAGTGTCTGGATGCGATGCCTGCTCTGACACCCTGGAGAGACATGTCTGGCCTGGAGTTATGTTAGGGCATGAGGAGGAGGAGTGACTCCTCTGAGTAGCAGACTGCCCTCGGTGAGGCTGAAATGGGCCCACAGAGATGCGGGGTTTAAATGACAAGACTGTGACTGTGGGTGTCTTTGTAGATGAATCATCATACCTCTGCTGGTGTATGGATGGCTTAGCATATTCTGCATGCCCCTGCTCATTCGCTGAATGTAAAACTGGTTCGGCCCTCAGAACAGAAGAGTTCAATTTATGCTTATGATCTGAGTTGCTCTGAATAATTGATACATTGAGAGAACTGCTCACGGTAAAGTGGGACTTGGCTCTCTGAAATCGGGTTGTGAGTGAAGGCTGTTTAGCTGTGGTGGCAGCCCTCCTGCTTGGGGGAATAAGTGGCGTAAACATAGAAATAAATCCAGACATTTTTGACACGGTGGCCGCAGGAAATGTAACCTCAAACTTTTGAGAACTGTTTTCCTTCAGTGGTAACATAATGTCTTCTTTCGGAAGGTCCTCCTCCGTTCGATCTGGTGCCTGGGATCTTACAGATGGGTGTGGCAGCTGGCGATTGCTTGTCACCTCAAAAGAAAATGACTTATTTGTTAGGTCTCTTATTTGTGGAGCATTTTCAACCAGATGAATACCCTTCTGCTCAGCGCCGTCCAACTCTTTAATCAAACCATGACAGGAAGACAGCTTTTCAACAATGCGCTCTTTGTCTCCGTTAAGTTCTTTCCAATTTGGTGCCGGTTCAGGGGGAACATTTGTCACATCCTCCTTCCCAATATCCTTGTTAAATTTTCTGTCCTCCCCACTTGCAGCCTTTGCTCCTTTTTCCTCCAAAAACTGTCTGCGCTTTCCAGCAGTATCCAGAGTTGAATTCTGCGTATTTATTTTAGTCACACCTTCTCTTTTGGCGTCTCTCTCATCCTTGACTTCACCATGTTGTGTATTTTTGTCGTGTCTCAGAAGTACATGCTCTTCTCTGCTTGTCTTGGTGATGAACTCTTTCATTTCTCCAGCCTCTCTGTATGGGCTTCGGTTTGTCTGCGCTGCTCGTTTTTCAATTTCAGGATCATCTAATCTTAATAATTCCTGCCTTTTGTTTTCCAGGATGCCATCCTCTTTGAGAAGCATTTTTGTAATTTCTCCGCCATGGTTGCTGTTGGACGGAAGAGTGTCTTTGTCCTCTGTTTCAGTAACTACATTCAAAATGCTTTCTTGCTTATCTCCAAGTGTCAGGTTGTGAATGTTGTGTAAGTCTATTAATTTACTATCAGGCCTGTTGCCTTCAGAGTCCCTCCCCTCAATGATTTTTGATTGGGCTTCTTTCTGTTTCTTATCGAAAGACATACTTTTTAGTCCCGTTAATGCTGACTGGGAGACGTCAAAGTCAAAGACCTTGAGTCTAACTTTCCTTGTAGCAAAAGTTGACGTTTGTACTCTGGTCATAGCTGTCGTACTCACTGTTGTTTGGAGATTAGCAGGGGACTGTTTATGAGTGACAGATGCAAGCCTAATTGTTAAATCCTTTGGTAACAAAGTCAATATCGACTGTTTGGTCTGAAATGAAGGTTTAGGTTTTGTTTGGCTGTTTGACACAAAGATGAAAGCCCCATCTTTTCCCGTCAGAAAACAAGACTTGAGATTTTTGACTGTGGAAACAGTTAGCCTGCGAAGGGTGAAGGGTGTTATTGCAGGAAGAGCTTCAATCGAGTTCATTCTTGTCGGATGTGAAGCAGTGGCATGAGCACGACCTTTTGGGAAAGGACTGTTAAAACTGCTGAGGGGAGTAATGAAAGGCGCATTGCTCACTGGCCCAGTGCTGATGTCCTGATTTTTCAAGCTTGTTGAGAGACTGTGGGGAGCCTTTTCCTTCCTCTGAGTGAAAGGCATTGGATTTGACTGAGGCTCCCACATGGAGACATTTTTGTTAAATATTTCTTGGTGTCCATGTTTCACTGGTTTCTCACCGGTGTAAAAAGGCTTTGATGAGGGATTTTGTGCTATGGATATTAACTTAGGACTTGCTGTGACAAACGTTTTGCTGGGATGGGTACGACGTGGTGGTAGCGTTGTGAATTTGTGTTTTTCAGATGTCAGTTCAGCAGCGATATGAGAGAAAAAAGAAACAGTTTTTCTCTCAGTCTTATTCTGGGTAAAAGGAAGAGATGTGTGGTTGTAATTTATTGCATTCTTGAAATTGTTGCTCTCTTTGGCCTCTTTGCTTTCCCCAGTTGAAGAAGAATGGAAACTGTTTAATGAAGTTAAACTAAGAGAGCCTAAAAAAAAATGAGGTGACGCAGTAGGGCTCGCTGCAAATTTCTCACTGGACATTGCTTTTCTTTCTTTCAGACAGGTCAAACACAAGTCTGTGGCATCATTTCCTTTCATTGAATCTTTTTTTGGATCAGCCTGGAGGATGAATTGCATTGTACGAGACAGAGCCACATTTTCTCCCAGGTTTGTTATGCTCTTCTCTTGAGGTCGTAAATCATCACTGCCATTAAACAGCTCCGTCAGGTTATCAATTACACGAGGAGGAGATGCAGATTGGATCGGAGGTAAAAGTCCTGTATCAGCAGATGTGGGAATAACAGAGTTGGCATTTCTGTGAATCCCGATTGCATGCGGCACAGAAAACCAAGGAGGGGCTTTGACTGCCTTCGCAGACAAATGGACATGTGGCTCAAAGGTATCAGTCAACACCAGTGCAGCTTGTGTGGAAGACGAAACAATCTTTGCATAATCAGATTTCAGTGGGACTTTTGATTCTGAACGGAAGGCTGTTGATGATTTTAGAGAGTTTTGCACATTACTGGAGAGAACATTCCCCATGCTTTGTAAAGTAGCAGCTAACGATGTGGTTGGCATCCCCTCATTAGTTGGCTTTAGTTTTGTGTCAAACACGTTCGCTTTTGGAAACTCGGCAGTCGGCTCCTCCTCGGTCCCTCGGTGTGTCGTCTGTGAAGGTACTGCTTCCGTGCCACGAACAATTGTGATTGTTTTTTCCAACGCCGTATACTTTGTGACAGCAGTGCCTTTTGTTTGTTCTGGGAGGTAACTTTGGAAATCTTCTCGCTCTCCCCGAACTACTAAAAAATAACAAAACATGTCAATTAAATTTTATCCTCAAAGGATGTTTTTTTTTTACTACTTGTAGTAGTTATAGTAGTATCAAATAAAAATGAAACACAAATAAATGAAAGAGCTGACGCAGGCAAAGACACACTATGAAATATGTTATCAAAATAGATTAGCTATATGCAAAAATGGGTAGCAGAGGGGGAATATCTTCAAAGTTGATTTACTACATTTAATCATACAAGTTCCCAGTGGCAATCACTTGCACTTTATTCATTTTTAATCACTGAGCACATGAATGTAATGGTTCCTACAACCTCCATGCATTGGAGATATAAATTTAAAAAAAATAAAATCACAATGCTCATTGCTTCTGTGGATAAAGTGATTTTCTATAAGACAGAAAACACCGTGAAACATGAATATAATGATTTCCTTAAAATGACATATTTGTTAATTTGACATTTTATTGGTTTACATTCAAGGGCCTTGACGACATATTAAGTCATTTAAATCCTAGCGTGGCTGAAATTAATTTAATGAACTGGTGACAGATACTAGATGATGTGTGACTGATTAGCTGATTATTAAATGTCTGGTGATTTATCTATTAATTTAGTGCTAACACTAGGTGGTTTTGTGATTGCATTGCATTTTGTTGTTACACATTACACTGTAAATTAGATGAAAGTCGTTCTCTACATTAATGCATAAATGCAGAAATTATAACATTGATCTGTTGACATTTGTTTCTGTTCCTGCTGTTTACAAAGTTACAGTGTGATAGTTTCTTAGTAACTTTATATTGTCATTTTTAGAAAGAGACAAGTGAAAATAATAAATCATAGGTCAGCTTTTAACCTAAGAACTAATCTGCCAAATAAAACAATCAACAACCATTCAACAAAATTGCAAATTATTATTTAACAAAGGCTAAAAAAATCATTTGAAAACAAAGGTCATTTTGTTCTATTTTCACCCCAAATTAATACCAAAAATATTACCTACCTGTGAGCAGGAAAACAGCAAGTGGAAGGCAGTTAAACTTCCACATTTCGGTTTTTGACTTTTAGCAGACACTATAACCCAAGTGAGTAAAAGCTCTTGGTGGTCCTTTATGCTGTGTAGCACAGGGTTTCAGCTGTTTGCAGATATATCCGCATGGACCCTGCTAGTGTCGTCACTTGCAAGGTGGCTGTCCTTTGAACGTCAGCATCACAAAGATCACATTTCTCTATAGCTTTTTTTTCAGCTACATGTGATCTACAGCGTCACTGAATTCAGAAAATAATAAAAAGTAACAGATTAAGAACCAGAACAAAAGTTTATTGTAAAAACTATTGCAATGTGTGACACTTCAGTGACTGATCAACATGTGTCGTTAACATGATGGTCACTCCTTTGTCCACTGCAATAAACTTTTTAACCATTTCCTGAGTGATTTTTAAAAGCAGACATTTTGTGACACTAGTATGAATTTATAGTGGATTTTCCTTAATTTATATAATCAAACATTCTCTCATGAAATATTAATAAATGTCTCTTTTTTTATTGCATAAGAGCACAAATTATTTTTGCCATTAACAAAGTTCTGACATCCTTCTTGCTAGACATATTTTAATTGGTTGGTCCGGCACTGAACTGAGTTTCCGGCACGGTTTATAATTTTTAAAAAGGGGTGGAGGGCCCAACCTTACTTTAGCTTCTCTATTGAGTCTAAAATTTGTTTCACAGCCTAAAGTCAAGTCAGCTCTACATCATCATCCTGAGATGGGAGTTCCAACAGTATGGAAAATCCAAACAGAGTTAAAATGACTTTAGAAAAGATAAAGCCAAATAGCATTGAGCTTCAGGAAAGACCCTGATTTAAAATGTATAACCTATGTTTGGCCATGCCACATAGCCTGCCAATTTAAATTTTCTCTACATTTTCTAAACAATTTTAATCAAATGTTTGGATTCAATTACCACAGATGCTGTTGATGGGGTAAAACAAATTCTCTGCAATTAGAGAAGGAAATAAAACAGTGATTTCACGTTTTTGAATCCAATTATTGTTTTTAGAATTTAATTTGAATGTAAATGTAATCATTCCAAAACTACTTTAATTTGGTGCAGCATCAAGTTAATATGAAATTCAAGGTTACTGTACTGTCATAGCAGACACATGACTACAAGTGCATGGCATTATATGCATCTTTAGTTTTTTTTTAAGACTGAACCTCCAAACAAACAAACAAACGGTTACTCAGCAAAATGCTAAATGTTTTTTTTTTGTTCTCGAGCTAAAGACATATGTCTAATTACTCAGAAATGTTATGAAACAGAGAGCATTGCTAATTGATGTGACCTTGTTAATGAAGACAGAATGATCATGAAGATGAAGCATGAAGATATTTTTAATCACTGATATGTCACAAATAAATACTGTTACATCAGAATCATTAATGATAAGAAAACATCTTCAATGCAATTTCTTTCGAATAAGTATGAATGAGTTTTAAAAAAAATGCTTTTCTATATCGAACACAAGAAAACAAGAGATTTTGCTGCATATCAAAACATTTCAGGTTGTATTTTTACTGCTCTGTTTTGATGAGTTTCACACAGGAGTGCAGAATTTCCAGGCCATGAAGCTCTCGGAGTGTGTGCACATGTCTGAAAATATGAAGAAAAAGAAGTTTTTCTTTTTAAAGAAAATATTTTGATAGAATGTCCAGTGTGCTGGCATTCAATATAAACACTTGCGTGACCTTCGCTACAGAGCAATCAACTCATCCTCAACAAAGTCCAAGCCTATCAGCCCCAACGTGCATTTAGGGCCTTCAAAAAGGACACTGACGGAAGGACACTTAAATCAGATAAGAGCATTTATTACAGAATGACACACAGTTGTGCTTGGTGTTGTCTGCTCTCAAATATCAAGCGATGCTCTTGTACCATTAAAGCAAGTCTGACAGTCTGTCCCTGAGCCTCGTGATTCACAACATTTGATTAAAGGTACACAATAGGAAGAGAGACTCTTTCTCAGCTGAAATAGAACAATGGCTTACATGTCGAGGTCAAAGGCAGGCCAAATGCAGAAGTAACGTGTTAGGAGGCAGAACGAAAAGACTTTGACCCAGTTAAAAATTTTGCAGATTCAACAAAGAAATCCTATTAGCCAACATACCTGTTTTATCATTTATAAGAGAATGATTTTAAAGTTGCCTTTTTTTTCTAAAAAGGTTTGCAACAGTTTGGCACTATAACCGAGCCTTCCCCGAATGTTTGGAAGGATTCGCCAATCCTTCCAAACTCCTAGAAACTCCTAGAAAGAGAACCTCTCTTTTCCTGAACATGATATTATATATTATATATGATGACATTCACAATTTTCCAATTAAAATTGTCCATATTTTAATGTCTGTGTAATGGAACACAATGTTGATCCAAATGCAACAATAATTCGGGTGAAATTCAATAATTCAACTCATGCAAGTATGCATAAGCTTATCTATGTGATCAGCAAACAGATCAGATCAGACCCTTTGATGCAATATACAAGTGAAAAAAGTTAGAAAAAGGTATGAGACTACATTGTTATGCACAGTGCCTTTTCCTTTGACTGCAAGGATGAAAACTCTTTTTGCCAGATACACAAACTAGAGAATTGGTTGCATTGATATTCCAAAGACAACACTACACCGTGATTTTAGCTCGACCAAGAATTTACTGCAGGCCATTGTGTGTGATGAGCATCCAATGGGAGACGCTGAAACATGGTTAATGTATGCAAACTGCACTTGGTCTGCATCTGATGGTTGCTGCGACACTCCAGACTGAGCTAAATAACCACGAAATGGTATCAGCTTCTTCTCCTGCCCTTGGATGGGTAATAAACAGCATACCCGCTGAAACTTGTGTCGCGTTTGACAGGAAAAATCCTGGAGAAGAAAAGGAACTTCAGGAGAATGCAAAGTTGGTTGTAGCTAAGCCAACTTGGGATGTTGCTATGCAGACAAGACTTCATTTGCTACCAGTTCCAGCGGTTTACTTGCATTTGCAGCACCTGGCATATGATCATTCTATGATCATATATCAGAAACTTGTTCCAAAATTATCATAAGCAACAGGATCATTATACTGATTAACTTTGTATGGTCAATCACTAATGGCAAGTGGTCTGGTAAAGTTGTTTATTATCAAAAATAGTGTTTCTCTGAAATTACCAATGCAATTAAAAGTTTAATGGTCACTAAACGAGTTTTTAATGTCGATTTCAGGTTAAGCTGTTAAAACTAAGCATAGGAATTTGTAACACAGTAGACAAATAACACTATTTTATCAGTAGTAGAGGACTACAATTGGATCTGCATAAATGTAAATATGCAGATCCATATTTACAATTATGGATCTGCATATTTGGATCTAAATAAGATCTTTTCTTCTTATTTAGAAGAAAAGACAACTACTCAGCAGATGCCTTTGTGATTATACATTGTAATAACAAAACAAAATTTAGCAACCTGTATAAAATTGTCATGTGCACTTATTTACTACCTGATAATGTAAAAAAATTCCCAGAACTGAAGGTATACATAGGCAGGATAACCTAAGAATCCACCCACAGATCTATATTACGGTTGAAACAGAAATTAGACTTTGTTGGTCAAACATAAAAACCGCAAATCCAAACCAAAAAGTCATTACAAAACCTTCTGACACTTGCACGTATCAGAAGGTGATAACAGAGACAAAAAAACTTTTGAGCCTCTTATAGGTATCAGGTTACATTTAAGCGACATTTGCATAGTGGCAGAGATGCTCAATAGCAGTCAAAATGAAGACAATTTAAACAATTCTCTCTTGCATTATAACTAATATTAAACATTTTCAATTGTTTTTGAAAGCACAAGAAAACATTTGAGCTGCTTTTTTTTTTTTTTAGTAAGAGGCTGGTAACTCACTAACTTAAGATCACAATGACTCCTGCTAACTGCAGATAAGACATTGACCACTCAGAAGTACTCAGTAGGAGCTCCACTTCAAATAAACAAGAAATCTTTTCAAATCCAAGACAAAAGCCTCTCTGACATTTTGACATGGTGGCTTGTGGTCTAATCCTAGCAGGAGACACAAGAGACATGGGGAAATAATCCAGGAAACAGAGCCAGAGGAGACTAATTACAAAACTAATGCAGAATTTTTAATTGATCTCATTCCCTCTCTTTATTCAGTAGCCTGCTGGGATTTGGAAGGGGAGAAACAAACTACAGCTGGCAGCCAGTTGTGGTAGCCAGCAATAATATATTGTTGTTGTCTTTTTTTCTTTTTCAAAAATCACATGAAAACATTTCCACGTTTTGAGGATGGGTGGGTTGCCATCCAAGGAAACGAAATAAATGCTCTTGCCTCTGTGAACATTTTAATTCAGCAGCGTTATAATAGTAAGCACAGTAATTAAAGAACTCCCTTTTGTTTTAAACGCGCTTTTATTTTTAAAAACGCTTATGAAATTGTTATTTGATTGACGATATTTAATAAAACAAATAAACTGAATGCACTTTAGGAATCCAGAGTAAGCCCTACTAATGTATCTTTTATCTGCATTTTAACCATTACAAGATGGGTTTTAATAGAATCAAGCAGCAAGGTCTAAAAATATGCACAGTTCAAACACATCTACTCATTATTCATGAAAAGGAATTTGTGTTAAGTCTTGACAATTCAGAATATTCAGAAAGCAGTAGTAGCTCAAAATTACAGATTAGTTTTATGTTTAGCTTCTTCAGCCAGAGCTCCATCGTCACTTTGAGACCATTCCAAACTTTAATAACATTAGCTTTCAGAATGTAAATCATATTTTGTGATCTTGGAGGTGAGGTGTTACCTGGGTTCAGATCGACATAGTTTGCTGAGAGCAATGGCTGCATTTTGCTGCACAGCTGTCTTCTTAGGCTCCCCCGCAGCGAGCCGCAGTAGAAGCAGCACAATATCAGTACCCAGCAGGTGGGTGGCAACTCCTTGCAGCTCAAAGCAATGGGCCAAGCACAAAGCTGCATTTCCTGAAATCACTTCATCGCTGTTGGAACGCAGCAAACGACGTAAATTGGAGAGTTCTGCGGAAAATAACAGGCGGGAAACAAATCAGGAAAACATACAATGATGCAAAGTCACAACCATTAATGAACAGATCCAGGGACATCAGAGGAAACCTTTCCTTTTTAAGGTGAGCTCGGTGAGCTGGGCTTTTTTTCATTTAGAATTTCTTTAAACTATTTTCCATGTCAGAAAATTAATTGCATTTTCTCAGTACTTGGCGTTTACATTTTTGCCTTGGGTCAAATGTGTAAGGACTCTTTCAAGCTTCTTACAACATTTTCCTGGAATTTCAGCCCAATCATGAGAACATAAGTAATTCATTTGGGAGTATTCTCAGGTTAACTTTTCGTTTGAAAGATCTATTTAAACCCAAGCTTCAATTTCCAGGCTGATATATTCAAATTTTGCTTCAATATTTTTGCACGTTATTCTTTTCTGCCTTACCATCTGCCAGCTTCTTCACAAGTTTTTGTTGTTGTTCTGAATGCATTTTTGTTTGTGTTAACATTATACACAAACAAACAATCTCCGGGTCACAGAACCCTTCTTATTATCGAACCTTACAATGGCTGGACATTTGTCCATGCTATTTACAAATTTGGAAACTTCAAGCATCTAGAAATTTCACCCAAGGGTGAATAATACTCATGGATGTCAGCAGATTTTTTTCTGATATCTGGTCAGATTTCTTTTGATTTTTTTATAATGAAACACAACAAATCAGTATGTTTGAAATGTTACATTATGCTATCACTGTTGCATTTCCAATTATCTTCAATATGATTGAATTTACTGATCAGAAGCTTGCAACTCTCTGCTTTTCCAAATTGTTTAAAGTCATATGAATCTTAGAGTATGTAAACTTTTGGGAATTAAAAATCTCTCTTGCTTTGTTTTTTTTATTATTATTGTTTGAATTCTAAAAAGCCTAAAACTGGAAACATTTAGTCTAATTAAATTCACACCGAGAAAAACAGTAGATTGTGTGCATTTTTATGCATTTCATGTAAAAATCAAATTTCAGCTATATAACTGAACTCACACGTTAATCAACGAGTGTTTATTTCAGTTCTGTCTCAAAAATGAAATAAGGTCAACCCTTTAGTACTGCAGTATTCACACTAATGAAAGAGCCTATTAATGCTAACATGTCAATCATTCCTCACTTTTGTCAGACTTCACCAGCTCTTTTCTTGCCGTGTCGCCGACTGCAGTGCAAACCGTCAATGTCTTCATGGCAAATTTGATGGCAGTCTGACCTTTTCTCTTAATAAACAAACGCAGACACAAAAATGAATAAACGAGCAGGATGTTTTCTATACTGACTCTAGATCAAAAGTCAATGTCATAAACAGCAAAATGAATACAATTATTTTTCATCTTACACGTATCAAACAGCTACTATATAAATGCTAAAGATGACAGTTTTTCAATCTATTTTATTGTTTTAGCTATTTTTCTGTAAATCAATTTAACTAGTTTTTTTGCCTTTTTATTCAAATTTGACCTTCAGTGTTATATTCATATTAGGTACCACTTGAAAAAAAGAGTCTAAGCTATCTGTGGGAAGATTGCATAATTTTCTGCATATTTTGGCAATCAAATGAACACAAAGGAAGGAGAGAGAGGGAGAGTACAGGTTCTGTGTGCGCAGCTCTTTCATGAGTAGAATAAGGGAAGCGTGACTAGACCATTTCTTTATCACCATCTTCTTGGTTTATTTATTCAAGGTTCTTTTTCTGAACCTCGATTGTTTTTCCCATAATAGGTAGCAGAACATCAAATTTAACTTTCACCCAAACTTCTTCTCTCTTGTCTCACGATTTCTTTTCAGGGAGCCACAATAAAGCGGGCAAGAGCACCACCTCTTGACATCCCCAAATAGAACGACTGTAATAGGCCGAGTTTACGTACATGATCAATTGCTATCATATCAGTCTAGGTTGATATCGTGAAAACCATTTAATCTCAATAGCAGTTAAAGAGCTTCATTAAAGTTTTCAGGAAGAATTTTGGACACTTTTGATTGTCTCTCTTCTCTACTTGAGTTTTTAAGTGCAAGTAGCGTATCAAATGTGTCACCGAGCAACATAGAAAATTATTTAAACTTTTCTTAATCAGGTTTTTCTTTTGTAAAAGTCTGAAGTGAAGTTCATTTTCTTTAAGTCAGCTGTGTCTTTGTTATACTGGTACACATGGTATAACAGAAATCACAGTTTTCTAGAATATGTGTTTAAGTGAGTGTGTTAAAAATGTGTTATCTCAAGATTTGAGAGCTTTATTAAGCTATTCCAAGTAATGAAAAAACAGACTTAACTGTCTATACAGTGAAATACCTTCAGCAGCCGGCATATGGTGTGAATGACTTTCCTTCGAACAGCATGCTGAGCAGCTTCAGAGGACTGAGGGAGGACAGTGCTCAACACACCCATGGCTCTCTGGAGAGTAAAGAAGAGTGTTGATATTAGAAAAGAAACCCCAAGAAGATGAAGAAAGAGAAAGGAAAAGCAAAGGAAAAATAAAGGCGATCGAAAAGGGAATGGGAAATAAGACCAACTAAGAACAAATTTTTCAATCTAAAACCAGTGCATGCATTTCATCTTAAGTTCTTAACGAATAAATTGTCTTACATTTTTCAATTCAAATTGGTTATGTTAGTGAAAATGTAGCCTTTATTCCCAGGAAACAGTGGCTTAAACAAGTAAAATGGACAAACTGAGTTGAACTGTTAAAAAAAAGCACATTCTCAATACTGATAACTTAATAAAAACAATGTGGGGTTTTAAAAAAAGCCTCTAAATCCTTCTACCATAATTACTTTTGCAAAAACATTGATTTACTACACAAAAGAAAACATCTTTCTTATGAGAAACCAGAGCTAGAGTTCCAGTGATGTGATAAAGTTATCTCATGTTTATCATATTTCATGGTAATTCAACTGTAACCTGTTAAAGTAATCCTTATTCTTATGACAGTAGAAAGATACGTAATCAGCCAGTTTTGCAGAGTTAGAGTAGTGTTAATGCCTTTTTAAAGCGCTTTGAGTCATGTTCAGATCCGTTACAGTGACACCATATTTTTTGACACTTCTTATCTCATCCATACACACACGCTTTTTAGATTCTTCTCATCAAAGCTATCTCCTTAATGTAGCAGACAGGGGGAAAACAGCTATGCTGTGCTTTCATGATAAACCTTCATGGGGAATCAAAGAGAAAAGAAGGTAAATAAAGAGCTGCTCCAGCAGAGGGAAAAGAAATAATGGTGTAAAAAAACAAGTAGGACATCTTTAATTCATTCTCGCTACTTTACAAGAGCTAAAGTAACACTTTTGTTAAAGGGGGAGGGCAGGTCAGATAGTTCAACAGGAGAAAAAAAAATATTTAAGAAAACTTTCTATCTAAAATGCTATATGCAGTAATGTCAGACAATATATCTTTAATAAAAAATAACATTCCTGTAATGAATGAACACCAAAATGGAGACATATGGGTTATGTGAATGAAGGTGCATTTACAGAAGTAGGTAAAAAAATCCCATGTCTAGTCAGAGGCTTAAATACACAAATTGTAGGAATTAATGTTATTAAATTGGGATTTTAAATGTGCATTTCAGGAGTTTTATACATAGGCATTTACAATTTTCTACCAAAGCCACATTTTTATTATTTTGATATGTTTTGTCATCCATACAGTTTTAACATGATGGCTTTATATAAATTTGTATATTGTCTCCCACTAATATTTGGTCAAATGTAACTTGAGAAGTTGCAAAAATGACTGCCATCGTTCTGCCTGAATATTTGACCGGTATCGTCAGAATGACGCTTTCCTGACACCGACCAGACTTTTGAACATTGACCTGCTTTTCCTGTTTCAAAAACAGTTTTTACATTATGTGCCTGAGTAGATAATCTGCTTCTGTTTCAAGTTGTAACATGCAGTCGTTACAGTATGCGTGTTTGAGATAACTGCTCAACTCTATCAATGTATTACTAATTTGACACTTTTTACTCTGATTAGTAGAAATTTGTTAGGATTTTGAAGAATAACCCAGGAACCACTAACTCATCTTTAATTATAAGGTGCTTGAACACCAATGTTACTGTACAAAAATGCCATTCCTGCATCAGCACTGGCTGAGAGACACCAATCAGGAAAGAGGTGCTTCCTCTAAAATCACACCTCAAGCACAGCTAAAACAAATTCACCTAACCTCATTTTTATTTTTCAAATGTATTCAAGTTATATGTTGTATTATCATGTAAATCTAAGAAAACACAATTTAATTTTGGGAAAGATGCTTATGTGATTTTTCCTTACAGTTGCAATTCCTTCGTCAGGGTTTTCCAGCAAGTCGAGACAGCAGTCACAGAGAGAAACAGCATGCGCCTTTAAAAGAGCACAAATTCATTTTCACACACTGCACCTTTAAATACCAGAAGTCACACATTACACATTTTACACACAGCACGGTCTCTGATTTAAGAGTCAATTTCACTTATGTGTCAAGATATACAAATTGGACAACTGAATGTGATGCTGTAAAATTGATTTTTAGAGGCTTATTTTCACTCAGGTGAAAGACGCAGCTGGTTTAAAGGACTCAACATTTGTTGGGTTTTGGTAAGTTGTACTCTGATTTTGAGATAGCCTCGATGTAATTAGATAAATTATGGAAGTATCTTCAACTCTTGGAAGCGGCTTCAACTTTCTAAATGATTTGCTTAAGTGCGCTGTATGTTTAGACGACACTTCCTTCAATGGTCCAATGGCTTTTTGCTCAAAAATGAAACAAAGTCCTTCATGCTCCTGACTAAGTTATAAGAACATTGTTTCTCAAATAAATATCTCTCAGGTTCACTGTCTTACCTGTATAGTCAAGGATGTGACTGTTGATAGGTTGATAATTAAGCCCAGCATAAGGTGAATGACGTCGTTGTATTGGGATGAACTACACTGCTTCTGCAGAGAAGTGAAGCATAACCTAAAATAACTTTAAAAACACCCACATTAACACTTTGCTGATGTGTTAGATTCTTTAAAGGATCTAAACCTAGCACAGTGATTAGTAATTTACACTTCTCCAAACAATGTTAACAGACTGCAGCTGTGTGCTTACAAGAGCAGTGAGGAAGGCTTCCCAACATTCTCGCTGATGAGCGAGGTTTTGACGAATTACTTCATCTTTTGCCAGAAAGCTGATGGCTGATATGAGTAATGTAAGGAGCTGTTGATTAGACTTGCTGATACTTCCCTGTGAAAGAATTAGCCAATCCCATTCATTTTTACTCAGATTACTATATATAAAATGAAATTTAAGACTGCAACGTCTTACCAGTATTGTCTTGAGTGGAACAACAACAGAATCCGTCGACATATTTCTTAGCTTCAACCGAAATCTGCAAGAAAACAAGAACATTTCTAGCAATAATCTTCTTCTGACAATGGCTGTCTTTGTCATTGTGAAGTCTTTCTACACAACAAAAACCATCAACAAAATACCTTCCTTGACTCAGCTCAGGTTCTACAATGGAGGAGACATTTCTTTTGGATGCACATTTTATTAAAACCCTCTCTGAGCTACAGAAAGGGAAAATTGATCCACCCATTGTACAGTGTGACAGCTTGACTTATTTCCTGCTGTGTTTGAGAGCCTGAGAAGTTCTTTCATGTCTGTTTCCAGCAGATCCCAGAGAGAGAAACAAGTTGAGAATGGCCTCTGTCTTTATGTGACATTAACACTTCGATGGCACTTGTTGATTTATTAAAAATGCCACACACTGTGCTCCTTTAAGGACTGCTTCTTACAGTGAAACAATTTTGAAATGCAGCACAAGGATATAGTCTGTGCAGAAAAACAGTTAACTCTTCTTTTTCTAAATATCTGAGATTGCATTGTCAGTATGAGAATTAAGGCAGAGACATCTGATGAGATGTGTAGCATTATTACCCATCTTCAGCAGCAAAGGTTTCCAGAATACAGACTGCTGTGATCCCCTGCTGCCGCTTTGGTTCAGAGATGCACCTCATGAGGTTTCTCACTAACCTTTAAAGAGATAACGAGACAGGAACATACCAAATAATATCTACCCGATATGCAGTTCTCCATAATTAATGTAAAGGGAATTTGCAGGTGATTTTAATGATTGTGAATTGAAATAAATATTAAACTAATTATTCCTCCTTCTTTGAAAATCTAATTAGATGGCAAAGTTCATATAATGAAAAACCAACAAAAGACTAAGCACTGTTATTAGAGAAACAACAGAAAACTTCTTGGAAGGGTAGGAAGTATGCAGTACAAAAGCTGGCAATGGTGAACATATAGCCTGAGGCGAACCTTAATTTCCTCTCACAGACCTCTGAACTGGCCCTGCACTGAATCTTTGTTTTGTAAACAACAAATACCGTGGCGAGAGATGTCAACTGATATCAAGAATAAAAGTCTTACATGTGCAGGTCAAGGTTCTCGATGGCCAAACGTCTGCCATACAAAGTGTTTGAGTACAAACTCAGTAATTCCAGGCATTCCTTCACAACTTCAGCATGGTCTGAAGTTAAGAGCTGCACCACAGACTGTTTAGCAAGTGGACATTTCATCAGGATCTTCTGGTTTTCTTGAACTGTCAAGAGAAGCACAAATAAAAAACCTGGATGAGAAATGAGTTTGCCAAAACTGACAGTTTCTGAATTTGATTGCAAAATCATGATAATGTTGCTACATTGGGTATGTTTCACCTGTAGCAAACCAATCACATTATTTTGTCTCAGTTATCTCCCAGGCTAAACCTTTCAGTTTTGAAAACTTTAAATTGTATGAAAGATTTATATTATAATATTTATTTAGTTCTGCAAACACAATATCATGTAAAATATCACTTGGATTTCAATCAATGAACTTGAAGCAGAAACCTCTGTGGAAACATAAATGAAATAGATGAAAAGTATTGCCAACTTGCACTTTCAGAGTTTGTGCATGCAGAATTTGACTTAAGCACTCCTCCATGCCATTTTAAAGAAATAAAAGGGGAATGTTAAAATGCCTCTTTAACATATTTAAGTTCTGAGATGCAAAGTGAAGCCACTACAATATCTAGGAATAGGGGACAGGATCCTTACTGTGGATCCTTACAATTCTTTGAGACCCCTCTGTAGAAATTATTTCATTTAATCTTTATATATAATCTGTGTGGAATTAATCAAAAGTTATGGATGCAGATCTATAGGTTGTAATCTTAACTCACAGTGGAAATACTGTAAAATGGACAGAAAAAGTAAGGTTCCAGGAAAACAGTTCTGGTAAAAAGTGACCTTACATAGCTGAAAAGTGACTTCAATTATTCATTGGCATTGACACAACATGCATCTATATAGCCAAACTGAGTACGAAACTGGAAGCACCACATAGAAACAAATAATGACTTTACTCAACTCTGAAAAGCTGAGAAATCACAGCAAATTACAGAATAATAGTTGTACTTCCAATTTATTTAGAGCAATGGAAACGTTGGGCACTTACCATTTTCATGACAAACGATCCTCCAAAGTTTCAATACTGAAATACACAACTCTTGGCTGAGTAGATCATCTGTTTCCTGCAATAAGCAGCTGTGAAGAAAACAACTCATATTTCAAGTATTCCATCTTGATTGAATTAGCTAATAAAAATTACTTTCATTCTGGGAAACTCTGACAAAGTGAAAGATTAGGTTCCAGGAAAACTGTTCTGGAAGCATGTGACCTCAATGTGAATCACCACCAATGAAACTTCAGTTTTGTACCAGTTTCCACTGAATATCTAATCACTGTGGACATTTTTTAACGTCATGGCAGTGACAGATCATGGTGTAGCTGAAAAAATATTGAATGTGTCCTCATTTCTTATGTCTTGATTGGTTTTGACTGGTGTATCTCCCTCATATCAGCATTTTCCCTGACAAATTGAAGCTAAAATTAAGCCGACATTTTTTTTTTCTTTTGCGCTTTCTACCACTTTGTACTTTCCTTCCTGTGTTCCAACATGATTCATGACAGCACTAATAATGACAACATGAAGAGCAGTGACAAGTTAATAATATCCTTAGTAATCTGTCATGAGGGACTAATAATTCTTATCTTGTCCAAAACACTCCCACTTTCTAGGACAAAAACACATGGCCTTTCCTCAGTGCAGCACTCAGCTCCATCTCCTGAGTGATCATCTTTTATTTTTTGGGCTATTACACAAACAGCTGGAAAGAGACAGAGGGGAAGGTGAATGATCTTTCTAGTTCAGGCCATCATTGTCTCTGTATGTCCCCATCTCTCTGTTCATCTGTCAAAGCTCCACTGAGAATTGAGGGTTACCTCTCCCAGTGGTCTCCTTACCTCTTCAGCGCGTCATTGCTGCTGATGATACTAAAGCCATTGTTCAGTCTGAAGAGCGTCTTTCCTGTACCTGTTAGAAGAGACGAGCAGATAGCAAAGGAAGACAGAAAACCATTCATTAGCCTGGGATAGAGAGGTTTTGCAGAAACACTACACTTTTCTTCTTGTTTGGTTTACCTTGCTCACTGGATGAGATTCAATGGTGGAAAAGAAAAGGAGTATGTAAATTGTGTGTAGAACACTGTAAAAATTTATGGTAAAATACTGGCAGCTGCGGTTGCCAGAACTTTACAGTATTCTAAAAATACAGAAAAATTTTTTGGATATTACGGTCAGTAACTGTTGAAATTTCAAAATTTTTTTACCGTAAATCTACTGAGTTATTTTTTTACACTGTGTACAACTACTGGAGCTTTCCTTCCTGCTATTAATGATGCATGAAGACCAAGAAGTAGAGGACAGAGAACTTCAACGGGAAAACTTGTGAGCTATAGAAGCATTTTAATGACAGTGAGTCATATTGTTTGATATATTAATATCAGCAATGATTAAAGGAGAGAATTCAGATAAAAAATGGCTAGCCCCACTTACAGCAAGACCTCAAGGTTATAATAATTTAACCAAAAAACAGGGTGTGTTTTTGTCAGTGTTCAAGGGTTCGCTCATTAAAAAGATACAAATGTTTCTCTTTAAAAAAAAATAGAAAAATGTGCTTTACTCAGGAATTTAAAATGTGAAGGTTCAACAAAGCTGGAACATTGCAATCAATGAGTTTGCTTTGGTCAATTATTGATCATGCCTCTATCATATTTAAAAATGCCTTTCTTTTAACCATTGAAGGTCACAGTTTCAAGAACTGAATATAATTTGCTGTCTATCTTTTCATTCAGCTGACCGCCTAAAGTTACTGTTCAACAAAAAACATAATTTATTTGAAGATGAGCAGGAATATTAAAAATAAAACACACAGTCTGTCTGTTAATGTTTCCAGTTACCTACAAAATAGTGGTCAGACAATCTGTTAGAATTTTCTGACTTAAGAAAATGATCTCATAATTAACAAAAAAACAGTCGTTGTCTGCCACCATTCCTGAAATGTGAAGAACTCCTTGTTTTTCTTTTTGCTAAAGAAAATACCTTGACCTGAAAATACTAAATAGGCTGCCACATCCTGACATTTTGCTTGACTCCTGACCACAGAGACGTCTTCAGGTTGATCATAAATAAAACCAGTGAACAGCATCAGCTTGATGGCTACGTTGCTTGCAGAGTTAAATGCGGGTGTTCCACTAAGATTTTAATATAGATCACAGACGTCACCGATGGATTGCAAAATTGGACTCAAGATATTTATGGAAATCTTCAAAGAGTTTCTGCTACCCTATTAGATATTACTTTGCTTGAACAGCTTGCATGTCTTATATTGCTAACTAGGACGACAACCGATAGACTGGAAATAAATTCAAATCTCAAGGTTAACAGGAACCGGAAGATACTGGACTCACTGTTACACAGTGTATTGAAAGTGGAAGAGAGTAAAAATATTGTTCTTTTTAGACACCGCCATCCTTACATTGTACGTTTCGTTGTTTACAGCATGTGTTTCTCTCTAGATCCATCTGCCTTTACAGCTTCTGCAGTTAAAACTGGTAGCAAGTACATTTCCACAGGTCAGTCTGCACCATGTGATAAATTCATCAAATTTGGTTTGGCATTGAGCAATTTCTCCCCCAAAAAGAATACAAAGAAATATTAAGTGCTTAACAAAGAATTCCAACTAGTTGATTTTTTACACATTCTGTCAAGTTTCAACCTGCAATGTATTCGAATGAATGAAGACATAAAAAAAATCATACAGTTTTTAGTCCTGAACCTACACCGGTGTATCAAGTATTTTCTGCCCCCTAACAGTTTTTTTTCCCAGAATTTCCAGGCATTTTCTTCAACTGATCTCATCAACTCTGACCTCCTTGTCCTTGCTGGATGAAGACGTCCCCACAGCATGATGCTCCTGGCACCGTTTTATCATGTAGATTTATTTAATCAGGGCAATGTTCAATGCCAGGCTTCCCAACGCACAAAGTTGAATGTACAGTAGGAAAGACCTTTTCATTAATTCTGGGATGTTTTTCTTACAACATAACCTTCTTTAATGTTCCCCATAGCTTTCTCCCTGTACTGCAAGCCCTGTTTTATGCACTGTTGTTTGCTCACTAATGTTCTCTAACAAACCTCTGAGGCTTTAATGAAACTGTTAGATTTGTACTCAGAATAAATTACCCACAGGTGTGCTGTGTTGACCAATTGGCTCCCTCCTGCAGTCAATTGGTTCCATTGGATTTCATTTAGGTATCTTAGAGTGGAAAAGCTGACTCCACAAAGGTATTCATACCTGCTTCAGCAGGTAAGAAATTGTTTGTGTAGATTGTTCTACGTTCTACTTTTAAAATATTAACCAACAGTTGGACACCATGTGTATTTTATCCATTATATAGTTATCACTTTCCTTCTCATTATGAGCTTTTCATCTCCTCTTCTCTATAATAAAAACGATCAAATTAAGGACATATATCAATGTTCTTCTTATTCAGTTTTTTTCCTTTGTATCTGTTTAGCTGGCTGATAAGATTTTACACCTCGTTTTCTGCTATTATTTTAGGCTAAAAGAAACAGCAAATGGATTTAACCATTTAAGCAGGTTAATGAGCGGACGGTATAGGCTCAATAAGATTAGAGGAAAAACAGACTTGCACAAAGCCCGAGGAGCACTCACAGTCAGTAACTGCCTGTGACAGGCTCTCCAATCCCCCACAGTAATAGAGGGGCATCTGGCCGGGCCTAGACAGCTTCTCCAGCAGCTGGGGTACCGCTCTGGCCTTTCTCTCTCCTTTGTCAAGTTGTTCCTTTGCATCCGTCTCCTGGCTATTTTTTTCCTCTTCTAAATCTACCAGGTCCAAATATTCTACCAAAGGGGGCAAGAAAGGGAAAGTTATACATCAGTTATGACAGAAGTTGCACTATTACATTTAAACACATCTTCTCTTATTGGAGGACATAGTCATCGATTTTCAAGTTCTTTGAAACGTTTTGCATCTGACATGACAGTGAGATGAAATGTAGTCCCAGAGAAAACTCTGTATTTGCTAATCTCACTAGTTTGAAATCCACACTGGGTCAAAAGACGCATAGAAATTTAAATAAATGCATACATTATGTTATATTTAGTTACATTTCTTATCAGAAATGCACAGTATTGGTTGATCTCCAGCCACAGAACCAGCCTTTAAGAATGAACCATACTGGGAACTTGTTGACAGCCACAAAGCAACTTCCAGAGGAAACTTATTCCAAATATTAGCGAAGATGTATGTTTAATTTGTCTTAGTGTGGAAACCTTTGATTCTGTGTAGTTTGAAAAAATCTTCTTACTTTAAGGTAATTGATATTATTCACTTCATCCCTAAAGCCATAAAGTTGTTGATATTGATGCCATTTAACTTAGTTGACCACTAGATAAACAACATTGCTTGTTCAATGTATTTGTGAGCTAGATGACTTACTAATCTTCAGGACTTAGTAAGATTATTGAATGAAAGGTGAACAAACTTTCAAAACTAGTTTCAGTTTAGAGCTATCTTCTATTTAAGCCTCTATTTTAGAAAGTAGATTTTACCTAATAAATTTAAAATAATTGCTATTACCTTTTACCATGTTTTCCTTTTCAGGATCAATTTCCAGTATCTTTTCAAAGCAGCTTTTTGCCTGAAACAAAGGAAAATCTCCTGATTAAATATATTTTGTGTATTGCTGGCATCCTCAAGACATCTCAGCAAGACTGACACAGAGTAAGGAGATAAAATAGTCACAATTATCTTCCAAATAGGTTATATACATTTTTCACACTGTTAAAATTAGATATCGGCTTGTTTGGTAATGAAGGGCTAAAATGATTATGACAGAAGATTCTAGAGAAGATATTGACTAAATTAAAATCAGATTGAAGTCAGATTACATACAATGTTTTCATTCATGGGAATTTTTATGTAAATGATTTTTACCCGAGGCATTCAACGACTACGACTTGGCCGTGCCTCTGGTATGTCTGTATGAAATATGTCTACTTAGAGCAACTATTAAAGTGATAGGATGTGACTGGATATAATGAGGGATGATTATGCTCACCTCATTATATTTCTTCAAACCCAGGTATGCTTTCCCCATATGTACGTAAGCCTTTATGCATCTTTCATCACACTGAGATGGCAGAGAAAATCATCATTAGAGGTTATTCATTGAAAACATATGAACAATTCATGTTTGAACACCAATAGCTCTGCCATAAAAAAGCAATATGTCCACATTCTGATTTGACAGAAGAATGGATTAATGTAATATATATTCATCTGTTTATTGGAATGAAAATGTTTTAGAAAAGTAATACAGCACAGTCCTAAAGAATCTGCCAATTCAATTTAGTTTTTTTCATATAGTGCCAATTTGCAACAAATGTCATCCCAAGAAATTTACAAAAAAAAAGTAATTTCAATTCAGTCACATATATATTCAAATTAATCATGCTTATCAAACAGTGCATTAAGCTCAGTTTGTTATTACAAGTAGCTCAAAAAAGTTTTCTGTCTAAGAAAACCCAGCAGATCCCATTGAGCCATTGACTTGCAGCATTCACTCTTCCTCGACGATGAGTGCCAATTGTAAGTCATTTAACATTTTCCTTTATTTGCTTAACATCATTAGTTTGCAGTTTTTGTACAAAAAGGTATTAAATACGATAGTGAAAAACCAAAGCATAACGTGTGGATTCCTTGCCATATTTTTACCTTCAAGGCCCACTCACAGTCCACGATGGCTTCTTTATATTTTTCGAGCTTGATGTAGGCCTTGAGAAATGAAAACATTGAGAAGGCGGCAAATGAAAAACCAAAACGCACAAAAACAGTGACAGTGATTGTCGTCGCAGTGTTTGGTCAGAAACAAAGCATCATTTTCAAAGTTGTTAATCTTGAGAAGCTGCTACTTCCTATGAAACTGTAAAATAGCAGACGTTGTATAAGTTTCCTAACTATTTTTGCCCTTAAATTCCAGACATCAATGAATGAGAGTCAGGGGACATCATGGACAGGTTGCCAATCCATCAAAGATACACAGATTCAAACCTAAGTGCAATTTGGAGATGCCAGTTAACCTAATGAGATTATTTCTAGTCTATGAAAGGAAGCCAAGGGAAAAACATTAACCCCATGAAGAAACCCCCTCGAGTCAGAATTATGCCCCTTAACCATCTTGCTGCTATATAACAGTATTAAGGTAACTTCATAATCCCACAGCCAGTTCTGCTGACATAGGAAAAACAGCTTTGAACATGCTCAGAAGACTTCTTTGACATAATTCTGGGCTTGTGCTGCAGACGTCGGGTAGTTTTATCCAAACACTGGGTCAACAACAGTGCCCCAGTTGGTTGGATTGGAGAACAATCCAACCAACAAATAAGAAAGATAAGAAGTTCAATTTACCCAGAACAATTATCAGTGGGTTCTGTGAGCATATATGCAGAAGACATATTGTAAGGCTTAATACTTACTTGAGCTCTGTTGGTGTAGAGTGGCTGCATGTCCCTAAGTACAGCCAATCCATCACTGTAACACTTCACTGCAGTTTCATAATCTTCCTGGGCATAAGCTTCATTCCCCTTATCTTTGAGAGCTGCCGCAATTCAAGCAGAGAAACATTAATAAAGACATCAAAGTAAACTCAAAAGAGTGACAACAAGACAACACCAGATGTAAAGAGGACAAAAACATACCAGTTGCCTTTTTTAGTTTAACCATTCTCTTTCTTCTCCTGTCTTCAGCATCTCTCGCCATAATCTTCATGAAATGTTCTTATTAGAAAGAGCAACATAAACGATAATTCAAATATTAGATTGTTTTGTTCAGGTTTAAAGAAAAACTTGCAAAGGTGATAAATGCGGCCAGTATACACAATTTAACTGAACCAAATCAAGTTATATGCTAAGGCTAAGAGAGACTGAACAGAACAGCTGGCGAACAAAGATATTCATTGTGCTTTTCACTTTAAACACATCAGGCTGTTATAATACTGCAAATAAAGAGTTCAGATTGATGTCTTTGCCGGCTCCAGTGTAGAACCTGTTTTATCTTTCTTATCATGAACTCAGAGTACAGTGGGTTCACTCCTTATATTGCATTCATTGATGAGTTTTCCTTTGCTGAGACTTCATGCAAACTTCAAAAAATTATTGACTTCATTTATCTTCAATGATATCAGCTTGGCAAAAAGAGAATATTTCAGTCAGTGTTTTTCAAAGAAATCTTCCAGTGCTCATAATGTTTTGTTACTCACCTTGACTGCTAGTATTTGAACTCTGAAGAAAAAAGAAAGAAAAATGATTGCAAAATTAAAATATAATTTTTCATTATTTTTTTTCCAAGATGAAAGATACGTGGTAGGCAGCTTAACACAATTGTGGATGGTATGTTCATGTTTGAGAAACACCGAAAACAAGTAAATATAAAGACAGGGAGACTTAGTGATAAAACATAAAACGGAAAAGGAGGGGGAGAGAAATTCTGCGCTGCTGCTGACGTAGAGGTAGATATTTCTGTTTTACCGTAGAAGGCTGAAGGGGCGGGCTTGTGTTGACTGTAGTCTTGTTGACTTTTGTCCTGCAAGGTTCATCCAAGGTAGTAATTAAGGTATCTGCTTTTGCTACGGCTTTTTGCTGCACTCCAATGTCAGAGGACTGAAAATCTTCCAATAGCTGACCTAAAAGAGAAAACACTTTTAATCATTTACTTTTCTAAACCCTTTATATCCCACCATTATAAAGGGGCGCCTGAGCTTTTTCTCTATTTTTTTTACATTTTTGGATGCTGCAGAGACAGTTTTTGGAGCACTTCAATGATCAATACATAAATGCAATCCTAATATCCAGATCTTTCGCAATTTCTATGTTATTAATCCATAACAACTAAATAAAAAGCTACAAACTGCAAAAATTCACAAAATCTTTTAATTTCTTTCAGAATTTTTTACTTTAAGCTTCTAATATTTATGAAAAATGAAATCATTTCATATCCTTTTTGTACCAAGAAACATCTTTCGGATTAAAATTTGCACATACAAAATAGCACAAAACTGCAACAGCCAGGACGGGCTAGGGGCAGATTTAAACCTAAAAAACCTGCAATATAAACACACAGTGCTAAAATAGACCCAATGTCCAATAGTGGTTATTAAACTTAGAATGCAACAAAGACGAACAATTGGAAAACTCGTTAAAGAACCATTACACTGGTGTATTGTTTCCATGTTTTTGTTAATATTTCCATATTTTTGTTAACGTTAGGACAGAGGTAAACTTTAGCTAACAATAGTCCTTCATAAAAGGAGGTTTTAGCAGTTATTCCTACCTATTTTGTCAACGTTGCTCAAAAATCTGTCCAGGTCCTCGGAATTCTCCATCATTGTCTTGGACTTTAAACCCTGATTTGAGTCGGCTTTATCATTAAGTACTATTTGTTGCACCGAAGCGGCGAACCGAACAACTTCAAGTTTTAGCTTTGGGTTACCATAGTGACGCAGAGGCGTTTAAGGTCATCCGTTACTTTAGCACTATCTGCCGTAGCAAACTATTCGCAGTATTGGCTATGAGGATTAAGCAGCATTTTATTATTATTTCTCATAAATAGAAAGATAACGCGTCAAAAACTTTTTTTTAATCTTTTCACCCTGCACATCAATGAATGTTTATATGAGACGAAATTCTTTTCTTGTTTTTTCTTGTTCTGTACTGCCACCTGGTGGCTAAAAAACGCATCAGCCATGCAAATCATGAGAACTTGCATTTTGTTTATTTATAAACGGACATTGAGAGTTGCTATCTTCTTGATATTTTTCATTTTCAGCACGTTGTTTTTTGTTTTTTGGTTTTTTTTGTTTTTTTTTCTCACTGGATACTTGGATACGTTTGCAGAAAAAGGTGAAAACCTAGGTCTGTTTCAAATCCTATGTATGACATGTCATACATAGATTTATTTTTAATGTTTTTGTTTTAAGTTAAAAGTATAATGGTGATTAAAATAACATCACACATAACTGCATAATAAATATATTTTTAAAAACTTATAAATGACACAAGGTTTTCTACTTTGCACTGGGTGGACTGAGAGAGGCATAGGAGCTTGATTTATTTTACTTTTTTCACAGGTTATCTGTCTAATAAATTGCCGTGAAATGGTGACAGTTTCAGCAGATATGTAAAAGGATATTTTTTGTTAAAGTCACATACTGCAGCTTTCATGTGAACTCATGTTTCATCATAAGGTATCCAGCTCATCATCTGGCAGACAGTCTAACGCTGATCTTCTCCCCCCTGGAGACTTTCCAAACCAATTACCAGAATTTCTTCAGAATAATTATAGTTAATAATTATTATTAAACTTAGAATTAAACCTCTATTCTAAGTTGTTATACAGTCCATCTAAGAAAGTGCCAAACAGATGAGAAGGTGTCACCTTCTCAATTCTTTTTTTTGTTTGTTTGTTTGTTTGTTTGTTTGTTTTTATAGGATACTTTAAGAAAATCAAAATTACTGTAATCATTAGATCTATGAAACTTTGAAAGATGCTTTGCTTGTGCATCTCGAAGATTCTGCCACGTTCATAAAAGAGGAAGCATCTTTTATGGCTCATGGTCAATAGACACAGAGGGTATTGAATAATTTTCTCTCTAAGTATTGATACACGTCCCCCTAGAACACACCCTCAGCAATCTCATGGATAAAAGGATGTGGATCCTGTCCTGCTCCAGCCATCGCAACTAAGCAACTAGGACAGAGGAACTTACAGAAGATAGAAGAAATGGAAACTGATCAGTCTCTCAGAGCACCAAGCGCTAACTCTGCTGCTCCATCTTACTTTAGATGGTCCGTTTTCAACACTGTGTGCTGCTGTGTGCCTTTTGGGGTTGCTGCTCTTATTTATTCTAACAAGGTAGGAAACATTTCGGTGGATTTAATTTGTTCAGACTTTTTTGCTTTCAAATACAAAACAAACACAAAAACTATTCTGAACAGCATAACTAGCATATATTGCATCACACCATTATATGCAAAGTGAAATTTGCAATATTGGATTACTTTTATCACACCACAAAGTAAACTCATTTCATGGTTGATTCTGTACAACCAGTCACAGAACCAGTATATGTTATTATAGTTAGACATTATATTACTGTTTACAATTTGCAGATTAAATGTCCTTCAGTGCTAAATCAATGTATTCATTAATTTTTTTCAAATGACACTAATTATAGCAATTGTTTCATAAAGGTAACAGAAGCCATTGCTGCTGGAGACACAGTTACCGCTGCTAAAGCATCCAGGACAGCCAAGATCTTGAACATATTCTCAACTGTCTTTACACTAATCGTCACTATCACTGCGATAACTATAAATCTTATCAACTTCTTAAGTTGATCAAGAACTGATGAACTGAACCCTAAGCATTGGCTTCTTTCTCTTCTTCACAACCACAGCAAAATGGAATAAACTGATGAGTTCAAAGGTTCATATGTCTGTATGTTCTCATTTTAATCATTCACATGCTTTTTGCTGTTATTTACAAATCATTAAAACAAAAGTATATATATATATACTATCCAAAAAGCAGAGAAAATTTTTGAAATAAAGCTAGAATTCAGAAAAAAAGCATTTTACAACAATGACAAAATGCATAAAAAAAAACCCATTAAAAAACCATATAAACCAAAATCATCCTGGTTCGATTAAACATGTATTTTACCATCAAGATACAGATTCAGCTAAGAGTTCATATACACCTATGGGAATGGATGTTTTGAGCTTTTTAGAACCCATCCAAACTTTCTCTTTTAAAAACAGAATAAAGCATTCATAGTTAATATTTTTATTTTAAAAAAAAATCAACTTTCTGTTTTTATTTTCCTGTTGGGACGGCTACTTGTGTCCAAATATGATCCATCTCACACAAATATTTGCACTCAGATTCAACTAAACTGGTTGGTTTAAACATATTTTTTTTATGTTTAAACCAACATAAGTTTAATTAGATTCAATTAAACTGGTGAAACATCAGTGTCCACAGTGAAGGCAGTCCTATGTTCAAATCACTTTAAAACTTGCAGCTATTAATTTGGACAAGAAAAGCTCTTGATTCCAAGATTTATAAATTTTTCATTGCTAATACACATGGTTAAATATTTTGTTCTTTTCACTTGCATCAGACAAAACACATATCAGCATATGAACTATTGACATTCACTTGCAGGTCTAAGAATATTGTTAATTTTGGAGTTAAATGTTCCTGACAAATAAATAAAAGGTTAAGTTAATCTATCCACAATGACTGGAAGTATGTTTGGAGGAGTCAAAGTAACGCTTTAATTATTATTGCTTTTGAACCAAAAGAGTGAAATAATAAAGAATCCTTCATCACTTTAAACTAATCTGTACCAAGCTGGACATATTTGGCTACTTCTAATAGAACAATAACCTCAATAGAAGGTCAATAGAAATCAGCTTTGCAAAAGAGAGCCTATGAAGAAAATATGTACAATATTTAAAAGTTAGATCTGTACTAGATAACAAAATAATTTAAATAACAGCAATTATTTCTGACATGAACAGTCTTCATATTCAGGCAGTATAATCTCAGGACCTTGTTGATAGCAACAAAAACTGCCTGGTTTCTCTGAAAATTGGTGAAAGAAATTCACAGTAGAGATGTACTTTGTATGTTTGAGCCTATATTAATAACTTGAGTTTGTGTAAATTAAAAAAATAATATGTCAGAATAAAAGATACACTTGTTATTTTTCATTTGAATGATCAGTACCGTGCATTACTAGCCTTGTGTTGTCCACTCCAAACAACGCAATATATGCTGATAATAAGAATGTGGACATTTCTGACAGGAATTACATCTTTACTCTAAGATTTAATTAATTGATCAAACCAATTAGTAAACAGCTTTTTTATTATGTTTGTTCCAACTTAATTAAACAAAATGCATATTGATGTTTGTTATGTAAATAAGTTCTCTTAGTTTTATGATACAAATGGAAACAGTACAATCCTGGTAAAGTGTAATTTCGGATGATCAAACAAGTAATAAAATGCAATCCAATCCTAATCCCACTTTATTTATGAAGCACATTTACAAATAGCAGAGTTGAACCAAAGTGCTGTAGAATATGACCATTAATAAGAAGGAACACAGATGTAGAAAACAGAGCAGAAAACTCCAGAACAAAAGCTGGGAGATTGAAAAAGCGACAACGGGTAGAAGTCCAAGAAATAAAAAAAAGCCAATGGCAAGTAAATAAATGAAATTAAGTTTATTACAGGACATAAAAGTGAAATACCTGTGAGAAACTGTTTTTGCCTTTGAGAAATATATTCATGTTAGTTTGAGACATTTGGCTGTGATTTTACATTCAGCCAAATGAAGTGTAACAATCATTATCCTTAGACTATATATATATATTCTTAAGCTTGTTGGGTTTACAAAATTAGCACAAACTGAAATGTCGATGAAGTCAAAAAGACTCCTCTAGCATCTTCTGTGGGATTTCCTGTTCCTGAAGCCAAACAAGGAAACAAGGTAACATTGTCTAACATAAACCACATCATGCAGGAATCACTTGTGGAGACTGAGGCCCTGTTTGTATGACAATGATCCAATGAAAACTGAATTTTTGTCAACACATTTACATAAAATGTTCTAATTACAATCTTTGTTTACACAGTGTAGTGGCAATTATTTGCCAACCAAACATCTAATAAAAGTTCCATCAAGCCACTATAAAGGTCCTGGGGTCAAGTTTCTTTACGCAGACAAAAGAAGGTTCAATGTCCAAACTTGTTGATTGTTCTGGTTGATTGATTTTCCTTTTCAGCAAGCAATTACAACGTTTAAACTTTCCTTTGTTCTCCTGCTACCTCGCTTGCTCTGGTGAAAACCACAGGCCCCAAGCCCAAAAGCCTGCTGGTCCTTTACCAGGACCCTGCACTTATAGAAAGTGGACTGACCCACATTTATTCCTGTCTTGCTGAGAAAGAAGAAAAAAGAAAAAGAATAAAACAAAAAATAAATAAAATCAACAATCATTAAGATGCAAGTAAACTCTGTAAATAATACCAAAAATAGAAATTTAAGAATAAACTAACAAAATTCAAATGGATGAAGAAATAAAGAATAAATAAATAGCTCCAACACGCATGGAAAAGGTGTAATGCTCTCGCCACGCCACTAGTCGGTGCTAGGTTCTTTGAAATTCAGTGTGCATGCGTTTTTTTAAAAAAAAGTTCTACTTGGAAAGCGCGTTGTCAGTAGTTTCTTCTTCTGTGGATTGTAGCAGCTATGTTTTGCACCATACTATGCATGAGCTGCGAATTCCCTCACAGAAAAGGTAAATTTATTCCGTTTACAAGACGACTGACACGGGTACGTTTTAGAACCATTGCACTCTGGAACCCGTGTTCAGTCTGTGCCAGAGACAACATTCATGTTTGTCGTGTCAAGAGGGCCTGAGGATCCTTAATGAAAGACAGTGATTAAATTGTTCTGTTTTATTCATTTCTTCTTTTCATCATGCTTGCAGAGGACGGTTATTGCCACCAGGAAGTAAAAATGGGTGTTTCATTGTTCTTTTACTAGTTCTTTCTAGACCGAAATAAGTTTTAAAAGAAGGAACAATGGCCCTTTGAAAGCAGTAATAGTTTTACTATTTTCCGATTGAAGTTGAAACTGATATCCATAAACATTTTTTATGTTTTGTGATTGCGAGGCCCCGTGGCGTTACGGAACAAAAACAATATGTGTAGATTCGTTTCTGCTGTTGGGAAAATGAAGAAGTTTGGATATTATAGTATATTATAGTGCTTCACTTTTGACCACCTTTAATAGCAAAAAGCAGCTTCCTTAGCTACATATTAAAGTGTAACTAATTTGATCAAATATAACGACTGACCTCTGCTAAGGAAATGAGAAAAATGTTAAATTCAACCAGAGACACTCCAATGAACATTCAAGCCACATTTTGATGTGTAATTTCATTTCTGTTTATTTTTGGGAAATGTCATGATTTGCGGTTGTTGAGGTTCGGGCCCAAAAGCAGAAACGTGAGGCAGCAACTGAGTTTGAGGATTTAATGAGGATCTTTAATGAGAGTACAAAGTCCAGGAAGCACAGAGGAGCAATGACACTGAAACTCAAACACTGGTATATAATAACACAACGTTAGTCAGTTAAAACAAGGATCCGACCGGGAAACGCAGACGAAGGTGGGATTAAATATACAAGGGGTAATCAGGGAACACGACACAGAGCTGGGAGCAATCAGGACAGAAAAGACGACACAGAGACTAACTACATTAGTTTGCACTAATCCTCAGTTTTTAAGGCTGGAGCTGAAGGCAAAAGGAGGCCAGACAGGGCACCTGTGTTTATTCTGGACTTCAGGAACAAAAAGAGAAAATATAAACCCAAAAATAAAAATCAATGATGCATTACTTTCAAAAAACAAAAATGTGCTTCCTATTTTGGGGGAAATGGCAATAAATGTTATATATCATAAAATAATCAAAATATAATGGATGTTTTTACAATTCCATATAAAAAAAATATACAATAGATGTTAAATGACCAAAGTCACATTGAATTGTAATGCTATGTTATAAAGGACGCTCAAATTTCAGAAATTTGATTTATCAGAAAAGCCTAAAAAGTTGACATTTCAGTTCACTTTCCATCAATCATTTGTTCTGACTCCACCCTATCTTTTGATTACCATATCAACCATCACAACAACATGCTGAAAGTTCAGAAAATAGACTTCGGCTCATCAGCCATTCTGCAGTTTGTCACATAGACAATAAGACGATAATCGCATGTTGCTATTACAGTGCCCAGAAAATGTATTCAGTTTTTCGACAAACATGTTCAGCACCCTGTGGGAGTTTAACTCACACCTCTGCCCATCAGAGGTACTGAGTGCCATTGCTTTTACCACAGCAAAGAGGGTTTAAGTAGGGCAATTTGTGAGAAACACAGACAGGTGCATTTAGTCTCAGTAAGGACAGTTATTTATGGTTTGGTTTGGTTTTTGAGTGTTTCATTCTGACTACATGTTGAGGTATGAAGTTCTTATCAACTTAAGGAAAGTTGATAAGAAAAAAAGAAAATTCAAATTGTAACATAAAAAGGTGAACATTTAGCTATTTCTTTACTGCACTAGATGAAAACAGTTTGTGGGACATTTTTTTCGAAACTAGAAGGTGGAGTGGTTGAACTGGTAGAAGCAGGGTTGTATCTGTCTCTCCGTCTAAAAAGTCTGTGTACTATACCTTATTTGAGCATCTGGACTTTTGTAAAGAATGCACAAGTCTTCCTATTTTAGACAAATATTAAGGTAGGACTAGAACTATGGACAAAAATCTGATAAAACATTTTTATTATTAAACTTCTTGTAAGTATTCTAAACCAGTTCTTGATCACCACTAGAAGTCTGTTCTTCAGTATGATGGCTGATAGCAGAATAGATTTGGATGGGCTGAAATGGAAAAATGTATTAATGAAAAGAGATTATAATTTAACAAAGGAACAATTGACCTGTGCAAACATAGGTTTTAACTAAAGTATTATTTTACAGTTTAAATATAGTCTAAGTACTAAGCTGGGCCTGCAAAATAGCCTTTGTATTGGCAGCCCATGAGACAACAGTATCTTTTAAATTTAAAATATGCTTTTTTGGCAGAGATGTTTTGAAGACGGTGTTTAAAAGATGTGTAAAATATTGATTATTGGTACTGGGCTATAAAATAAACAGCAAGGTTAAGTAATGTTGATACTGAGTAAAACTTTTTAAATGGATAGTTATCATTTAAGAACTCTAAATGGTGCAAACTACTTTCCAAAAGGCATTGAAGTTGTCAGGGGGTGTTTCTATTGTAGACCTCCATCTTAAGCTTTCCTCCAGATCTGCGACCATGTGGTTTTTTTTTTTTTTTCCATATCACATAACCAAAGAAAGTTCTTGTTGTTTTTTAACCACTCCCATAAAGGTTAAAAGGTCTGTGTCTCCAGCACCACCTCCTCACATGACAAATTTAAGCTATAGACCAAAATACCATACCTGCAGAAGCCACTGAAAGGTCAAGCAACCATGCCAGAATCTCAGACCAGAGATGCCCCAACCTACCGTGGTTGGTCTATTTTCAACATTATATGCTGCTGTTTGCCTCTTGGAGCTTTTGCACTGTATTACTCTAACAAGGTAGGTTATCAAATGAATGTTCTTCAAACCTTTGTTCTTCTTACTTTTTTTTATTTTTTTTTTACCTCTACCTTTAAGACAATTATTTACATCTTATGTATAATCTTTTAAACTATATGTTTCTCTGATGATGGAATATCTGCTTCATTATAGTCATACAGTTTTTATGAATGCCAATGTATTAATGACTTTGTACTAAATGTGACACGACTGGTGCAAACAGAAAAGATTTCAGCATTATTTTTATCTCCTCTTCATTGATGCAACTGTCCATGAAAACCCATCACAATATGTAAGTGATTGAATGACTGTTGATTCTAAGGTAAAAACTGCAAATGAAGCTGGAGACACCGTTGCAGCTCAGGACGCATCAAAAACAGCAATGACCCTGAATATCATGTCCCTCATCTGTGGATTTATTCTCATCCCTCTCATCATCTATTACCAGCTCCAAGTCCAGAAGCATCACTGACTTGTCACTGCAGATATCTTCCTCTCCTCCACCGGCACTTGAAAGCAACAGAAGTAAATGACTGATCTTATCTACATCAGTCAAACTGAATGCTGTCAAAACTATTCTTTGGTACATTGTCTCTCCCTCCATTGTAAAATCATTTCAAGTTCGTTAACACAGACATCGTTTAACTTTGTTCGGTGCTTGTTGCAAATAAAGAAAACCTGAAACGGCATCGAGTTGTGCAACTTTTGTTTTTAGGGTTCTCTTTCAAACTCGGGTTTCTAGCAAAAATTAGCTGAAATAAAATCGGGATTCAAGCAGTAAATACATATGAACAGTTCCTCCAAAATACTTTTTCCTTCCTGAAGATGTGTTAATTTTTTTTTGTTGTCAAACTTACATTTTTCAAATAGTCTAATTAATTCTAACATGAGACAGGGAAAATTTGAGTGAACAAATAAATGAGTTTTTAAAAAAGTTTAAATAAACCTGATAAATTGTGAATAAATCGTGAAGCTGATTTTCATCCTGAACATGTTTTTTTTTTTAAAGCCACTAGAACAAATAACTTGAAAGGTACCTATTTGACAAAACAAAATAAGTTAAAATACCTTGACGAAGCAGCAGATTTTGACCAAATTCAAAAAAATTAATGTGGAGCAATGTCTTAATTTCCAGGATCCAGGGTTAATTTCCAAAACATTAATAAGACTTTCATTTTAACAGAACACCAAATGAGACTCAGCTGAAGTGGAGGATGTATCAAAAACAGCCAAAAAACTAAACCAAACCTCTCACGTTTCTTACTTTCTTTACTCACAAGCCAGGCAACAGCAGAATTACAATAAAATAAATTAGTGGAGTGCCCTCTATTTATATTACTAAATATTTATCAATATCGGTAAAAGAGGTGAAGGAGTGGAATCCAGTTTTTACAGATTTATTGAGCAGTGTTAGGATTACAATTCAACTAAAATGTAAAACAAGAATAGCTTGTTCTGTTTGTATATTCTAAATGTATTACTTACATATACATTAACCTATATTAGTGATATTCCTATTATTACAACATTGCATTTAAACGTGTATTACAAACAGCTTCTCTGGGTCGAGATCCTCACACTCTGAAAACTGAAGTTTTACTTCTAACCCACATAAATGTACTTAATCTTGTCAAATATTCAGCAACATTCAGCAGTTTTGCAGTGTAAAATAAGGGTAATAATAATGTACACTTCTAAATAATATACAAACAAGAAAATTTGTATTTTTTGTTCTGTTGATTTAGCTGGATATTACAATATCTATTAAAGTATGTTTTCTAACAGGAAGCGTTTTCTATGTTTGAGCAAACATAATGTGTTTCTGTTATTATAAATGACAAATATCAAGATTCAAGGTCAGATGTTGATTTAAGTAACCATTCTTAGTGGATACATAATGCAAAATATAAAACTGGACAAAGAAATGTGATTACAGAATAAAATTGGTGCTTTGAGTTACCAGTTAGAAGAAGGGTATCGATCCATCCATTTTCTGTACATCCTTGTAACTAGTGGGGTTAGAAGGGGTGCTGGTGCCTATCTCCAGCAAATGTTTAGAGCAAGAGACGAAGTTACCCTGGACGGGTCGCCAATCTGTCGCAGGGCAACACAGAGACAAACAGGACAAACAACCAAGCACACACACACACACCTAGGGAGAATTTTTAGAAACCAATTAAAACCTGGAGTACCCGGAGAGAACCCACACATACACAGGAACAACATGCAAACTCCATGCAGAAAGAACACGGGCTGGGAATCAAACGCAGCACCTTCTTGCTGCAAGGCAGCAGTGCTACCAACAGTTCCACTGTGCAGCCCAGTACCTAAAAAAATAAAATGCAAAAAAAAAAAAAAAAAAGCATAGCAAAGTTTTAATTTTGGTCTGGCTGCTTTTTAGTCACTTGAATTGAGGATCCTGACTTTCAGAACCAAGCAGGGTTTTTTGTTTTTATTTTGGGGGTTCCCCCCCAAGCTTAGGTTCCTGGAAACCTGAAAGTTTTGAGTATTATGTGATAGTGATAGAAATCAGACCTTTTATTTTGTTCACATGGCCTCCATCTGAACTCATCTGTTGATTCTTATTTTCTCAGTATTATCTCTTAACATAGTGTCGGGTCTACACAAGTATTTTTGATAATGATGGTTGTTTGTTCAGTCACGCTGTGTCCTCCTGTTCCCCTTTGGCTTCAGAGCTTCTCTCTCTCAGAAATCCTCCAAGATGTGATAACAGAGACGCTTCTCTGTGTTTCACCAGCATTTTCTCTACCTCCTGGTAGGAGACAAATCGACAAACACACAACACATGGAAGAAGGAACTGGTTAGACTTAAAAGTCCTTAAATCCACATTTTGGCTTCCAGTAAGCAGATTATCAGATCAGAAAGGAAAAGCAAAAGTACTATGCCTTTAAGTACAGAGAGGGAATTTAAAGATCTTACATCTTCAGACAGTAGTCCTCTGCTTGGTTTATGAAGCCTATGAAGCAGTGAGACAGCATGGGGCTCTGACAGCGCCTCCTTTAGGTCACCCTGCTCCTGAAACCCAACACACAAACTTGGTTCCGGTCTAGCACGGATGCTCAGTCTGGCCTGAAATAGCTCTTGCAAACAGTCCTGTAGAGTCTGGCAGGAAGTGAACAAAAATAAAGAAATAAACAAATGCTCTTTTGAAACCACTGACAACTTCAACCTTCACTGATATAGCAATTAAAATACAGGTGTTATTTAGATTCCTTCAAATTTTATAGATTTTCATTCACCTTGAAGAAAATTCTCTGGAAGGCTGGACTAAAGTCAGCGCTCATGTCTTTGGTTTTGACGTGTGAGAGACAGTGAAGGAGCATGAGAGAGAAACCACCGACACACTGCAGCCTCTGACGGCGGACAAAGAGTGTTTCCTCTGCTTCCTGTGCAAAATAAAGTTAGTCATGAATCACTTAATCATCTTGCAGATGGACAAAAACACAACATGCACGACCCATTACTAAAATAATTCATAATGCGGGCTGCATTTTGTTATACTTAAAATATGGATTTGATGTATTAAGACAGTCAGAAAACTTTCAGATCTGCAGCCCTTGTTTGTCTTAGACTGGAGCAGTTTGAATGTTGAAGTCGATTCTGAAACTAACCACAGACCACACAACTTGGGTCAATGAAGTTGACAGGTTTCATTTACAAGAAGTCTGCTTTGGTTTGGCCTTGTTACTTCAGTTCTCTGTTCCCGTAAAAGAAAAAAAAAAAAAGAACTGAAAAAAAGTTGAGAAAGTGCTGTTTTTTCCAGTTTTAATACCAATTTTGTGAAATATTAGCAATAAGGCTACTTTTCTTAAAACAATTTTGGTGAGACGAGTTTGCTGGCAAACCAGCAGAGTAACACCATGTGGTCACTAAATTACTGCAGACTGTGTAAACTTCACTCTGAACTTTAAGCAGCATAGATTGTGTCCCCCCTCCTCTCTTTCTACAGACTTGCAAAATTAAACTTAGAACCACTGAGCATCAATCTTGTTCTATTTCTCTTTTTGTCCAAATATCTTTTGAAGCGGTGTTTCCAGCCTTTTGTTTGACAACCATCTCGAGGCTATGGCCATCCTGGTTAATGGTGAATCTTTTCCAACCACAATTTTTCCTTCCACTCAACTTTCTATGACAATCACTACTGCTGTATTCTGCAGCATTGTGTGATCAGGAAGCTTTTTTAGCGTCAACCTTCTGTGGGTTACTCTCCTTTTGGAGGATGTGTCTGTCAAATGAGCTGACTTCCTCTTGACGGATTAGCCTACTCACCCAGACTAGAGATCATATAGAGGCTCTTAGTCTGGGTGTTGGTGAATGGATGATTAGAGTGACACCCTGGATGTCCAATCATGAGGAGCTGCATTTTGGGATTTCATTATCGGTATAACAAAGACTTGACGTACTTCACTCAATGTGCAGTAACTCAGGGTAATGAGTTTTACTTTCTGAAATTTAACCTTTTAATTTTTTGAGACTAATTGATTTTTAGTCTAATTGAAGCGGCAGAGTGTTTCTGCAGAAGAATGAGAAGGTCAGTTCTTAACGTGGGGCTACGGTAAAAAGATGCAAACTAACTGGACGCAATTCTGGATTGTTTACCTTTTTCAGTTGTCACCTGCGTAAATGTGTGACATGCAGCTAGGAGAGATTGCTCTTTAGATCAAGACGGCCGTGTGGAAATCGAAAGTCTGAGGTTGAAAGAGAAAGTTTTGCAGACATTTCAAGTGTAGGCGCTGTAGCTACGTGATCTATTTGGGTGTAATTTTGTTGAAGTCTGGAGAAGAAGGAGACCCAGCTTTAATAGCTTTAGCAATAAGTAAAGCGCTTATTTTTCCAACCATGGGAAAATTTTTAGTAAATTGTTTAGGACATTATTTAAAACTAGAGTGATGATGCTGGTCCAGTCAGGAAGCAGCAAAACTAATACGCCCATATAAGTAACTTGAAAATAAATCTTAGCATGTACCATCATGAAGCAGCACTTTACCTGATAAAAGAAAGAGTTCCTGAAGGCGTTGTTTACATAGTTGTTGTTTGGCAGGCTCACGGCTACCTGAAGTGAAACAGCTGGAGTCTGGAAGAAAGGAAGAAAAACTCTAAGGCATTTTCGTTTATCTGAGGTTTTATGGAGACCAACAAGGTAAAAGTCACTAGTTGCACTTTGAAAGGACATAGACAGAAATTATTACTAGAATATTCTATGATTTTCTCACCTGAATAATAAATAATAAAAAAAGCTAAATATCAAAAATTGTGTTTCAGTGTTCATTAATTCATGATTCCTGCCAAAGTGAAACCTGAGCACCAACCAGTTTTAGATTATGCAGTGTGTCAATCAGGAATAATCCGTGCTGGTAGACCAGAAACTCTCTGGGATTTAGGACTGAAAGGTCCAAAGGGATCAGCTCCCCTTCGCATTCCCACTGGGCATCCAGGACATCCACAAAACCGTTTCCTCTGTCTGGATAAAGTGTGAGATTAATCAAAATAAAATTATATAAATTGTGTTTTTTTTTTTTTTTCTCCAGTTGGTAGTTTGACTCCTTGCTGTAGTGGACACCAACTAAAACAGAAGGTATTTACACATTTGACCAAACGTCTCCTGTGTTTGTGGATGAAAATTTCTGGACTCACTACTAAGTTCTTGTCCAAGTAAACCGGCCTTCCCAGCCCAGGCCTTCAGCCGCAGATCCAAATCCCTCAAAAACTGGAAGAGAGGAGAGACCTCCACCAGCCTCTTCCACTGCTCCTCTGAGGGGCACGAATAAGTTAAAGAGATGTCTATTCCATAAAAGCATCCTTTATTTTGATGTACTGTTAGTAAATGTACTGTTTTGGACTCAAATGTGGTCATAGGAATACCTGGAGTAGTAGTGACGGCTGTATGTGTGAACTGAGCAGCGTCCTTTGTCTGCTGACTCTCTGCAAAGAAACCAAGATCATCATGTCGATAGTTCCTGGCTTTAGGTAGACATGCATGACAGAAAAAAACTCACATTAACCTTCAATCATGAGAAAGATACCAATAAACATTACGCTTCTATTTTGCCAACTAAAACTAAAAGAGAGGAATGTTTCGTGCTGATTCTCACCGCTGTTCACTCCACAGCCTAAATTCTGAGTTTTTTGTATGCTACCTCTATCTGGAACAGACTTAACAGCAGCTAACCACATTTTGCTTCACCGCATTTTGTACAAACCAACCATCTACAGAAAAAAACACTACCTACAGAGTGCACAACATTTTCCACGTGGGGGGTTAGATGAGGACGGTTGTTATATCTCACCCTGCGAGTGAACACCAGACGATGCAGTATGTCGTGAGCAGGTCTGGAGAATGCCATCCTGGGTTTCAGCAGCATTCACAGGTTCTCTCAGAGACTGGGTTGAGCTCCCTTTTAACACATAAAGAAGACATTTACTCTGCTTTAAACAAGTGAGGAATCAATTTAAGGGGTTCACTGTAAATTAGAGACCTATATGTTGCCCATCTCCAACCAGTGTGATGAGGGAGAGGCAGGGTAAAGCTTGTCCAACAAGAATCACACCTAAAGTTTGTGTGGTAGTGTTACTTTTAAATGTTAAAACTGAGATTTTGTTATCGTTCAGCAGCTAACCACATTTTGCTTCACTTTGTTTGAATGTCATTTTCTATCAGCAGGGTAAATTGGGCCGTTTAGATAGAAAAGTGTATCGTCACTGAAAGTACTTTGCCATGTTCAAACATCTACACATTATTTACCTGTAATATTTGTGTCTGATAGTTTTACCTTTAAATGGCAAATCTGATGTTCTGTCTAGTTATTCAATACTTGATCAGTCTTTTTATGAAATACTTTTTTTATTCTTAATTGAGTAATTTTCTTGGACAGCTACTTTTTAACTTATGTTGATGTGGTGCTACTTGAATACAGTTTTTGGATACTCTAGCCATCTCTAGTTTTAAATAACTTGTTGAATGTCTTCCAACAACCCTCAAGTGATAGATTGACATGTAGTAATGTGACAGGGTTTAACAAGAATATTCAAAATCAAACTGCAAATAGAATAATTTAAAAAAGTCTTCAAAAAAGAAAAGAAATTCTTAATTTGGGGGGAAAATAATTACAGAATTCTGTGTACTGTGAGTAAAACTGTACTCACGAATAATTCAGATGAAAGTGTCCAAATGTGGGATTTTACTGATGTCTACATGTTGTTTAAAAGTTGGGACTTTCAATGTCTTTCTTTTGGTAAAATTAGGACAGGATTTTTTGGGGGTGTTTGCATAAAGGCGAAGACTGACATGACTGAAACACCTGGATGGCCCCTGATTTTCAGGGAAGAAAGTGAAAATAAAGCTTACTGGAAGTTGCTGACATTCGATTCCAAAACAAACTGATTTAACTGAAATTTTCCACTTCCTTATTTCAGATCCTTCCCTTTATCTGTTCTCAGATCAGGTCAAAATGCAACCTCAGCACTGCTCTCCTCACATTCAGTTTTACAGTGCTTTCAAGTTCTCAAAAAATATTGATCCTGTTCTCAGGATCTACAAATATGTACTCTAAAGGAAGGAATTAATCCTGTAATTAAAAAAACAGAACTTTAATGACGTGGGAGACAATTTAAATATTTAAATTGACTTGTAGCTGTCATGTTAAGAAATTAATGTTGCTCTAACATAGTTGCTTCAAACAAATATGCTGAAATCCATTTCTGAACACTCTGTATTAAGAAGGATGTACTTCAGACTTTAAAATGTACCAACATCTTCCTTCTTCTGACTGTAATTAACATTGATGCTTTGGAGTGGCCCAGACAGAGTGTTGACTTGAAATCATTATTGTGTGGTTTGGCACAGTCATAAAATATGACAGGTCTGCAGAGCAAATCATAAGGTTGACCTTCCTGGAAACAAGCACTTGTGCATTTCTAGGGTCCGGAAAAGGAAAGCTTAAATCTCAGCTGACCCCACACATCCTGGACCCACACTGTTTAGACTCAGGTCAGCACAACAGGGCGCTGTTCAGAAAAATAAGGCATCACTGAGATTGTTTCTCTGCTGAGAGAGACATCCTGTCCACACAGATGTTGTTGCATAGTTCCACTAATTTGTCATTTATTTATACTCATTTTACTGAGTTTTATTCTTTGAGAAATGCTCATTTCCTTTTTGATCGTAAACAAACCTCTTGGTTGAATGAAAATCAACCTGCAACGAGCATGTATAGGTTCGAGCTTTACTATATTTAACAAAGAACGTACCTTTCACTACTGGAACAGAGGTTGTCCACACTCTGGATGGGATCTCCAAGCAAAACTCCTGCTTTCTTGACAAGCCTAAGACATGCCAGAAAACAGACTTTCACATTAAACAGCCTGTTTAAACCTTTTATTTGTCCTCAGTTTGGATGTGAGACATGTGATGATGCAGTTGGCTGAAGCTCCTCTACCGGAGATTTGCTGGTTGCACAAGTTGGAGAACAGGTCTGTTGAAGGTTTTTCTTCCAGGATCACGTTCAATCTTTCAAGCAGAGGAACAACCCTCTGTTGGAGCAGAGCCATCATGGTGATGTTTGGCTTATAGTCACTACATTGGACCAGGCCATAGTCTTTGAACCAAAACTGTCCACAAAGTACTGCCTAAACAGGCACACAGGAAATGGGAACATCACAAGAGTTAACAATTAAAGTTGCACCTCAGTAATGATTAATTGCATCTACGAAGATGCAATTAATCCATCTCTGTATGTAATGTGTTTCATACAATATTTAGCTTTTTTAAAAAAGAAAAAAAAACATATTGCCAGTTGTAGATAACATGTCTTGTAAATCTTATAAGCAGTTTGTGTTTTCACCTGGGCTGTGTTGGCACGCAGCCGAGACACATGTCTGACAAAATGGAGCAACGTGAGAGCAGAATCCACCGCTGTCTGTGTGGAACAACACTGCTCCCTTAATTCTCTGTGCCTGAGCTCTCTGTCCTGAAAACCCAATGGTTTTATACTGTTACTAGCTTATGGTCAAAAGTGCTATTGTTGAGAACAAACCTAGACTTGCTGAAGCATTTTTTTTTTTGTCAGAAATTGTTCTTACCATCGCATGGAGGTTTGTAGACCAGTCTCCTGGCTGGGACGTCCATTTCTCGCTGTCTTGTTGCAGCTGATCCATGCACACATTCAGCTTATCAAGGCCAGACATAAGGGCTGAGTGCCAACCACACTGCAGGTCCCATTCCTCTTCATCGCCTACAATCAGCCATGTTTATTCATACCTCATTGTGCTGTGATGCAAATAAAACACTGCAAAGTGGCATTGTGCTTAATCTGGCATCTTAGAAGCTATGTTACCGCACGTAAGGATGCGTAAGACATGTGGGGGTAAGACCAGAGCCAAGAATGAGCACTGAGCTGCTCTTCTCTGGACCTCAGTTTGTGCAGTATCCTGCAGCTCGACAGCTGCCTCCTTCAGCTGCTTCCCTGACCACTGGACCTACAGGAACATACAGACTATTCATTCAAGCTCGAATGAAGCATACACACGCACACATGTGCACACAAACACACGCACAGATCCTGATGTAAAGCTCAAAGAGCAAAGACGCAGTTAGTCATTTCTGCATTCACTGTCAACATCTAGAAGCTTAGAATACAGTTTTAAAAAAATATTTTATGTTTTCTATTTCTACACATTCAAAAGCTTGAAAAGCCTTGAATTGTTGCCTCTCTGAATGCACTAAGCTCTTCTTTAAAACTCCATAAAAACTCCCCCTGCTGACCTGATGGGAATTTGCATCTGAGACACTGAAGAGATGCTGGCATAAAGCCGAGTCCAGATCGATGAGGATGTCTTCCTCACGCTGCCTCTGCTGCTGCCAGTAAGAGTTTCTCACACACATTTCCCTCTGCAGCGCCTCCACCTGACACAGAACAGAAAAAAAAAAGATAACTGAGCAACATGCAGCTCAGTTATCTGCCTTATTCCTACATGAAATATCATCCGTTACTACATTATAACTTGATTTAGGGATTTGTCCACCTACTTGTACACCATCAGTTTGCTCTGCCGTCATCAGCCAGAATGACAATGTCAGAGGTACAACGTTTTTGGTGGGCACGTCCAGCCTTGCTCCAACTACTGGGGCCAACAGCCCAGTCACTGGATCCACAGCCTGAGCGCCATAACGGATCGCCACCAAGCCTGTCAGGTTCAATCACATGCTTAACTCACTGATGTAAATGTCTTGCATTATTCTAAAATGAATAAAATGAAGCATAGGTTCTTGTCATTATCATCATGCCTTTTCCTTTTGGGTCCTCCATGGTTCCTGCCAGAGGAATTGCATTCCCAGACGCAGGATCCCTCTGGCACCCAAGCACAGGAACACTTAGACCAGATCCCATGGGGTCCAGATACTCCATCCCCAAGAGAGCTGGCAGACACACATCTGAAGCTGGAAGAGGCATTTCGCCTGATTCATACCACAAAGATGAGTAAATGAGTCATTATAAAGACCATATAAAATCAGGTAAAATAAAGAGGGACATGATTTTTACTACCAGTACAATCTGACATTGTTGTTTTCTGAGCCTCAGATTCTTGCTAATGGCCTTATAAAACTTTACATCAACCTTAAAAAGCAGGTCTAGTACAAAATAAGTAAAGATGTTCTTTGTTCTACATGGTATTTCTAGGCATTTCTCCATTAAAATGAAAAATAATAGTGTAAAGGTTAAATTTAGGCTTATAAGAGAAACTGGTCACATGCTTAGTTCTGTAAAGGGTAGCTGTCTGTGATATGTAAAGGTCAAGTGAAAAGACTTTAGGTTAGGAAATGTGTGTTCCTCTTAGGCTTCTGACTCTCTTAAATGTCAGACTTAAAAAAATAAAGTCCCTTTTGCCTGCACATGTGTGCTCACTGCTCATTGGCCGGCTCTGTCTCAGTTTCAAAACAAATATGGTGGATAAGTTGAGTGTTCCACTTTCACTGAGACAGGTTCAGAAAGTTTTTCAAGCTTTTCAAAGGCCAAAGTAGCAGCCTCACTTCTGACAGACTGTCCCAGGACAGATTGAAGTTGTCTTCATGCGGACGCATACACTCATGTTGGACAAAACCCCTCAATAAGTACTTAGAGACCCCTTTGAAACTCCAGTCGTTTTCTTATATCACAATTCTGACTGTGATATAATGCACTCTTTTTTTGCTGATCTTTCCAGGCATCTGTATTTTGTTGGTTTTGTGTGCTGCTTTCATGTTTTGCAACTGAGAAATAAGCCAGGATCTAAATATGCAATGAAGAACAAAGCAACTGAGGAAAAAAAGTTGTCTAAAAAGTGTTTTTTTCCACAAGGATTCCTTACCCAGTGTCCCACCATCCTGCTGCAGATGCAGAGTCCAGCCCAACAGCATCTCAAACCTGGTCGACAGCTGCAGCCCACAGTGCAGACTCCTTTCCCAGGCCTGCTCAAGCTCCTTGCTCGCAGCTAGAAGATCATCCAGTCGACCGCTTATGTTCTCGTTGCCTGAATGGCTCTGCATATTTTGCAGAGTCGGGTCGGAACCCCAGTCATCACTTAGCGGTTTCAGGAGGTCCAGTGTTTTAAGCATCTCAGCTAGAACCTGAACCAAATAAACATCTCTGTCACTCAGGTAATTTATTACGAAGCAACTTTGCACATGTACAGTGTTAGCATTGCTGGTTTACTCTCAAAGTCTGTGGTTGTATTATTTATTTATCACATTTCATACAACATGGCTCACTAGGAAATGAGAAAGGAAAACTAAATACTGTCCTCACAGCTTGGTAGTTTTATGTGCTGGTATAGTGACAAGTATTGACCATCAAGTCATATTGTTACTGGAGTTGGAGTTTATCAAGTACCTTGCTGTCTAATAATGCTTGATAACCTCCTGCATGAGGCACCAGCTGTCCGGCCCTGATGGTGACTCCTCCTACTCTCACCATCTGCCCACTCAGAGGTTCGGTGAAGACCTCACCGAGTAGCACTCCACCTACTGGCTGTACATCTCCTACAGGACAAGCAGAGTAAGTCCAAATGACAAAAGATCTGTATCTTAACAGATAGACATCTAGCAACACTCACCTGTTACCAGATCCAAATGGACCCCAATAGTGAGCACAATGTTCCCTGTCCTGGAGTCCAGCATGGGATAGCCAATTTGAATTGGCTGAAGCAGGCGGGAGAGTGGGCAGGTATGCAGCCTTCCCAGGGGGTAAACTAATCCAGTCTGTGGGTGGATGGTTACTGCCAGGGTGGGTACGGGAACGCCTGTGTCTGGATCTGCCATGGGCATGCCCAATCGTAACCTATGACCTGGTTTTAGGCCTTTGAGACGAATGAAAGGCAGGGGCAGCTCTGAGGGGCAGGCGGTGGGAAAAGGAAGAAATGGAAGGAGGGGACTGTCCAACTTTCTGAGATCACCTGATGCAATGAAAAGCACACAAGATATTTTTATCACAATCAAGGAAGAGTTTATTCAGCTGGTGAACTGAAAGGAAAATGGTAAATGGTTTAAACGGACTCTATCAATTACGTGTCTCCTGAAGGATTCAATTTCACTTTCAATAATTCAACAAATAGATCAAAGTATTAATTTGAATGGAAATGTCCAGCCATCCTACCACTGAAGAAGACACTTTTGTGTCCCAGAGTGTCATGATTTGCAGTGAAGGTGGTCAGGCAGACGCAGCGGACCCAAGTTGAAATGAATAAAATTATGATTTTAATGATGAAGTAAGAGATACAAAGTCCAAACAGAATAAGCAGAAGGGTAGCCGTTCACAACTGGCAGAGCAAAAGACACAGACAGCAGACAAGACGACTAGACAAGGACCCAATAAAGAACAAGGAACACAGGTGGGTTTAAATAGACAGGAGGACAATTAGGGGAAACAAGGAACAGGTGTAACTAATCAAGGGGTAGATGGGACGACACAGAGACTCCACAGAAAACAGAAATCTAAATAAACACACAGAAAAGCTCAAATCCTCACACAGAGATGACTATATGTTGGTGTTTGATGTGTGTATTAACCTCCAAAAAAACAAAAAAGGCACAAGAACGTCTGAAGATGCTGGCTGAAGGTGGTAAGAGAGTGTCATCATCGCCAGTAAAATGGGCCATGTACTTACATGGGCTAAAATTGCTAAGAGGCAATTACTCCAAATTGCTTCAAAAAAAAGCCAGACTCCAATTTGCAAAGGCACTCAAGGACAAAACACCTATTTGTTAGAGGCATGTCCTGGGCTTTAATGACATTGAAATTGAAGTATATGATCACAGTGGCCATCACAGAGAAAAGCCGGAGAAAGCCATCCCAGCTGTGAAGTATGGGGGCTGCAATATAGATAGTGTCATGGGGAAAGAACATTTCATGTTTATATTGAAGCAACATGTCAAATCTTTAGCCAAGAAGTTAAATTTAAAGAATCTCGGGTAGAAATGGGTTTTTCTAATAGTCAATGGGTTAAGAAGTGGTTTAAGTACGACAAAGTCAATGTTCTTGAGTTGTCTTCAAAAACACTGATCTCATAGAAAATGTTTGGGCAGGGCTGAAAACTTTGAAAAGATTCCAGCAAACTATTGGAAGCTTGTGGAAGAACATCCAGAAGATTTGACCCAAGTCGTACGGCTTAAAAGGCAATTCTACCAAATACTGAACTGTTCACCTTGTATTCTAACTTCAAAATAAAAAAAAAGTGACTTGGCTATCTATCAACATAGTTATTTATGTATTTAGTAAGCTAAAATCTTCTAGGTAATTCTTTTCTGACCCAAACAGGAACGTTTCATCTGATTCATTGCCAGGCAATAACCTGGTTATTTCACTACATGTCGTATATTTTAAATTATTTCGTTGTTCTGCATTTGTTTGTAATTGTTTCATTATAAAACACCTCAATGTAAAGGATTTTTATTTACCCATAGGATGCATAATTACTATTGCAATTGAGTTTATTTTTATTACCAGCAGTAGATCCTTCCTCTTGGCAACTCTAAGACTTTATAGCCATATCTGCTCCAAGCAAACTCATTAAGCCCTTACAACTCTTCTGTGACTGACACATCCCTGTTTGCTCAGCTTGTAAACAGTCTGTTGTTTTATATGTGCATGTTTATCGATGCACATTTTGTACATTTTCATTCTCTACTCAGCTGCACATTACTTTCAGTTTGAGTATGCAATTTCTTTGAATACCTGTACAGCGTCATTTTTATTGTAAATGTTTGCTTATTTTTGTGATTTTTACCTTTGTTGGCGTATGCATGTCCCACTTTCCTTAACTTGCTTGCTGTGACACCTGAATTACCTCTATATTTCTATTCTATTTAGTATTCTCTCTGTCTTAAACATGGCGTTTTATTTCATCACAGTATGTGTGGTGGGGTAGAATCGGCAGTGTTACCTGTACAGAGGTCCGTGGTAAACACTAATGTAGAACTGACGGGGTCATAGGCCACGTTGCCAACGATGGGTAAGACTCTGCCAGTCTGTGGGTGAATGAAGTAATCAGGCGGCACTGCCATGGTGTGGCCACTGCTCAGCAACATGTGGCTTTGAGAGTTTGGCTTTATGAGCCCGGTGACTGGATCACAATGAACAGCAGCAGGGACACGCAGAAACCCATCGGGACCTGAGAGGAGGCAAGATTTTTCAAATCTTTATCTAAAAATCCTGATGATACTACCAATTATCAAATCTAACTTGTAAAACATATTTTAGCATAAAAAAGGAATTTATTTCAACAATTATTCTTCTTGATAGAGGCTATATGTTTTTGCAATTGTTTATTTTTTTTTTTTTAAGAAGTTTTGTTTTCTTGGCTGCAGCACAAGTTTTTAGCAGTAGATGGTGCTGTTTCTCCAACATTCAAGAAGTCCTTAACAGTGTCGTGGTACTACACAGAAACTACTGAAGAATTTCTTTTCTTCTTTTTCATGACTCATTGACTCACCAAAGATGTCGTCTTTGGTCAGGACGGTTCCCGTGTCGGGACAGAGCAGCTTGGCCCCTGTGCTTTCACCCAGCAGCCCCAACGCTCCCTGATGGTGGCACTCCGCCGCCACCAGCTCCACCATTTCATCCACAAGGCACGTCAGCTTTTGGGTCAAACTTAACATTGGTGGAAAATATATTTACAACTTCACTGCATTTATTTCATATCCATTTGACTCTTTACAATAATACTTGAAAAATCGTTTACATTTGCTGGTGAGGCTCACAAGAGGCCTGAGTGTTGTTGGAAATCTTGGACAGCAGTCTGGTGCACTCTCTGGATCGGGTTTTGAATACACTGTAGACCCGCTGCTTGGCCTGCTGATCTCGTCTCAGCACCTAGAAGGAACCAGTTACATCTATTTGAGTTATCCTCTTGGGTAGGTTGATCATTTTAGTTGTTTGCTTCTACGATTTACAGTGTTTGGCATTTCTTTGCTGCCTGTTAAACTGTCAGGGAGAATGTATTGTTAAATGCACCTTGTTCTTCATTATTTCAGTTTAAATATGGCAGAGAAGCGCCACAAAATTCAGGGAACAAACATGTTTAAAAATTTTCGTTCTTCTCGATGTTCAGATTGCCGTTCTACGGCTAAAATCTTCAAGATATTTTTGGAGATTTTATGTGATGCGGGAAAAAAACGGTGGTAAAGGGTGAATCTTTTAACAGTCAAAAACCTGAAACAAATGGAGCCCCATTTAGTCAGACTCCTCACCACCCCCCCCAAAAATTAATAAATTCATAACAAATCACTTTGAGATCCAACAGCAAGATTTAACGTTGATATTTACAGATGGTCTCCATCCAAACTGAGATCAAAAGACCAATTTTATTGAAGTCTAAATGTACCAAACTATCAGAGGTTTTAACCTAAAATACTAAAGTAGTAACAAATGTTGCAGCTAAGAGGTGCATATTAAATCAGGAGGCGCTGCAGCAAACACGGCACATCAATTCTACTTCTTCATAATTATAATCCCACTAAAACATATTGAAATTTATAATCCGAACATGTGGAAAAGATCAGAATGTAAGAGCACTGCATAATGAGACTTGTCTAGTACCTCAAGCTGATTGTCAAGCAGAGTTCGCAGCTGGGAGGCCAAAGCCCTCCGTCGACCCACTTCTTTCTCCATCTCTTTTCTCATCCTCTCGTAACCTTCCCCCACCCTCTCCTCGGCGATCGTGCCTGGGTGGAGTACCTGCAGTTTCCCAAGGACTCCCTGATACATCTCTTTCACCTGGACAAACACAAAAACACATTAGAAACATCGTAAAACTTTTGTAATCTGAGCCTACAATCATGCAGCCTTAGCAAACATCTCCAATCCTCGGGAGACATAAGCATTTATGCGGCGTCGTCTCTTCTTACATCTCTATCGCTACACTTCTTCGGGGTTGTAACATTAATCTGTTCGCTAAACTGCATCCAGCCAATTAAGTAGGAAGGACACAGGACAAAGAGAAGTGCACATAAGAAAACAAAGACCTTCGTATGTGATATTTAGCCTGTTTCAATGAACCTGAATGATCTGTGAAACGCATATGAGGAGGGAACCAGTTACATTGTGAAAGAGAAGATGTGCCCAATCTTTCAGGGCTTTTATGAAATCAAATTAGAGGTCATGAAGTGAATGTAAAGATGTGCTTCATTAGAATGTTCTTTACTTTTTTTTATGAGAAGACTCCAGCCTCAGTCTTCTCGCCCTAACCCTAACCCTAAAAAAATAAAAATAAAAAAATATATAAATAAATGAATTCCCCAAGAAATGACTGAAGATTTATTTTATAAAGGTTTTTCTCACATCAAACTCCAAGACAAAAAAAAGGCACCAACAATATCCCCGGTTACTAAAAGAACTATATTTAACACATGGATTGGCAAATTAATAAGAGACAAAGTCCCAAATGGATTTCTTGTTCCTGAACAGTTCTGGTTCACTGAAGTGTGAAGGCTTAAGTGTGTGAAGGATAAAAGAGGCAATCAGTGTCAGTTCCTTTGCCAGCCAGTTCACTTGGCGAATAATCTGGGAGTTTCTACCTCCGTTGTGAGCTGCCCCAGCCTGGTAGTGACGGACAGGCTTTGTTTCAGCAGGAGGCTGTAGAAAGTGTTGCTGCTGAAAGCCTCCAAATCCACCTGGTGCTCATAGTCCCAAAACTCATCCAAAACATCCGGACAGGCTGCTTTTCACAAAGACGGTACAAAACGGGGAGGAATGGGGATTAAAAAAAATGGAATAAATGTATTTCAAATCACATGGGGAAATTATTTTTGAAGTACATGCACGAATTTCAGGAAAAGTATTCATATTAAGATTTTTGTGACATTGCAACCATAAACAGTAACATAGTGTTTCTCACAATATGTTAGCTGTAAGTGTCACCCTTCCATCACCACCAGTGTGTGTTCCAAATCCACAATTGTTATATAAGTCACCCTCTTCACAATTTGTCATAATCATGTGTTGATCTATTTCATTGAGTTTCTGTAAGTTTGTGGCTGGTGTATTAAATAACATGGACAAATTTAAGGTATGCAAATACTTTTACAAGGGCCCTTGTAATAAGCTGCATTAAAAGTTCATTAAAAGCTGTTTTTCGGGTGTGTGTGTGTTTTGGAACATCTGCTCTGAAGTAAAGTTCTGCTTGGTTCTCCGTAGTGATGACATCAAAAGCTGTTCAATAGTAAACTGAAGGAAGGGCCCCATTGATAAGATGCTTGTTTTCCTTTTTGCTGGTGGTCACCGTACACGTGCCATCAGCTTCGTGACGTAAGTGTTTTCAGCAGTAACCGGTTGGATGGGTGCACCACCCAAAGGTCAGTGTCAGTGTTGCATAAGAAGTCACTGGGGTCTTCAAAGGCCCACTGTTTGGACTGAACGTGGAGTCGGTGCACGTTGCAGGAGCATTTGTCTAAAGTTGCCTATCACATTTGAATGCAAGTTGGAAAACGAATTATCTCCTAGGCTTCTAATGAATGAGTGAATAATAGGGGGATTCCACCTGGCTGAATGGAGTCCTTCATTAGCCTAGCTTGTTGATTCCGATGGGTCTTCCTAATTGTGAAAACTCTTGAGCCTTTCGATGCAAAGTCATCCATTTGGTAGGCCAGCTGCAACGAACGATACCTCATTGTGATCGGCTTCTTTTCCGGCCACCCATATTCCTGGAACATGATCTACAAAGAAAAAAAAAAAAAACCACAAATGTTTTAAAGTTACTTTATAAGACAGTGAACATCTAAAATGCTTGTGTGCCTAAAAAGACAAACCAGCGATGCAACAGATAAGCAGAGAATGACCACAGCTCCAAACAACAGTCCGCCGGCGACCAGCCAATCAGGTCGAAGCAACAGATCACGTCTTCTGCTGATTCCCATTTGGGTCAGATGTCGAGGAATGGTTGGGAAGAAGGGTCCAGGCTCATAACACTGGGCCCCTGCGGGCATCACTCGCACATACTGAAAGACATTGGCATCCGTAGTTAGTGACAAATTGCATTCGCCATCTGCTAACTTTTTTTAAGTGCTGTTCTTACTATTGATCATTACGTCCTTAGACAATTCAATCAAAAACATTAACGAGATTTTAAAAAATAGAGTCAAAACAGCAACAGTAATACATCAGCTTTTGAAATATGTTTTTATAATGATTTTTAAATAAATAGAATTACTATGTAACAAAGCAGCTTTGATTTTTTTAAAAATTGAAATTCACCATGTGTTTATGCTGATTGCTGCTAAGTGTGAACACGTAAACCCCCTGGTGGCTAAAGACCAGTGAAAATAAGGTAGGAGGAGTCCAGGAAAGGGTCAGCTGCTCTTCCAGCAGCCTGAGCGCACCCCAGTCAAAGTCACTGTTTGTGTTGTAGAGATTGTCGCTGAAAGAAATGCAGAAGACGATGAACAAAAATGTCAAAACAAAAGTAGCGAAATACTCAAACCTGAAAGAATTCACCACCTGACTTACATGTCATAGAGCGGGTAATGGCGTGTGCTGACGGTGAACAGCAAAACATCCCCCAGTTGGAGACATGTTGTCGGATTGAGGACTCCGGTTATACTCAACACTCTCTGATCGTCAACATCACTCAGGTCTTTGTTCCACTGTCTGAAATGAGGTTCTCTTTTTGCGTCACTGATATTTCCCACACCGCTGGCCTCATCTAAAACTTCATAGTCTTCGTCTGTAAGTCAGTCATGCAGAAGAGCAATCTCAATAACTCGATAATTTAGTTTGCATGTGTTGAGAGTTTCCGTGCATTCATTGTTATTTCGATTGACATGCGGCAGTGACAAACCGGCTGAGCTCTGTGTGCGGTCTGGAAACAGTCGCTGGATTTCCTCTGGGAGACCGCCGAGGAGGCCAAAGAGTCCTGCCTCTAGCAGTCGTGATACAGATGAAGAAGAAAAAGGAGGTCACGAATGTGACAGGGAACCACAAAGAAATCAGCCGCTGGATAGGAAAACCCCATTGTGTGTGTGACTGTGATTGTTTGAGAGTGCATCTCCACCTGTTGTCTGAACAATGTAGACAGGACGTGAGGGTTTGCGATGGCTGTGGCACTGCAGAGTCCCCTGGGAATCCCACCTTTCAAAAACTGATTCCAGCACACTGCCTGAGACGCTCGACACCTGCAGGCACACAATGACAATCTTTACCATTAATAGGTCAGTGCAACACAAGAGATGAGGCTGTAGTTTCACAGCAAAGATGACAATACATGCATGCATGCATTATTGGAGCAGGCTTATTTGTCTATTGTGTTTTATTCAATAGATGTATGACATGAATATGAGTGTAACAATTGAACAAAAAAACATTGCATACTTAAAATCTCAGATAATATTCAGTCTTGTGGTACATCTGATCAGTATGGATGTTAATCTATTGCCCACCTGACTTTCATAGCTCCATGTCAGAGCCATATCCTGATCATATCTGCACTGGAGCTTCAGATGTGCAGCAGGCTTCTGCCTGCATAGGCCTCCACATGCAGCTCTGCCAGGAGGCTCTCTGCACACACACAGACCCAGATTCCTGTCATAACCACGGTAGTCCTCTGGTGTTTGGCACACCTGCAGAAAAACAGCCAAAGCAACTCTTGTGACAGGTACATTTTCTGATTAATTCCTCTGAATCAACACAACGATGAAATCATTGCTTAGCAAAATCACAGGAAGCAGCTTATGGTTAAATATTAATTGGGTTTATTAAGCTTGGAGGCTTGTCAAGTTCATGGGGTAAAGGGCAAAGACATCCAGGTTGTACTCATTACCCTAGGTGATTGTGGGCTGTGTGCTTACTCAATTCATTCTTTAAACAGGTCATAGTTGTTGCATATCTTCTGTACGAGTTTCCTGTCTCATATCATTTTGAAAAAGATAAGCCAAAGACCTTTCCCCTAGTTCTTATGTAGTGTATGTGAAGGGCCATATCATAAGTGCAAGCATTTACCTCGTCCTTGCAGTGAAGAGACCACTGGTGCTGGTCCAAGCAGTCACCATATTGTGTGCGAGACTTTCCATTTCTGCAGATGCTGTACAGCTGTTGCACACACATTTCTCCATCGCTGCTGGGCTGGTATCCGATTGTACAGAAGCAACGGCCTTCAGTTCTCTATGGAAATTAAAGGTCGAAGAAATGATAAGCCGATTGGTTAAAATGATGAAGACAGAGATTAAATGCAAAGACAAAAGATGATACTTTCAACTAGAGCAACTACCGTTATTTATCAGGTTATGCACTTATGGTTTCTGCTCTTTTTCACTTCCTTAGGGGAGCTGCTAGGAAGCTACTATCAACAAAGTATTTACCCAATATCTCTGAGTACCCGATTTGACCCTTTGCCTGCAAACTGCGTGCAACACATGGGCTGTATGTTCAAACCTGTAACCCTCCACAAAGTTTTGTCTCCATGGGGAACATAGAAGATTGTCAGACTGAGAACACTGCAGGAAATTATTTCTGCTTCTCCAGTGTTGCTATAGGCCACCTCTTGACTGCCCCGGTAGACTAGTTTCCGTCTTTCTTTCTTTTTTTGTTTCGGTTTTTTAACCTTGCAGTAGTCCTGTATTTTCTCTATTGAATGCTCTTTTCACATTGTTGTTCATAAATATTGCTGCGGAAATTATTTTTGCACTCTTCCCCTGACTTATGCCTTTGTACAACAAAATTCATTTGTTCCATCATCTCTCTGACCAAAGTTTGCAAGAGTGTAAGATTATTTATATATCCTAAATATAATATAATAAAGGAGGAGAAAGATTCTAAAAAGGATTTATATCAGAAAACTGTCACATTTAACAGAGATGTTTACAATCTCTGATCCACCTTTTGTACACAGTAAGTCCTCATTTATTTAGCTATATATTTGCAACCAATATGGCTGCAAATATGGTTTTACAGCCACATTTCTACACACACATGTTCTCCCACAGGCAACCAGGGCCAAATCTCATTCCCTTGATCCTGAGCTGATGAGAAGAGAGGTCAACACCTATGCAACTGCAGCCACATGGGGAAACTAGATCCTTCTGTACAGTAATAGTATCTGGAACTCCCTTGCCTTGAAGCTACAGATTGTTCATCGTCTAATATTTCTGAGTGACAGTCAGGAAGCTACTCCTTTCACTGTATTTGTGAGGAAAGAGCAAGAAGACGACAAAGAAATCATAAGCACAGTTGGAGCGGATGCTTCTTCACTCTGTAGGAATTGCTGTGCTGATCTTTATGCCTTGTACAAACACCTGAACAACGAACACCTGAAAACTCTGTCCATTTCCTGAGCAAATACAGACGTCCTGGCCAGACAAAGGCTGCACAGCCATAGGACCACAGGCCAGGGGGGAGAGCAGGCCTGGTCGAGGGCAGTAGTGTTGTGGAGGACACTTCAGGCAGTTTTCTTGGGACACAGCTCCAGCATTTGGCCCATATGTGCCTCTAGGACATGGGACCGGACTGAAGCTGCCTGGAGGACAGTAGAAACCTAGTATGCACAAAAACATGTCACTCTGGCTTATTGTTTGATGTTGTAGTCATAAGAAGAAGAAAAAATCAGTTGAGAAAGCTTACCTGGCTGGCAGTGCAGATTTTCCTTGTTTTGTTGACTGATGTTTCTCTCTTGGGCCATTGCACTCAGCAGCACCGCAAAATGCCAAACCGCATGCATCTGCATGTTTGCATAGTTTTTTCAAATACTGACTTGCTGACCAACATTTCCCATGAATTCCTCTGCTTAACATGCGAACTCTTGAAGCAATTCATCCACGGTCCATGTTTTGAAGACGAAAATCAGATGTAATACTCTGTGAGTGAAGTCCATTGACAAAATTCTGCACTCCGATGTTCTCCACAAATGATTATGCACCAGGCTAGTTAGTCTGCATGGCTTTCAGTGGGAAGCTGAATGATTTATAAGGCCTGCGAGGTTAGGTGACAGTGACAGTAGAGCGACTGCTCAGAGGAAAGCAGCAGGGGGAAAGAAAGAGCACCTGCCTTGTTGCTGAAGGATCGCCTTACTCTATTTGTTCTTCTCAATCCTACCATGACACTGATTATTGATTTGGCGCTCTATGTGAGTGAACACTGCTTTCCTTTGCTTGATGACTGTTTTACCAAAAGGACCCCTCAGATCCATTCACGACCTCAGCTGAACCTAGTTTCATTATTTATTGGGTCAATTCTCAACAAGTTTTTATTTGAAAGCACTTTCCAAAAGCAGTCAGAGAGTACTTTCTATTGGATAAAACAGCAGACACTACTATGTGTGATTTGTTTGTTGATGGCAGATGCTTGCATCCAGGATCGAGACTGTTTATTCTGTTCTACGTATGTTTCAAAAGAGTTCATATGTGTTCAGTTCAAACTGAGCAATGTGCTGTTCACCCACAACTCATTTCAGAAACTTAAATTTGTCTGTCGATAGCTCCAAAGTAAAGTGAAGATCATCGTAGAGACACTCTTTGAGTAAGTGAACTAATTTTCCTGACATACACTGTAATCAAAACTAATCAAACAAATACATATTCCATCGGTTACCGATATGGACAGTTTGGTCTAGTCATTGCAAATCTTCAATTAGTAGTTCCTTTGACCCTAATATCTTCATGTTTGTTCAATAATCAGTGTCAAAGGATTGTCCTTTGCTCCATAGTAAAATCGCAGAAAAAAAAAAAAAAGCTTTGCTTATTGATATGAAGCACTGTCAGCTGACTGAGTCATTTGAACACAAGAGTTAAATAATGTAATTATGTAACATTTTACTTATTAGCGCTGTCATTTGCATTCAGAGTACCACATTTGTGTCCATGTCGTTTTTTTCTTACTAAATCTCGATGATAAATCCTGAACTCGACCGAAAACAAACTCGGAGGTGCAGAAAGCAGTCAACAGGTCTGTTTTCCTGTTCAGTAGTCAAGGTCTTAAACTCTGTTGTTGTAGTGGAATAAATGTGAGACTTTGGATACCTGGAATAACCTACATAGGGAATTTCATCACGGTAGCCATGGACTTTGATCCCGCAGTGACGACTTGCAGCTTATCTAACTGAACTGGACTCAACTTTTACCCAGATCTCCATGTCAGCTGCAACACAACCACGTAGAAATAAACAGGGTGAATCATCCGAGATATAAATGTAATACATCTTTTTAATGTAAGAGACAAACATGATCACCAGATCACACAACACATGAAGATGAGAACTGTTCGCATGTCCGTAGCTCGAAAACACAGACTGCTGCTCGGCTTAAAAACCATAAAACGAAAAGCATGATGCTTTACATCTTCAACCTCCACCAGTGAAAAAAAGTAAAGAGTAACGTTTGAATCTTTTCTTTGAGTTGGCTCTCTGTTTTTAGTTTTTTCTCTTATTGGCTGCTGTTCTGTACAATCATCATAAAGTACAAATATTGAATTCCAGTATCTGTCTTACCAAAACTAGTTGAATCATCGTCTGTGATTTTAAAAAGTGCTTCATCCTCACTAATGCTCACTAATGCAGCTTAGATTATCAGCTGCAGGACTCCTTGAGTGAGCTTAGATTATCAACAATTCTCTGAATTTAAGTTTTATGACGATAGAGCGGCAGATAATATCACTGTGACCTCACACAGTGTGTTTGTGAGAGTGTGTATATTGTGTTTGATAATCACTGTGACCCTCCACGTGTTGACTGTTGACACAGGCAGGGTTTGGGCAGCCTCTTTGATAACAAGGACCTTTATAAGTCGGAGCAGAGGAGAAGTCAGACCACAGACCCCTGATCCGTGGATAAAGAACCTGCTTCTCTGTTGTGCACTGATCTTCCTCTTGTTCTAAGTAAGGGACATGTGAAAAACAAGTTGTATGGCTTCCAAATGTGTTTGTCGTGTTTTGGTATTCTTATCAGTTTCCCTTGTTTCACTTTTACAGAAACATAAACATGATTTGGGAATTAGTGATCGTCACCCTGTCACTCTCAACAGCTTTAGGTATTTTTTTTTCTTTTTTTCTTTTTGCATATTTTACATCTCGGCTTTTTTCGGTTATGGTTTTTGTTTTATGTTTTGCTTATAAATTTGTTGTTGTCTGCAGCCCATCCTCTGCACAGTGACTCCAGGGAGGCAGCCTGGGTTGACTCAAAGGCTAACCACGTGTTTGACAAGACAGACCTCTCAAAAGACACTCAGTAAGTTGACGGAACAGAACAAGCAGCTATTGATGAAGACAATAAAAAAATTTCTCCAGTGTCTTGTGTAATTATTTATACCCTTTGAACAATGGGCAGTGTGCACTTGTGATCAGTCCCCTTGAGTCAATGTCTTATAAAACCACCCTTTGCTGCAATTTCAGGGTTTTTTTTTATATTTTTGACACCAACAGCTTTATTGGTGTCAACTTTAACCAGGCCATTCTAATAATGAATATTTTCTTCTTTGTCCTTCCATTAAAACTTCTTTCACTTTTTCAAAAAAGAGATGATGGTATTTCTTTTTTACTTTTGTCTATTTTATCCCAGTTATACAAATTAACTGACATTATTTTAAAGGATGTGTTTTTTAGGCTTGTTCATTCATTCCTTTTGTCAAACATTTGCATGAACTTTCTGTGCTTAGTGGGTTGTACAAGAGCGTCATCGACAGCAGTGGTCTCTACACCCTTGGAAGTGATGACGTGAAGCATCCCCTTGCGGAGGAAATGCAGCACAAACTCGCCGTCGAGTCCGAGCGTCTGCGCGTCCGTCTGCGCCAGGAGCTGGCCGAGCTGCGAGAGAGGTTGTCTCCATCCCCAGCACAACTCAGCGCCACCCTGGACAGCATGAAGGAGCGCTTGAGTCCGCTCACCCAGCAGCTGCAGGACTCCTTGAGCAGCAACACCCAGGATCTGTGCGGCCAGCTCAGGCTGTACCTGCAGGGCCTGGAGAAAACGGCGGCTCAGGCGGAGGCCAGTCCTGCGTTCTACCAAGAAGCTTTCCAGTGGATTAGTCAAAACCTGGAGCTCAGCAGTGGCCAGCTATCCAGCCTCATCAATGACTTCCAAACCTCAGCAAGTGATGTGATTGAACACCTGAAGCAGAAAAGCGATGCTGAAGAGGGCACGATTGGCTCAGAGGTCTGGCAGGCGGTGGTCTCCAAGCTAGGGCAGGAAGTGAGTTCACTGAGGGAGGAGGCTCAGAGCCGGGTGGGAGCTTTCAGAGCGCGGCTGGCAGCCCTGCTGGAGTCTGCTCAGCCTCCTCAGTCTGACGTTGCAGACGACTTGGAGCAATTCTGCCACAACGCAGCTCTGCAGAGTCAGGCGCTGCAGGCCCGGATGGAGAGACTGTTTATTGGCGTGGAGGAGGAGGCCGGAGGCGCCTCCATCGTGTCTCAGCCTCTTTCTTCATCAATGCAAGAAGGTGCGTCTTTGCGGGAGGACTTCTCAGTTAGACTATCTGCTCTGATCCAGGACATTATGCACTCTGTGCAGTAACCAAAACAAGCACTTAACAAACAATATCTAAGCATCCATCTTCTTTGTTTTGCCGTTGTATCAGTATGGAAAACTGGTTGTAAATATGACCAAATAGAAAATGTTCAGATGACTTTTTTTTTTTTTATCAGTAAGCAAAAAATAGAGAAAGTATCTCCTTTTTTATAAGTTGCAGCCTTTGTAAAGTATTTTGTTGTATAAGTGAAAAAATATGTGTTTTGTTTCATTTGCTGTTTGTCTTTTTAGTGCAGAACTAAAATTACTTGATTCATCCTTATTTAAAAAAGATGATTCATGTTTAGATAAGCCTTTTCAACCACTATGCGCAAGAGTTGGAAGAAAATGCTGGAAGTGGGCATGATGTGTGGCAGGAAGATTTGCCTTATCAAAAGGAAAATTGCAGAAAAAACAAACATCCCAGTTCAATTCTGTTTTTTTAATCCAGGGCATGTGTGTTTTGCCCTATGCACTTAGACAAACAAACGTGAAGTGACCCGCTATGATCAGTTTTCCTGCCCAGAATGTGTGCTTGTTTGTTTGTCTCTTTGCCAGAGTGGAAAAGTGATTGTAAATATGTCTAAATGATTGAAGACAATCAGATGATATTGCATATGTGAGTAAATATTGTCTCTCTTAGTGGTTTGTGAAAATAGTTCTTGCCTGTCTGAAGTGTTCTGTCTGAGTTCAGAACCACAATAATACTGTTGTTTTGAGTTTTATTTATGAAAGGTTATCTATATTTAAATAAAAAGTCCATTAAACAATTTGGTGTGAAATTTCCAAATCAATTTCTGTCTGTCTTTCTAACGTTTGGTTCTTTCGCTCCCGACAGATTGACGCTCTGGGCTGTGAGCCATGTTCATGTCATAAGCTTCCATAGTTTATGAGATTCAAGAGTGCAGAACCAAGACAGCTTAGTTTTTCACATATCTTTATTAAAGCAAGATGATCTATATTTGAATAAAAGTCCTTTTGTTTTGTGCAAGTTTCTGTTGTGCAACAATGCAAAACAATGCAGTAGAAATTTACAAGCATGTGAAAGGAAATTATCATGCGGCCTACAATCTTGAGATTTATTTTTCACAGTTCAGCTTTTCTATTCCTTTGTAATCATTAAAGACAATATCAATGCAAGAGTGCAAATAGAAAAAGTTACATAAGGTCCCACAACATTTGATTGGACTATCTGCTCACTTGCGGCTAAGACAAAAAAAAAAAAAAAATTTTAACATAAACCTGAAGGTGCAATCTGATTAAAAGACATAGAGTAGAGATCATTTGTAGAGGCTGTTTGATCAGTTGGTCAAATTTGATGTTTCCGCGTTAGTCCTCCAGTCACATGATAACTTTTTCAAGGCAAACCAGTCGCCGTGTCAGGAAGCACAGAGGCAACAATCGACCCCAACATGAGCCACACCACCAGGCTGCTTGCGTCCACACCAGCACTTCCTGATGCTACCATATTGGCTGCTAACCACAGAAAACGACATTTCAGTTTGTTGATATACATTCATGGATGTGTAATGTAAGATTGTTACAATTCAAAAATACTTACTAGAGCCAGCAGCCTCAGGCACGTCTTTGGTGGGGCAAAATGAAAGAAATGATCAGGCACAGAATTTACCTTCATGCTGAATGAATTAGTAAGAAAAGAGCATTTATATTTTATAGACCTGTTGCGGCGGTGAAGAGAGGTCCGACTGAGACGGTGGCAGAGTTGCTGCTCTCTTCTCCGAAAGGAGTCAGAGATCTTTTTCTTCTGGCGTTACAAGCCTGACAAAATACAGGTAAAGGTTTCACCCACCATATAATTATTCGTATGCTGTTACAGTTTTTGAATGGTTCCCATTTTTTTTATGGAACAACCACAAACTTTAAAGTGCCACGTTGGGATTTTATGTGATTGAACGACTCAAACCAGTGCGTCACTATTTGTTAGCAAAGGCCTGCCTTGCCTGCCTTTCAGGTCTTTGTCTTTTGTTGCTTTGGTCAACTTACATTCAGCAGCTCTTGACATTTGTTGGGCTCACACAGTCTCAGGATGCAGTGCAGGTAGATGGTGGACTTCTCCTGGTCTTTGTGCTGAACAAAGCGGAAGGCCTCAAAGTTGAACTGTGCCACTTTGGAAAGGCCGTTGCTTGTTATAGATGTCCTTGATGACACCTGGCACCTGGTGAAAAGCAAAAGTACGTTTGATGACCGTTTTTTTTTTTTTTCTGTTTGGTAGATGTGAACGCTAAGATTTGTTTTTATCCAGACTTCTCTACCCAGTGAAGAAGTTATACTGATCCCTCTGTGTCATGTTGTAAGGACTGGGAGTCGCAAAGCAGTGATCGAGGAGGACATGGAAACTGGAAACAGCGTTAGCAAAGAAAAAATTCTTACATTTTAGCTGTTTATTTATCACCTTGAGCTAATCAGAGTGAAAATAAAGCAGGATTTACTCACTTTCCTGTGAGGTTAACAGCCTTCACCTCCACATAGACTTTGGTTCTCAGCTGAAGTCCTGTTGAGGGAACCATCAATGGATACCTGTAGTCTGTGTCCTGAGGAAATAAGGCTTATTAAACAGGAGCAGTGACAAATCTCCTTCATCGAGTGGAATTGTACTTACATTAAAGACGCCCATTTTTAGTGTATCAATGAAGCTTCCATTATTATTGGTGGTTGCCACAGAGACTGAGGAGCTAAAGGAAATCAGAAATTAGAGAAGCTGTTATGAATGAATTTTGGTAATAATAATGATGATTTTTAAATAAATCAACACTCAGTGCTACCCACGCCACAATCTGTGTGTTGTTGATGAGATATTCCAGAGGGTAGCGGCAGGAGAAGTAATAATACAGATCTGTGGAGTAGCTGATGATCCCTGCCTCCGTTTTTGGGGTGTCGATGAACGATGAGATGATAACTGTCTGAATACTTGAGAAACTACTGAAGGGACCAGAGGGGTCTGGAGTTTCATCCACGATCTGAGCGTGAAAGCACAGCATTCGTTCAGTTCGTCTGCACCTTTCACCCTTAAATCTGGCAGGTCAGTGTGCTCCAACACGCTCCACGCGTCATGCTTTACCTGCAGAGACTGGCGGCAGGAGTTGTCCACGCTGCTGTTTACAGGCAGGTGGTAGCGAATGACCGGAGGCTCCACGCTCTCGTCGATGGAGCCCAGGCAGGCGGAGTTGTTGTGGTTCCCGCTGAGAGCCAGGGTGGAGGAGTTGAAGCCTGCCCACAGCGCCGTGCACAGGTTGACCTCTATGGTTATCATGGTGATGCCACATTCGATCGTCAGATCTGAGTTCTCTAAAAATGATGAATCAAAATAATTTCACTGATTTTTGTCACTCAGTTTAAATATAAATGTTACACAATAACTACACAGCATTTCAAATTGACATCAAGAAAAAGAAACTGTTTCTTACACTAGCCTTTTTTTTATTACTACCATGACTACTGAATATTCATACAAGTTTGAATCTAATGCAGAGTTTTTTGTTTAATTGCATTGTATCTATATGTTGAAGGGCTTCTTAAGTTTGACTTTATATTGATTTAAAAAAATTTGATTATCTGTACAATTGTATTCATTTAATACACCTGTACGTATTAAATGTAGATTACTCAATTTGTTTATTTATCGATTTATTTGTTTTGGTGAGGCATAAACTTGGTTTTAAATATTTACGTGAAGTATTCTTCTTTGTTTCAGTTTGCTATATTTATTATACAATTTAAATTTAAATCGTCTTGTACGGATTTAAGATAATTTATTAATGATACTTGATGTGTTTTTTTGTTGTTGTTGTTTTATTCCTGTAATAAATGGGATTTAAATTTTTCTCTTCAAATGGACTGATTTGGTGATGTAAGTTATACATAAATTTAGTCTGTCCTTAACTGTAACATGACAGCACAATTGAGCAGCTTTAGAGCTAAATTGAATTTAATTTCATATTTTTGAATTAGATGTATTTTCATTGTAGTTTAGTCTCTTTTGTTCTTTCATTCTCTCTTTCTTCATTGCTTTCTTTATGACTTTTTCCCCTCTTTCTTTCATGATGTAATATTTATTATAACATTTAGTATATATTTTTATTTAATTAATTTCATTTCAACTTAGTGATTAAATAACTTGTTTACTCTCTCTCCATTGACACTAAAACAAATTGGTTTCTTCAGTAAGTGAAAGTCATAGGTTCTCTACTATTCCTGTATTTCTATATGTTTTTCAGGTTTTTTGTTTGTTTTGTCTTGTTTAGTTCAGTGGGAATTTTGTAATTCGCTTTGCATTCCCCCTTGCTGTTTTTTATTTTTTTGCAAAGTACATCCTAAATATTAATATGCTGATCGATCCTTACCTGGTATCCGCTCATACATCGTGGAGCAATTGTACACACACAGGGCAGGCTGGATGAACAGAGCCAGCAGAGGGAGGCAAAGAGAAATATCCATGCTCCCTGGAGGAAACTATCAGTTTGGATTTAGCTGAAAATGAGAACATGGTGACAGAAAAGCATAGGAATCCATCCACCTTTAGTAGCTTCAACAGATTTAGTCAATTAAATATTCAGGTTTTTTTTTCTCAGATATCAATGAGTAGAATCACCAAAACATTGCAGCGTTCTTCACAATCGTCTGATTGATTTTGCACAATAAAAACAAATTTACTATGTCAGCTATAAACACGATCCAGTTCAAAGTTTAGCTAAAAAGCTGCGTGATGAGCTGAAGAGAGTCTTACCTTGCTGATACCTGTGCAGGTGTTTGTCCCAGAGGTGGCTGAAGGATGTAGCCTTTATAGGACATGTAAAACCACTGCAGCATCACTCCTCTGCCCTCCCTTTGACTAATTATAGACGGTGCATCGACATAAACACTCGCTTTCTGCAACTGGCCACCCTGTAACTTTTCAAGAAAACAGCAACAGCTCCTGGGGTGGTTTATTGTTAGATGTTCTTCTAGCAGATTAATGTGTCAGTAGGTTTTGATATGGATCCCTCAGGTTAAACCGTACGTGCTGTCTCAGGTGTCCTTAAGAAATGGTTGCTAAACACCTGATCACTCATGATGCAAAAATACTTTTTAAAAGTCATAACTGACTACAATGTCATCCGCACTCCTTTCTACCTGACGGTATGTAAAAGAAAAGCTAAATGTTTTTTTGTGTTTTTTTTTTTGTTTTTTGTGATTATTATTGGTGATTATTTGATACAACTGTTTGAGCTTTTTATAAGTAATCCCGAACTGTTGATCGGGGGAAAAACACATGATGCGACACATTGCTCTCAGCCAGAATGGGAAAGATAAGAGAACTTGGCCTTCAAGAAATCCACTACTAACCTATATTTACAGTCAGAGCAATACCATAAAAATAAAAACAACTGGAACTGATGTAAACCAGAATTAGTAAAGACCAAAGTTTATCCTCCCACCATCTCCAAAGAGATGGCAAGGGAGATTCAATAAAAATAAAAAAAAAATAAAGTTAAGGAATTCCAATAGAGGGGTCACCAAGTTATGCCAACTATTTATGAGAAGATACATAACTTTATAAGACAAAGATATTTCTTCTAGGCAAACAACACTTTACTATACCAAAAAATCAAAAGAACCTCATGCTCACTGTTATGTGATGCTGACGTCCTTTCTCTTTCAAAGTCTAGGGAACTTTGTTCAGGTGCATCACATCTGTTTGTATTGAGATTTCACAATAAGGTAAGAAAATATCTGATTGAGTCTGCATTTTAGCAGAATCATGATTCAAAATACATCACCAAATCAATGCAAATATGACGCACCAGAGACAAATTTCACCTTCTTCCATGTATATCTCAGTCCTCAAACACACAGTAGATCCCTATAGAGAAGACGCCATACGTAACAAATGTAAAAAAAGATTTAAAATTATTTTTATACAGCCAAGAACTTTGTTTTTGATAGAAAGTGATGGACACATCTTCCAGAAGATGAGTCGTTATGAAAAGAGCAATCTTTGTTTCTTTCTTTTTTTTTTTTTTATTAATTAAATTTTCTCTTTTTATTTCCATTGCACCATAAAAGGTCAAATGAAAAATTATTTCACTTTTCAGGCATATAAATCTTCTTCTAATTCCAGAGCAGCTTTTTGGATTTTCTGCTCTTTAAAAAGTTTATTATTGATGATGAGCTCCAGGTCTCCTCCTTGCAATCACTCATGATATAGTTAAATAAATAAATAAACATGCACAATATTATTACCTGTGACATATTTTCATCTGTCAGTCACGTGATAGAGTGATACTTAAAAAAGATGCATTACGTGCAGATTTTCCGATTTCACACACAGTAACCTGGGACAACACCTACATGCCTTTCAGCCCAGTGGAGATTTCCTGTCTTAAACTGTGGATTCATGTCTGGAGAACAAAGCTTGAAAGTTGATCACAGCTGCCATGAGGGGGAAAATGCTCCGTCTTTTCTGTGTATTTGCTTCTGTGTTGTCCCCACAGAGCTGCCAAACAGGTACTCTGCATAGCTACAGGCCACAACTGCTGTTCAACTGGGGACATTCTTTGTTCATCTGAAGCACAGAGAGAAAAGGAGGGCTGGCGCTTCTGCCAAAATCCTCATGGTGACAGAAATTGTTTGTCACATTATCTATAGATGTGCCATTCTTCTGTGACCTTACTAACCCAATCTGTTTTCATGCTGGTGTTTGGAAACAGGTGCCTTTGTCGCTCTTTATGCCAGTGAGTCATGGCTTCTTCTTTATTTTTAATTGGTCACTCTGCCTGCAGGGTCAAAAGGAGAACATGATATGAATAAACATTTGTGGCCATATATAAAAGGATCACCATCAACAGCCTACAATCCAGAAATGATGGTGTGTTTCTTTGGCCTTCTTCGACTCACTTCAGTCGGTCTGTCAACACGACAACATGACTAAATAGACGCAGAAGGAAAGATCTTCTGACTGTGAAGTGAAGATTCACAAATCAAATAAAGGTGTCACAAATCCCCAACACGGATTAAATTATCCTGCTGCTAGAGCAGGATAATCCAGTCCAGGTTTGAAGTGTCTAGGTGTTGTAGTTTTGGAGCTGGAGCAGTTCCATTATGACAGAGAGCCACAAAAAGTGGTGAAATCACCCTTTATTGAAGTTTCACAAATCTGAAAAAAGTTTCACAAATCCCAAACATGATTGTAAATATTCTGCTGCTAGTTGAGGATAATCTAGTCCAGGCTTGAAGAGTCTAGCTGTTGTAGTTTTATTATTAGAGCAGTTCTAGTGTGACAGAGATTGGAAAAAATGTCAAATTGTTCTTTATTGAAGTTTTATAAATCAGAAAAAATAAATAAATTCACAAATCCAAAACATGGTTTTAAACATTCTGCTATTAGAGCAGAATAATCCAGTCCCAGTTTGAGGGACTATGTGGTGTAGTGTTTTTTTTTTAACTAGAGTAGATTAAAGATGCGGAGGGTAGTGAAAAATTAGGAGGAATCCCCCGTTAGCCATTTGCCGAATCGGAAGCTGGACTTAGAAACCAACTTCAGCTTTGTCGATAGTGAAGCCATTTTTCATGTAAACAGAGCAGCACACAAGTGCAACAAAGGTTTTAAACATGTACATTTTTCCAGCTTGAGATAAGTTTCAATTAATAAAACAATCTCAAATGACTTGAGCAGATATATATCATTACCGACACAACAAAGAGAAATGTTCCTTGTCACTCTTTATCTGCGTAAGTAATTGTGTCAAATTGAGAATATCATATGTATAGATGTTGCATTATTCCCACCAGTTCAGCCTCTGTTTGTGTACGAGTCATATTGGTAGTGGGAGTTGCTGTTGAGTTTGACGCCCTCTGCTGGACAAAGTTAGCAAGTGCTCTAATGTCTTTTGTTCTTTGGATTATGATTCTGCAGCATGGTGGAAAACACATCTGTCCATTCCACCACCAGACTCAGTTGGTCAGGCTATATTTAGAGAGAAGTTAGAGATTTTATGAGTGTGAGAGTGACATTTTGAAGAGAGATTCAAGGAAAAATATCCTGCTCTAGAATTGAGAGAATTAGACTCCTGCAAAAAATATTCCAGGTGTCATCGTGGAATGCACTCAGGGTCACATTCTTCTTTCTGCCTCAAACAAAATCAATTGCAGGCTGTTTTTGAAATTGGTTTTGGAATTGTTGTTATTGATAGTCAATGACAACAGATGACTCATAAACTAACATGTATTTTAAAGTCTAATCTCTCTAACATTTTATCTCCAACTATTCTATTTCTTGTCAGTTTGTTGTTTGCATGCACAATTAAGACTGAACTTTTTTCTTTCTTTTTTTATACATTTATTGAACTATCATCACAGTTCTTTGAACCTGAGTATTTAAATTTTTATAACTGCAGATTATCGTTATTTTGTTCTTATTCTGTTAAAATGGTCCTAATTTCTTTGGTGTTAATTTGCAAGCTTTAGCTTGTTCTGCCTGAGAATCCCCATTAAGGAGCACAATAAAGTCTTTTTTTTTTCTACTGTGGTTTCTCTTCTATTCCCCCCACCCCATAAAACTAGTTCCCTGAAAAAGGACTGCTTCTTTAGAGCTCAGAAACGATTATTCCTTAGATTTCCCAATGTTGTATTATTTTTTTTGTTGACCCCAACATATTAGTAGAAAATTACATTTTTCAGGAAACATTTCAGTCAGGGTTTTTCAGGAAAAGGACTGAAAGGAATGTTGTTGTTTTTGGAATTATTGTTCCGGGAAATGTAATTTAAAACATATTATGCCAAGATTATCTTTATTCATATTTAAAAAAAGGACAAATCTGTGTCTTTGTTGGCAAATCCAATGTTTCTCCTTCATAGTTCACCCATGTTTACATTTAATCCGTCAGCAGTAGGGACTGTTTTACTGAGATTACACATTTTGTTGCAAAATCTAAAGCACAAAATGAAGCACAGAAAAGTAATTCAGCTGTTATTCAATCTTCTTTTGCAGGTTTTTCTGTTACGTCTACAGAGAAGCTTCAGTCAGCCACACTCTGGAAATGGAAACTGAACCAAAGCAATGGACAGGAAGTGAAGTCCTAAAAAAAAATACTGTCCTCTTCCTCCTCTGTTTCCTTTCCTGTTCAGAGGCAATCCCTCTTTTCTATCCCTATAACTCTCTGTATTTCTCTCACTATGTGTCCTTGCTTTTCATCTTTTTACCAGAAGCTTTTGTTTTCGCAGTGAAGTTTGACTCATGTCCTCTTCCCATGAAGTAATTTTCTTCTCAACCTACTCTATTTACATGTGACATACATACAATATTTAAATATGACATACGAGAAGGTTACTCCACTTGTAAACAATTTTTTTTTTTTTAAATTAAGCTCCATTAGTAGAACCAAATCTATTATTACTGGGGTCCAACAGAATTAGAGTTAATGTTAGAAAACAAAGGAATACATTCATACACAGAGTGTTTAATCCAGTCATATTATTGGGAAGTTGAGTGGAAGGAAAAAGTGTTATACAAAAAGCCCTGTCAATGTTTATACAGCCACCACACTGAGACTCACCAAGGTTATGGCCTATGGAGCTAAATGATTACACTGTTGCTTCAGTCAAAGTCTTTTAATGAATGTAAATTATGCACAGCATTTCAAAATCAAGGTCCCAGTACCTGCATAACTAACTAACTTTTAAAAAACATACAAACTTGATTAAAAAAAATTAAAAAATTAACTGAAATCAACTCAAAATATTTTAGATATCTCACTTTCACAATCTTACTATTGAAATTATTTTTTCATGTCATTTTATTGAGACGCCTTTCTTTTTTTTTAATCTATTCCACATGCAGTGTGTTGCTTCCACATACATATCTGTGTGTGTGTGTGTGTGTGTGTGTGTGTGTGTATGCGTGTGTGTGTGTGTGTGTGTGCGTGTGTGCGTGCGTGTGTGTGTGTGTGCGTGTGAGTGAAGCAGGGAGGACACAAATTTGTAGCTCTCTTTAACACAGTCCACATGACAAAATGCAGACAAAGAACTCCATTCAGGTCAATATTGCAATGCTTTAAAAAAAAAAAAAAAAAAAAGAAAGAAAGAAAGAAAGAAAGAAAGAAAGAAAGAAAGAAAGAAAGAAAGAAAGAAAGAAAGAAAGAAAGAAAGAAAGAAAGAAAGAAAGAAAGAAAGAAAGAAAGAAACAGCATTTAGAAAAGTTTATGCATAACATTCGTGTTAGAAATAACATTAAACGCAAAAGAACCACTTACAGTGAAAAGCGTTTCTGTAGTTTTAGACTCTTTTTTTTTTTTTTTTTTTTTTTAATCAGACGCCATATGCACGCCTTCAGGACTCGACCCCCTTTCTTTTCTTTTTCTTTTTTTTCCCCTGAACACACCAGTCTTTTCCCATTCCCGTTATTGCAGTTTTTGTATCACCAGAAGTTGGGGAAGTGAAGTTTTTAGTCTCTCCCAGTTTTTTCTGTTTTTCTTTTTTTTTTTTCTTTTTTTTTTTTTTTTTGACCAGCAGCTGGGCAGAACATCGAGTGAACATGTAGAAATGGATTTTATGAGGCTTTTTGGCACCGTTATCGCCGTCTTGTTTCACCCTGGATCCGCTTCGAAAATAAATGGTAAGAATTTGCTTCGGGGGCTAAAAAAAAAAAAAAAAAAAAAAAAAAAGAAAAAGAAAAAGACAGAAACGAGTTTCATTTATATTTAAAGACCTTCGTGTGGGGAAAAAATATATATATATAAAAGACGATGCTTTCTTTAAAAGAAAGAGAAAAAAAATAATCGAGCAAGTCTCAACATCTTTTCTAACGCTTTGAAGTAAATGGTTTAACTCGAATGGCGCAAGGAAAAACCGAGTCCTGGAAGCAGCAGAACCGCAGCGGTCTGCGTGTTTCGTAACAGAATCGACGCCACAAAACTTCTTGGAGCATGTAAACAACTTTTCCTGCCCGAGTCAGAGAGTCGCTGCAATGCAATCCTGAGCAGAGGACACCGCTGACTCTTGGTTATAAGCAGACATGGACGCGCTTACATAAACCAATTAGGTTTTCAGGCAGTAAGCATCTTATTAAATCCCGTCCTGAGTTATTGTTATCATTTGCGATTAATCGCGATCGAATCCACAGGTCCACGCAGTGACTCGGTTAATAGCCGCTGCATTCGTGGGGAAAGCAACTTTATGTGAAAGTTACGCTTCAAAAACTGCAGTTTGTTTTTGCTTAAACTGTCCTGGGTCAAACGCGACTGACGCCTTAACGAAACAAAGCTGTGTTATGAATATGAGAGACTAACTGGGTTAGGCTTCACTTTCCGCCCCCCCCAAATGTGAGTTGAAAGGAAAAACATTCATGCGTCCAGTGGGGTTGCAAAAACTAATGGAGAAAGTAAACAAGAAATGAGGGTTGAAAGTGATATTCTGTTTAGTTTCATACTTCACTGAAAATCACAGCTAAACAAACTGAAGGCAACATCCTTATGAAGAGCTAAAACAGGTTTTATTGACTGTTGTGTCAATTGTTTTGGTCAAATTTGAGTGTGGAACCTAGAGAGTAAATTGAACTTCCCACTAACTTTGAATGTATTGTACTATCCATTGTACTGGGAAAATTTTTAACCCAGTTTTGACCTTTTTTTGCTTCACATTGACACAAATTTATTATCTGAGGCAACAGGAGTTTTTAAATTACGATTTTATTCATTGAATGAAAAAAAGTTATTAAAAGCAACTTGGCTCTATTTGAAAAAGTAATCGCCCCACCTTGATAAGTCGTTAGTTAATTGTGATTAGTCATATTACTGTCATACCGGCAGGATGAACAAATTGCTTCAATAAAATTTGTCCAACAAATTGAAATAACCTAAACGTTTTCTAAGAAGCGAGGCACAAGCTAAAGAATTTCAAGATTTGATGATAAACAAAGACACATTTGTCTAGGAAGAGTATGAATCCATTTTTAAGGCTTGGGGATTTCAGCAAACCTAAATTAGAGCCTTTATCAACAAAAGGAGAAAACAGTGAATCAATGACACATACCGGAAGTCACGAAACAAACCAGAACAACATCTGCAGCTCTCATTTGCCTGCAGCGGAGGTCTCATTCTGCCCACTTGTATCTCCAATATCATTCTTTCCATCTCTACCCAGAGTTTGTGACCATAAATCAGGGTAAGAACGTAGATTGACCATTAAATCGAGAGCTATGCTTTTTGACTCAGCTCTCTCAAAGGCTGCATCACTGCACCAATCCTCCATTTTTCCCTCATTCGTGAACATGACCCTCACATACTTAAATTCCTCCACGTGGGGCAGGACCTCCTCCCTGACCCGCAGAAAGCAGTCTACCGTTTTACAGCTCAAGAGCATAGGCTTGTATTTGGAAGCCTGATCGTCATCTCTTCCGCTTCACACTCGAACTGCTCCAGCGAAAGCTGTAGGCTACGGTCAGATGAAGCCAATAGGACCACATCGTCTTCAAAAAGTGGAGGCGAAATCCCAAAGCCAAGAAATGGATCCCCCTCAACACTTTTTCTGCACCCAGACGTTCTGTCCAAAGAACTTATGAACAAGATCAGCAAAAAAATATAGCAATTTTTTTCACTCTCTGGGGTTATATTTTTTATATTACACTGCTTGTGTTGGATAGTGCTGTCTCTCTTTTTGCTGCATGGCTATTTTATGGTACATAGTAATAAAAAAATCAATGTATCCGTCCCCTTGATGTTCAGGCCAGAAAATCTGCAGACGCGGGACGGAGCGGCCGTGCTATAAGGCGTCCTACATCCAGGACACCAGGCGGAGGCTGACATTTGAGGATGCCAGGCAGTCCTGCAGGTCAGAGGGAGGCGAGCTGCTCAGCATCGAGACAGAGAGTGAGCAGCGGTTGATAGAGAGCTTCATACAAAAGCTGAAGGTTGGAGATGGCGATTTCTGGATTGGGCTCCGTCGGAGCCCCCCGCATCACCGGACAGGGAATAATAACCCAGGATGCCCCTCGCAGTACTATTGGGTCGATGGAAGCAAGGCCAAGTACAGGTTCTCCTGATTATTTGTATTACTTCCTCTGTGAAATTGACCAAACTAAAAAAATACTGCTGAGTGATAATGCTTACATTTTACTTGTTGCAGGAATTGGAACTGGGATGAGCCGTCATGCGGTTCTGAAATGTGCGTGGTGTTGTACCACCAGCCCTCTGCACCAGCTGATGAAGAAGGCCATTTCCTGTTTAAGTGGAATGATGACAATTGCAGTTGCAAAAACAACTTTGTCTGCAAATACAAGGAAGGTGAGTTAATGGAACTGTTACCAATGTAGCTCCATCAATTTTATTTTCTGGCAATTTATAAAAGGCTTCTTTCCTTTTAGCAATCTTTGAAAGTATATAACTATTTTGAAGGCATTTTTATACCTACGCTGGTTGTAAAAAGTTTTCAGACATCTTTAAAAATACCAAGATTTTGTGACAAAAAAATGAGACCATGATAAATCCTTTTAGTAGAAAAAGTAACCCTACATCACGATGCTAAGATTTGGTGTTCTGAGATCTAAAGCTGCTTTTGGGTTAAGCTCTTTTTTTTTTTTTTTTTTTTACCCAAAAGCTCAATGAACATGTTTGGAAAAAGTTAAACGTTCTTTTTTAATTTATTGGAATGTTACAAATGTACTAATTTTCTTCTTCCTCTGCAGAGAAAATCCCAGTATTTACAGGGGACAGGATCATAGTAGAACCAGGTACACATTACTCTTGTTTAATACAAAACCTCCTTTTGACAAAGTCTAAGACGGTTTGATTTGTGTTCTTTGTGTCACATATATGTGATCAATTTGTTACTAAGTTTAAACATTTGGAACTGATCCATAAAGCTGAATAAAGCACCAAGTTTATCTGGACACCACTCAAATGGTAAATAAAAGTGATATGTTTGGGTAACTAAATCTCCATACCAACCATTAGATGTTGATAAGCCACACCTTTTGCCCTTGTTTGGGAGGCATCCGAAGAAAAGATTGTGAGAGTTTTCTAACTACTTCTGAATCTGCATGGCATCATAAACAAACCTCAGTCTGCAGGCCTAAATCTTTTGCCACATGTCATTAGGTGATTGAACCTGGACATTTAACCATGCTAAATTTAATTGTACAAAAGGCTGACATTCTAAACAAGTCTTTAATAATTGTGAATCCGTTAAAATATGCCACATATTAGCAGTTTTGTTTCAATGGTGACCTTTGTTGTTTCTGTAGTTCCATCTCCGAGGCCAAACATATCCACAGAAGGGGATGTCAGAATAACTATTGGATTACCCGAGTCATCGGGTAAAAAGAAACTTGTAATACTTATGAATATTCAGAGGCTGTGTTTTAATGCAGCGAGGCTTCAAAATGTGCATTTTCTTGCAGTGTCTTTCTCAGACAACAGCCTCTACGCTTCCTACATCCTCTATGCAACTATTCCTGCTATGCTGCTGCTGCTGCTGCTGCTAGCAGCTGCTGGGTTCTTCTGCTACAGACAGCACGCAAAAAGGTAAAAAGAGAGAGTGTTAAAAATAATCACAGGAATCATTTTTCAGAGTACGTTGAAAATCTCTGCGTTTACATCAGTTATTAGGTCAGTGTCAGAGCTGAAAGTCAGCTCTGGCAGTTCGCGTGCTCACCGTGAATTTGATCCTTTCTACTTATATTCAGGAGGAAAACGGAAACGGAGAGTTTCCCCGCAAGATCGAAACAGCTGATGCCAACAGCATCTTCGGTTTCCTCCATTCAAGGACCTTACGCCTTTAGTGACATCACTAAACTTCCTCACGCTGCTTTGGACTACAGGACGCAGGCAGAAATCATGACAAAGTACTCCTGCCCATACTCACATGACGGCCAGTTTCCTGATTATGAGAATGTGACGTGTTCAGAGAAGGAGACCGGCTTCGTGACGAACGATATCTATGAGACTGCCAGAACTCAGAGTCGGCGGTGCCGTAGTCAGAATGGATGGGTGGAAAATGAGATCTATGGCTAATATTGTTTATGTCCATCTGAGCTCCAGAAACATCTGTGAACTTGTAATTGTTAAAGGAACCTTATTAAGCTAGAAAGAGGAACATATACTGGTCCATATCTCTTTCTTTCTACATATCTTGCTAGGTTACCAGTGAGGTACGCAGTCTCAACATACACAATTGAGTTTGAGTGGTTTTACGTGGACTGTTTTCAGAGTGTGAATTTATTCCTTGTGTATATGTCGTCGCTTAACATCTATGTTTTGGTCAGTTATAACACTATATTTAGGATGTTATCATATCTGTCAAAACCATATTAAATAAATGCTGATATTAATCAAAACAAAAGACGTGTTAGTTAATTTTTGGTTTTATGGATGATGGACGATGACAGAGGGATTTTTTTCAGTCCTTGTACATTTTTTGCAATTTGCGACGTTACATCAAATGACCTGAATGTTTTGGGGAGATTTTACGTGATAAGAAACACAAACAGTGATCCTTGTCTATCATGGTGCCCACAGCTCTCATCAAAGGAATCTCCAGTTCTATTGTTAAATAAATTTATGAAATTTAATTAGACATTCAAAAGCTGCTGCATTCCTCTTTATTGGCTCCTTGACCGGTTACTGTATCTTGTCTTTTCAATAGTTTTGTAGAAACAACCAGCTTTTGTTTTATTGCTACTTTCTTCAGTTGTTGACCATTGCCTCTTTTCTGCCATAGTTTAAATAGAATGCTGGAGAACTTTTGCATCCTTCTCCTGACTGATGCCTTTGTTAAATCAAATATTTGACAGCAGAACTTTTTATGAGGTTGTTGGCTTTAACTATTACTGATGGCAGCTGAAAGCCAAAGACTAAACACTGAAGCTAAATCAGAAGAATATTCAGAAAAGTAGTAGTTAAATATGTGCATATCAGCTGTACATTTGAATTGTATCTGATAAACGCTCCACCCTGTAAAAAACTGATTTATCAGGTTCTCCCAAAACCTGGCAATTTAGAAGACATAAAACTTGAAGGTCACCAGTCATGTTTACCAGTCTGATTAAAGGTTATTGACATATTGTGTAACTTTGATAAAATTGTCAACATGACAAGAGCAGTACTAAAGAAATTAATAGATATTGCCGATCCTGATGCGACACAGTTTTCTGGTGTCAGGCTTTGTTCATAATTTTTTATTTTGTCTGAGTATTCAAAATTACATTTATTTATAGATGAACTGATTCAGCATTTCTTTGCCCACTTCCAGGAATCATTTTTTATTGTTTCTTTAAGAAGTATGATTAAATGCATTTGAAGTAATTAAGTACCGTATGTACAATAATGATATACATTGGTCACCCTGAATATACTGTTCTTGAAAGCTTTGGTTAATCCCAAATGAAGCTTCTTGAGCAATATAGTTTTGCAACATTTGTTGAGATAATAAAAAACATCCATGCGGCGCACTGTGAAAATGAACTTTCCATTTCGGGACTGTTTCAACCCCTTCGTATGAAATCAAAACTGTCATCACAGTAGAAAGCTTCCTGTTTGGCTGCTGATGTCAGGGAACAGGACAGGACATGAGGAAAGACAAATGATAGATAACTGACAAAAAAAAAAAGGCTCCGAAAACATCCATTTTCAAAATTTTTGATGGAAAGAAATTTTTATGTCTGGATTACAATATGTTATGAAAAGCTGCATCAGTTTTACCCTGTATAATCTGTTCCTCTGTAGTAAATCTGAAAAGACAACACAAAAGCCTATTTCTGAAAATAAATGCCTGTGTTTTCTCTGAGTACATGCTGTGTGGGCTGCCTTGGTTAGTGATTTGGAAAGATGTAGCGGAGCCCAGTAAGGAGAGGCTGAGTGTGTTCTTGGAGAAAGTTAGACAGGAAATGCCAAAAGCACATCTGGAACTCTTACATTCAGGAAGTCTGTTTGTGACAGCAGAGGCCTTCGGAGCACTGCTCCGGCTTTCTGCTTCAGCAGTCTGCTGTGCTCTGCAAGGCTGTCACTGCATGGCATGAAGGGAACCATCCATGGATGTGAATACGGGCCGTGGATATATTATTGAACCATGAAAAAAATATTTTCCCTTTAGAGATTTCTGCTCCTTTGTTTTGTTTTGATATATGTTCCAGATCACCAACAAAAAAAAAGAAAAAAAAAGTAATTTCAGATAAAGATACATTTGAAAATGATGATTTAATTGATTAAAGTAAAAATAAAAAAATAAGCTATTTAAATTATTTGCCCCTATGTGAAATTTGATATTTTCCCATCTTTGTAAATCCTAAAATGTTGTGATCAAACATTTATTTATTTATTTATTTATTTATTTATTTATTTATTTATTTATTTATTTATTTATTTATTCATTTGGAAAGAAGGGAAGGGAAGGAAAATTGAGCATTGCACTAAATGTGGCTTACAAAATGAAGGCGTTGTGAAATAACAGTGGCCTGGTTACATTATGAACGTAAATCTGATTGAAATGTTGTGGCCGGTATGGAGAACTCATGTTCAGAAATCAGTTTTGTTGCTGAATGTAAGTAATTTTGCGATAAAACATGGGCAAAATTCTTCCACGGTAATTTACATAATTCATGGCCGATTATTTACAATTTCAGGAACTGCATTTTGTGTTTATGCAGGCTAACAAAAGATTAATGTAACTACACAACTACAAAATTGTCCCAGAAGTTATTGCGACAAGCAATAATTTTGTTGTTTTGAGACCATTTTCTAGTAATATAATGGTAATGGCATAATAATGAGAGCACACATTCTCAGAGATAAAAAAAAAACTTTAAATTCTATGAACATTTAACACTGGAACTGAAAGATATTTAAATACTCAAGTAAATAAACAAAAGAACCAAAAATAATCAAAATTACATAGTCAGACATAAGATACATAGTCAGACTATATATATATAACAAAGTCAGATCAATATTATAATATTATAAACAGCATTTATATTGTAACATTTATCTTGACAGATGTTTTTTCTGTCACTGCAGCAGCTTTACACAATTAAGGTCTCTTGAGAGTATGTCAGTTGCATACTTTTACCAAAAGATGTCGCTGTTATGTAGGTGAACAAAGTGTCTTCTTTGATCAAATAACTCCCTTTAACAAATGCTTCAAATGCTTTTATAAAAGCATTGTTTAAAATGCATTTTAATCACAGTTTGTGCAAAGCAGCAAAAATGTTGCCGTGCACAAACTGTGCTTGTTCATTTATTTCCCATTTAGTTTTGCTGAGTAATTTCTCTGACCAAGTAAAAGGAAGTGATGTGGAATCTTCTCTTCATGCATTTTCAGCCGCAGTGCTTGCTAAGCACCTGCAGGGCCGAACTTCAAAGTTACCTATGCGTGCAATCAAGAAGGGCAGGCGAGCAAACAGATTTCAGAATAGCAATTTTACCGGCTGACGTAAGAGGTGGGTCTGGTTGTCTTGACAACCAATTGGCACTGAAGTGTGGAGCCGCTCTGTGGCCCCGCCCCCTGTACAAATACCCCCATGGCTTTGACGTCAATGTACGTCAACTCGAGAATATGATGCCTCTTAGCGAGTCAACTCGTGTGCTCTGTAGCTGATAGAGGCACCTCAACCTGAAATATTATCGCTCTATTGTACCCGGGGAACGTGGCGTGAAACCCCTGTGGGTTCGGCGAATGGCTCGCCGCGTATGAAGGAGAGTCAGCGCCACATTGGCGTTTTTTTTTTTTGAAGCCGGTAGGGGCGACACAGAAATCAACTTTGTCTATTTTTAATGGACGCGCTTCGGGCGGCGATAGAAGCGGCGGCGGCGGCGGCGGCGGCGGGCGGTTTGTTTTCCTTTCGTCTTTATCTCTAGCTGCTCGAGCCTGTCTGAGTCCCCCCACCACCACCACCACCACCACCTCCACCTCTTCCACAAGCAGTCCCATTTAGAACAGCATGGTCATGGCCGACAGTGTCCAAAAACCGCTGCTCCGGGGTCCGGTCCGAGTGGGCTTCTACGACATCGAGCGCACTTTAGGAAAAGGCAATTTCGCTGTCGTGAAGCTGGCCAGACACCGCATAACCAAGACCGAGGTGAGTTCACGGGTCAACTTGTTAGCCTGGAAAGCTAACTTGGGCTGCTGTTCTGCTGAGTTATATAACTTTTATGCACTAGTTGACACCCCAGCAACCATTGAAGCGCTAATCCAGACCCGGGTCATGCAGCTGCCCGTGGACACATGACTTGCAGTGCTGGTGCATTTGAACCGTGCAGGTAGAGGAGCAGAGACTGTTTGCATGTTCATCCCCCCCTCAGGAATATCAGTGCCAGGAAGAGGGCTGACCACCACTGCTGCTGGGAAATACAAACTGTAAACATGCACACACTCCTCTCTTTTTTTTTCTTCTTCTTCTCTGCATCATACACCTGCTCTCATTTTGGTATAATGACCCCACTCAAAGCCACAGTGGAGCAACATAAGAGTCTAGCCGGTGTAAACTTCCAATTTGCTCTGTATCAAGGGGGATGCAGCGCAGGTTGGTGGTCCCATTATGTAATCTAACTAATGATGTGATTTAGCTGTTTCTTGTCCCAACAGTGCAGTGAGCTTTGTGTGGATCCCCTGCTTATGTCTTTCTAATTGGAAAGTGTGGAGTTTTGCCGGCTTCTTGCAGACAGCAACTCCCTGACACTGGCTTCGGGGTCTTCATAGTTCAGAAATTGTTTGTCTCTGCAAGCACTTCACTCTCCAGAGCGGTGCAGCATACAGTGCCCTTCAGAAATATTCATAACACTTTGCCCTTCTACACTTTTTTTTTTTTGCTACAAGCGCAACAATTTTCTCTGCTCAACAAAGAAGATGCATGATTGCAAACTTACTTTACAATTTTTAAAAAATTTTTTACTCCGCTCTCCCTCAGTTTTGACTTTGTGGAACCACTTTTTGCTGCAAATAGTCATTTGGGGTGTGTCTACCAGCTTTGCACATCTACTGAAATTATTACTCCATTTGCTTTGCAAAATAAATTCAGCTCATTCACATCACTTATTGCTGCAGATGTTCTATTTGATTTAGATCTAAACTTTGACTGGGCCATTCTAACATGTATATGCTTTAAACTAAAACATCCACTGATTCCACTGTGTTTAGGGTCTCATCCTGCTGGAAGTTGAACCTCTATTTTTTTCCAGCATTGCTCTGTACGTAGCTTCAACTTTTTCCCCCATCTAAACCAACCACCATGCTTCACTGTGAGGTCGGTGTGTTCTTAAAGTTTTCAGCCGCACAATCTGGGTCTTAAGACTTAATACATTTTTTTCAGATCAGAGCCCCCATCTTCTTCATGCTTGCTATAATTTTATTTATTAGTGTAAATACATTTTTTTTTTTGACTGAAGTTTGCTGGATGTGCTTCAAAACTTCAGATAGTTTTTTTTTTTTAAACCTTTGGACATTTACCAGATTGTTTATCGTGAACAATTTACAATAATACAAATTTTGATAAGCTGTTTTCACAAAAAAATTAAATTAAAGGTGTTCAAAACTGACACTATTATTGAAATTTTTGTTTTCACTGTTTTTCTCCATGTTAGCATAAATAAAGTTGCAATTTTAATTCAATGAATTTCCCCATTTATGTGACTGGTGTCTTGAAGAAGCCTGTTTCAGACAGGTATGTTTTTTATTAGGAGTATTTATGTTTATGGGGCTATTTCAGTACAGCACAATCACACTCACACAGTTGCCTAAAAAGTTGTAAATAGTTTCCTTGCAGTCACCTTTTTCAATATTACAATATTACGTCAACATGGTGATAAAATTTTAAGTCCATATTACCCACTCCTTTTACTCTCTACTAAATGTCACTGTAGCAAATAAAATGCACTGACTTTTGTGGTTGTAACTGAATTGTGATAAAATCATATCAATTTGAGTTATTTTGCAACAGACTGAATGCACATCAGAAACTTTTGAGATTAGTCGGAGCTAATTTGCAACTTTCTGCCTGCTCATTCCCCGTCTGCAGAAAAAGCCTTACTCAAGCAGTACCATGGAGTGCCATGACTCTCTGTTGTAATGATAGAGACAGGGACTTTACTGTAAACAGTGCCCAGAGTGCGTAGAGAGCCTCCGCTGTGAGACGAGTGGGCGTGATTAGACCATATTCCAGGGGATTTGTAAAAACATTTATCTTTGATCTGCGCAGCTTGTTTGTTGTGAATGTGAGCGATTATAGTGTACCAGAAAATAAAATATCTGCGTCACCCAGTTTAGATCCTTCACAGGTTTAATGGATAACAGGGCAAGGATATGTCGTGTGTGAGGCTCTTTTTGTCGTAATCTGGTTATTAAGGCCTGTGAAGTGGCAGAGCGTTAGTCTAGCCACGTTAGCTACATCATTATAATACCGACAGTGGTGGTTGGAGATCACTTAGTGCTGGTTGGCATGTTGAACGGCTGCAGATGTTTAGCTCAGACAAAGTTGGCCAGAAAGGCGGGCAATAAACTTTTATGCATCATCATCTGATGTGAGGCGATGCCAGGAGACATTGGATTGGTCTGCCTGGCTCTTGTTTGTACAGTAAACCACAGTTTAACAGTACATGAAACGGCAGATCCGGCATGTTTGTGCACCCATGTTTACACGTCCCTAGGTAGGTGCAACTCCTGTGTGTGTAACCTACTTTTTTCATCTGACCCATTTGTCTCATTTTGGTGAATGTTTCTGCCTGTGGGTGTCTTGCCCACTCCAACGTGGCCCTGCCTATCTACTCAGCCGACCCTTCATTAATTCGAAACAAAGCTTTGGCAGATCCGACACTTTCTCTGCCATCTCACCGAAAACAATTTACCCCAAAAAATAATTTGCTCAAACATATCTTCGATTTAATTTTAGGTTTACCTTGTACTTGTATTTGGCTTATTCCTGCCTATACTTTTTACTTGAATGATTAATATTAATTGTTGAACAATTTATTATAATAAATTGAGATAGTTGTAGCTGTAGCACTCCACCTGCTTACCTCGGAGCATTGATTCGGAGCGCTTCCCACACGTAGACAGGAATCCATATGCATGACAAGCTGGACCTGGAAACTTCAGGCTCTGCAGACGAAGCTGGCTGTGGCCTTTTTGCTGAGTGAGATGACTTGCTGCACATATTTTACCTCTGGTGTCCTCTTTTATGCCGCCATGTGTGTGGGGCTGCAGCCACACAGATAAAAAGCTGTTGCTTGGCAGGTATTCAGACTCATTAAAATCTGTGATGGAGTGAACAAGGTGCTATCATGGACAACAGTGGACAAGTGGCAGAAGGCTCTTTTTTGACTGTCGTTCAGCAGGACTTTTCCCCCTATAAATCATGGTATCAAGCTTTTGAGAATTTATAGATTCAATTAAGCTTACTGACATTTTGGTCCTATGGCTTGAAGTTCATTTAAAGAGTTTTCTTCAGCTTTAAGAAGTGTAGAGTAATGGATCGCTGCTCTTTACCCGCTGGTTGATGCCTCCTACTTGTCAATGGGTTGAAAGAAGACTTTTGCTCTCTTTTTTTCTCTTATGAGGAAAATTATTTCAGCTGTTCAACTTAAGCTCTTTCGTTTGCTTTATTCTCTACCTTTTTGCTTCTACCTGCTAAAGACTTCAAGTGAAGATTCTTGTGCAAATATATTTGGCTTTTCCACCAAATATATTGAACAAATGCCTGGACATAAATATGTGGAGTATAGGAGGTTGTTGTGGAATGACGGACATGATTAGAACTTGGTTCTTCGGTGTTGCTGTCTGCGCTCTTGGTATTTTCCCTGAACAGTTTTTCCTGCATCTTTTCATCAGTTTTGTGGAAATATTCAATTTTAATATGCAACTTTTTTCCTTTTTCTTCAATCATTGGAGGCTACCTTTATTTCTCCCTGGTCTGTTTGTGGATATAATCTTGTTGAGAATTTGTTTACCCTTTTCCTGTCCTCCTTGTACAGTGAGATTATGTTGATCCTTCCTAGCTTGGCAGCAAAGTTTGGGTTTATTTCAAGGAAGAAAATGAGAAAAGCTCAGAAAAAAGCCACTGGACCCCCTTAAATTTATTTCGGGTTAGTCGGATTCACTATAATTTTAAGTTTTTACCAAAGTCTGGAACTGAAAAAGATTGAATCAAAATTTTAGCAGTCTAGATATTTAAGCTGCAGGGAATATTACATCTTTCCTTCCTTTCCTAAAATATAATTTGGTTTTCAGTTAAATTGCCTAATTTAACAAAACCTGGTGTTTTACTCGGGCCTTCAAAAGCAACTATATGTGATAAAATAACAAATAACCAATAAATAAATGTCACTTTGGAAACAGTGAGAAGAATTGTTGCTTTTCCTTTCTAAGTAAACGTAAGAACGTCACATTAAACCTTTAGCTCAGAATTTCTTAAATAGCACAAACTATTATCTTTTTTTCTTTAACACTTTCTACCATCTCTACCACAATCATCTTTTTATCCCTGTTTACACATACTTCAACATTTAACTGTCATTTATTAACTCTGTTTTATTCAATTTTGTAATTATATCTTAATAGAATGCGTGCTCTTTAATTTAATGAGCCACTTTATATTTAAATCCCCCTCCTGGAGCTAAAAAAAAAGTATTTATCCCATCTATCTCTCTGATTTAGAGGTCTCAGTTTGAAGCTGGAGTGCTGTTACAAGATTTAGATTTCTTTATGGGATTTAATCCCACGATGCATGTCTGCTTGTGTTGTGGCAAGGGACTCGATAATGGAGTGTTAAACCTATTAAACACTCCCTCGACTCCTCCTAGTTGGCTACAAACTTGCCAAAAGAAGTTTAAAACTGCTGGCGAAACTAAAACAGGCTAGAAGTAAACAGAAGATTATGTTTGTGCTTACATTACCACTATGTTAAAAAAAAAAAAATGGAGTGCTACTATTTTTTATGTTGTGGTTCAAGGTAAAGACATAAATGCATCTCTGCTGATCTGTTGCTTGCTTCAGCTATAGACCGTGTACCGCAGTTATCCTGCACATTCCTTTGTAATGAAGAGACGAGAGAGTGAAGCTGCTCGTAATCTTTGCATGAAGATGGAGGATAAAATGAGCGCCTCGCTGATAAGCTGGCAGGAGACAATCTTCTTGTAGTTTTTCAAATTGCTGCGCAGTATTGTACAGTGGGCTTTGTTGCTGTCCATCCTAAAAAAAAGTAATGATACAGAATTTTCTGCTTTTAATTTTTTCCCCGTTTTATTCAAACTTCTAACTCTTGCCTTACTTTTTTGTTTTTATTTAAAAAGGTAAAAGACTTCCACTGCTCATTAAAACTTTCCTACTGACTTTGATCTCAGTTGTTTAGCTTCACCTAACAGTTGTGTGATGGCAGAGACCCAGAGTTTCCTGTTGTTTACTTCACCTCCTTGGCTCACAGATGCTTGGAGCACTTCAGGTCACTCTGATGAATTTGTGTTTATGAGAGAGTTTGGAGGAAAGATGTTATTATTGCCTCGTTACCTACCCTGGCTCTGTTATTGAAAGCTTGGGATGTTTACATTTGGAGCATGCACTTTGCGCGCATGTGTGTAAGATGTAAGACTGAATCGTGTTCTCATATTTGAGAGTTACAGGAGGATTTTAAATGCTTTTCTTTTTCAAAAAAATAGCAAAGTTTGAGCATTTTGCTAGTTTTTTTCTACTTGTTAAATATCAAATTGCTGGCTACAGTAGAGCTTGTGTTTTACTGCCCATCAAATCTGATGGGGTCTAAATGAGATCCTTTCAATTGTTTATCTAAAATCTGACTTCTTAGTCCCACTTTTGATGCTCATGTTTGATCTCTCTGCAGGTGGCCATCAAAATCATTGACAAGACCCAACTGGATGCTGTCAACCTGGAGAAGATCTACAGGGAAGTTCAGATCATGAAAATGCTGGATCACCCCCACATCATCAAGCTATACCAGGTTAGTGTCTGCACCAAGACCTGAAGTCTACAGAGGGATCATTTTTCTTGAGTTTATCATCTTTATTAGGTGTTATTGTCTCACACCGTAATGTATGTATCATGCTTTTTTTTTTATGTTACTTTTAGGATATTTGTTTAATCGCTTTTTGTTTTCCGTGTTTCTACTCCTGCTCACATTAATTTCTGTAAAGCTTTGCAAAAGTTTACAGAACAAACCATTACTGTTTTTCTGAGTTCAGAAGAAAGTTTGTTATTGGTGGTTGATGCATTTACAAAAAAAAAAGGTGAGGGTTTTTGGTTTTGTTGTATTTGATAAATTGTCATATTTGCAGGTGAGCCGCCCTGAAAAAGTTGGTTGGATATGATCACTGACTGACACCTTCAAAATTGTGGACTTTAATGCCTTTTGATGCAATAAAGATAAATACAATATAAACTATATGTACTGTCACTCTGGTGTTAACAAGCCTCTTCTGGTGTTATTTTAGCCATATAAAATAGAATTGTTTGGCCATCACTGATCTGCACAAGTCTTTAAAGCTGTTATCATTGCTCTATGTCTAATCCTGGTTTTACAGGGATATTTTAGGACAGCCTAAATTGCCTCTAAATTACTTGTATTTTACGGATGTTATGCAAGTCAAATTGAACACAAATAGCCTGATATTGTTTGAATTATTTTTAGCCTCAACACGTAGCCACCCTCCCCTCAGGTGAAGACTATTGTTCTGTCCTGTCTTTTGTAATTGCGCTCGTATTTTGCCATGTGTTATCTTCAAGGGAGTGGCATGATTATCTCAAATTAAGAAGATGAAAAGCAAGACTTTGGTCCACAAGATATCAAGATGAAATGACCTGTGATGGCTCATCAGCGAATACCTAACACCCCCTGAGAGGAGATAAATGCTCTTCTTTGTCTCTGGATATCACAAAGTCTCTACTGACTATGAAGTTTTATATTTGAAACCCTGTTTAGAAGATGGGGAGAGATCTCAGTTATGTCCAAATAAAGTTTTTATTCTTCTATAAAGCAACACCTCCAGGTCAGTAGCAAAAAAAAAAAGCAATAAATCCAAACTTGGGCCGAACATGTTTTGATGTGGAAGAATTATTGTGGAAAAATACGTAGAAGGATGAGTTTATAGATGTAAGAAGCTAACACCGTTACTTCGAAGACAAGTTTCTCCAAATCAGGCTTTTAATGAGAGAGGTTAGACATTTTTGATATCTCTGTGTCTGAAAGAACACTGCTGAAGTGTATTTAATTAAGAACATCTTATTTGGACAAGACAGAAGTTGACTTTTAAAAAAGACTTTACATGTTCTGTAAATGTGAACTCTATCAGATCAGAACCTAAAGGCAGAAAGTGAAGATCTCTAATGTTACCATGGATGAATGTCCATGTGCGTCTCAAGTCCAATTGTTCGTGTCATCTAAGCAAAGTCAAAGTCTATCTCTGTGCAGCCCGCTTGTGTCTGCCCGTCAGAGCTCAGGGGTCACAGAGTAATATGTAACGCTTGTTACAGACTCAATATAACACGTGTTTTAGTAGACGTGGGCTTTTGGGGGGGATGCAGTGTGAAAAAGTCAGCTTTGAGAAGCAGAATCCACCACTGCTTCTTGTTGATCTTCTTCTTTTTTGGGTACTTAAGCAGCCTGGGGTGTTGAAGCGCATGACCAATCCAGGTCATGTCCTAATACATAAGCAAACAGATGCTGCCCAGCAGAACCTGCCACTGCTGGATAGTTACAGAATATAGTTAATGACTGACTGACTCTCAGGGGTGTTTGCGTCCTGCTGGGGAGTAAGCGAAGGCAAAACACTCGTATCATTAGTTGGTTGAGATGATATGAATTAAATCTTCTGAAATGTCACATTTCAGCTTTATTTATTCCATCAGGGATCCACCCTTTTATTTACTGGGGCTTCTGAAATGAGTATCATTTGGTAGGACGATGTAAACTATGAAGTTAAACATGGGAGCAGTGTAATTTTTGGCTGGGAGTTGTCACCAGATGTAGGCGAGAAGGAATTTCTCACATAAGATTTAACATGAATACTTATTGCTTTCCCAGTACTTTTGGATACAGGTTGGAACCTGAAAACAAACAGCCTATTTATTTATTTAAAAGAAAGACAAAAAAAAACATTTTGAATTGTGGAGGTTAGTGAATTTGTCTTTAACTGTATGACTTGGGTTCAATATTTTGAGTTTCTTTCCATAAATTCTCGCAATTCTCTGGTAGAATTGTTTCCCGTTTCTCCTGACAGAGTGGATATAATGGAGTAAGGTTTGTAAGCAGCCTTGTTTGCACATGTCTTTTCAGCTCTACCCACTAATTTTTCAGATCATGGCTTTGTGATAATCACCCCAAATAATTGACTTTGTTGTCCTTAAGCCACATCAACTATAGTTTTAGCAGACCATAAGACAAGCCTCCAAAATGTCTGTTATCCCGTATTTTTTCTGAAGCTGTGTCTCTTCTTGTTCGTGGCCTTAAATGCAATGTCGGTACCGAAAGTTTCACTGTGGATTGTGAAAGCATCTTCACAATACCTTTTTCTTTTTGTGTTGGGGTGATGTTGGCATTGTGTGCCTCACATATTTACTTGGTACTCCAAATAGTATCATGGCCTGGACATTCCTCAGGCATCTGAAAATTGTGAATGACCCTGACTGGTGGAGGTACAAACTGACCTAAAGCTGGAAAAGTTCACTCTGATTTTTATGACTGACAGAGGAAAAAATAAAGCACCTCTCTATTTATTTCGTTTCAAACTTAAAACCTCGTGAGCTTCTTTTTTCTTTTTTTTTTTTTTTGTTAAGATGTAAACTGTAGTGGGAAAACATGCTAATATTATGACAATTTAAAGGTGGAAAATAATTCATTTAAAAGCTATTAGATAATTAGCAGTGGAGTTTTTATTTTTGCATCTTTTTATAATAATTGAGAGGAGATTTTTGTATAAATTTAACAGTTTCAAAAGTTGCTAAGTTTCCAATTGTTCTTGTTTGTAAATTTTTCTTGTATGTTCTTAGAAGTGAAGAAGACTCATTTACTCACCGTTGTCACTCCAGTATCTGGTGTTTGTCACAAAATAGTTCCCTGCAATAAAACCCCCAACATTCCCCAAAACATGTTACATAAATGGCCGGGTCCTGCTCTTTTCTTTTAAAGAATGTAGATAAAAGTTCATTATCATCTCACAACCGTGTGACAATGCTCTAGCTTTGTATTGTGTTATTTTAGTGTGTGTCATTATTCTATTTTTTTTTTTTTTTTGCTTATCAGGCCCCGTCCGTCCAATCAGCTCAGCTCAATTAGTTTGTCCCCTTCCCGTCTCAAAAACCCGGGCTGACCCCAGTGCCCCGAGGAAAGCCTATCTAATGAAGACTCACAAAGGACACAAATTAACTGTGGACCCCTCTCTTTTTTTCATGTGTTAATGGCCTCTTCTTTACCCCGTTTGGCCATTATTTTCTGTCTTTCATTCTCTTCTCACTTGTTCTCAGACTCTCCTGGGTGTTCCACGTTGAGTTTGGCGACTAACTATGACTATAAGCAATCTGGGAGTCTACATACATTTCCCCCAAATCAAACCCAGTGTTAAACATGGACCGCTTTAATAAAAAGTACACCATTTATTAAAATATTTGCTGTGTAAACAGATAAGGAGTACAGCCTTATAAAGCACTTGATTAACCACAGGATGTACTGCTGCTCTCACTTGTGACAGCATAATTAGGGGAAGTCAAAAATTAATGTTAATGTGATCCAAAAATAGTTTAACTCCCAAGTTTTCTCTTTCACATTACAGTTATTTCCTTTGCTACAGACCAACGTATTTCTAACACACAAAGCTTATTAAATGTCCTTTTTTTGTTGCTTCTCGTCTTATTGGAGGTTTTCATGGAGAAGATGCTTTTTGATTATTTTGTTTTAAATGCATAAACCAAGCTTATCAAATGTTTGTATCAAACATGTTTGGACTTCTGCTTTTTTTTATCGGCTTTTGGTGTCAAAAACAGCAGTTGTGTGTCGATGTGTCTTCACGTTGACGCAAACAAATGGGTGTTGTCTTTGACAAATTAATAAACCGCAAGGAACTAGTTAACTGACATTTGACCTACACATGCGTTTAAATGAATTAAGAAACATATTTTTTGTAATTTAAAAACTTTTAAAATAATTTAGTAATTTTAGAAATGACATGGGTAACGCAACACAAGCACAATTATTTATGGTAAATGACGAGAGATAACTGAAATCAAATTAAAACGACAGGACTTGCATTCATTTTGGGATTTGAAGTCATATTCAGGTTAGAAAAATTAGAGAATGGAAAAATATATCCATTCATTTATCAATTCTATCTTTACATCCATTCTATCATCCGTTCATTATTCCTCTATCCATTATTAATCTATCCCTACATTTAACCATCTTCCAACCATTTCTCTCTTACATCTGCCTGTCATCTTCCTTTTAGTATATTTTGTCCGTAGTTTAAATATAAACAGTCTGACATCTTTATCTTCCACTCAGAATAAAGTTCTGTCTTTTACAGTTTAGTTTTATAACAGTCCTGGAGCTTTAACACGATTCCACCCTGGCAGTGAAAACTGTACAGTATGTTCCCGTTCAGTCGCTGCGCTGGCTCTCGCTTTGTCTGACCAGTGAAGCTTAAATAACCAATCAGTTGTTTGTCACAGGGGGGTAAATAGGTCCACTGAACAACCCACCGTTTTTTGTTTTTTTTAATTTCCCAAATCTGTGAATTGGTCAGCGCAGCAGATGGAAAAATGATCTCAAACAAAGCGCGTGGGATTTCTAGTGTGAATGTCTGGCTCGCAGTGTCTGATTCATCCCACCATCTCCATCTGATTCTCCACTCAGAGGTTTAATTCTATTCATCTCCTGAGTGTTTCTGCTTCTAAATCGGTCCTCCTCCTACACAACCCAGCACCATGTCAGGACTGAAAGGTTTTAAGTACCATTCAGACACACTCAGTAACACCAACCGTCCACCTCCGTTCTCTTACATGATTGCCATATTTAGAGCCTGTTGCCATTCATGTATTTTGTTTGTTTGGGATTTTATTTTTGTGAATGCTACTGGAGTTTAACTACACAGTGAGCCCTTGGGTTTGTTTTGCATTACTTTTGGATCTTTTGACTCTCAAGTGTTCTTGTAGGTTTTCAGATAAAATTGCTCATGAAAATGTTTTTATGTGTGTTTACTCACTTTTTTCTTCTTTTTTTTTTTCTCCCCATTCCTTCATCTTCTCCTTTCCTCAGGTGATGGAGACAAAGAACATGCTGTACTTAGTCACAGAGTATGCCAAGAATGGCGAAATCTTCGGTGAGTTTTTTGTTTTGTTTCTTTTTTTAATCTAACGCTCATATAACTATCAATATCCTCTTTTCCTTTCACATTCTTTCGCTAAGTTTGATAGAAAACTGCTTCCCTGCATCAGCGAGGCTTCTGGCAAACATGGAAGTGTCAAAGTCTCATTGAGGTTTCGCCTGTTTTCGAAATCTCAAAGGTTGATGAAAATCAGAGAACAATGCCCTCATGTAACTGTCCTCTTACCTGCTTGTCACTCCTCCAATGGTGCTGAAGTTGTTCTTCTATAAATGACATCACCAAATTCCTATTACGCCCTCAGAGGGGCAACCTCAAAGAAATAAAGGTTAATTAATTACTATAAGTGCTGCACCGTCATTGTCACCTGACAAGTTTATTGCTGGGCATCAAGATATCACTTTTTACTGTCTGTCTTGCAATTCCTCCTCCAGAGTAAAATTTCACTTAACTCGCATTTGAATAATGTCAAGTCTTTGTCAGGACTGAATTCACAGGAATATTTGTCATGTGTTTGCACAGACAAGGCTGTTGGTTTTAGCTTATCTCTGTTTGCACTATTCATGCAATTTTGAATCAAGTAACAGGAAATAAACATGTGACAAGAGAGGCAAAGAAACTCTAAGCTTTCTGAATATACATTCTATTAAACTTTAAATTTAGAAAAAGGGAGAAAATCTGTAAATGCTGTTAAGCCTTAAGGTAAGGTGTCAGTCATTTTCATTTCAGAATATATTGATGAAACCCCTTAACTAATTGTTTAAAATATTGCAACTTTCTCTGCATTTAGTGAGGACTGCTTAAACTTAAATTATATTTGACATCTTTCCATATGGATGTAATTTGGCTCAATATAAATAACTGATTTGATTTTACTGATGTATTTATATTTAAGCAAACAACTGCTATCTTAAAGTTCAATATGCGGGGCTCTAAATTAAACATTATACATTGATCCATTTGAAGTATTAGTTTGACCAACTTACTTTTTTCTTAGATTTTCCTTATCTTGATTAGATCAATGATGTTTCTGTAACTCATTGTACTTTAATCAGTTGTATAAGTAATTTAACTTGTGCAATTCATTATTTCCATCCCAATTTTTTTTTTAATCACTTATTTATAATGCTGTTTTGAGCCACGTCACTCTGAATGACAACGCACTTTGACACGATGACCTTCTCAATTATTCTAGGTTGTTTTGCGTCATACATAAAATGTTTCAGCATTTTGTGGTAAATTTTCAGTTATGTATTCTTAAATATATATTTTTCAGCTGATTTCACTTAGGTACATTAAATAGTAATAAAATATTATCTTTTAGAAGAGCTGTAGCCCTTTTTTTTTTTTTGAGTGTAAAGTCCAGAGGCAGTATAGTGGTTGTGGTGGGTTGGATTTGGCCCACAGGCCTTGAGTTTGACGCATGTACTGTAAGGCCGTAAGGGTAACAACAGGACAAGCCACATCTTGTTTTTTACTTCAGTAGCTTGAATGACTAAAATTTAAATATTTATGTAAAATGTTTGAGATTTAATAAAAAAGAAACAACTGTCTCTGAAATGCAAATAAATTTAGAAATTTTGTCTTTTTTTTTTTTAAACAGTGAGTAAAGTTTGTTTTGAAAGTGTCTCAAATACCTGCAGCAGCTGAATAAAATGTATATAATTCAAGCATATACTGTACATGTAATTAGTTCCTGTTTTAAAAAATACTTACTACAGCCAAATTGACCATTTTTGTCTTGGTGCATCTTTTACAACTGGAATATCACCTACTAATTTTTGGCAAAAAAAAAAAAAAGTTAATCTGTCTTAATTTATTTTAAAATTTGAATGAACAAAGGCTACCTGCTATAACAATATAACAGAAAAATCAAAAGCATTAAGATATTTAGTTTTAGTGAACCTAGTCCATAGTCAATGGTAGAACTTTGGTCTGGCAAGTCTGAACATAGCAAAAATAGTTCGCAAAGATAGCAGCTTATCTTGTTCTCCCATGACTCTCTTGTGCACCCTATCGCTGTGACACTTGCACAGCACATGCACAGTTTGTACATGATGCAATCTTCAATCCAGTCTGTTGGATGTGAGCCCATAAAAATTGCTGGAGAAATCCAAATGTTTGCTCTCAAATGCTATTTTTAGTTTTATATTTACATTTTTTTTTATGTTATGCATCTTCAGAGAATAAATGGCAGAGGAAGCAAAATAAAGTTTGCTTTACAAATGAGCTTGCATATTAATTTGATTGAAATAATAAATCCTAATCAGCTTTTAATCATTGGATTTTTTTTTTTTTTACATTTTAAAAAAGTGAAACTTGTGCATCTCTTATAACATCCAGTGTAAGTAAAAAAAATAATAAATCCTTGTAATTATTTATGTAGCAAGTGACCACACTGCTAAAGGAGGATAGATGCTGAATTCTACAGTTAAACATGTTTTGTTAATAGTTAAGGAAAGTTAAAAATAGGGGAGCTTGAATGGCGTATAGTCATATACAAACATCTAAAGTCCAAAATAAAATGATCTTAACGTAGCCTGCACTTTCCCCTATTCAAATTCTAATTGAAGAAACATCACCGTCAGGGAATATTGCTGCACCTAGGTCGGACATGGAGCTCCTCAAACTTTAAAAAATATTTATGTCACAAAATTCTTCCAAAATAAGTTGCACAAACTTGTTCTTTGCATCCTTTTGTAAAACTTGAATGAGGTCATGCTTGACTCTGTCTGCTACTTTACCCACTAAGACCTCATTGACACACGGATATAGTAATGTTCAAATAGGATAAATAATAACTTTGCCACATTTTACATGATATAATTTACATAAATAAAATGAGACCCTTCATGGGTCTAATAGCTTCATTGATGAAGAACCTCACCTGTGACGCACAGTGTGTGTAACGTAACCTACTTCGAGGCAGAGAAGCTTGGAGGATTACTCAAGCCATGTGCTGCGTCTGTCATCGTGCATGTATGCGTCTCCGCCTGAGTCCAGTGCTCCACTTGTGATGTTGACTCAGCAGCAGCTCCTATGACCTAAAGAAAGCTCTCCGAGCCACAACCTTCCACATTTTTGTAACATATACAGTTCTATATATTCTAATAAATACAAAATGAAGTTTTCACTTGATTTTATTTTCGTAAGGGAGAAGTTTGGTAATTCTGCTTCCCTTCGTCTGAAATTACCTTCTAAAAAAGCAAAATCTGCCGTGAAGCATCTGTGGCATCTGGTGAGTCTTTTACGTTAGTGTGAAAGAATGTTGCCCCCTTCTTTGTAGCTTGTTGTTTCAGTCATGAAATGGTTTAAATATTGCCAAAATATCTCGGTTGGATTTCCTCCGAGTCTGGACTTTTACTAGATCATTTCAAAGTTGTTTTTTTTTTTTTTTCTTGCTATTAATGATGTGCTTTGAATCTTCTCACTTCCCTCTCATTGTTGTGAAAGAGAGCCTGTTTTATACTTCAAACTATTTCAGCAAGTCATACAGGTTTAAAGTGCTGCAGGAGCCCCAGATCACCATACTACCACCACCATGTCTGACTGAAAGCGTAATGTTAATTTTCAGAATATCAGTCAAATTATAGATTAGAATAGTGTTGGGAGATTTTTAACAAGTCCAAAGTTGACGCACGTTTCCAGGAAATTTTGAAGCATGTCGTGTGTCCCGATGCAGTAGAACTTCATGGAGGAGTGGATTTCATTTTCTAGTGAGACTTTACACCAATCCAAACGTCCAAACACACCTGATCTAAACCTCATAGAGAATCTAAAGGGGATTGTCAAAAGGAAAATGTGAAACCAGATCCAATAAAGCAACAACTTGGATCCAAGTCACGCCACACTGATGCACATTAATGCAAAAGGAACCCCGATCAGCTACTGAGTCCAAATACTATATCGTACATAGACATACATTTCAGTACTCACTTCATTATCTAACAATAAAGAAATGTAATTTATTTCAGAGGGCAATGCACATTAATTAACTTTTCTGTAGATGTGCCAGAATGAGCAAAAAGGCTTTTTTTATCTGTCGTCCCTGAATAATTAGTTAATTTCTCTTGCTGAAAACTAAGGTTATAAAAACAAGATTAAAATGACTTGAACTACAAGTCGTCATTTTTTGTCAATAGATACAATGAGTACAAAAAGTAAACACTAATATTTATGTGCTTATTAATCTTATACAAGAAAAGGTCCAACATTCTATCAAAATGTACAAAGACATAACTTCATTTTCTTAAAATAATCTGCTTTGTTGGGATGCATCTTTGCTGCTTCATAGAAATAGTTTATTTATTCAGCCAACCCAGTTTTGTTCAATCAACAAAGAACCCCATGTTCCTCCAAATACCGGGATGTGTTATTTATTTTTTTTATAAATCCACAGATTATATTCATTTTATCGCTACACATTATGAAACTATTGTGTCCTGATTCCTCAGACCCCTCTGCTTTGATTGCACAATGAGATGAAGTTATGTAAGGTATTCATATGTCGACATCAGCTGCAGCAAGCACAGCTTTGACAGATAAAATTGTAGTTGGGGTATTACAGCATTCAATCTCACAAAAGTGAACTATCGCTTTTGACTCAGAAATATACTTTTCTGCCAGTGGTTCGAGTTGTTGAGTCAGGAGGGCTGAGGAAAACGGATTAGCTGCCAGGGCAGATCTCAGCTTGCTGCTCTCACTGTCTCTCCCCGGAAAGATTCTCCTCTTTTCCTGACATGAAGGATCTTTCATGTCTGCTCCTGACCAAAGGTAGCAAAGACTGAAGCGTGTGATCTGTAGTTCGGTCATGAAGTAAATCAGGTAAAGTTGCTGCAGCAGGTGGGGACACATGTGTTTGAAATTGAAAGACAAACATTTTGTCTTTCAAAATGTTTGAAAGTCAGAGAACGGATGGGTTGGTTCCTGCCCATTGCCAAATGGGCAATGTGACGCACACATTTAGAGACACTGATGCCAGTTTGCCGATGTGCCTTTTGTGTCTGTCAGTCAGGCTTGTTTCTCCGCCGTCTGCCGTAGCACTGCAAGACGGATCAAACCCGGAAACTGGGTCAGCCACAAATACATCGAGCGGCAAGTGGCAGTGGCGGGAGGGGAGACGAAGGAAAACAGAGGCGCAAGCAGGGGGGGACATCCTTTTGAATTTGAGAGGCGGTGGGGAAATGTAGGGCATGCATATTTAAGAAACCACTGCTGGAGAAAGGGGAGCGTAGCAGCTGGCAGTGAGTGAAATCACTCGAGCAGATCTCTTATCTCACCAGTCGAAAGAGTGTTTCCTTCGAGGGGGCACTCGGTCTATTTATGATGTGCGTTGTAGTTTAGAAGCAGACGATTATTTCTGTCCATACATCGTTTTTAATATTCTTTAGTCAATTTGCTCCTGGTCTCACAAGCATCAGGGTGCGGCAGTTTCAACTCGGATGACCTCAGCAGCATAACTGATGATGAATCATTCGGACAGTTGTTTGGTATCACAGAACATGTCACCAAGGCTTTAGGGTTCTTTGTTTTAAAGAAGTGAGTCAAACCTCTGGAGAAACGAGATGCATTTGTGATGAGAAACTGATTTGGCTGTGTTTAAATTACAGAATTAGACCAAGAATTTGGAAGCTTCTAAGTTGGATCAACTTTATATGGAGACTTAAACTATTTATTGGTTTTATCGATTAGCTTTACGTGTCATGTAGGCAGGAATCTAAAGAGTAACTAATGTACTTCCTGACTGCTTCAGAGCAATTATTACTGTGTAATTCTTCAATGAAACTAATTTCTACCTTCATGCAGACATGCAGAGAGGCGATTTTCTCTTTGAAATGTACGACAAAGAGATTATTAAAGCTGATTTTTAGATCAGCTTTAAATAGTCCACCAGCTGTACGTGAAAAATATGCTGAGGTTAATGTGTCAAATTAACCTCACGTTTGTTTCTTTTTTTTTATCCTCATTTCAAAATGAACTGTGGTAAATTGTTCCCATCTTCAGTAACTGCTGACATGTGAGAACAGCGCAGGGTTTCACATAAAACTTAAAAACCCTTGATTTTTAGGTTAACAATGTTTGCCAGATGTTGTGAGTTGGAGGAAAACAATTAAATATTATAGCTCATTATCTTTCCTGCTCATTCTTCTTAAGATGTGCATTATTATGAGTCATGCTTGTTTGTTTTCTGTTTATCATGTTAAAAACCACAAGCTCATTGGAATTTATGCGACCAGAATGAAGTTGTGCGTAAAAGTGTGATATTACGGAAAATGATGCATTGTATTAATTTTTTTTCTTTGACAAAAAAGTGTGCGTCTCATTTGGATTCACCATCATTTACGTTAAATAATCCCTTTAATAAATTGCAGTTGCCTTCAGGAGTCACTTAATTTGCAAGAGGGATCCATCTTTATATAATTTAATCTTGGTGTACACACAGCTGTTGTGTGAAGGCCTCAAAGGCTTTTAGAGAACAGAGATGACTAAATAGGATAATGAAGACTTTGTTTTGAAATGGAAAGAGTATGCCCCACCTGCAAACCTATGAAGAAATGGTCGTCCACCAGACCTAAGAGGTTAGGCAATTAAAGCATTAATCAGAGAAGCAGCGATGGGTATAAGGTAAATGTTGAAGAGCTGTGGAGATCAGCAACTCTGTAGACAGGACAAGTATTGGTTTTCTACGCCTTGAATCTGGCTTTTATGGAGAACAAATACATTGTGGAATAAAGCTGCTGAAAGTCATTTAGTTCACATGACAATCAAATCCTGCTTTCAAGCATTTGCGCAAAATTCTCTGTGACAAAAACCCAATATTCCAATATCACCGTGAACACAACATCCCGATAGTGAAATACGGGAGGTTATTTGCTTCAACATGGACTGGAATGATAGTCAGAGGTGGTTGTTGAAAGACTTCAATCAGGGAAGCTTAATCAGAAAAAATCACTTTTCAGATTTTTATGTAAAAAGAAACTTTAAAAAATTGGTATAATTTTTATTCAACTTCAAGCAAAATTCCTAAGAAAAACCCTCCAATATTTTGTGGTTTAAATGTGGTTAAATGATGCAAAAATTGAGAACTGCAACTTGCATGACACTGCAGAGTTGATCCTTTTGATGGGTTTTCAATGAATGAAAATATCAATGCTGAGCTCATTCTGGCTGCGGTCCATTTCATCCTCTTGGCCTGTCCGTAATAAATCAGCACTGACATATATCAGCATTCATATAGATGTGACTTTAATGAGGCTGCTGCTTTTAGTGGCTAGGAGCATCAGTTACTGTTGTGGAAACGGAGTGTGTGTTAACAAGCTATCCACTCTCTCTCTCTCTCTGCCTGCCCCACAAAGTTATCAGAAGTGTTGCCAGAGCTCAGTCCAATAAGCCAGTTTGTACCCACGATGCCTGTCCCGTCCAAACCTGAGCAGCTGTTAAGAGACTTATCTTCTCGCCCCGCTATGCACAGAAGTGGAACACGCTGGCCGTCGAGCCGTTCCCTGATGCCCCTATGATTCATGCCTGTTCTGTTCCCTTTCCCAGAATGCAGCTCTGCATGTCTCACTGTGCCTCAGCTCTCACCAACATCAGTATCACTCATCGATCAACCAGAGTGACATCTTGCATTCTGCGTTGGGTGTTGATCACCCAAGCTGTAATAGCTTGCCAACCAAGTGCAACAACGGCACACAAAGCTGCTTCTTGTTCTTGCAGAGCTCAGACATTACATTAAAGCTGCAGTGTTAAAAATCTGCAGTCAATGAAAAGGGATTTAACAGATGTTGGGTTTTTTTTTAACAACTGAAACAGAATTTCTTAGATTATTTAAAATGATCAGCGATCACTGTTTGAGACCGTTTTTTTTTCTAAAGAAAAAGACATGTTGACCATAATTCTCATCCAGTTATTTTTGTGTTCTGACTTTTTCTTTGAGGCAAAAAATCCTGTTTAGAAGCTTTGATTTTTCATATCAGGGTTTAGAAATTCGATTTAGGCTCCATTTTTGCCTACAAAATGTAGGACATTTTCTTTATTGACGAATAAGGAAAATGGAGCCTAAATCCATTTTAGGATTTAGGCTATATTTACTATGTAAATATAGTGGTATATTTACATAATATCACTATGTAAACTATATAACTTAGATATATTTATATGGCAGTAAATAATGGTAATCATTGCAGTTCTATAACATACAAATGAAGCATTTTTTTATGCATTTTAAAAAGTATGTATGCATTTTCTTAAGTCACTCTGTGCGACTTAATCCTGGTGAGGTTAAAGATTTGGTTAATCTAGGATATGTATGTGTCTCAACAGTAAGGGCTTTGTCTATCCCACTCTTCAAAATGGGAAAGGCAAGAGAACAGTCCTTCCAAGTAAGCCGTATTTTTGTTGCTCTTTAGAATTTAAGAATGTAACCGCTTGATCAAATTTACCCATATCTGTAGTCATATCAATAATTCACATGGAGAATAAAGAAGAATATAAAAAACTAAGCTTTTAGGAAGAAAATTGTTGTGATTTTGTTAATTTAATTTATAACTCTTTTCCTATTATGACCTGGTAAGTAACCTATAAATTGTCCTGTATACTGGGAATGGCTCAATGATCCAGAATATAACACAATTTTCAGTGTAAACTGAGATTGTGCAAACTGTTTGTTAGGATCATAAATGAATGGAACTAACTAGGCAATGGTCATCTTATCTATCTTGGAAAGATGGATTTCTTTTCTTTTTTTTCCGTAGATTTTCTTCTCTGACTCTCATTTTATCCTCAGTTATAGTTATTATTGCCATAAACAAATAATCATGGTATGAATATGACCGCTATGGCATCTGGGAGTTTTTAAAGCAATTAGAGGAACACCTGAATTACATTACCTTGAAGCCGTGAGATCTATGTTCACTTGAATCACAATTTATTCAGAGTGCGTTCAAGACTGTCTTCTGTATAATTATTGAAGGCCTGTTTGATCATTAAATTGTTACACTTTCAAAGTCGTGTGGTTGATCCAGGAACATTCTCGGACATTCTCGACACATTTCTCTCCACCGTGTGTTTTTTGATTAGCAGCGTTGTTTGAAAGCTGCTGTGGTCCCTGAAGAACCTGTCTATGAAATTCACCAGCTGTGATCTAATCAGCTGTTTTCAGTCCGTCAGACGGCAGCTATTTATCAACCTTTCCGTTTTAATCCAGGGCCAAATTACAACAAACATCTCATAACAGAATCTAGTTAAGTCCAAATTCTGTTCAGATTAATGCAATTTATAAAAAATTGCAGTCAGATTGTACAGATGGTCACTTTTAATGCTAATAATAGTACAGTACCATTAAAATTAATTTGTCAGTTAATGGAAAGAAGATGTCTATCTCAGGAAGCCCAGCTGATTGCATCGGGTCATTTACTTTCTAGCAATCACTCATTTCTTTCCTTTAAAAAAAAGCTTGTTGAAGTTTCATGAATGGATTTGCCAAAGTCTACTTGGAGGAACAGTCACAGTGCGTCTTTGGTTTTATTCAACTTTTGGGAGATCAGGTAGCCTTAAAGAAAGTAACCATCACCATCTAACTTGCACTATTCTTAGACTGTGGTTCTAAGAATAGTGGTACACAAAATAAATCTCCATGCCCTCTAAGGTTTACACTTTAGAGACCCCTGACATAAACAATCAGGATGTTAGATTTTGGTAAATAACAGATCAAGTTTAATGTGAAATTATTTGTTACACGAGTAGGAATAATCTAGCAGTCCCTTCATGAAGTAAAGTGCTAGTTTTGGACTCAAAACTACTCTCTCCATCAAGGAACCTGCACATTTATGGTTTTTATTATCCAGTAAATGTTGAATTTAGTTTAAACCAATCAGTTTAAATGATTTGTTCTTTTTAGAGTGAATTGGAGTCAAAGAGTCGGGCCTTAAAAGAAGAACAAATTGGTATTGGTAAAAGTTTGATAAGTGGGTCTTTCATGTATAATGTTGGCGCTAAGTCATTTTAGTGTTTAGAGTTTGTTATAACAACACTTGTCGTAACTCTTTGCTGAACCTTCAACTGAGGAAATGCAGAACACAGGAGGTGCTTAGTGTCTGAGGCAGCAGAACAAGTGTTGCTTTAACTTTAATATCTATAATTTAGTTCTAAAAGATAAACTATCTGTGACACTTAAACCACAAGCATTAAGGTCAGTTTTAGTACTTTTTATGCTTCTGTTTTTTTTGGGGGGGGTTCTGAAATTAGATTTTCTTTTATTGATGGACTGTATTATGGGTGTGTGTTGGATTGTTGTTGGGGTTGCTCAGTAGTCTGGGTCCATGCCAGCTGGACAGAAAGCCAGTGCAGAGTGTCCTGTCTTGTTTGCTGTTAAGTGTGAATGGAAAAGCTTGCAAGCCATCTAGACAGAGAAGTGTGAAGATGAGCCATGCCAACAACAACAAACGCCACACTTGTCAAAGTTCACAGTGTTGTTGAAATCAGTGCATCCCTTTAAACAGTCCATTTTTCTCATTTGTGAGGGAAGAAAAAGTATATGAACAAAACTAAGCTTACTATGTATAGGTAAATGGTTATAAAAGGAGGAGAACAAGTGGCGAGAGATCGAGGTCAGGGATATGGACTCTTGGAAAAAGAAAATGGTAAAAAATTTACTTCTCCGACCCCACGGGAACAGAATCGACTGTGTGGTTTTCTAATCAGCTGCAAACTAGATTTCTGCTGCTCTGTGTTCAGAAGATAAACAAATCAAAGGACTTTATTACTCCCAGGTCAAAAAATATTTGTTCATACTTAGATTAGCTGTGTGCATGTGTAAACTTGGCAGATTCTGCCTACTTAAACATGCACCCAACACACAATAAGAGCAGGATTTCTAAACAATAAAAACAAATCACACAGCCTAGTATTACCTTAACAGTAAACCATCCCTGTAATAACTTTGACGATAAAGCAGAATTTAAAAAAAAATAATACTTTGAGGTGTTGTGTTTGGAGTTGTACTTTATTCTGTGTTTGAAAGGGCTTGTGGAGACGAATGTTATGCAACTGGTGAAAAGTACCATCTGCATGGGGTTCTAACATAACACGTCACATTTTTTCCAATGTCTGCTTCTCTGGCTGCAGACTACCTGGCAAAGCACGGTCGTCTCAGCGAGCTGGAGGCAAGGAGAAAGTTCTGGCAGATCCTGTCTGCAGTCGAGTACTGTCACACCCGAAACATCGTCCACAGAGACCTGAAGGCAGAGAACCTGCTGCTGGACAGCCACATGAACATCAAGATTGCAGGTACTTTAAAATCACAGTATGAAAGAAGGTAATCTAGATACATGCGCATGTTTATGTAAGTATTTATAAATGTCTCCTGTGATGAGGGTGCTGGCTGGAAGAATTCAAAAGCTTGTTCTGATTAATTGATTGATTTTTATTCAACAGATTCATGGTCCACAGACATGAAAAAGAACAAATATATGATGCACATAAACAACATACTGGAGTAGATTAAGCTGTGTGTTAATAAACAAGCAGCATTTAAAGCTACACTTGCATTTTGAGTAATTGGGATATTATTAAAAAATAAATGATTTATTTCACTTATTCGGTTACTAAAAAAAAAGCAAAACTTGTAGGTTCAAATCACTATGAGTAATGCTTTCAGAACATGTATTTCTGGCTATGTTGATAAACATAGCCAAGAACTAATGAGACAAAAAGACAGTTTCTTAGACAATTAGAATAATAAGTCACAATATTATATATGCATTCTGGGCTGTTCATAATTTTCTACCATACTTTTTCCTTCCGTTGAACTTTAATATGGCTTGGAAAAAGAGCTCTGAGCTGCCATCTTCACCAACAATGAACTGTCAAGACAAGCTGTTGTCCCCTAATTAAACATATTTCAAATTTATCGCCATCACAGCATTACTGTATGCAATCTGAATTTCATATTGGCTAACCTTTCCCATGCATTCATCCTTTTTATGCATATAAAATGGTAAGAGTTGCTGCTTAAAGTAGAGTAAAATTGTTTTAGATGCCAGAAAGCCTCATTTCAATAAAACATTGTGTAGATTTAAAAAAAAAAGTATTTTATAATGCATTATCTGGGAGCTATGTTTTCCATTAACCCAAAGCAGAAAGACATCAACACTGTTCAGCTGATGATTTTTTATTTTTTTTAATCACAAGTCATAATTGTTCTCACACCATTGCCTAACATTATGACACATTTTTCTACCTCTGATTGTATTATAACATAAACATAGAATAACATTTATGTCCTAAAAATTCACATTTCTGAGAAACTGATGCACTTTTCAAACACATCATCACCTGAAGATTGACTGTTTGACCACTTTGGAGAAAGAGTAAAAGAAAGAGCAGCAAAGAAATTATAATCCAGCATTGAGAGCCATCCCCATAAAAGTGGGTAAAAAATATAGATGTCAGAGAACATCAGACTCTCTGTGTAACTCGGAGAAAATGACTTTTGTTCTTCAATGATTTCAGCCAAGTTGTGTCTTTCCCTGAAGGAAAACAACAACTGGGACCAATAACAGAGTGAAAAAGAAATTTGCTCTGCTAGTCACCCTTTGTACATGTCAGACCTCAGTGCCCTTTAGTTCTTCTAATTGGAATAGCAAGGTTTACTGATGAGCATTTCAGCTACGTAATTTGATTCAGTCTTTTTTTATTTTTTAATGTTTTTATTTTTTTTTTGAGGATGAAAAACTGAATATGTAATTTAGCAGAGCAATAATTTTCCCAAACATGCCTACCTCACAGCTTGTCTTTCCTGCACAGTAGATTAAATTTGAAGTAGCAAAATAATGAACAGAACATTACCTGACTCATGATGAGACAAAGCATGTCTGGAGCACAGAAGATTGGACATTCAGTGCTTTTTCTTAACCCTGAAACCTGCAATCACAAGTCAACAGTCGACATGTCAGATTAGTGCTGTGTATTACTGGGGTTTCTGCACACTTTTATCCTCTGAGTTACTTCCTTTCAGTTCTGGCTTTCATCATTTGAACCCAGTACAACTTTGAATAAGTCTTGTCTTGAGTTCTGAGCCTAGACAAAGCACCAGTGCTTCTGGGTTTCATGCTCTGCAGCCCTGCCAAGCCTCCAGGCTTTCTAAAGGCCACCTCTGGTCCATCTGTATGAAGCTTAACTGTTGGTCAGTCAGAGGAAAGGTCATAGTCATGACAGCTGCAGAGGAGAGCGCAACAGTAGCAGCAGGGAGTGCCCTTGATGTTTTCACTTCAAACATCTCCTTTTGGGTCAAGTTGACAGAATGAAGATGATGGAAAAAGAAGTGGAGAAATGATTAATAAATAAAGAGTGGCAGGATTAGAAGAAATAGCTGTTTAATAAATAATTATCATTATATGGTGGGTTTTTTTTTTTAACGATCTAATTTAATAGTCATCCCTTAGGAATAAGAAAATGGTAATGTTCTTCAGCTTGTAATTTTTTAGGTTCACATGATGATTAAAAAAATAACACCACATTAACACTCTGCCACACGCTGGCCTTTATAGCCGTATTAAATCTCATTTAATTCTTCTAATTTGAAACCATCTATACATGAATGTTGTTGACGGAGCCCTAAACCCTCGAGGTATTTTTCATGGCCAGTTAGGAGATGTGGACACTGCAGACATTCACCAGTGCACGTCAACAAAACTAATTCGTCTGTGTTTTCGTATTTTATTACTGCAGTGGTGGGGGGAAAAAAAAATAATTTTGTTAAAGCTACTCTGGCATTTTTAATTGAGATTAGTAAAGTTAAACTTTTACCCAATAGTCAGTTATTAGTTTTCAGCGTTTATTAATCAAATTTAACAACTTTTATTTGCTGATTATTTTTTTTCTTAAATGTAGGAAAGAAATGGCTCAATAGCATATCTTCATGTTTTGCAATATATTTTTTTTATAACATGGGTAAAATTTATTTGGCTTTTGGATTGTTTTTAAGTATTTAAATTTTTTTGGTCAAAATTCCACTTGTTTTGATTTTGTAATATTTTCTCCATGCTTTAGTCTTTTTGAGAAAAAAACAAGACACTATTGGAAAAAAACTGGTATTGAAAAATAGCCTAATCGGAGCTTCTTGGTCTGTGATTTGCCTGAAAAAGTGAAAAAACACCATACATCCAAAGAAAACCTGTCAGCTGTCCTGTGTTTAAAAGGATGCTCCAAAAGTATAAAGTGCTAAAAAAATAAAAATGTAATTATCTGTGAATGAAACTCAGGGAGCCCAGTCTAGAGCCATACATAGGGTTTAAACTTTTACACAAACATGGTTACCAAAAATGAAGAATTCTTCAAATTCATCTAACAGAAAAAAGTTTTTTATTTTTCCAAAGTGCTGTTTCTTGCTTTTCATCTGTTTTGTGCTAAGGTTTTTATGTAGTGCTGTAGTGCTGGATGCATACTGATTATAAAACCCTGCTGCTACAGTAGATGGTTTTATGGCCATGTCAAGTTGATTTAAACCTTATAATGTGCATCTTGGGAGAAGCATTGCAGTTTGAAACAGGGAATGTGTAGGATGAGTCAGGAGAGGAAGTGGCTAAAGTTATAGGTATTTCAACAATGTGAGGAGAAAAAGGACAACCTGTTGTTAATGTAGTTACCACGGTCCACTGCCATCCAAACTCTATTATCACTGTAATTAAATCTGCAACTTCAGTAATCTGGCCTGTAACAGCAGCATGACGTAAGGGGAACTATATTTCCAGTGCAACCTGACTGATATTATGCTAATGCTGCCGTGTTCAACACCAAGACGCCTCTCCTCTCCTCCACCCACCCCGACTACCACCACCCTTCCCGTAGAGCTGAGACTGCTGTTGGTAGCCTGCAGCGAGCGTTTGACGTCAACTCGTCTGCTCAGTATTCAGCTCCATGAAATGGGTCACCGCTTCTGACGATAAACCAGCTGCAGCTCTCCGCTCTGCCTTCATCTCCCAGCTCACCTCTGCAGCAACATCTGACTGTCAGCATATCTGTAGTAAACCCAACATGTCGCACTACTTTCCCCTTCATGTCGCACCTGGTGCCACCTGCATTGCAATCGTTGAACGCTCTGATTTGACTCTCATCTGCAGCAGTTTGATAATCTCTCAAATCGGATTCTTACATGTATTTGTTCTTGACCCTTCTGCATCTTTTCCAGGAAAGAAAAGGTTTGCAATCTGGATTTATTGCTATCATCCCCTTTCAAATTTAAAAAAAAAAAAAAAAAATTTTTTTGTTTGTTTGAACTCAGAAGAGGAAGAGATTATGAAAGACACAGTAAATGGCTTTGGGGACGAGTTTTATGTCTGTAGACCCCCACATTAGATTAAACATGCTGTCTCGGACTATAACATTGCATATTGAGCATGAACCCACACCACCTCTAACCCTATTATGTAAGGCAGATTTGTTCTTTTTTTAATCTGTTATTTATTTGTTTTTCAGTGCATTTTTCTGTTTATGTAACTGGTGAAGATTATGGAAAAAACAGAGGGGGTGGAAACTAAAGTGCACATGTCTGGTCCCCTGACAGCTTCCATTGATAATGGATTGCTAAGCAAGGGCTTTTTGTCTCTCTTTCTCTGCTAGGTGTCATAAATCATAAAATACAACTAGCTGTGTCTGTTTAAACGGAATAATTATACTATTAATGAGAACAGGTCTATAGAATGTCTAATTTGCATAAATAAGAGAAAAATACAAAAGAGGAAAATCTGACAAAAAGATGAAATGCTTTGCTTGAATGATTTCCCATTCCAATGTTGGTGCAGAGGGATTTGTGTAGTTTGACTGGATTTTATTAAAAGGCAGACATGACTTTAATAGTATGTTTGTAATAGTTCCCAGCGCTTCTCTCCTCTTAAGATGAAAATCAAAGTTTGATTCATTCTGCATACAACCAATAGAAGCCCACATGAGTGACCTAATGTCAGTCTCAAGGGGAGGTTGCCTCATACAAAGGCCCATTTCCTCAATGTGCAAAAATGTGGATTGCAAACTGCATTACGCAAAACCTCCCCACAGATACTTGATGTTTAAGCAACTTTGTTCTGCATGTTGGTTTTTTTTGCAATAGATGTTCAGGGTGCTTCATCTTCTTACAATTTTTCGCAGGCAAAATTTTTTTGCACTTCATTTGTTGCCGTATCGACTAAATGTCGGTGTTTAGAAATTATCTCTAATCTTCTTAACGATGCTCTTTGACCCCTTTTAGATTTTGGGTTTGCGAACTTCTTCCAGCCCGGGGAGCCTCTGGCCACATGGTGCGGCAGCCCGCCTTATGCTGCCCCAGAAGTCTTCGAGGGACAACAGTATGAGGGACCGCAGCTGGACATCTGGGTAAGATGACAGATTACATAACAGAAGATGGTGGTGTCACTTTGTTCTCTAATTCTTTAATTTATTATGGAGACATTAAAAATATCACGTGACGTGGAGAATTGATATATTGAATGTTTTTTTTATTTTTATTTTTTTTTTTATTTTACTGTCAGTTATATTAAAGATGTGTTAAAATAATTTAGATAAATTCATCCTAAGAAAATGAAACCCAGTGTGCAGTGTTAAATTTATTAATTTTTTTGAAAAAAAAAAAAAAAATCCCATCTTTCAAAATGATTATTAACAAAATCCTTTGTGGTACAATTATTGAAAGGTCAAAAAGTCTTGCATAAACCGATCTGAGCTAATTGATTTTACTTTAGTTAATTGTCTGTAGGGTCCAGGGCCAAATGGTTAAGTAACGATTTTCTGCTAAACATTATTTTTAAAATGATGTGATAAAGAGGCCCATGGTTTTAAAATGACAAGAGAACATCCATTTTCAAAAAAGGCAAATGTTCTGTCAAGAAATTAGTTACTTGCTCAAATTTACCTGACCTACCCTCTGAGTAATGAGTAAAATTTGAAATAACTAGAATTGTGACAATCAAGGTTGGACTCGTATTCATCTCATCACCTTGCATGGTGAGAAGGTTGTTCCATCTATGTACATGGCAACCAGGAAGCAGAAATAGTCATTTTCTGACCTACCATCACAAATGTAAACATCCAGACTTAGCTGTTTTCTACTGTTGCTTTTGCTTTAGATGGGACTTGACTTCTTCAGCAACACACAATCTACATTAGGTGAAAAACGGAAGATTAATAATAAGGGGAGAAAGTATCTTGAAGTCCTCTGTTAAGTGAAGTGGTGGCTCTGTAATGCTGTGGGTTTGTTAATCTAAAAAAAAAAAAAAAAAAAATTCCTTCAAAATTTGCACAAGGAAACTGAAAATGTGTCATCATTAGTTTTTTCTACAGTTATAATTATCCTAAGCAAGTGAACAAATCAAGTCAGCAATAATTCACTGAACACAGTCACTTCCCACGATGATGTCAGTCCCCATAACTCATTCCTTCATTCTTTTCATGTTGGGAAAAGTATTACCAGCAACGGTGTTGGTCTGTCACTGGTTTTCTTAAAAACATTTGTTAATAAAGAAAAAATGTACGCAGATTAAAAGTTGCTTTCTGAGGTGTAAACAATGCTAAAAGGATTTAAATTCCTCTTATATCTGTTTGATTCTCCTGATTGTTCCTAAGCTCACCTTGTTCCATCTTGTTTTGCAGAGCATGGGGGTTGTGCTGTATGTGCTGGTTTGTGGTGCATTGCCATTTGATGGGCCCACTCTGCCTGTGCTGAGACAGAGAGTCCTCGAAGGAAGGTTTCGAATCCCCTACTTCATGACTGAAGGTGAGAAGCAACAGCTGACTTATTCAGCAGAAGAATATGTCTGTAATAGAGTTTGGAAATGCAGCATGAAGTCAATTAATATTTCCATCTTCCAGCTACAGTAGTCAGGAGGATGTTATGTTATATTCATTTGAAGGGGATTCAGTTTGGGGCAGTCTGGGAGTGTTGAGGGTTATGTGTGCGTGCCGGCCTCGCAGTGAGTCAGGCTGTCTCAGAACAGCCCTGCTGTTAACGGCTGTGCTAGCTCGCTGGCTGCAGATTAAGTCCAGAGCCGGAGCTGTTTATGTAACGTGGGGAAGAGCCAGTGAAGCCCTTCAGCAACTCACAGGAGACTTCGCGTGTTGGTTTGAGTCACCCTCCTGTCCCGTGAGACGTCTTCCTGTCCGTCCGAGTTCCCTTGTATCTGATTTGAGAGCCTGGCGTCGCCAATAGGGACTTTTTGTGTCTGTTCTGCTTCTTTCAAGACATGGAGGGAATGTAGGAGTGAAAATCTCACCTCATGGGCCAAATTGAAACTCAAACCCGCCTTCTTACCCTCAGTCCAACCCCCCCCCGTTCCCCGAACAGAGGGGAACAGAGTGTGCTGATTACTTCATCCAGAAACAGTCCATCTTGTTTTGCTGTGTCTGACTAACGCCGTGGTGTGCGGTACGGCTCGGTGCTGTAAACTCTCACCAGAACACATCAGAGCTCTGTGAATACAGAGGACTCATCAACCACACGTCTCCTTCCTGAACAGGACCTTTGAGCACTTCGCATTAATGTGTTAGTTAAAGATCATTAACGTGTTTTAAATACAACCAATACCAGTACTATTAGGAGGATTCCGACACAGTCTGGAATTTAATTGCAATCCTTTCCAGGTCTGGATAAGTATGGAAAAGGAAAATAAGAGTATGGACAAACATTTGTATTTCCAGACTAAAGCTCCTCTCTCATTATGTAAATGTTGTGTCCTTTCTTCTCTCTTTTTTTCCTTCCTTGTATACATCATTTTGTCCTTTTTCCTTTTTCCCTCCTTGCATTTCATTCATTATTTTCTTTCCATCCTTAAGTCCTTACTTGTTACTTTACTTCTTCTTTGTTCCTTCACTCCTTTCTTCTACTATCCATATGTGTTTGCCCTAATTTTACAAAGAGCTTCAATAGCTTAAGCTATAAAATGAATGTGAAGAACTGAGAATCCTGGAAACACCAGAGGTTTTTACCTGAACAACATGTTGGTTTTGCCTCCCCCTCTTCTTCCCTCACTGCAGCTCCGTCCCCCACGGGCATTCAAGTGTTAAATCGGATGGCTTTGTGGTTAGGTCATGATGGTGCGATGTTCCTTCTAAGAATGGCGCGTCAGTCAATCAGCCGTGCAGCCCCGTGGTTTTTCAGTGGCAACAAGTTTACAGTTTTACCTGCCCTTGGGTGAAGCAAAAGCTCTGGTATTAACTGTCACCTCAAACATGGTTGCAGCAAAGTCAGGTGCTTTCTGGGTCAAACAAATATAACGCTGTGAATTTGTTTTGAAGCAGGTCGCAATTGATGATCTTTTGAAAGGCGGGAGTTTAATGTAAAACTGGAGTGAAGGTCACACTGTTTGTGTGTCAAGTGGGAGGATAAATTTAACTTGGCTGAACTGACGACGTGGAAAACGTGTTGAATGGAGACGTTAGTAGATCAGCAGGTTGAATGAGGAGAATCTGCAACAGGGAGTTAATGTGGGCCAGCAGGTCCTTGGGCTTTCTAATGTGTTCTTAAGGGAAGATGGGATTTAAGACCTGATCCTTAATTAAAAAAAATATTTAAAGAAAAGGTTGTATGGGTTAAATATCTTGAAATTGTAACCAAAAGTAATCTTAAAGTCTGAATTTAGGGAATACTGTCAGTTTGGAAATCAGCCTGAAGTTTGCAATGTAAAGCAGCTTCAAGTTTTTCCAAGGCAAATAATGAATACATTTCTAATAATGCAATGCTTTTTTTTTTTTTTTATACACTCATTGTATATTTAAATATTTTATTTTACTTTTAGCACATCTCTCAGCAATCGGTTACTTCCTGGAATGTAAACTCGTTCAAAAATGAAAAACTGGGCCGTCGAACTGCTTATTTTCCTCTATTTAACTTTATACAAGGGTCATAAACTGCATGTCTAAATTTGCCTCTAGTTAAATGTTGGACAATCTAATGGTGTAACAGTTTCAAAGTAGAGATGCACTTATATAAAGAATTATAAAGTCAATTCATGACCTTTAACCTGACAATACAGATTACAGTCAAATTCAATCTCTACTTGACACGATAATATAAAACATGAGAACAGCTTGAAAATAATTTTATTCTGGCCTTCCTGCTGAGAGTCGTCAGTTATATCATCTGGTGTGTGTAGTGTGTGTGTGTGTGTGTGTGTGTGTGTGTGTGTGTGTGTGTGGTGAGCAGCCACTGTAAAACATATTTGGATGAAGACTGTGTTAGCAGTTAGTGCACCGAGACTCTGTGTGTATTCCCCAGAGAGAATTGATCTTCACCTGAAAGGGGCAGTAGGTAATGTTTATAAAAATATAATTATACCCATTTTTTAAAAATGACTCTATGTCCTAACAGTTAAATCTGAGACAGATAATGTTGTCCTATAGCCATCTGCAGAAATGCACCGTTCAGTCAGAAACAACCAATCAGAGACAGGAGGATTTTAGTGCTGTCAATCATCCTTGTGTATGTGTTGCAGCTTTACTAATGGCAGAGAAACAACTTACTGTTAGAGGAAAAACTGTTAGCCATGTTGATTATCCTTATCATTCACGGCTGGTTCTGGTCAGGTGGCAGAGCTATAGCACAGAAGAGAAAAAGTGTTTTTAATAGTTTTTGAAGCAGAGCTCCTTTAAATTGGTCCAGATGCCTAGAAATCCCTCAATATGATGCAAACTCCAGCCTCATCTCGTCACATTGGACTTTCAGAGGATTAAAAATGAAAAGTGTTCAAAACATTCTATGTTAAAAGTGGAAGAACAATTGCAGCGATTTTACTTATGAGTCCACCGGTTCTGATTCAAGAAAAGAATGGTGGAGTAAATGTTGGAAGGATGCTGAGTGGCAGGCAGGAATTCAGGGTGCAGCCAAGGGAACCGTAATCCTGTTAACTGCCCAGCTGTGTCTGACGTCAAACTCATCAAGCCACCAACTGGAAGTGAGGAGCTCTCATTAGGAGGGAAGGAAGGTGGAAAATCTTGAGAGCAACTAAGAAAAGAATATAGTCGATTTTTCTTGAATATAGCCTCACTTCATCAGGGCTGCTTGTGGCATTTATACCTGTTTATTATGACTTGTAAAAATGGTTCTTTCATTTGATAATACAGTAATCATAAAATACAGAAGAACTTTTTGTGCTCTTTGTAATTTCTCGATCCTCTCCTTTTAGACTGTGAGCACTTGATCCGCAGGATGTTGGTACTGGACCCGTCCAAGCGTCTGTCTTTGGCCCAGATCAAGGAGCACAAGTGGATGACTCTGGATGTTCCTGTACAGAGGCCGGTTCTGTACCAGCAGCCGCTGTCTGCAGAGGGCGAGGCCAGCGTCGGAGAGTACAGCGAGCAGGTCCTCCGCCTCATGCACAGCCTCGGCATCGATCAACACAAGACCATAGAGGTAAGGGCCAGGCGTGGCATCGTTCTGCTTATGTTAATGCAGCGCAGTAACTTCATGTTGTAGAAGATGAACACTTTACCTGATTGTGCTCTTTTTCTCATTATTTCTGTAAAATAAAAAGACAAAATTCCTAATGTTATCAGTGTATTTTTTATAACTATCATAAATCAGCATTTATGCAAGTAATGGGTGCCAGGATTATATGATTGTTATAAGTGTACTGATCAACAGTGTAATTCATTTTTGCAAGAAATCAACCTTTTGCTCAGTCAGGAACATGTTTGGAGAGTTACATGCATTGTTGTCATAGATGGATGATTTAGCTCAGAAGATGGATGTAAGAAAACACTGACTAAACCTGCACAGTGTGTAAGCATGTGCAATGACTAAACCATGTTAACAATATTGACCAAAAATAATTGTGATTATGGTGGGTTTTTTAAATTTATTATTAAAGCAACCTTATGTCAGCCCAGTAGTGTGAGCTCTATGATCCAGACTCAAAGCACAGCTTTCAGAACCTTTGGAGCAGCAACCAGTGATCATTTTACGAACTTACTTTATTTTATTTTTTTTTTTACATAAATGCCCATTTTAACTGCTACAATTTTAAAACTTTGTTAAATCTGCTCATTCTCCCTGGTGTTTAGGCTTTTTTTTTTTTGTCACAATAACAGTTTATTTCATTTTTGTTCCAGCAAATAATGTTGACATAATCAGCATTTGTATGTGATTTGTGGGGAGATTTTGTCTCTTAACCAAAATTATTTTTAACTTGACACAATGAAAGAGACAACTTATGATCCAGTGCATACCAAACATGGAGGAGTTGGTGTTATGTTGGGATTTCTGGCTGACAAGAGCTATATGCATTGAATCCAAAGTACATAGTAGGACAAAGGCACAAGCATAAGGAAAAATGTAATAATATAAAAATAGGAAGAATGGTGTGAAGATCACTGAATTACAGTCTGAATTACTGTGCACCAAGCAACTGACTGTCTAATCTGCCAGGATTATCTGAACCTGCATGCTGTTCTCAGTTTGTTCTATTCAGAATCTAATTTATGCATGCTCTGGGTTTTTCATCATGCTCCTTTAACACAAAGTCTGTGGGCTGTATTTTTATCTTCCCTCTGCTCTCCATCTTCTGCAATAACCCAGTTTCACACAGGGACGATTAAAGAATAATCTCATCAGATGTTAGACGCTGTCACATTTAAGTCATCCTTAAAAGAAAAAAAAAAAAAGGCAGGAGTGTGAACTTGAATTTGCAGACTCTAGCACTTATCCCGTCTGTCATCCTCCAGTCTCTGCAGAACAAAAGCTACAACCACTTTGCTGCTATTTACTACCTACTGGTGGAGCGGCTCAAGGCACATCGCTGCAGCTTCCCTGTTGAACAAAGGCTCGACGCTCGCCAGCGGCGCCCCAGCACCATCGCTGAACAAACCGTCATCAAGGTAACAGCAGAGCTTCAGAGCATCTGAATAATGCGTGCTGATTAGTATCCCTGCCTCTCTGATCAAAGCTGCGTTATTCACACCTGCACCCTGGAACAAATGGACAGAGACGGCCCAATCATTTATTTATCCATCTCTTCTGTGCTCTCGCTCAGCCTTGATCTTAATGCGTTGCCCTCGATTACATTAGTCATTATTTTCCTGTCTGTGAACACTTCTCACATCCCAGGGATACTTGTCTTTAATTTGCCTCACCATTTAGGATGCAGTTCTTCTCTGTATAAAGCTTTAACATTAAATCTTCTGCAATGGTTTTGTGTGCATTACCCTCTGCTTCCTGGCTATAAATTATATATATAGAACTACTGAGGAGAATTATAGCACATATGATGATTTATATACAACATTGCCTTGGTTTTGGTCATTTTACCATTTGGAACCGTAATGTGAGGCTCTCAAAATTGTTTATGATCACAAATTTGGTTTCTCTTAAAAGTTTCATCAACATTTACCACAAGGCTAATGTTTTACTTAAAATGTCCATTACTAAAAGCGACATCATTCTCTGAATTAATGTTAATTTAAATTACTTATATCAAAGCCTTTCTTTAAGTCTATCATGTCTCTTTCTTCTGCTTAAAGAACTCGTTGCAAACCTTTGCTTAATTAGTTTTAAGTTGTATCATCAGCACATAAAATGAACTTTAGACTGTGATCCATAACAAATATATTTTTTACTGATCAGGTTTTTTCTGGCACATGCTTTTTCCAGTTTTCTTGAACAGCTGATTTTGTTTTGTTTTTTTGTTCATAAATACCATAAACAAGAGAGAAAACGGTGCTACAGATTGTTTGGTCGAGGTTGTAGCTCTAAGCCCCATAGAAAATGAGGGGAATTATAAATTGCTGTTGTGATGTATTAATTCTTAGCCAGATTTTGGTGGTGCTTGGTGTTAATTTAATGAATGGGGAAAACAGTTCAATCTGTGGCCGATTGTTTGGTAAATTTCCATTTTTGATTGATATAAAAAGTTTAGGGTTGAGCACAGAACCTTGCGGTACACCACAGGTAACCTTCATTAAGTCAAAATCTGCTTTAATTATCTGATCATTCTGACATATGTGGTTAGAGTAACTTTTATAAAGGATGCATGATTCATATATTACTATATCTTTCCTGCTTTTTCAGCAACAGTTCCTGGTTTACCTTAATGTGGTCATAAAAATTGTTAAAAACATTACTGATGCATCTTTATGTCTTGGCATTTCTTCCACCTCACAGTCCACCAGCGGCTCAGCACAGGTGGGGCTGCCCCTGCAGGGTGTACGCTTGTTGCGTCCCCCCACCGTTCCCCAATCCACCTCTGACGCCTGCAACTTCCCCCAGACCGCTTCTCCTCTGGAGCAGAATTTCATGGTGGAGGACATCAGCACGCCCAAAGTAGGTCCAAGAGAGTGTATGAGGGCGTGTTTTTGTTTGTGTCTCTGCCTCCATGTCCCTTCTAATTCACACTTGTTTTTAAGTATTACTTAGAACAGTCATTATCAGCTTGTGACTTACTTTGATAGCTGTGTTCACTTGAGGTAAACCAGACTTGCGTGTGAGCGTGCATGTACGTGTGTGTGCACACCAGACTCCTTTGAGGTTTGGAGCGTCGACCTGCCTGAGTGCAGCTGACATGTCCTCTTATGTAAGCACTCAGCCACATTCACATCAGACAGGACAGCTGCCTGTCCTGCACAGCTCCACACACACTGCGCTCTCCTTTTCATCAATGCCAACCAGCGACCTTTACCTCCAGGCCTGCTGTTTCCCTGACCTCCTGTTTCAGAACATAGACACTGTTCATCTGTCGTGACGGTTTCACACACCTTCAGGCGTTCACCAAATGCTCAGTTAAAGCTTTCTTTTCCATCTTATCCCCCCCTTTCACAGCTTCAATAAAGAATGACTTGTAAGTTGCTCCGTGTGTGTGTGTGCGTGTGTGTGTGTGTGTGTTTGGTAAGCAGAACGAAGCGGTAAGTAAGGGGGCATGTTATCTGCTTGAATGGAGTCTGGTTATGTAAGCGGTCCTGTGATGATGATGTGACCTAATGCGAAGCCGAGTGAACACACATGGACAGGAAGCTGCTGTGCTACCCTCCGCGATCTCACCGCCCAGACTTCCCGCCCCTCAGCCAGCAAATAATTTTTTTTCTTCCTCGCCATTGGGCAATCTTCCTCCTCCTGTTTCTTTTTTTAACTGCCCCCTCACTTTTCATTCAGTTTCGCCCTTCTCCACTCTTTTCGATCGTTTCATGTCTGTATCCCCTTGACCTACAGCGTCTTTGTATCTCAGCTCTCAATGTGTTTTTTTTTTACTCGATGTGAGTCTGTTAGATAACAGCATTCCTATCTCGGCACACTAAAGAAAGCAGATGTGGATCTGGGCAAAGCTGTTCTTTCTAGATCAACACAAGGCTTTGTTGTTACTGCAGCAGTCAATACAGATGATCCTTGTGTGTGACTGCATACGGGCTTGCAAAATTACTCATAACCCTTGAACTGTTTCACTTTTTATCACATTAACAAATGCAAAGCTCAATGTATTTTATGATTGATCAACTCCATGCAGTAAAAAGGATACTTGTATTATTATTTTTTTTTTTTTTGCAGATGCAAATCTACAAAGATCTTGTGGAGCATATTTCAGTACATCATGTGAACAACTACTAAGACCTGGCTGTCATTTTACAGGCTTCAAATGGGTTCTTGAAATCCTTGAAATTAGTTGAATTTCAATTAGATGTTCTCATCTAAAATTCTTCATACTCAAACAGTGCAGTTTTTGCAATAAGCCTCATCTAATGTTTGAATAACATTTGAAAACATTATTTATAATTGAGCAAAAGTTACGAAAAAATCTTCAAAAATTTGTAAGTTTTCTTGGCATTTAGGGAATAGAAATAATTTGTATATTTTTAACTGACCTAAAGCAAGAGAAGTTTGATCTAATTTAACTTCAGACTGTGAGGAAAAAAAATGTATTTGTTGCCTTATTGGGTGCATGTAAGCATCTGGTTTCAAATTTATGTTGAGTTTAGACATTTTAATTTGAGCAGGAAGGTCGTGACCTTAACATGCAATGCTTAGATTGAGCCAGTGGGAATAATATTGATCTGTTTAGTTGAAACATAAGTTGTCTTATATTTTGTATGTTAAAGTTATTGAAATTATTGTTAAATTCGTTTTTGTGAAGGAAGCGCTGCATGTAGCTTACTTCAGGTGCTTTGGTCTGTTGAGAGCAAATTGCAACTTTTCGGCGTATATATAAATTTATATATACCCTTCGACATGGTGGTGACAGCATCATGCTACGGGGATTGGTTTTGTCATCTTTCTTTTGGTTGATGGGGAAAGGTGGATGGAGTTAAACACAGCAGTCCTCGAATAAAACCTTTGATAGAACGTGAAAAAAATCAAGCAGTGTTAACACTTTTGCAGGATGTTATTCGAGTCTCGTTCAAATCCTTTATTTTTTTTGTTACCATATTTTTTGCCCTACAGTTTTAGCCACGCAGTCATTCTTCCGTCTCTCTTTCTCCGTCTTAGGTGAACGGATGTCTCCTGGACCCCCTCCCTCCCACTACTGTCCTCCGCAAGTCCTCTACCTCATCGCCCAGCAACATGATGGAGACATCGATTGATGAGGGCATTGAGACCGAGGAGCCGGATGCAGAGGACGATCCTGCCCACCTGCTGTCAGCCTATCAGACGGCTCGATTCGGCCAGCGGCGGCACACCCTGTCTGAGGTCACCAACCAGCCAGGACCTTCAAATCAAGGTTTGACGTCACGTTCATATCTAATCACAGAGACAAAGTGTCCCATCAGGTCCTTGATCTCACTGGGATCTTCTCAGGTAAATTGTTCAGTCTGGGGCACAACCCATCCATGGGAAGCGTCGACTCAGATATTGGCTACGACATGGGCTCGGCACACAGTGACCTGGGTCTGCTGGAGGACTCCCCGTCCCTCAGCGAAGTGATGCCGGCCAGCAGCCCCGCTGCCAGCTGCAGCCCTGCACCTTTCATGATGGCGAGACCCCCAAACCCAGCAATGGCTGCCCTGACGTCCCAGCACAGGGAGACGCATAACCGCTCCCCGATCAGCTTCAGAGAAGGACGCCGTGCATCCGATACCTCCCTCACGCAAGGTCAGAGCCAACAGGGTTCAATTATTTCCTCAAATATTTTTTTTTTTTTTTGCGAGCAGACAGACAACATTTACTCCACAATGAGTGAAAATCTTTTGGGATTTGAAAGATGGCCTTAATTTAAGACAGAAGTCTCATATCCATCCTATAGAGTTGCTGTCCTGCTTTTTTAGTTTTTCTTTGGTCCTGCACGCCTGAATCAATTGGTTGGATTAAATCCTCGAGTTCTGAATAGGTTTACAAATGACCCAAACTGGACTGAAACCCTTCAATGATTTACCAATTTTGCTGCCCATATCTAAGTAATGTTTATATAGCAGTTTAAAAGTCTTTATCTTAAGTATGTTTTATTGTTTAATAATCACTTGCAAACACTGAAAACAGTATAAAGGTTTATAAAATAGTGTAATGGAGGTGTCTTAAGAATAAAGAAATTTGCACCTCCCTTTTCATATAAGATATGAAAGTCAGAACCACCTCCTTTTATCCCATAATAATGCAAAACATTCCTTGCAGTTACGCAAACGAACCAAATTCAATAGAGAAAAGCACGGAACTTTATTTAAACAAACCAGACCTGCTTCATCGTAATGAACCAAGTACAGAGTGAACTCCAGATTTAAAGGCAGCTAATTAAAGTTATGGGAGCTGGTTTTACCTCGATTTATTCTCTGAGCTGCAGAACAGATCATTTTCCCATGACTGTATTCCATTATGTATTGAATTGTAAGGCAAAACAAGGTAGCGAACACTAATTGGAAGGTCTTCTCTATTTTTACTGTCCCGATTTATTTAAATCTAATTGAAACTGAGCTTTATTCCACAGTGCCTTTTAAAAGTATTGTAACTTTTCACATTTTCTCATGTCAGGATTCACACGTTGATGTATTTCATTTAATTTTTATACCAACAAACGACCCCAAAAGAGCTGCAGCTGTAGCCGCAAAGAGGAATTGTAAATGGTACTTACTCAGGATTGAATACAAATGCAAACCCGACTTTATGTCAGTCTGTCTCCTAAAATCCCAAAATGATACGCTGAAGTTAGTGATGGTAACAGGACTGTAGCTTCCTACAGATTTGAAGCATCTCATCATGAACTAGAGCTGAATATGTCTGTTGGAGAACAATGTGAATTGCTGGTGAGTTTACTTTGATGATTCAAGTCTCATAGTTAATATGAAGGAACTTTGATCCCAATAAAGACACTCCTACAGCTCCTCCCTTAACTCTTCGCGCTTTCAGACACGCACATGTGTGTTTTATGTATTTAAAATCACGTATATGTGTTTATGTGGTTAGACCGTCTGAGTGTCGCTCCCCTCCTCTTTCACATGCCTTTTTTTTCCCCCTGCTCCCTCTTCCCGTCTCTCATCCTCTCGGTTTCTCTTGACGACGACAACGGCGATGATTCACCTTGTGAATCAGATGCACATTTGAAAGTTTCAGCCCACATATTTTCTCTCTCTTCCTCTCCCTCAACCCATCCCAATGCCTCCACTCATCTTTTAACTCACTTTCTGTCTCGGTGGTGCTTGTTCCCTCTCTTTCCAGAAGCTGCAGTCTCTAGATTTCTTTCTTCTGCACATCAGAGAGAAATGGAAGCCAAAACACAAGGAGGGGGTTTGCTAAACAACCTCCATATACCTTTTAGAGTTTATAGTTTTACCGTATATTTGGGGGGTTTTTTTTAACTTATGTGCCTGCTGGTTGTAAATCACCTGTATTAAGGCCAAGTGAAGCTGATTTTACTCTTGAGTTAAAAATATGGATCCTCCCTGGCTTAGCTCTGACAGGCTGCAGTGTGCACTCCCAGTTGGTGTTTGCAGTTATTAATTTATTTTCCATAATCTTCTTTGGAGGGTGTTGATGCTGCGGATTCTTTTGCGTCATACTGCTGACTCCGGTTTTAAATAACTCCCACCATCTCAGTGAGTCAGGTCCCATCGTTCACAGCCCAGGCTCGTCACCACTGGATGGAACTTATCAGAGCTGTTTGCTGTTTCACGCAAACACACACACGTACTGTCTCGTATATATATATATATATATATATACACACACACACACACACGGCTGACGTCCATCCAGTGTCAGTAAGATCGACAAAGCCTCAGCAGTCTGACGTCAGGGAGGATTAGGTCTGTTTCTGTAAAAGGATGGAGCTGGAGATTCAAGCCAGTTGAGTTTATAGAAGCAAAGACTCAGGTTCATTCATCTTTTAGTCATGTAATCAGTGGTGAAACTTAGCTAGTATGTAAACCACATTCTGCCATTTTGTGTGGTGTGCTTGATTTTTAGTTTTTTTGGCCAGAGGCCATACTTTTATGCTTCAGTGTAACAGAGACATATTTGTCTTTCCCTATTTACTCTGCGTCCGATAAGTATCGGACATTTCAAAATCTACTTTTATTTTCGACCTTTTAAAGCAGCCATTATTGCAAACCTTTACAGGTCGAACCTCTTTATTCTGAAATTTTACCGAATCCTTTTTTTTCGTTGCCTATTAAATTATCTGTCAGTAAAGTTAACAGAATCCCATTGTTGGATTGAATTTCTATGGCGCTAGATGGAGTAAATTTTTACACTTTACTGACTTTTTTTTTTTTTTGATGCATTTTTTTAACTGATTTAGCATTTTAATTGAAAATTATGAAACTAGTAGATGATTAAGAAGCTAACAATAATTCACTGGATAAACAGTAGATCATTTGAGTTCATCATTACTATTGTAGGCAGATTAGATGCCATGCGTCTAATGAAACTATGTTCATGTCAGTCTTTGGAGCTGAGATTTGACTCAGAGTTGTAAAAATGTTTGTGGGTACTTCTGAATGGAGGTTTTCTTGTTGAAAATTGTCATTGTTTTAATCAGTTCTACTTGGCTTCTGCTTTTCAGGTCTGGTGGCGTTCCGGCAGCACCTCCAAAACCTGGCGAGGACCAAAGGCATCTTAGAGCTGAACAAAGTCCAGATGCTGGTGGAGCAGATGGGCTCTGGAGATGGGGCAGTCTCCGGCCTCCTGGGACCACAGCATCATTTGCACAACCTGCTGGAGGTTGGTTCTGGGTCTTTATTTTCTTTTCCCCCCAATAACCAGTTCTCAGATTCATCCCTGCATCCCTCCTGATGTAATATTGTACATAAAAAAAAAAAAAAGTAATAATCGCACACAAGCAGCCGCGCTGTTGTGTAACCCCGGGAGAGGCAGCCAACTCCGGCTTGTTTACTGTCTCCCGTCCCCCTGGAGCTCCGAGCCCCGGCCAAAATGAATGCAGCCATTGTTGAAATGCGTCGGACTCGCCCATAGAAATGACAAGAACTACAATCACACGCACAAAAAAACCCCAGGCAAACGCGCTTATACACATACACACACCCACACATACACACACACACAACAAAACAAAACGGGAACCGTCCGAGAAACGGAACTGTTGCTATCTTCTAAACAAAACCCCAAATGAGCACAAACAAGATCTTCTTGTTTTGTTTTTTCTTTCTTGTTTGTTTATTTTTTTTGTCCATTTTCATTATGCAATAAAGCTTCTCTTTGTTGGTTATGACCCTTGAAGCCCCATCATCCTTTTAATTAGCTTTCATTCCATTTACCTAATGTGAAATCCCTCCGGTACGCACCATTTAGGAAAAGGCATCAGGCCGATGAGTCGCCACGCAGGCATCTGTGCAGAACAAAGCAAAGCTAACTCGTTGAAGCTACACGAAGCGTCCAGACCCCGACGCCGCTTTTATTATTTGACAGAGGTGGGCAGGGAGGATCTGTGGGGATTTTTGTTTCCAATGTTTTATGTTTTTAATTAAAGGGCGAGACCTGCAAGCAGCAGGAGGGCCTAGCTTTATACCCAGGTGAAGCCCAGCCGCCTCTCCTGTCCCGCAGACAGAGTTTGGAAACACAGTACCTCACACACAGGCTGCAGGTACAGTCACCATTACTCACTGACCGGTTTTACAAGCTCACACATGTTTGTACTCGACACCCAGCTGTAGCATTACGCTGCTGTACTGAGTAGTTGTTGATGTTATTCACAAGTTAGCAAATACGTAAAACAACTGAAGATTAGCATCACATTTTGCAATAATTGTTAGTTGAAATGTCAATTCTTTTTTTCTTCTTGCCCAGAAGGCCAACATCTTGGCAAACAGTCCTGCTAGCTGTCAGATTTTCTGTAAGGAGACTCCTCGAAGTTTAGAGCAGCAGCTGCAGGAACACAGGTAAAACAAAAATGTCTCCTCTGAGCTCTCTTCTTCTTCTTCTTTTCTGAATCCCTTTGTGTTCACAGAACCTCACAAAAGTATTCAAATCCTTAAATCCTTTCAGTAATTGTCTCATTATGACAACACAAAATCTGCTGCTAGTACAAATGTTCGCTTTCCCCTCCACGAATCTGAGAGACGGAGAGGAATAAAGTTAGTGTTTGAAAAAAATAAGGGAAATATGCTCTATTGTATATAAAGCTTAATACAAAATGTTTTGCGTGATGGAAAACTAACTTTGCATATCATCCTGAACACACCGTCATACCCACAGTAAAACATGGTGACTGAAGGTTCATGCTGTGGGAAAAGACATTCTTTAACAGAGACAGAGAGGAGGGGCAATCCTGTTAGATGCTTTAAAATACTTGAAACATTATGGTCCAGTCAAAGTGGACATCAAATCTGGTGTAAGACTCGAAAATCATCCAGAATTAGATGCGCCGTTTCTGCAGGAAGCCAAGCTCCCACAGTGACCCAGCCTGGTGAACGGACTGATGCTCCATTTTGTTCAGCATGTTGCTGTGCTGATTTCATGCCGAGCATATTTTTTTTTTCCTTTGCTTCTCATGTGATTCTAATGAGCAGAGCCGCTTTAAGTAGGCTGCTTTGTTTCAGTCCCATGAACATTTATATCACATTATAGGAATGTTTCATTCCTATAAAGACGTTCCCAAACTCTATAGCTGCAGCTCTCCATCCTTCTTTGCGTTAGATACATTTTCTTTCTTGTAAAACACATATGCAGCAGTTTAGTGATTTAGACATTTAGTTCCCCTTTTCCTACGTTTTCTGATTGTTTTTTTTTTTATTATTTAAAATGCTTTGTGCTAATTTAATGCCTCCTTCCAGACTGAACCAGAAAAGGATGTATCTGCAGCAGTCGCAAGGAATGGGCCTGCAGGCCTACTTCAACCAGATGCAGATAGCTGAAGGCTCCTACCCTCCGGTGGGCCCCGCTATGGACCCCACAGCGCCTCCGGGTCCCCCGCAGGGCCCCGCCATGCCAGGGGGCGGCCAGCAGCCGCAGCAGCAAGGCAGCTCTCAGGCCGCCGCCCCTTTTGGCCACGCCCTCAGCCTGAGCCCCTTACTGGAGCCGGGGGAAGGCGTGGTTTACGACCCCTACATGAGCCATCACCACTACACTCAACATCTGCCTCACGGAGCCCACCTCCACCCCCAGCTCCACCACCAGCTGCCTCAAGATGCTTCCAGCTGCGGCCTGGGCTTCAGCTTCCCTCCTGGCTGTGAGCAGCCCATCCTCGGCCCCCCTCCCGAGGCTCTTCCACCAGACCAGTACGAGCTGTCCATGAACCCCCCCTCGCTGCTGCATCCCTCTCCAGGAGAGGTGGAGGCCAGGGCTGCGCCCGGGGTTCTGGGTGGACCGGCCCAGACGGACAGCCTGGGGATGAGCGAGCTGCCCGCTTCTCTGCTGGACAGCGAGATGATGGAGACCGTGGACTCCCAGCAGGGCTTCGTACTGGTCAACTGAACCCAGCCGAGGAGTTTATTGTTGTTCTTAGAGAGCGGTGTCAAACAGCAACGCGGCATTAAGAGCAGGGAGAACGGAGATGTAAGCGGAGGTCATAAGCGTAGCAGCAGGGAAGGAAAGTGTTCACTTTTGTGCAACTAATAGAAACTTCATTTCTTAGTTGTAAGAAGCCTCAACATTTGTACCAAAATCCTCCCTTGACCTACCTCCCTTTCTCCTTCTGCACCCCCTGTTGTAGTTCTCATCTGCCCTCGCAAGGCAGCATGGAGGCCTGTCGCCGTGCCGACGCGGCGAGGCTGCCGTCGCCGCGTGCGCTGAGCCGTTTAACGAGACCGGCGGAGGGGGGATGCCGCAGCATTTCATCTAGAAACGGTTTGAGAGCAAACTAATTTAGGGACTTGAAACTGAACGGCAACCAAAAGCACAAAGGCCGGTCGTGCTTTTTGTACTTCAAGTTACCGTTGATGGCAACAAGTCGGGTTCTGAATGAGACTTCTGTGGATTTTTTTATTCGATTCGTTTGGAGAAGATGGGGGCGAGCAAACCGAGTGAGCAGGAGAAGATGGCCCTCGTTTATCACGGTACCACAACTATCAACGCAAATTCAAGCGACTCAAGCTGGTGGTTTGTGCAGTTATATTGTCGTGGTCATAAACAGGTTTTAACACTATCACTTTGATACACAAACATGTAACAAATACCTGCTATGGTGTTACGTTTCTTAACCGTTAATGACATCTTATTTTTGTTTTTTCTTTTTTTTTTCTTTTTTTTTTGTGATGTTTGATTCATAAATTCTAACTACTGATCTCAAGCTATTTCCAACACTACTGATTGCTGTTCCAGTTCACCCATTACTATGGTTACCAGTTCAGTGGGCCATGCCTTCGCCTGGTAAATGAGGGCTGATGTCGATTCAACGGAAAGTGGAGAGTTGGAGTTGAACGTATGTTTCTGTGGCAATACTGAAGCAATATTAATCCTGAATGTTGAGGGGCGGGAGGGGGTCGCGAACGGAAGCCTCTGATTGGTTCCCAGCCACCTCCAGGTCAGCGGTGATGTCACTGGAGCGGATGATGTAAGCGGGAGATAATCTCACCTCTGTTCGTGCTGGAAAACGTTTCATGGAGGTTACTGTGGTGAAGTCGAAGAAACTGTTTAGTTTTTCCCAATAATGATCATTTAGGGTATTAATTTAATCAAAGTCTTTGTGAAAAATGGAAGAAACACTGTATTTGCCCCGCAAACATCAAAAGTGATCTTTTTAAGGGATTCTGTAAACGGGAGTTTTAATCAAACCAGAAACAGTGTTTTTAGATTTCTTAAACCTTTTGCACAGTCCTCGTTTTAGAGATTATTTCTGATTTACTTCCTCTGCTCCAGTCACACCTCTGCTGTGTTTTTTTTTTGTTTTGTTTGTTTGTTTGTTTTTTAAAGTAAATAGCCCCCTTAAAGATTTTCTGAGTGGATTCTCCCCTTTGACATTGCGGCTGCTGTGAGATGAAGCCCAGCATCCTTCTGCTAACAGGGGATCTCGATTGTTTCCTCACCCTTTGTTGTTTTTTTTTTTTTTTACTTTAACGGCACTCAGACTGTGTTCAATCTCTTACATTTTACTCAGACAGATGATCAGTCGTCACGACAGCAGTTGAGATGAGATTATGGCACTGCGACCATCTGCCAGACCGTGCGGCTTGCGGTGGTTTGTGGTTAAACTGTAGGAAGGTTTGGAGTCGGATCCAGCAGCAGACCGAGGTGTTCGTTCAGATTTGTCTGACCCGGAGTTGAAACTGACAGTTGAACCGTCAGCAAAAGGTGGTCTGACCTTGGTTATTGTGTGGAAAGTTTGAGCAAATCAACCCAATGATCCAAGTATTTTCTTAGTTTGACCAACAATTTTTATTTTTTTTTTTAGTCGGATTTATCGACCAAGAAGAGTAGCATGTAACTGTGAAGTGGAAGGAAACTGATAAGTGGTTTTTAAACACATCAACAAGCCTTTATGTGAACCGTTTCTTCGTGGCGTCAGCCATTAGGGGGCTGAATGCAAAAAGTGGTGGCAGCATCATGCTGTGGGGCTGCAGGGACAAGGAACATTTCACAGCTGTGTGCTTCTTTGTGTTGAAAATCTGCTGGTTTATGGTTCGGTTGACTGAACAGAAGCTTCTTTGGCTTATTTGGTCACTTACTTGGTTGTTAATACCTTCAGCAGACTCAGTTGACCAGAATGAAATGCAGGCCTGTTGCAAAATTCACCTCCTAGTCACATTAGCAGTTCCACCCTTCAATTTACAAACTCAGCACGTTGCTCTTGTCGTAATCCAGCCGTAGTTTGACGGGGGAAAAAAAAAAAAAGCTCACACCCAGCTTGTGGGTTTAAATGTCCATTAGATAGAAATAAGGACTGCAGCGAAAATATTTGAGGCTTGGCATAAGAGAGGGAGGGGAGTTGCCTTTGTGAATGGTCAGACTGAAAGATCTACCAGAGGATCTTGGGAGGTTGAACACTGGAGCACTTTCACTACAGGGAAGAAGAGATGGAGGAGGAAAACGTGGGGAAGGTTTGCGGTTTCCTTGCGAACGAAGCGTCCTCCGATGGGGAGGACGCTTCGTCCTCTCTCCTCCCCAACAATAACGGACACGAAACCCATTTTCTTTCGAGGAAAGACCAGACGAGCGTGACACTTTATGTGACTGTCGGTCTGAATCTGGGAAACAGCAACACTTTTCAGTTTATTATGATGAGTGTCCTTTGTGTGGCTGTAGTGAATCCTCGCCCGGGGGAGTTGTGTTGAATAGTGTTCAGTGTGCCTTTTTACTTCTTTTCAATTTAAATATGAATGACTATTCCTGGTTTGGCTCCTGTGTCGTTTACTTTACTATTACTTCCTCTCTGTTTTTATGATTTGTTTGTTTGTTTTTATTTTTCCTAAACATAAGTAGAGCCAGGTTTTCCAAAGGTACCAAAGTCCCTCAGAAGTTTCCCTGTACAACCCACCAGGTGGAGTTTTGGAGCTTCTTTATTTTCTTCTCTGTTTTTATTTTAATTTTTTTCTAGCTGGTCAATCTGTGTATGCCATTTAAAAGTATTATAGCAATATTTCTCTAGCTGAAGACTAAAGTCATGAAGATTCTAGTGGACGTGTTTCCAGGTATCATAATTTCACCTCCTGCTGATTTAAAAACAAAAGTCAATCAATAGAAATCCAGTTTTATATTTACCGTCATTGATGTTGACCACACATAAGCTAACTTGCTGTTGAGATTAAAAAGGTTTATTGAACAGAATCGGGTGTGTTTGTTTCATGTTTGTGTTTGTCTTGGTTAATCAGTGGGTTAAAGGACTCGTCCTGCTCCGATTAGGGTTCCTGCTTAGGTCATCCATCGATTGGTCTGTCCACCATCAGCCATTCAGTCCACCTAAATCTTAATGTCTCTATCCATTCATTTATTAATTTCATCCATGATCTGTCATTTATCTTAAAGTCCTGGTATTCATGAACCAATCCATGCATCCTTCCATCAGTCCATCTATTATTCTGTCCATTCACTTATGAATCTCTTCCTATTTTCCCGTTGTCATTCCATTCTCTCGTCTTTTTCTGTCTTCATTTGTCAATCAATTTGCTTGAGGGCCGTAATTTGTGTTAACATTCAAGTTTTTTACCTTCTATTATTAAAATCCTGCATATTTCATCCATCCATCCATCCATCCATTTTCCGTCACCCTTCTCCCTAACGGGGTCGGGAGTTGCTGGTGCCTATCTCCAGCTGCGTTCCGGGCGAGAGGCGGGGTTCACCCTGGACAGGTCGCCAGTCTGTCGCAGGGCAACACAAAGACAAACAGGACAAACAACCACACACACACACTCACACCTAGGGAGAATCTGGAAAGCCCAATCAACCTGACAGTCATGTTTTTGGACTGTGGGAGGAAGCCGGAGAACCCGGAGAGAACCCACGCATGCACAGGGAGAACATGCAAACTCCTGCAGAAAGCCGGCAACAGCGCTACCCACTGCGCCACTGTGCAGCCCCTGCATATTTCATACATAACCTAAAAGGTCGACTTCTTGAAATTGGACCTCTGTCTCTTTAAGAAGCTCCTACTCGTTCTGACCCGCGCTTTCAGGACATCATCGCAATGTTTCCCCACAGCGTCGTCGATGTCTGTTCTTAGGAGCTTTGGACTGTCTGGGTGAACTGAACGGAGAACCTGAAGTGGAGATGTGTATATTTATGCAATGTCAAAAGGAAAATCTAAAAGTCCACCTGTAATGGTCTCAGAAGATGTCAGATTGGACATTTCTTTCAATGCTGCTCTTCTTTTGTTGCGCAAGTAGCTGTGAAACTGCAGCGTTTTGCAGAGCTCTTTCGCCGATGAGTGTTAACCTGCAGGAGGCAGTGAATAATTCATCAGCAGGGATGAGAGCTGCAGCTCTGACCAGTGGCTGAGCTCTGCACCTCGACACCAAACTGAATCCTTCCTCAGGGAAACTTAACTGGCAATACGTGGGGAACTGCAGGGAATTCAAACGCCACTTCTTTCTCGGTGTAAAACAGGCGAAACTCTGATTGGTCTCCACAGAAACTGCAGGTTTCAGTCAAAATGTCCTCAGAGCGAAACTACACTCCCATAGTGCGGAGGGAGGGAGTAATCAGGGTCATGAGAAAAAACACGGGTAATGTGTGTGGAAGGGCTCATGTGGAGGGAACACGTCAATCCAATCAGCCCACTCAGACAGAGGACAGCTAATCCTACTAATACACCAACAGTGGTAGGTGGGGGTGGATGCAAGGAAAGGGGTCAGTCTGTTCATGGAAACCAGAGAAGGGCTTCTTTTTCTAGGGCGAGGCCGTGTGCACGACCTCAGTTTGGGCTGCCGGGCCAAAGCGTCCGAGGCGGGTCACGACCGTTCAGAACTCCCCCTGGATCAGATTCCAGTCGGCCCCATTCCTCGGCTCTCGGGTCTTAGAACGCGAGGCACTTGGAATATCACAATTCATACACAAGGTAATGAAATTGGAGCTGCTTTATGAGAAAGTGACGCAACAAAGACTTCATGTACAATGTGCATTTAAATGCAGATTTCGAGCGTACTTGGCTCAGGCCTGCTAGAAACAACAATAACCTTTCAAATTTGTTGACGGAAAGTTGGTAAAGCCACATTTTTGACATTTACAATAATCTAAAAGCCAAGCATTATGTAGGTTTAGCTCTGTGTACACTGCTATATGTTTTTGGGTGGTAAAACCAGTCATTTCTGTCTCGTCTGCATCAATTTGGAAGAAATTCTGACCCATCTAGTGATTGACATGGACAACCTGACGCGCTGACTGTAGGAAACTTGTGGTCACGTGTTGGTGACAAAAATATAAAGTTGTGAGTCACTGGCTTATCTCTTGTAGTTGATGTGAGTCATTTTCTGAGTTTGGGGAAGCATTCAAATACTGAAAAAAGTGGGCCAAGAACACAGCCTTGGGGATCCCTGGATCAGATGTTATACCTGCCCAATGATACGAAGTCATCCTGGTGCATTGAGTATACAGGAGCTGAACGTGAACAGTACCAGACAGTCGTACGTTCTTAATTAAAAAAAAAAAACATGCAGGCTGGCAATGAATTTCCCCACAAGACAGCGGGATTTTTACATGAAACCTGGTTATTTATAGTTCACAGTGGCTGTGATCTCCCGCGGGCCGAACACGGACCCACTCCAGACACGAGACGCGCCGGCAATGAAAATCTTCCTCTTCTTTCTCAGTGAAATATCACAGTGGCGGAGGGCCCCGTTCACGAGTCCGGCCAGAGCACTCTGTGATGACATCCACGGTTGCCATGACAACCTGCAGGTGGCGGGCGGGGGGGGGGGATGGATGACAATATCCCACCGGGTCTTTCAGAGCGGGAGGTCGCAGAACAATGATGAGGCGAGAAGAAAGTTTTGGAAAGGACCCGGGTCGTCTGTCAAATAAGTGTATGGTATGTTCGGTGAAGAATAAATGCACCCGATGAATATGTAATAATACACTAAGTTCTTCATTTGTCTAAATTGAAACAATGTCTTAATTGTGTATTTATTTCAGCAACAACAACAAAAAGAAAAGCAAAAGCCATATTAACTTCCAATTTCTCTATTCATTTACTTACAAAAGCTGAGCTCCGTTCCCTTTTCTGACAATTAAATAAATCATTCATCCATTTTTACATAAGCACAACTGGAAACAGATGTTACAGCTAAAAACCAAAAGGCCTCCAAATGTGTGAGGATTACATTTGGGGTTATTGAAGGTCAGGCGGCCTTTGCTCGTCTCCGGTTTCTGGCGAAATTCACGCTGGCCAGCAGATTGGATAAACTCTTAAAATCCCAGCATCCATGACCTAGTAATGCCAGGAAAAAAAAAAGAAAAAAAAAAAAGCCCACCTGGCAGTGTGACCTCTGGGCAAGGGGTCAAACACTCATCGCTTTGCAGACCCTCTGATGCAGCGCGGAGAAGAACGGAGGGAGAGAACCGGAGCGACAAGGTGACTTGAAGAAACGGAGCTGGCCAACAGAGCGCCTCCTCTCCCCGCCTGATGTTTGTCATTTGTCATCCTGAGAGGAACTGACCTCACTCTATGTGTGGGTGCGTGTGTGTGTGTGTGTGTGCGTGCGTGTGTGTGTGTGTGTGCGTGTGTGTGTGTGTGTGTGTGGCACTGTCACACTGTGAGGGGGCTTTGCTTGACTCCGTTCGTTATAAATGACACAGTCCTGGGAGGCAGCTGCATTGACGTCAAGGCTCTCGGCTCCATCAAGGGCTCAAGCTGCTGAAATCCCCCCAAATAGCCGGATCTAAATACAGAGAAATGGAACTGCTGCTGGTTCGTTACTGCCTGGTGAACTCCAGCGGATTGGAGGGCTGGACTGGCCTCCTGTTTCTCAGGTAATCGCGTTTTAATAAAGATTTCCAGAACAGCGTTTCCCCCTCCTCCTCCTCCTCCTCCTCCCCTCTGCATGTTGCAATCTGCGAGGAAAAGATGTTTCATTGTCAACTTCAGATGTTTTCTTGCCCTCCATGTTGGAGTCCCAAAGCCTTGAGACCAATAGACGTGATGAGCTATAATTCAGATTTGTTCGCCTTCCTCATGTTGTCCATCAGGTGCTTTTGAAGAGACATCTTCAACAGCAGAAGGTCTTGTGTAATAAAGTAACAATTTTGGACAAAATAATAAAGTCAATGATGTCATAATAAAGTGCTGTACTGAAAATGTGATAACATTTGGGCCCAAATAAAATAAAACCACATTCCAACTCCTAAGACTTGAATCAACAAAACAACAAAAACTATAATGAGGAAGAAAAAAAAACACTCCTCCAATTTCTGTCTTGATTTTCAAATTATTCTTTTCAAACTCTACAGTAATAGTGCTCTGCTGGCTAAATATCTTCCCCTTTTCCCCCCCAAACATTTTGTTGAAACTGTCAGCCATAACCTTTGGGACATTTGGCTGCTGCAGGAGGAACTGTGATCGAAAAAGGACAAAAACACTAAACCCCAGCAATGAGGTCCGCAGTCAGAGATTGGGAAAGCTCAAAGCCCCAACAAGGGCTGATGGGAGATTTGAGGAGATTAAAGAGAGCAAAGTTGAGGTTCTCATAAAGGCCTCTGCCATGCGATTTATCGCCCTAATCCTCTCCATCAGCTGCTCCATTGGAACCAACTAAACGGACGCCGCGTCTTAAGATCTGCTTCTGCAAAACTCAGCAGCTCAAATCTGGTTTCAAAATCCTCTGTTAAAGAAGACGATCCAAACATGTTTTCTCCCCAAACAGGATGACTGGGCCTCGCCCTCGCTCCGCCCGGCACCGTACCCCAGCAGCGGTCGGGGTCAGGGGTCAGGGGTCAGGAGTCCTGCTCAGCGAGCTCCTCTGAGGTCAGAGCCGACCAGAGGAGCCGCACTTTCATCTCCTAGGGAGCTACCGACCGGGCCAGATCAGAGCAAACACAAGAGACGGGAACATGTGGGATTAATTGTCGAGAAGAACCCAGGCAGAGGGCTCCATGTTCCCTCAGTTCGGTTTACTGTCCTTACAAATGCAAAAAAAACCCCAAAAACAAATAAAAACTAAATAAATTTGGGCTTCTTCCGGTGAGGAAACGGGACCAAAATATAAAGTCAAGAGAGCAGAATAGCTTTAAAACAGCATCACTCCAGCCTTGCTTTAAACATTTCACTTATTTGCATGTTTTTTTTAAGCAGATCACCTGCTTTAAATAACCTAAACTCCCCTAAACTGACAGCTTCCTGTTGCACATATCCACGTTTTTTCAGCTCTTAGTCAAAAAGGTTTACAGGCAGTATCATGTGTTTCCCAGTCATTTTATAATACATAACTGTGACTATATATAACCAGTTGTTATAAAAAATGCTGTACATCCCAAATATGACTTTGCAATTTAACAGCTATAAATTGGGCCTCTGTCTCTTTAAGAAACTCTTGCTCTTGACTCCTCTATTAGCCCATAAAAGACATTTTGACAAGCGTTGCACTAAGTGTCTCGTGTGAGCAATTCAGCAGCATCAGCTAATTATTTTGCCGTTTGCCAATTGCTCTTGGCTAGTCTGCAGGAGCTGAATGGCTGGAGTCGGAGGGCTGGAGTGCTTTGTGAGGCAGAACATTTGGAAACCGCAGCTCTGAGGAGGAGCTTCATCCTCGAAGGCGGGGCTCGGTCCCCCAAGTGTTTCGCTCAGCTGAACGGTTGCCACGGGAGATTAAAAGGATCTCTCAAAACACGCATGAAAGAATCGAGGCAAAACTCTGGCCAGGTTTCCGATAAAGGAATATAAGGTAAAGCTTAATAAAAAAAAACATTCCTATTGAGTCGCGATGTAACAAAACGTGATAAATCTCTGCGGACGTGTCGCTTTGTGGACGGAGGTGGATGTGCGGCGAAACCCGCACATCTGCTGAGGCAAAACTTAAAAATAAACGAGCTGGCAAAGAAATTAGAAACCAGAGGGTACACAGCTTGTTTGTTACTTTATTTGGATCAAGATACAGTAGTACAGCTTCCCAACTGCGAAGAGAATTCAAAGTAAAAATCAGAGCACAGTCTTTGTGATACAAGACAATCGACAATTAAGGTTTATTCAAGAGAAGAGAATGAGAGGGGGAGGGGGGGGGCGACGAACGGGAGGAGCAGTTCAGAGAAAAAGACAAAAGTTCCTTTTATTAACGCGGCCCGACGTTTATCCAACCCGCCGCCCTCTAACCACGCCGCCACCCACCCCATAATAAAACATCACGCAGCTTTACGTACATAAGCGGCCCCTGCAAGCATTCTTTGACGGCACGCTCTCGTCCTCCGTCCCGTCGAGCGGAGAGGACCTGGCTCGGCTTTGAAAGAAAAACAAAAAAATAATAAATCGACTGCCGTTAAAACAGCCGTGGTTTTCTGTTTGCCATGATAGCTGTCAACAATCTAGTTTTACCGTGTAACAAAACACTGAAAAGAATGGCGTCTCCTTTCTTTCTTTTTTTTCCCCTCAGAGAAAAGCGGTTTATCCAGGCATTACAAAAAAAAAAAAAAAAAAAATGTTGCTTCTAAATTAGCAATTCTGTCAACAGATATGACAATAATAAACCTCATTTGTCTAAAAAAAACATTAAAAAACAACAAAACAAAAAAAAGGGGGGGGGGGGGGGGTCATTATGAGCATCATGCTAAATACGGGTTGGTCCCTGTTACATGATGGGGCAACGTGTCAATTCAATCTGTGTTACTGCAGGGAACAAACAGTGCAGAGGGACGCCTTCGTCTGGTCGATGGAACACTGCGAGACTGATAAGGATGCGCGATCGTAAAGAAGGTTCATCAGAGTACATGCAGTAATACGCACCCTTAAATATCTCACTGGGAGGAGGAGGAGGAGGAGGAGGAGGAGGAGGAGGAGGAGGAGGGGGGGGGGGGGGGGTTTTCGATGATTGTTCTGTAGAACATTGAAGAAGAAACGCGTCTGGTCTGGAGAGCGACCGGAGCTGAGATCTCGACAGGACAAACCACAGAGAGCAGGTTTCACCATCTGCAGCTGGCGGGTAATGTGCAGCAGCACAGAGAGCTAGCGCAGCGCTAGGTAGCAAGTACAAGACGCAGTATGCTGAGGTACAACAGCAGACTGAGGAGAGGGGGGGGGGAGGGGGGAGATGCGTGGTTAGCAATGCTTAAGTGAGTACAGCAGGACATTGTCAGCATGCACAACTTAATTCAACTTTAATTGTCACTTTGCCTGGATAAAAGCTCCCATTTACAGCAAATAGTAAAGAAGCCTGGATTAGTTTGGACATAGACCTTAACTTTACTAAACCAAAACAAACAATGACAAGTGGGAGGGAGATAAAACAATTGTTAACAGCATTTTTTTTTTTTTAATACATCAATCAAGTTGGTTCTGAACATCAATAAATATCTTCTAAACCTGGGTGTATTTTTGTTTTGGGGGGGGGGTTTTCTGGATTAGCCGTGATGGGGTTGGTTATGCTAGTGCCAGAACTGTAAAGAGAGAGAGAGAGAGAGAAAAAAAAGATTTTGTCAAAGACTCAAAGTAAAGCAAATAAAATGAATGTCCAAGTTGTTCTGCAGTAAGAGGAGAAAAATGCTCACCACTAATAGCCTCCTGGGCAAAGTACTTAACATCCATGTCTGAGTCAGAGGCCAGTTTCTCCAGCACTGGCTTCACTTCTGTTTGAAGGGCACTGGAAGTAAACACACGAAATGTCAGCTCAATTGATCAAACCAGGTTCTCCACTTTAGAAGAACCCTGTTCTGGTCTGGGGAGAAAAAAACAAACAACCACCAACGTACTTGCTGTCCAGGACCGGTCCGATCTTCTGAAGTGACTTTGCTACGTTGAAACGGACGTTGGCCACCTGGTCGTTGGACATCTTGAGGACCACTGGGAGCATCTGCTTGGTGGTGATCTCCTGACCACAAGCCTCGGACAAAGCCTTAAGAACCAAGTGGAGGGCGACAAGTTAGGATTTGAAAGAGAAACTAAAGCAACCCTGTATCCAAGGTAAATGGAAAAAAAACTGGCGTTTGCTCACGTTGATGCAGAACAGCGTGGTCATCCTGTGGAGGTAATTGGGGTCGTTGGCCATTCCCAGGACTTTGGGGACGATGGTGTTCTGGGCCCACTCGGCTCCGAACTTCTCAACGAGCTTAGTGAGGTTACTGGTGGCTGCTTCACGGATGGCGTACACTGAAAACAAACGCGGTCAAATTACGCCGATAACTGATTACACGTGTTGGCTCTCCGCAGGTTTTTACAGAGTCTGGCTGAGGCAGACGAAACCTTTTCAGATTTACGCATCGGAGCTGGAAATGCACCAAAAGCGTTCAGAGTGACCAATATCACACATTTTAGCTTAAACACTAAAATCTGATCTTTCTTCCAATGAAGGAACGCATTGTACTGAGATGCAGTGAAGAAGATGCTATCTCATATCCGTGTCGATGAAAAGGAAATCATCTTCTCTGTTCTCTAGTAGAACAGTCGGCTGTTCTATTAGAATTTCTCTTATTATCGCTGGCAAAAGACCAAAAACCATTTCTCCTGCTAGTTCTAGACTCACACCGTTGTTCTGGTTGCATTCACCCAGCATGCCCTGCACCATTATCCGCTTCCTGCTTTTGGAGCGGTCACCAATTCCCTTGGTATTCATAGAAGCATTTGAACTGCACCAGAGTTCACTTCAACTGAACTGGGTTTTTTGGCGGACCAGAGTTCGCTTTTTTTGATCACTGCTCAATTGCGCCTTCGCACCTACTCGAGCGAACCGGACGTTCCAGCCAACAAACTAAGAGTTGGATTAAACGAGGCGTGTGTGATGCACTCTTGGACTGCTTGATGGTGGTTAGCTATCATGTATTTGTCATAACGTCCGTCATCTCGTAATTTTAAAAAAAAGTTGGTGTAGAAGCAAACTTTACAAGGTTTGAACACAAGATGGCTGAACATGTTGCAGCTGTGGGTGAGGTCACTCAGTTTTATGCTTTTGAGATCAGCCTTTGTCCTCATCGTCGTTTCTTCTGCCAAACACTTCATCGCTACTCGCAGCAAGACAGCGGAATACTGTGAACGTTGTGAATCACTGCTGCTAAAGAGACAGGATCAGCAACTTTGTCATCAAGAAGTCAAAGCTCAACACTAACATGATACAAGCACAAATTCTTGATCAAATATTTCTAATAGTCATCCTATTAATGTTAGTTAAAATAAGTTTATGCATGACCAAAGATAAACTCAAAATTTGGAATATTTGGGGGTTTAAAATATGCTTCAAGAGTCAACTCCTTGATCTCCTTAGGCATTCAGAAGACATTTAGCTGAAAGCCAGAACCTGGACGATCACCCACCCAAAGAGCAAGCAAATATCTTCACGACATTTTTAAAACAAACCCGCTTCTAAATGTCTCAGCTGTCCTTCAGCTCTTACCATTACGCAATCACCCCGAGCAAGAAGAACAGAACAAAATAATGAACTGCCAGAGTGGGTTCAATACGCCGCCGAGTCAATTTTAGAACAAAATGCCAAAAACAATCACGGCAGAAATAAGACGGTCTTAAAAATAAATACGAGGTGTTATCTTTTTAATCGAGCGTGTGTGAGAGACGCTGTGTGTTCAGTCCTGTACTCCTGTTCTTTAAAAGGCTTATGTAAGGGTGGCACAGCCCTAACCCGAGCCGTTCACACATAGAAACTCACACCAGAAGCATTCCAATGATGTAACCCAGCTGGCCCTTTGTCCTCAACGCCGAGTATCTGCCTCTCTAATTGGAAAACTCGGGCGTCGAGAAGAACACCGCACACACAGCCAACGCTTTATGTTAGATATAGAAGTTCTGAGACTCGGCAGGGCGTGTTGTGCAGCGGCGGATTCGCGCGCCCCCTCCAGTGTTTCGAGTGCAGGCGGCTGCACCGCAGAGCAGACATAACAAGCAGTAAAGAGGGAGCTGACAGTGAACCGACTGGGTTGTTGTTTTTCCTTCTTTCTTTTTTTTTTTAAGTGCTTCTTTGTTGAGGTGTACCCCTATTTCATAACCACATGTTGCCATTTTATATCGACGATGCTGCGTAAGAATTTACACTACAATTCCGCTTTTCTTTAGGGATTAAGACAACAGATTACTGTGAAATTGCTCCAAACCAACTTGTTGCACATTTTCTCCTCAGACTTCATATTACTCAATTATTCAAGTAATCTAATCTGTTTGGATAAGTAGGCTCTTATCAAACCTAAAATACCAGGACCTCTGATAATAACAATCAGACATAATCTAATTTACCCAAGTAAACTTGAGCAGACTTAAAATAACTCTGTGTAATCAATGGGTGGAAACTATTAATGACCCACATGCCAGAATTTACGATGCATCTGATTAACCTAAAATCAAGCTCAGCTGCCTCAGCAGAATGTTTCTGACATTTTCTTACTTGCGTCCTTGAGCCTAAAGCCATGGATTGCAGAAAAGGTAAAACGAAAAAGAGAACTTATTGGACCAAAGGCATCAGTCAGGAAAAGGCTACAAACCAAAGTCCACTACATTAAACGTGCACATACTATGGCAATGCATAGACCTTCATCAGCAGTTAAAGAAAAAAAAAACAAAAAAAAAAACGCATCGGTACCAGAAGCTGCACGACTTTCAAAAACTATTTCAAAAGAACGAAATGGAAACTTGTCAGGAAAGAGGCCTGCGCTACTCCTGCCAACAACAACAACCCCCTGCATTGTCCACACACAGTAGTTGAGTTGCAAAACAGAATCCATATCCTCCAAAGAAAACATGATGGCCCTAAAACCCTGTAGCATCATTTATTTGGGTTCGATGAAACTGGACGGAAATATCTGGGCCACAGTTCCAACATGTTTGTTTGGCTCAAAAAAATGAAAAACAGCAGAAACAGCATTCCCATAGCTGGACATGATGGTGGAGACGTCAAAGTCTGCAGCTACATTTCTTTAGTTTTCCTGTTGGTGGATGAAATCTGACACAACCAGGTGGTTCCCAGAAAGCATCCCAGCATTTAGGTTTGAACACAAGATGTTCAAACCTTGTGTTTGAACAAGGTTACAGAAAGTTCTGTAACTTTCTGTAATGATAAAGTTACAGAAAACTGACTAAATCTGAGGCATTATGTGAAAAACTGTTGACAAAAGATTTACACAAAATTTGGTAGATATTGGTAGACTGGAGGTTTAATTATCAAGAGTCGTTAATAGATTCTTAATAATTGAAAGTTGAATTTTATTCAAAACATGAATCTACAAATAATCAGTTTGCCTGCACTAGTTGAAAAAGGTTACTACATATGCATTATTTTTCCCTATGACAGATTTGTTCATTTTATATTAAAATGCAGAGCATAAATGTGAAACTAAGTGTGAGAAAGTTTTTAAATGATGTAAAATATTAAGTCTGAAAAATCTTGGATTTTAAGAGATCAAAAGCTTTTCTGTCAATGCATACAGGAAATATTAAAACATTATATTCTTTAGCGACGCAACATTGACAAAAACAGTTTCACAACTGCTAACCCTCTGAAACAATTCTTTTGTCGCTGCAGACAATGGCGTAGTTCCAGCTCCTTCATATGTACAATAAAGCAAAGCGCTTCAAAGTGCCACATGTCATCCTTCCTCCGACTCGCTATTATCTCACTCCCAACATTCCTCAGTCTCATTCCTGAGCTCCAAAGTTCACTGTTGTGCTAATCATATGCTGTCTGTATGGAAACAGAAGACCTGTCACGTCGCCCCGGCAGATACGAGCTGCATCTGCGTAAGAGAAACTCCCGAAACTTCAAACGCCGCGTTATGACGGCCTCGCCGGATCCGACTCCTGAGGAAACGTCTTCAAGTTACTGAAGAGCCTTACCGTGATCAATGAGCCACGCCATACAAAGAGTGTTGAGCTTCTCATCGAAGAACTCCACCCCCTGAGGAGACACGGCAAGCAAAATGAGACCCAACTTTTTTCGACGCCTCCTGCCGAATCTGGCTCCGCTGACATGTTTTGTTGATAAACTGCTAATATTTTCGTTCACACGCCGTTCGCGTGATATTCGACCACGTGACTCACCAGCTGTCCTGCCAACAAAGGCATGTACTCGATGATGGCCAGGCGGACCCTCCACTTTGCGTCCTCGGCGAGCTCTACAATGGCCGGCAACAGCGACTGGGACAGCTGGCGTATGCCAATCACCTCGTTCACGCAGTCCAGGTTGGAGATGATGTTGAGGCGGACCTCGGGGCACTGAAATGGAAAAGACGACGATGAACTGTGGAGCCCACTTTGAACTCTTACGCCTTCTTCCTCTAAATAATTATGCAGGTTTGCACCAAAGCGAACCTGACGTAGCGCTGTGCTTCTTTTTCCCCTGATTTGAACAATAAATTACTAAACAAAACCTCCAAACGTCCAGTCATGGTGGCAAAATAAGAGAGAGAGAGAGAAAACGTAGTAACAAACTGGAAGGTAGTCCGTGCTCAAAAATCCACCTTCAAGTGAAATTTGCAAGTCAAAGCGGTCAGTCTGGGCTGTAATATAATTAGACAGTGATGGCTGGTGCTTTGAGGAAAATGGGCCATCTTTAAATAGGATTGATATGAGCCGAAGCCCTCCAAAACATTTACATGTCCTTGTGAGCAAACTCTTCGCCGATTTCAATATGCAAAACCGTTGTCACATCGGTGGAATTATTTGAGCGAACGTGAAATGGATTTCTGTTCTGGATTATTCATTTAAACAAAACAAATGCTTGCAAAACAAATACAAACTCACTGGAGAGTGAAGAGGACTTTGTTCGACAGTGAACAAACATCTTTAAAAGTCAAACACTGGAACACAAATAACAGGAGATGTGCAGTTGAGTGTCAGTGAAATTACTTTTCTTTTTTTTTTGTTAAAGGTTTCAAATCTTCACTGTCAAATGGATTAAGAGGGAGATTTCCTAGTTATACTTTATCCAGATTTTCCCAGTATCCCCCTCCCCTCTGAGACACAGCTAGTCCCCAATTAGAAGGTGTCAGTTTGGCTGCCAACCACATGAATCATCCTCCTACCCATCCAGGCGGCAGGCAGGTACATCTGGTGGCTTTGCCAAGACGGCTTACTTTATAGAAATACATAAATGACGCCTCAAGTGTAAGACATCTGGCTAAAAGTTTCACCAACTTCGAAAACCTGTGCCAGATATACAAGAAAGAAAGAAAGAAAGAAAGAAAGAAAGAAAGAAAGAAAGAAAGAAAGAAAGAAAGAAAGAAAGAAAGAAAGAAAGAAAGAAAGAAAGAAAGAAAGAAAGAAAGAAAGAAAGAAAGAAAAAAAATTTGATGCTCGTGATTTTAAACGTCCCATTTTGGTTACCTCGTCTTTCAGCTGAGTCAGGAAGAGAGGCAGTAAGTGCTCTATTGTATTGTCCTTGCCCAGAATGGTGGAAAGACCCATAATGACAGACGCCAGAGCTGACTTCACATGCTGGTTGGTGTCTGAAACCAGTTCCTGGTGAGGGACAGGTCATACAGGAACAAACAGAGCAGAGCAGACAGGAAACAATCAACTCCATTACTATGAATCAGTCGTAAAAGAAACAGAAAGAAGAAAAAACAAAACAGACACCAAAAAACAGGAGCTGCTATACGTGAAATTTGATAATAATAGCACGAAGAAACTGGTTCCAGGAATGAGTGTTGAATGTTCAGGTAACACAGGCTTGAGCTGCCGATCGTTTATAGTTTTCTGAGAAAACGTATGAGTGTGTTGCTACCCGTTCAGCTTAACGTCGCTGTTGACATGTTGACAAGATAAACAGAGCAGGTTTTCTCCTTTCGTCATCATTATTTTTTTTTTTTCTTATATACCAAAATTCATTTCTACAGTCTGATAATTTTATTGTCACTGCTTTCAATAAACTTAAACAAGTTTTAGAGTAGAAGAAATTATATATATTTTTAGTGATGTATGGCTTTCTTTAAACACTAAAAAAAAGCAGGAGTGCCACCTACTGGTCAAATTGTGAAATTGAAGACCACGTCTCACTTAACTTACAAAATAAAAAGATAGTCTTCGAGTAATTGAAATTTTTGCTGCATTTAGTTTGCAATTACCTTTAAAATACTGCGACTCTCGAAAATTTAATGCCTCGTACTTTCCTTTTCCTACTTTCATGTAATTCGTTGAAAGACAAATAGCCAAATAATAAACACATTTTAAATACAAAGAGCTTAAAATCTACTTAAAAATGTATGAACTAAATTTTGAATATGGTTTGTTAGAAATGGCAGCAGCTCACAGCCAACCGAATCATCAAAACAAAAAATCTAGATATTTCAGGTGCACCTTAGAACAATTATGAAGTTGCTGTAAAAATAAGTAAAAACTACATTACTCAAAAAGACAGATCTTACTGAGATCTGTCAAAAATTAACCAGGTGATATGAACTTTGTTCTCCATCTCTGAGTAATGCCCGGGTCTGATTGGTTGCTTCAGAGGTTAGGTTTAACATCCCCGGATCTACAGAGGACTGAGTATTATTACAGATAGCTAGATATTTGGATCGAGCTTGAAAAGGCAGGAAATTGTCTAATGACCAAGTGATATTGACACACTGCTGAAATTAGTACCTCAACATTGCAAGTTATGTTATCTAATAGCCAGGATGAAATTGGGATCCATGCAATTAAATAAGAATTTGTGTGAAAAATGGGATAAATCTGATAATACATCGACTTGTCTTTGGTGCTTAACGATGACATTTTCTGTGAATCAGCACTAAATAAGTAAACTCAATAGAAGTGGATTACATTAACCAAATACTAGGTAGTATATAAAACCAACTAACAAGTCAACTGGTTAGTGAAAGAAAAAGCAGCAGGTCAAGCCTTTGTCTTAAATGTGGAAGTAAATACTTCCAGACAACTACTTAATGAATTAACATGAGAAGATCTGTAACTGTATACACTCTGAGGAGGAAAACAAGTGGCAATCAAGGACAGTCAACATTCTCATACAAGTACTTGTTCAGTACTTGTATGCAATTCAATGTCGTCAACTGACTAATGTAACAAATGTGTTTAAGAGTGCAAAAATGTTCAAATTCAAACATAAAATAAAACAAAATATGTTTACATCACTAGTAACGGTAGCTCGTGGTTGAAAGGTCACATGTGTTTTATGTCCTACTGAATTTTAAAGCTACACTTTGTCATTGTTATCTTTTTCTTATATGCCTGGATAAATAATAACTTTATTAGTCAGCACCAGTTTGATATATTTACATCAATTGGATAAAACAAACATGGTACTCTGAGGATGCAATATGTCACAAATCCCATTAATAAGTGAAATGCAATCAAATTATTAGGTCAGCAGAAATCCATTCAACTAAACCCAGGTGGATTTACTTTGTTTTTTATAAAGCCAGGCAGAACAGAAATACAAAACAGAAAAAATGTGTTGATTTTGCAACAGTCTTAACATATATATCAATACATAGCAACCAAATACTATTTTTAGCAAAGACAGACATGTCTAGTTTGGAAAAACATGAAGTTACAGTCAGAGCATCACATGGCTACGTAAAAGCCCTAAGGAAGACAGCAAAATAGATAAACCTCATCAGCAGCTAAACTCATGCTTCAGCACTCACAGCAAAGTGTCTTTTGTGACGACGGGAGCTGAATCCACAAAAATGCGAAATGAGAAAAACAAAGAGTTATTTCCTTACCTTGACACAGGGCAGAATATGACTCATGATGATCTGCTCACGATTATCTTCAGGAAGATTCTCACAGAACTCTGCACAACAAAACAAATTCAGAATGCGGGACGGGACGCTGAAATACTTCAGACCAATTTAACAGCCATTTCACCTTTGACTTTGTTGGCAGCGGCAGCGCGGACCTCGGCTTCACAGTCCTTCAGGAGATTCTGGAAAGCTGGGACCAGGTCGTTCTTTGTGATCTCTGGGCCTACAGCTTTTTGCAGCTACATTGCAAGGAGAAAAAAACGCCCAAACAAACATCTTTAATAACCAACATATGTCTTTTTAGAATAATTATTCCAGATGAAAATTAGAAAAAGCAGATACAACATTCAGTTGGTACAAAAGAAAAAAAAAGCAACAACAAAAAAACGTATTCTTGGAGGATGGCGACACATGCAGCATCCTAAGATTTCAGTAGTTTTTTTTAAACTGCATTCAGAACTTTTGCCTCAACATTTAAGAAATATATATGCAGTTACTAATGTTCAGTTATAAGCCTCTTAAGTAGGAAAGGGGAAAAAGAAAAAAAGAAATAAAAGAAGGGCTACACCCATAGTTTTGTGCAAGTTTGTACCTGCACATCCAACTTTGGAAACACTAAATAAAACCTTGGTCTCAATTCAAAACATGTTTGCGATATGTCAGGTTTCATTGTCAAACACAGATTTATGAAACAGAAATAATACTATTTATCTACAGTTGTGATGAGAACAGCAGCATGAAAGCACTCCGTTTACACTTATGAATAGATCACTAATGTTAAAGCACACTGGCTGTTCAATTTGATGTTTTTAGATTTTTCAGATTTAGACATAAAAATACAATATTATACAAAGGAACCTTTGCTTTAGGTTGTAGAATTCAATATATATTACATGGGGAACATTAGAAAAAAACAGCATGCGAACACCCACTCTGAGGAGTTGTAAACACCTAATTCAAACTATGGTTGCAAATGTTCTGATTTGCAGTTCATAGCTGCAAAATTACCTAAATTGATAGAACAGATTATTTTGCTGCCACCATTTAAATGAATGAACTCAGAGGAAATGTGCTTTTTTGTTCACAACATGTACATAAAAATTATTTAGAATATTGTGAAAACTCCAGCAAAATTCTGGAAATAAACTGATTTACTGAGGAGATCAGACAATGATCATTGTTTTACTAGATCACAGACATATACAATATGGACAATCAGTGCAATAGAACAAATAGACACATTTAAAACAGAATAATGGTGAAAGAAGTCTTTAATTTACCTCAGAGAACTTATCTGCCACCATGTAGCGAACCCGCCAGGATTTGTCTTCAGCGGCTTGACGCAGCGTTGGCATCACCAGAGTCTCTAGGTCCTCCTGAGGCAGGAGAGTGGCGATGCTGACGCACGCCTCCACTGCAAGCAGCCGGACAGAGTCCTAACGGGGAGACAATAATGTCAGCGTCGTCGCAAACAGAACTGTGATTGCTGCTCACGAAACTAATAAAAAGCAAACTTGCTTATACCTGCTCATCAGACGCCAGAGCAGTGAAAAGAGGAATAATGTCGGTTTTTACATATTCCAGCTCCAGAACTTTGGCAAACTCCCCGAGTTTAGATGCTGCGGCGCGACGCACCATCGGTGTGTCATCGGAGCACAAGGTGCGAAAATGCCTGGTGATAACAGAACACTCCGTTTAGCAACAATCCTCACAACACACCCAAGCATGGAGCTCTGTGAGACGCCATGAAGTATGAATCACATTGAAAACAAAGGAGCGCCTCAAACTAAAGAACGGGTTCGCTCTCTTAAGTCGTTACTCACTGACGAATCTCAGCCTTGACCGTGCTGGAGACACGAGGATAACACACGCTAAAGAGGCCGCAAGCTGACGTGCGAGAGGTGAACCAGTCACCGCTGGCCAGCCGTTTCACCAAAGGCTCAAAGTGAACTTCCAGGTCAACTGGAGAGTGCTCCTGTGAGATCTTCCGCAAGGATTCCACAGCTTTGTCTCTGACTACCGTCTCTTCAACCGTAGCAAGGCTTTCCAGAGGGGGCTGTGCATCAAAAACAGATCGAGGTTAGAGAAGGGTAGGCCTCTATTTTAGACTTTATCAAAACAAAAAAAACAACAACAGTGATTGGCAGAAAACTTTAAGCTGTAAAAGATTTTATAGACAAAACAGTACATTTACACATTTAGAAGAATAATCCCTTATGACTCCCCATTACACAATAACATTAAATCAAGTTTTAAAATATAATTAGTAGCATAATAAAGAATTGCAATCAAAACCTTTCTGTCAGGTTTTGGGGTTTGTAAGCATTGGACCATAATGTTTGCAACACGGGATGATTCATTCACAATAACAGCAAGAATATTCTCTTCTCTAATCCAGGGTAACCATTAACTGAGCAGGAACAAACGACAGACAACTATAAAATAAGGTCTTCTTTTTATGAAGAAGAATGGCAGGATTTATACTGAAGTAGATTTGTTGTTTCCAGGTTCTGAATATCAGTAGGTTGTGTTTGGACCAGTCTAACAGAAATCCTCCTTGCTTCACCAAGCTAAAAATGGAACTGACTTCTTCTCTACTGCATTTACAAATCAGAACAGCAGCGTTTCACAAGCCACTTGGAAATAAACGTTTTGCGTCGTCTCAACAGATCTAAACGTACCAGGAGACAGTGGACATACTCCGGTCCTCCGACCAACATAGTGAAATTGCCAAGCTGCTCTGCCAACGCCAAGAGCACCTCATCTTCGTCGTAGATGGTGTCTGGAAGTTGGCAGAATGGTGAGTGAGAAAACAAAGATGACACAATGACCTTTTGATTTATCAACAAGCTTCTGAACGTCACCTGTAAGGAAGGGAAGGAGTTCAGTGCGAGTCCTTTCAACGCCAAGAGCTAGAGCAATGGTAGACAGCTTCTTGATGCTGTTCAGTCGAAGCTGTGGGGAAAAAAAATAGATAAAATAAATAAAAACAGGAGATCGCTTGATGATGCATGCACGGCTATTGGGAGTATAAATCCGTCCTCCACAAAATCATCATAGAAAAAAACAGAAGTGTATTACTGTCAGCGTTGATTCGATGCATCTTTAAGACTGCAGGTAATTAGCTGAAGCAAATCACCGTTCAAATCATCAATAACAATCTAAGTTGCACATTAAAAATGCGGAACTTAAAATAACTCGGCTGTATACAGAGGCTACTGTCGGCATTTCACAGGGAATGCTACCCGTCATTTGGTACAAGATGCTAACGATGCAATAATGCTAGCAGTGGAGTCAATGACCTGCTTCGGGTTTTCGAACCATTGCAACAAAACAAGTAGCTATATTTATAAGTCTTAGCACCCACTGAGGGAGACCGACGTTAATAGTTTCTCTAGAAGAACAAATCTCGCCTCAGCAACCAACAAAAACAAGGTTGTCCGGGTCAGGGTACGCCCGGCAGAAAATTCCCGACAGGCCTCAACTGGGACGATAGTTAGCATAATTGCTAACAAGCTAGCCAGGAATATGAGGCCCGCCTAATAAAAAAAAAGCGTTATTTTTACGTTACACAATACGAACAATTGATTGCGTTAGTTAATAATACAACCTGGACGTCTTCATTTCGAAGCTCATCAATAAGGACGGCGATCGGGTAAAGAGAGTCGTCTCCATCAGCTCCTGCCATTTTGGATACTGCTGCAGTTACCGAATGGCGCTGCTGTTCAGGGCGGCACTACGGGGTTTCTGCTCAAGAACAACCGCTGCAAGGAGCTGCCTCCTCCGTCTCCGCCGTCATGATGCCTTCATGGAACCACCGAGAAGCGGCCTTATACTTGACTAAAACCGCAAATAAAGAAGAAAATAGCAACACAATAAGAAAAACTAACCATGCTATGTGGCACTATATAACAAACATTGACTTGACTGGTTTAATGGAATGTTTAATAGCTTATTGTTGAAATAATTGAATACTTATATTGTTACAAAAATACAATGGAGTTGGAGTCTAACAGTAATTAACAAGAAAAATGAAACGTTCTCTTCTACCAAATCATGGTGTTTTAAATGGAGTGAAATTATGTTTGATTGAATTAGACCCAACCAAATAGACCTACATTGTGTGAACTACATTTTAATTAACTGAAATTATCATGTTATTTAATTATGCTTGATTTCATTGTATGGAAACAAATCTCCATACATCCATTATATGGGTTCCTCAAACTGCTATTGCAAACAAAAAACTGATTTAGTTTACAAATCCGAAGCTTAAATTATTATGGATTTTTTTTCTCAAATAATTGGACCAGGAAAAAGAATGGGATGCAACGTATTAATTATCTAAGTGCGAAGAGGTAAATTTAAAAAAACAACAACAAAAAATACATAAATCGGAAATGACGCAGAGGTTAATCTGCCTTTTATTTTGAAACGAGAGCAACCGGATATTTCGTATGAACGTTGTTGCGAAAGTATCAAGATGGCGTCCCAGCAGCAGCAAGCTGCTGGTCAAATGTCTCAACCCGGTTTACCACAAACTGCGTCAATGCAGCAGCAACAACAGCAGCAGCAACAGCTCAGTCAGCAGCAAGACTTTGATCCAGTTCATCGATTTAAAATGCTTATTCCGCAGCTGAAGGAGAGTTTACAGGTAATTACCCCGCTATGAGCGAGCTAAAAACTGGACAATGGCTATTGTTGACGCTAATCTGTCTGCTTTAATTTAAAAAAAAAAGAATCTAATGAAGGTTGCAGCATTGAATTTGACTCATAACACTTCAATCGACAACGGCGTGTAAGTACAGTGTCAGTACTTTTTAAATAATTTTTTTAACTGAGGTCCGTTTTGACCTCAGTAAGTTAGCTCTTGTCTTCTGAAACATGTTTCTTGTTTCTGTTTGCTCAGTAAAAGCAGCGACACTTCTGTTCAGCGTTTTGATAAAAGCTTAGAGGAGTTTTACGCCCTATGTGACCAAGTGGAACTGTGTTTGGTAAGCATGGACCAGTTATTGTTATATTTTCTGCACTACTTGGACATTTCTCTCCCCCCACCCACATTTGTCAAAATACAGCCAAAACTGAATATTTATAAAGCTACTGAACAATTGACTCCAATTTCTCATTATATGATGTTAAAATCGCTTTCAGTCCACATATGTAAAGAAATCAAATCATAGATTTCTTTAAATTTATGTATAATAAATGAAAGGACACTGGAGAAACCTTGTGTGAGATATTCATGTCACTTGAGCCTTTAGAAATATATTTACTTAGACAATTGGTGATGTGTTTAAAGCTTTTTTTTTTCTTGATTTATTGAATTAGGATTGAAGGGCTTTAATAACCAGATGATTATTTTGGACAAATCTAAAATTGTGATTGGTAGCTTTTAATTTTCGAAGATTTCTAACATTAATACTGTGTGTTTTTTTACGACTTACAAACTCAAATTTTCCCATTCTCTCTGAAGCGCCTCGCGTACGAGTGCCTCTCTCAGAGCATCGACAGCGCCAAGCATTCCCCCAATTTGGTCCCGACGGCCACAAAGCCGGACACGGTGCAGACGGAGTCCATGTCCTACGCTCAGTACCTCAGCATGATCAAGTCTCAGATCTCCTGTGCCAAAGACATCCACAATGCTTTGCTGGAGTGCGCCAAGAAGATCGCGGGAAAGGGACAGCCTCAGGGCATCATGTAGCCTCGGACTGAATATTTTTTATTCTATTTTCTTTTTTTATATCTTATGACGAGAAGAGGCAAAGCCACAATTTCTCAGTTTTTGTTTTCTGTTGTGGTTTGTAAATGCTGTGTAAATATTCCTGACAGTTATGCTTTGTGGTGACCAGCAGGAGGCGACAAAGTTTTCAAGAACTATTTTGTAACATATTTGTATTGACGATTAAAAACTTTGTGCTCATGTTTTCTTTTTTTTTATTCAGTATGAACTGGAACATATGCAAAAAAATATTTATGTCTGTCAGTGCAAAAGCTGAAAAACCAAAGAGTTGACAAATTAAAAAAAAAGGTCAAATATTGATTAACTGATTAAATAGCTAAACTATACATGGTTTAGTAACAAACTACATCGTTTAGGTATGTAGAAACAAATTTGCAACTTCACAAAAACCGTCCATGTGCGAGGAACATAAGTGTCTTTGGTCTGCATGCTGCTGTGATAATACAAGCATGTGACAGTGGTGTATGGCCGGCCTGCAGCTGGCCAACACCTCAGCCACATCGGAGCTACTGACATGTGCCGCCATCCAAAAATACTTCTCTGAGTCACCAGCAGGCACAGAAGGTTCAAAGCGTACTTGCAAACTCATAAACCTGATGTGCTGTTTAATTAAAGCTATAACTGTTGAGCAGATATCTGATACGGGGGAAATGAGTAAGAAAGAAAAGAGGATCTGGTTCATTCACACTTTTATTTTCAGACATCCTGAACTGGCAGACCTCACTTTTAACACAAAACGTACAAGAATAAATCATTTAGCGAGAGTAGTCCCTGGGTTCGTCAACACTTGGCAATCACGCACAAAGTTCAACAAGTAAAAACAAATATAAAAATATTAAGGGCAGGTGTGTTTGTACAAAGATTTCAGTATTTTAAAACAGACGCTGAATAGAAAGAAAACCGGATATATTCTGTGTGAATTCCTTCATTTTACAACAAAGACAGTATGAACATTGTTATGTTTTTATAAGCTAAAGAGATAATGTTTACATGATGTGTAAAATTCTATTTTCCAGATTTCCTGACAAAAATGCTGGTGACACAGCATAATGTGGTCACCACCATGTTTCGTGGTGGGAATGACGTGTACACGCTAGATGTTCAAAGCTTGAGATACTGTTTTAGAGCCTAAGCCTGCTTTAAACTTCTCAGCTTTATCCCTGACCTGCTGTTTCTTTTTGTCTTCATGATGCAGCTTGTTCACTAATGTTCTCCAACGAACCTCATTGGCCTTCATAGAACATCTCCATTCAAACTGAGATTAAATCATACACAGGTTATGATTCACTGATTAGGTGAACCCGGAAGACGATTGGTTGCGCTGGATTTCCTTTTGGGTCGTGAGCGTAATCATGACGCAATTATGTAATGCTTTGTGTTGGCTTTTCTTCAATCCCAAGATTTGGGATTTCATTGAATTTTTGTGATTGTAATGAGACGAGACCTGGAAGGGTTCAATGGGTAAGAATACGTTTGCAAAGCATTGTAAATGAAATGCTGCAGTTTTTAAATTTCTTTATATAAAAAAAAAAAAAACTTCAAAATAATACCACTCGAGTATAAATGCAGTCTTTTACTTCGATCAGATTGTTGATTTATTTTGCTTTGTGGCTTGGAACTAAACAGGAACTCAAAGCATGGTACTCTGATCTGCTTAGTTAATGTTCCTGCAGTTATATTGCTGTTTCAGTTGTACCTGAAAAGAAGCTCTATAGACTGACATCAAGCCTTTTAGAGGCTTGATAATTATTCATCAGTTTAAACCAGATGTGATGGAACAAGGACACATCTGTGACATACACTACGGGCTGTGCATCAAAGAACAGATATGTGTGACATAATATTTTGTGTCCAACTATAATAGATTCTTTCTCTGTTTCGTGTGGTGTGTGTTTCTGGAGTTGGAGGAAGGCACCACTTTGAACTGTGAGATGCGTAAATGGCTTTAATTACACGTAAAGACAGAGGCATCAATATTCCAACTCGCTGGTGTTGCCTGAGCCTTTGCGTCCAGCCTTTCTCTTTCGATGACCTCTATAAAAAAAAACAGACAAAAAACTAAATAAGCACCAAAAATAGTCACAATCTGATTAATCTCATCCTAGCTGTCCTTTGAAGTTTGAACCATGTGTCTGCTGTGCATCCAGCAGACAAATGGCGGGTTAATACTGACCTACGGTGATGCTCAGGACTACCAAGCTGACGGTGCATTGGGCAAGGCATGGAGACTGGCGACAGCAGCCTGGATACCTTCTGCTGCCATTCATTATCAAAAGAGTCTGCGTCAGCTGTGTGGGGAAGATATCGTTAGTTACAGTCAGACGACCTTATAGGGCAGAGATGCAAAGTTTTCACATACCTTCATCCATATTCTCGAAATCCTGTTTAATCTCTTCCTCTCCAGTTTGCCTGTTATGTCTCTTCTCGACGACATGCCGTCTGTCCTTGATTTGGTGTCCAATTTTCATCTTCTCCAGACCCCTTTCGGAGTCTTTAATAGCTTGCCGTGTCTCCTTTATCTGGGAAAGACAGCAGCTTTAAAGCTGTTACATTCATAATCGTTAAACAAGTTCATTCATTTATTAAGAGTTCAGTGAATCTATAAGATTGTTTTATAATGATGATAAATACATGCAAGAAATTGCCTAGCGACTGAAATCGGACCATTTTTGGCTTAACTGAGCCTGAACATCACAGACAATCCTGAACATCCTCTTCCTTAGAATGTAATACAAAAACAAAATGTCTTCAGTCAGAGGCTTCTTCAGAGGCACTGTAATACACACCACTACAGGAGAGCCTCCATCACCCCCTACTAACAACTCTTTGAAGAAACTTGGGTAGTTTAAGCGACAAGATTGATTTATATATATTTTTTTAGATTAATGAAGAACATTTGCACTAAACTGAATTGAAATGTCAGCCATGTAATCTTTAGTCTTTCCTTTGATGGAGAAAAAAAAAAATCATTGTTACATTTCCATCACATACAGTGTGACATCTCCTGGGGTCCTAACAAAAATAATTAATGACAGCTTGTGACATCTTAGTTAATGTCCAATTAATGTTAATTGGACATTAACATTAATTGGAACTTTTAAACAGAAGTTGGAATTAATTCAAATGAATTACTTACCAAAAAGAAAAACAAAAGAAAAACAGAGATCTGAAATTACAGCTAAAAAGAAGCTCATTGCATATCTAGATAAATGTGCCAGTAATAACATCACAAATGTTTCTATTTAGAGAGTTTAAGTTCAAATTTAGCTCATATTTTTTACAGACAGATTTATTTTTAGCATCTCCAGACATAAAGCAGGATTCTTCAGCACATCACCACTCCTAGAGTACTAGAATACTTACTCCTCCTGGGGCACAGCGAGTCGACGAAGTTGCCTGGAACACCTTTGGAGGCTCATCTCCAACTTTTGAATATGACATTACTGATGATGACTTGTATGAGTGGGCATTTGCATCTGGTGACGCGTCCTCCAAAAAAAAACAAAAAACGACAGCAACAAAAAAAACAAAAAAACACAAGCACAGAGTGCAACATAAGACAGCTTTCACTTAAAAATAGATTTTATTGCTAATTATTTATTTAGCACCATCTACACAAATAAAAGAAATAATGTTGGTGAACTCACAAAGTCTCTGTTCATTTCTTCCATGCTTTTTCTCATGTTGGACATCATGTTGTCAAACGTGCTGAAATGGTTCCGCATCATGTCCTGCTCAGACATGAAAGGAAACCACAATGAAAAGTCAGTTTAAAAGCTGTGCACTATTCTTGACGGTCGCTTGACGTTAACAAGTCATAAACAGCTGCATTATGTTGGTAAAAAAAATATACATGCAGATACATGCATAAATATTTCCTCCTCTGAACTATTTTTGCAAACTATAACCACAATAATAATGAGTAAACAATCCAAAAAACAAAAACTGCTAGAGTCATTGAACACTCACAAACACTGAAAAGCTCGAGATTTTTTTTTTTTTATGAGGATTGTTAATGCTAAAGGCTGAATGAAAGCCAGTGCTTTGATAATAACCTGACCAGGATGTTAATAATCATTAATGTTTGTTAATCATTGCTAAAGCACTAACTATATGTTCTAAATAAAAATGTACCAATCCATTTGACACTAATTGAATATGTCCAAATGAGACAGGAATCTCTCAAAAGACAATAAAAGAAGTTTGTTGTTGTTTGTTGTCCTATATTCATAGGACGACAGCGTTGGTGCACTAATAATGCATCCTAAATAATGAAAATTACTTGCAATGAGTATTCAAGCAAAACCCACTTTGCTATACTTTGCTGGATAATGCTAAAATGCAATGAATGCAGCCAGCGGCGGTTAGAGCATGCAGTCAGTAAGGTGAGTTTCTCTTCACACACACAGACCCAACTCACCGTGCTGCCAGTGCTGCCAAAAGGCAGCAATGACTGGCTCATATCCTGGAGAAACGATATCAGTTTAGCATCTCAACAGCTGTATGTTACAAAGACATGCTCAGACATGGGGATTTTCTATTTAAATCAACAAGTATTCATATTTCTTGCACTTGTCTGCATTCTAACACATCAAAACTGCAACTGTCCATGAAAGATCAACACAAAACAGCAGCTAATTGTGAAGTGTGAAGGAAATATAACATGGTTTTCAAATAAAATAATCTATAATGGTGGTGTCTGTACTGTAGGACCAAATTTTACTACAACTACAGCTTTTCTCGGGTTTGTTTTACACCAGGGCCACGTATGTAGACCAAAATCTTTGCGTTTTCTCCTTTACATAATGTCACAAGTTTAGTCAGAGTGAATAAAAAAAAAACATCTGTAGATTATTTTCCATTAAAAAAAGATTCAATGAAAGTCGATTGTATTTACTGTGATGATAAAAATGACCTGTAAAAATGATCTAAAAACGGCATCAACAATAGGAAAGCTAAACTGCCCCAAAAAATTCAGATTTTAAAACATATTGATGTAAATATTAATTATTATTATTATTATTAATACATTGATTTAATGCTGTTACGGAACCAACATTGGTGGGAAAAGACATTGCAATCAATAAAAGCAACAATCCCACCCACACCAAGTTTTTAAGGTGAATAAACTTCCTTAACCAAAGTGAATTTTGCTTGCAATAAATTCTTTACATGGTCATTTTTTTCCATGAGAGCAACAAATTGTTGTCGGCAATAAAACATGTTTCTTGAAGTTGATCCCAGTAAGTGACCGGGTTTTCTTTAACTTTTTGAAACAAACCCACACAGTGCTACACTCTGCCCTCAGCTAAGATTTATGTTTTTTTTAAGGCGACAAACATTTTGTAGCTGGAAACACCTCAACGATGATAAAAATGGAGCATCCTGGAGCCTCCCACATCCTGAGCCTGAGCTCTGCCTGGACCACAGGTGTTTGTGAACCGCACGGTCTTGGCCAAACATCTCAACAGCCATCACTATGCGTGCGTGGGGATTTTCTGGGGTTGCGATGTGCAGGGTTATTGTGTGTAATCAGTGGGGTGTTGAATGACTTGTGTTCCATGTGTAATTATTTTGCATGGCCAGAGATTAGAGTGGGTTTAACACTGAAAACGAGCCTCATTCTAGGAAGGCTGTAGTGGGCCGGGCGGTCCAGTCAGGACATGACTCCCCCGGGGATTTAAGGGGGTTGCAGAGTCCACGGCTGCACTCTCAGCTCTTTTCAAAGGTCAAGCTGATGTAAAAACGCTCCTGAACTGCCAATTTTATCCCACCGTGGCATCTATGAACTAATAAATGTCAGTTGGATAGCAGTATGCAGTATATTTAGACAAGGTGTGAGAGAGAGCGCAAACAAAGTTAAACAGATACATTAGTCTACACACTGGCAAAAATCGTAAGGAGTTCTGAAATTGAAATTTTTTTTTTAATGTTTCGCTCACTGTGATTTTGAGCAGAAGCAACTGATCCAACAGATTCAAATAAGAGATGAGAAAAGTAAAATGCACAGTTTTCATAAATTCACTTTCATCACTTCCTCTACCCTGCAGCAAAAACTATTTGATTTAAACATGTGTATTGATTTGAAAAGTATTCATTTGACCACTTAAATTTTTTTTTTCTTCGCCTTTTCTTCATTACACTTCAATGTTTCAGATCGTTAAACAAATTTTAATATCAAAGAAGATAAGCTGAGTAAATTAGAAGAAAAAAAGTTATCAAATTTAATTTATTAAAGGTCAAAAAGCAGTCCAAATAAACCAATATATAGGTTTTTCTGAATTGCTGTGCCAGTTTTATGATGAATGTAATGAGAAAATGTTCACTTATATTGTGCTAGGCTCAGGAAAACTTTCCCAAATGTCTTGGGGATCATCAACATGTTTGCTTAGGAAGTGTTTTATGGGCATTTGAATACTTGTTGCAGTGGTTTCTCATGGCTGCCATTTTTTACACAGTCTCTTTTCTATTGAATAATGAACCTGGATCCTAATTGAGGTCAGGAGTGTTACTTTATTCTTTTTCGTCCTCCTGGTTTAGTCGTTGATGCGCCTCTGGAGTAATTTTGGTGGATTGTTCATTCCTGAAAGTTTCGCAACAATTTTACTTAGCTTATCTTTTCTGATATCAAAATATTTAAGTGTAACAAAGAAATGACAAAACCCGCAGAGATGTTTAAATCCACAAATGTGACATCAAGCACACACAACACCGTTTGTCATTATTATTAAGCCTCGGCACACTATTTAAAATGGCAGGCAAAGACAGCTTATTTCAATAATCTAATACGGCATTAGTGTTGTTATTTACGGTCACATTTGTAAACAGGTGCCTTGATGAATGGAGGCTGTGAATGGTAACCCAAACCAGACAGCGTAGGTGTAGGCAAAAGAGAGAAATGCGAGAACTCAGCAGTCGAGGAAGGTGGACGTTTCTTCCCACTGGGATTCTGATTACAGAAGTAGTAGCACAAACTTGTGTGAATATTGCAAGCTGGAACTGTGGGTCACTGTGCTTGCAAGCACATTTTGGAGCCATATGTGTGTGTTCTTCGAATGTGTCTCCGTGTGCACATTTGTGCCTGTGATACTGGAGAACAGCTTGGGAGCGAGCTGTCTGTCATCTAGCTGCTAATGCAGCAGCGATGCCAAGTTCTGCGAAACAGATGGACGAAAAGAGCAACAATGAGGGAATAGAGTGGCCGTGACATCTGAACATAGAACACATGCCGCATCAAAGCCAGCAATCTGAGCGCCGCTTCAGGCTTCAGGATTTCCACCACTGCCGGCCTCGACTTCCTCTGACCGAGTGGGACATCAGAAAGCAGTTAGTTTTTTTATTAAATTAATAAACAGTGCATATCCTGGTTAATACGACTCTGATTGCATGCGTCTTCTCATGTTTTATTATTCTATTGATCACTTCTAAGTTCTCAGAGAGCACGCTGCTTGGGACTGAGGTCACACTTCTGATGAAAGCCATTATCAAGGATAAATATACCAGCTCTCATGGGAGACTTGGATTAAAGCAGGTGACTCCGGCTAAGTTTGACTCAGCGGATCAAATATACACCGCTTCTCTACATGCAGTACATGTTCTTATTATTATTACAAGCCAGAGAAATTAACACCACAATGGTAAGGAGCAAGTTGGGTAAAACAACACAAATGAACCAAACCGTCTACGCAGTATCCATTATCACCTACTTCAATATTTTATGTGAAAAACCAACACCAAGTAGTGCTTAACTGTGAAGTGGAAAGCAAATGGTACAAAGTTCAAAATTTTTAAAAAATTATTTTATTTTATTTTTTAACCAGTAAAATTAAATAAGTACAGCATGTAGTCTGCTCCTTTTACAATTTTACACCCAAATAAAATACAGCTGAATTCAAATGTCACCTACTTAGGCATGTGATTTTTTATCTCAACATGTTCTGAGAAGGTGTTAAAAAGTTTTGGGCATTAGAGAACGACAAGCATCCTGAAAAGGAAGGAGCCCACCATGCAAGTCAGATAACTTTACAGCAGAGTCGGTTTATACGCAGGTTTTGCACTGTACAAAACATGGCTTCTGAAGTGTAGAAAGAAGAAGAAAATAATTGTTAAAATTCAGCAGAAGTTGTGAAGCTGTCAGAAGGTTCTATTTTTAGATGAGAACAAAGTGTAAGTTTATCGGGACGATGGTGGCAGTTAGTCCCATAATCAGTGGGTTGCCGGTTCGATCCCTGTTCCATCTGCCAAAAACACTCCAAGCCACCTTGCCTGCTGGCGGTTCTGGTGCAGCTGTCAAAGGCAGCCGTTGCTCCTATGGAGTAGTTAACCATTGTGTGTGTGTGTGTATGTGACTGCGTGAATGACTGAATGTTGTGTTAACTACAGTGACTTGATAAAGTGCTGAAAAAGCACAGGTTATTTACCGCTGTCATAGAAAGAAAATGTGAAAGACACACCTTCTGGTGAATATGTGTTTTGTAACCCAAAATACACAGTGTGAAGCATGGTGGTGGCGGCATCATACTGTTTGGCATGCCATTCTTCAGAAGAGATAGAGAAGCTGGCCAGGGTTCAGATTTATTAATAAAAAAAAACATACACACTAAAGTTTGTAGCTGCAGTGTGAATGATGTGAATCCCTTTGAACAGCACTGGTTCTCCCTCACTGATTTCAACAAATCTTCAAATCCAGAGAAGTGTTTTCAAAAAGAAATGCACAAAAATAAAACAAGAAAGCAGTGTGTTAGTGGAACAATGTGCTATAAATAGGCCTTCAAGCCGTTAGAAGAGGCCAATCGGGGTTGCCCTTCTACATAACCAGAGACAAACATGGCCAGTCACCTCTGCAAGTGGAGTATCAGTTGCAGTAGATGTGGCAAGTTTTCAGAGCCTAAACTTAATAAACACAGCGCTTCCTCGGGAGAAAGCACTGGACAGCTTACAGGACAACTGAAACATATAAATGTAGGGTTATAATAAAAGCTAATGCATCGCCTAAATTTGAAGAGAGGTTCTCACCCGACACTCGTTTCTTCGATCAAAAGAAGGGCCTGGATGTTCGACCATGTCGCGGCGGCGGTTTCTCCCGTCTGTGATGCTTGTGCCAAAGGGGAAACCAAATGGTTCTGAGAAACTGCGCATCACCTGCCTCATGTGCTCTCTATGAGCACGGAATGGATCCCTGAAGAAAGACAGAGGGAAAGAAAAGGGCATCTTAGCAATCACATAGACAAAAAAAATGTCATTACACTGTAGTGCTCCTTCTAAATTATGCCAAGACACAACCTTGAACTTTATTGTATTTTAACGGTACTGTTCCATGCTAGATCACAAAATAAATGTTGCACAACATTGTGAAGGATTCATAATTTTCAAAGGTTTTTGCATAAAAAGTGTGATGTAAGCACATGTAAGCAGCCCCTCTGACCAAATCATTTTTAAAATCCCTTCAAGTTATGAGAATATCAACTTTGTGGATCTCGAGCTTTGGCAAGTTCTTCTTCACAAAAGTAAGACTGAATGAAAAGCATGTTGACACAGATTCCCAATTAGAAGCTTTGATAGAAGCTCATTCATAATCTTTGTCTAAACGCCACATGGACGTTTGCTTTAAGTGTTGAAACGCTTCTATGTCATTTGCGTTTTTATGTTTCAGAACAAACTTCCATAATGAAAGAATGAATTCAGTTTTTGCACTTACGTACTCATTAAATTTAGAGAACATAATTACACATATAATGCATGAAAAGATGTTTAGAGTAATTAGAGTAACTGTTTTATAACCCGACCCTGCTTTAAACCTCTCTAAAACTTTATCCCTGACCTAGCAGGTGTGTTCCAAGCAATGATTTCTAAAAACCCCAGAAGCCTCCAAAGAACAGCTGGAAGGCAATCATATTTAGGAATTGTTGATTTCAATAAAAAATGTAATTAAAAAAAAAAAAAAATCCATGTATAATATCCTCCCACCAATGTGCTTTCATTGGGGTTCTACTGAAAAGGAAAATAAAACCCATTTAAGTTTGTGGTTGAAACTTGAAGAAGTTGCAGGGTTGTGAATACTCTTGTGAGGAACTGCAGTTTCGCAAAACGACTCGCTTTTCCTCCATTAACTCGGCTCTTATTCGAATAAATTATTTAATGGAATCACCACCGTGAAATAAGAAGCAACCCCTAAAGTCATTTTTGGCCACCCTCAACACTTGACTCAGAGGTCGGGTCAAGTGTGGCCACACCAATGCCCTGCAGGCCTCCCACTCATGGATCATGTCAAAGTGGGTGCAGGCCTCTGGCAGTGTGAACAGAAAGTGTCTCTGAAAATGTTTTAGAAACCTACTTTATTCAACTCCTCACTTAAATCTGTTAAAAACCTCACACAATGGAGTTTTTTAAAAAATTTTATTTGGTTTGTAGACGTTTTTTTTTTTTTTTTATCTTCAGCAGCTGTTGCTAGGTAACTTAAAATTAAACAACTTTTCCACACAAGCTCGTGGCACTTTTTAAAAATAATAATAATTTAGGATTAAATTGCGCATCTTTTTTTTTTTTTTACATTTTCTGACACTTAAAATTTGTTTCCACTATTATATATAAATAAAAAAAAATGTTTTTAGGCTGTTCGGATTCATAATAATGTCGTAAAATTCGAAACGCGTCATCTTGAATTCAAGCTAGAACGTTCTAACGGATAAAATTATCCAGCCCCGCTTTGGGGAACTTACGAGAAGAAAGGGTCCTCGTCCAATTCCTTCAGCATGTTGTTGTGCATTTTCCGCTGGTTCCTAAAGGCGTAGATAGTTCTTCGCTGTTGTTTTTAATAAGCCTTCCGACTCCGACACTCACGTTCCCCGCTAAGAGACTCGACAGCAGCAGCTGAGTGCGATTAGGACCAAAGTCACTCTGACACCGGCCACGAGACACGAGTCCGACCCTCCGATTGGCTGTTGTTTGGTTCTCCCGTCCGCGCGCTGTATGTTTGGGGTTGGCTGCTATGGCAACGGCACTCAAGAAATTTCTTGGAAAACTCAAGTGGCTTGTCGCTCTCATGCGCGTTACTGCACTTTTTCTTGTCCTTAATGTCACTCAAAGTGCAGACAGTTTGTTTTTAGGTAGATCTATTGTTATTCTTGAACTATATTTAAAAAAACAAAAAAAACAAGAGATTGTTATTTATTTTTTTACAAAAAAAACAAAACAAAACAAAAAAAACACCTAGTTTGCACAGATATGTAGAACTTTTTTTTTTTTTTGCAAATGCAAGCAAGTCATGCAACTAAATTTAACGTGGGCTTAGTTACTGAGTTATATTATGTTCTTAATTATCATTTCATTTCGACACCAAGTGTCTGGAGACCTTAATAGCAACAGCATGTTCTAGACTGTATAGGTTTACCAGCTGGAGGTTCCACAAATAGCTTCGTGGGTTGACTCACCTCCATGAATCTATCTCAACTAGCAACACAACACTGAGAAAACACAGACAGAAATTTCTCAGTAGTACACATGAGTAGAAGGAATAAAATTCAAGGCAGGGTGTAGCGTTACAGTTTTGGCCAGAGGTTTGAATCCGGTCAGTCGTGGTAAACTTTTGATGGTACATGTACATTTCTTCTTCCAGGTGTAAGGAAGACTGTGCAACTTTAGTGATTAAATTGGGATTTTCATAAACAACCAAGCTTAATTGATCATAAACTAGAAGATGGTAGATTACCTGCATCACTGTTCGTAACTAAGTTTAACATTTACATGGATCAGAGGTGGATCCCAACCAAAAAAGAGGTATTTGCTCCAGAAAAATCAACACCTTTAAGACTGGCTAGAATCATCAGTAAATTTTATTACAATGCACCCACATCGGTCACAACTAACTTTTTAAAGAAAGATAAAACATAATGTGTCAAAGTTCACATCTATGTTTAAAAAAAAAAACAAACATTTAATAATAACAGAATTAACCAAATCAAAATCAAGAACATCAGAAAAAAGCAAAACAAAAAAACGAAATGGACCAAAACCAAATTCCCTCAAAAAGCTTCACAAAAGTGGAGATGGGCATTGTTGTGATGCTCCAAAAGAAGACTGAAAGTGAAGATCTGAACTAAAAATTACGCTCGGAACAAAAAGCTCTTATTGGACGCTGTTGGTCTTCAGGCTACAGGACTTCCCATCAGTCGTTCTTGTCGCAGAGAGATCAATCTGCTCAGCCAGAGATCTTCAGCCGTCTCTTTATCCATGAACAACTGCAGGCCAGCAGAGAGAGAAGAGGACACGTTAGGAAGACTAAAGAAAGAAACAGTTTGAGCAAACTCCTCTGCAGGAGCAAAACATACTTTTGCACAAGAGCCACATTTGCCCATCTATCATTAGGTGTGTGCAAATATCTGGTTTCAACTGTATATAATGCTTTCCATATTTAGGCTTTTAATTAATAAATTGTTAGATTGCACTTTAATGTGAAACACAAATATGCAGTTTGAATATCAAGCGCTTTCAAAACTTTGAAAACATCTCATTGAAATTCAAACATTTCATTTTCAGGGTACGAACCTCGAGTACCCTGAATGCTGCGCCCTGTTTTGAGTAACGCCTACTCAGATCCGGCCGCATGGAGTAAATTTCAGCATGCATCTCATCCATTCCTATAAGGCCTGCTGCTAGAAAATGCCTGCTTACTACTTATATTCAGTACATTACCGGCAGTGATGGCATTGACTCTGAGGCGGCTTTAATGCTACGGCTGCGAGCGTCTGACGAATGAAGGCATCTGTTTATTAGGAAGTAACACAATGACTGGGATGCAAAGCACTGAGGCACCGAGTGGAAGATATCAGATTATTCCTATATCCACTGCATGTCTTTATGCGAGGCTGAGAGATGACGTTGACATGCCGGCGATATGTACATTCTGTACATCTAGGTGTTGATACGCGTATTACTATGCAGATGGCCGAGCGGCAGCCCCCGCCGAGCGCGTCGATCCTTCATCTCCAACCTACGGCGCGTACAGCTGCACCGCGTGTTATCTCGTGTTAGACTCGGCACTAGTTCTTGTCTGTCGGCCCTGGGCTGGTGTCACGGTGCTAATGAGGCTGTGTGTGTGGGATGACAGTATCTGAACCGGGCTAATGGGACTCATCTGTTCTAATTGGAAGTGGAGCAGGAGCTGGAGCTGAGGCCGGGGCCTGCCTGGGGCATATTGCTACCATATATCAGCCTGTCTTGACAGTGTATGTATGCGTGTGAGCGCGCGTGTGTGCGTGTGTGTGTGTGCTAGGCTGGGGGGCACGGTGCATCTCTGCGAGTGGGTTATCTGCATACATCAGGGCATAATTTCGTTTTCCCCCAGTGGAGATAGATGACTGGGAAGCCCCAGGGAGCGTTATTGGAGTTTAAAGTTTTTTTCCCCTCTCGTTTTTCATTTGCAATCAGAGAAGGAGGCCTGTAAACTGGCAAGCTGCAGAGACTCGCCCGACGTGATGCAGTGGGTAGGAATGCGCCGGGATCATGGGCGCTGTAAATAGTGGAGCTGTTTGTAGAAGCAGTGACACCTTTTAGAGGGGGTAAAAAAGGGTGTCCAAACTGCCATAAACTCAAATCATATGGATTTTGTCACACTCATAAAAACAAGGCGGAAATAAAACCATAAGATGGAAGCAGAACTTCTTATCGAGGTGTTGGCATTTTAGTGCTCTTTAAAAAGTCTATTCAATGAAACTGAGCGACAGCTTTAGATGATGTTGGAGGAAACAGTTGGGAGAGGATTCGGCTGGAGGAGACTTACGCTGGGATGAGCGAGGGTGCCGCTGTCATCGTAGACTATAGACATCGGGAGGGAGTAATCCTGAGACGGGACGCTCTCCGATTCCTGCTTCTTCTGAGCTGAAACAACCTGTGTTCACAGACACAGATGAAACATAAAGACTAAATGAATCTCAGACTGCAATGAGCATGCAAATATGACACAATATCAACAAAATTATAGCAAAAAAAAAAAAAAGGTTAATTGTGAAATGTCTCTAAAGTATGTCTCAAGTAATACATTCAATAAGATTATCAAACAAATTGTACATTTAAATGGGTTTGTATGAGGTATGGAATTGCAGGGCACAGCAGAGACTTGGGTCTTGCAATATGATCTTTGTCCAGCAGATGGCACACACATATTGACTGTTCAACTGTGAAAAACAGTAATAAAAGCCATGCATTGTTAGACTTCCCTGGACTCATCTATTTTTCAATATAAAAACAGCTGTAAGTTATGTATTTTTTTTTTAATTTTATTTAGTTATTTTTTTTTAAGTCCTTTTGTTTTTTTGTGCTCAAACCTAGTTAGAAAAAAAACCCCACTCAAGATTCAATTTACAGTCATTTTTAAGACACCTGTGGGGATATTTTGACTCAGTTCCTCAAGCACACTGATTTAATTTGTAACATCATGGAAAGAAAAACAATAAAAATAAAAAATCAGAATGAGAATTGTGATTGTCCTAAAACGCTGGTTCATTCTCGGGAATAATAAACAGATAGTTGATGGTGCCATGTCCACCTGTTGAAACAATGTACTACTATGAACAGAATGGAAATGTTCAGCTATCAGAAGACGTGTTTTTTGAGCTATTGGTTTGTCTCGGAAAAGCATTCATCAACCCATAAACAAAAAGCAAAGAGCAACTGAAGTTGGTCAACGAACGTCACTGTCCACAGCAAAATCAGTCGAGGGGCAGCAACGCCACTCAGAAAGAAAAAAGCAATTACTCAAAAAGCGGCTTAACAAGGCAAATCACAGCATACGGACTCATAGAAAGACAAATGAACAAGCATATCACCAAATTAGTTACAGCGTAGTTTAAATTAAGTTCAATTTCAGTTCAGTTTATTAATAAAGCACCGTTTCACAACACATGTCATCTCGAGGCACAAAATAAAAAAAATAAAAAATAAAAATAACTAATTTCAATTCACTCGTACGTACAAGTTAATTGATCCAAAACATTTAACTCAAGTAGTACAGTTTAAAAGATAATTGTATCAAATACTGAGAAAAATGTATAAATACCTCTGAGTTTAAATAGTTAAAATCATAATCTAAAAATTATCTCTATGGTCTGGCATCTAAAAAAACAAAATGATTTTCCTAACTCTTTCTTTTTATACACTGGTTTCAACTGTCTAAATATATCTATATACCACCAATGAGAATAATGCGCATACATCCATGTGTTGGCATTTTCAAAAATGGGAAAGACGAGAGAACATATCGATTAATAAAGCCACATCTGCTTAAAGCTTCACTAGTCAGAAAACGCCTACTCGCTTAAACCTGACTGTACCGTGAGGAAAATAATTTAAAAAGTCTAAAACATAGATGACAAACAGTTTATTTACACTACTGCAATCATTAATTTGATAAAAATGTTTCAAAGATCTTTGCTCAGGGTGCTCTACAGTCGCTCACGTTGCCATTTATAGAGCTGACAGTCAGAAAGATGGCTTTTAGAAATGTTCACATCCTGCAGTGTGGAAACATCACCATATGTTACAATAAACATCGTATTTGAATGGCTGGCGTGTCTTCACTGTTATATTTATTAAAAGACGAAATAACGAAATTAACATTTCACCAAACCCATTACTGTTTTAAACGCCCCTAGTACCAGCCGCAGAGCAGATGTTTACCCAGTTGGACGAATCTTTTTAAAATTCATTTGGCAGGAAACAAAAAGTGAGCAGGATATGAAACACACCGACTAATAAGCATGGTGATGTGCCAAGTGTGAGGCAGAAAAAAAACAAACTACTCATCACATTCCTGGGGAACAATCTGCTGAATATACATTTTTAATAAATGCAGCTTGCTTGTTTTTCTTTTCTTTTCTTCATTTATTTAAAATGAAGGCTGTAGCCGACATAAAGGGCTTCACTAATCTTTCATCAGCTTATGATTGAAAAGGATTCGCGGTGACTTCTAACGGCGCTAATGAAAAACAGCAAACAAAGTGAATTACAGAAATTAAACAATTATTTTAACAGAATATTCTTAAAATAAATTTGAATTGCTGGCAAACATTAGGTTATTGTTTTTAAATAACTCAGAGATGTTTGTGGGCAGATTAAAAATGTTAAATTTGTAGTAATTGTGTTGTTTTTTTTTTAAATTGTAGGGAAATACATAAAACATCGTTTCAGTTAAGAAAGGTTTTCAACTGTAGACGAATGGTCTGAATCTTAATTTAATCTGTAACTTTAAGTATCTGATCTAAAATTAAGTGAGTAGATGTTATAAAATTTCCTTGGCTTGATTAGCTGTTTTATTATAATTCATAAACATAAAAACTAACCTGGAAAAATACACAACTTCAGCAAAACTACAAAGATTTTTTGACACAATCTGTGAAAAATCCCCATTATAAATATATATATATATATTTTTTTAAAGATTTTATAATTTTTCCAGACTAAGATCTCTTCATTTAGACATGTAAAACTTTTATTGGTTTTATTGGATGAAAATTAGTTGACAAATTGATTAACTGGATCAATCAAGTGGACAGATTAATCTATAAAGTACTCTTGTGCAGAGGTTTACAAATTTGGTGATATGTATCCCCATGGGCACACAAGAGTCTGTGTGTGCCCATGGGTGTCATAAAAAAAAAAAATTATATTATCTAATATAATTGCAATGTATAAAAACAATCTGTTTGTGTTCTTTGTCCTGACACAAACCCTTGTTTATTTAGCTTAGCAATCATAGCTGTTTACTGAGCCGATACATGGGGTCACAAGTCTGTGTCACAATCGTTGTGATGGTCAAGAACTGAAAATGTCTTAAAAACTAGACTATACTCCAAAAAAGTAGCTGTTGTCATAACTCTACTTTGCATTTATCTCAAGAGTATTGATCAATAATTCAAACTTTAAATGATCAGTGAGTTGTAAAAGAACTCACAGTACTTGCAAAATAGTTTTGATTAAAATTAATGTAGAAAGAAACAATGCAATACATTTTAAAATCAAATTGACATCCAACTAAAAATTTAAGACTCCATTTTTTTTCCGCCATAGAGGTGCATTGCACTACATCAGTCCTCAAAAATGAATTTGTTTCAATTCACAAGTCAAAAAGCGATGCTGTGATATATTTAAGGTGCTTATTTCTGATTTAAATACATAAATATTATTTTATTACCATGTTACCAGATGGCTGTTCACATAATGCTGTTTTTAAGCACATTAATGGAAGGTTCAGTGGAAGAAAAAAAGCAGGTTCCTTCCACATGTGAGAATAACGTTTAGAAGACTGTGAACATTAATGCCGTCAAGATTTTTGGGGCAGATTCACAAAATGTAGACTCTGGCTGGAGTCAGTTAATACACAGAAATAACCAAGGATGTGGGCAACAAATGTGGCATGATCCTCATGTGACGCCACACCTGAGGTATCTTATCTCTTCTCGGGAGAACAAAGACTGAACCACTCCAGATTAAAGTCTTGTTTGTTTTTCATTTCACTTAGAAATCAATGTACCAGAGTCGGGAGGAAGAGCGTAGAGGGAGAGAAGTTGCTTGATGACACCAGATGTGACTGAAGACCGCCAGTAAAGCAACCTCAATACTTTAGCAAAGCCACATTAATGCAGCGAGTCATTATTGCTTTGTGCACATATTGCTAGAGTAGGTGAGCATATTTTACAGTAGGACAACAGTCCTGCATTAAAATTAATAGGTCTTACGTAATATTCTAATGTTGGAAACTGAATTTTGGATTGTCAGTATTGAAAGAAATACATATTATAAATACTGTAGAATATTTTGAACTGATTCCCAAGAAGGAAAAAAATCCTACATAATGACAAGTTGATTTATTAGGTTTATAATAGAGACCTAATATAAACTTATTTCTCCATTTCATCCAGTACATCTTGTAAGACTATTTGTTTTTGGACATGCTGTGTAGCGTGTAATCTCTGTAGCATGTTGGCTCCCTTTGGCCACATGGATCATAACTTTTGTGGGTTTTCTGTCACATGTTGTCACCTGTATTTAAAAAAAAAAAAAGCCACGGAGTCCGGACAAATCTAATCCCAGCTCTTTCAGAAGGCAGAAACATTTCAATAATGACCTATGCATTTGGTCTGCCTCTGCGCAACCAGAAAGGCGAGGGGGGAGGCACAGAGACACAGACGCGGGACGGCTGCCGCCTGCTGTGGCTTTTGTGTGGGGCGCTGCCGTCGTGGAGGGGGAAAAAAAAAAAAATTCGATGAAACCTTCTCGGGTCGGGAGCAAATGGCATTCAATGGGAACGTTTGATTTGGTCTGGGCCGTCTCTGGACAGACGGCGCGGAGCGACGCGGAGGGCCGAAATTCAATAAGAAACGGAGCGAAAAAAGCTCAGAGAGTGAAGGGCCAGGGGAGAAAGAGGGACAGAACGCACCTTTGTGTCATCCCGGGAAGATTTGAAAGCCTGAGGAACAAAGGAATCGCTCTCGATGGCCTCGATGTCCTTTATTCTTCGCACTTGCTCCTCCAGAGAGGTTCCCTCTGAAAAACACGTTAAACAAGGGAAGCCATGAACAGAAACGCACATACAGAGAAAGACACACATGTTCTCCATCACACGGAGTGTGGACCACCTTCTGTCATGATCTGAAAACATTTGGATTTCCTCTAGATTGGCCTCTTCTTCCGGTATAATACCATTTGACACATACAGTAAAATAAATCTGACAATCCCCCTATTTTAATCTTGTGCCTCCGAGAAAAAAAAGTATTTATGCCTTTCCAAGGGCACGGACTCCTACAAAAGGTAAAGAGGGGAAAAATACTAACAATGTAATAGCCAGACAGTGAATTACACTCAGATAATGGCATTCTAAAATAATCAAAATATGAACACAAGCTCACTGCAGTGGAATTTCATTACGGGGAATAAATGTGATTAAGTTTTATTCAGTTCAGACCTCATGTATCAGAGAGTATACTTCTCCGGCTTGTCCAATTTTACAAAAACAGACACAAAGGGTTTCCAATAAATTACTCCTGGATATAAACACATCAGGATTTCTGAATATCAGATGACAAATCACTTCAGGAATCTAAAAGCAGTCTTTGTGAGCGTGGGAGGGCAAAAATAGGTGTGCCTAGGAAAGTTAGCGACGGGGGGGAAAAAAAAAAAAAAAAGTCTGAATGCACTCATTATTTTCTGGCTGTCAATCTTTCTACTGATCAGTCAATATTCATCCCTCTCTTTCCCATCTATCCGTCCTCTCCTGCACTCTCCCATCTCGCTGTCTGTCAATCCAGCAGGCGTCCGTGTTTCTGAGCGGCACGGATGTAGGCTGCGTCAGTAACACAAATGGGAACATGCGTTAGAGAGTAGGATATCGGAAAACTTAGGATTTTGCTCTGAAGGGTGAACCAGATTTTCAATGACTGATTACACACTGGGGCCACGATGTAACTCTTTTTGGACTGAATTAAGTCCTTTTTTAAGTTCTAAATGCCTACACCGTGTCTTGACAGAATACCTACAGCACCTTGTATTTATATTCCTTGAACACCTTTTACCATTGCAACCACAGACTTTATTTTATTGTTCTAGTATTCCATTTGACTGAACAAATAAGGAGGAAAATTATTGTGAAGTAAAAGAGAAATATCAATGACTGAATATGTTATCCAGCCTGGTAAAAACCAGCCCATTTGCTTCAGAGAGACTGGAACCCTGGCTATTGAGAAACAATTGCTTCCTCGAGGGTTGGACTAAGTTTTACCCAATTGCTAATGTTTAGTCATAATGTATGTAATGAGCCAGTGTCTTAAACATTCGTGTTGCTCCGACTGTAATTTTGTTTGGAAGTGTTTTCGTTCCCAAATTTAATAAAGACTGAATGTCTTTTTCACTTCCTCCACTGGCAATGAATTGGAATGAATTGTTCCACAACCCTATTCAGGAAGATTACAATTCAAAAACAAAGCATAAAATCAATGTCCTTGTTAATAATTCCTTCCTCTGATTGGCCCAATTGGAATTCAACCAGAGAAATCCAGTTCAATAGGAAAACATGAGATGAGAATTTAGCAGAGTTTTGTAGGGAGACAATGGCCAGGCTAGGTCTTACCCATTCTTTCTTGCAAAACAGCTCTAGCACAGCCAGACTGAATAAATAACAATTTTCAAGTATTGCAATTCGCAGTTAGATTTAGATCTAGAATATTCCAACATGAAATCACTTCAATCTAAAACATTCCATTGTAGCTCTGGCTGAATGTTTACGATCATTCTCCTGCTGAATGGCAAAACTCTGTCGCAGTCTAAAGGTTTTTGTAGCTAACATGTTCTCTTCCATAATGTCTTGTATTTAGTTTTATCCTCCTTTGCGTTATCTCTAACCAACTGTTCTGTTCCTGCTGAAGAAAATAACCCCCACAGCATGTTTATGCTGTATTCTACATAGCTTGTGGCAAAGTGAAAGGATTTGTTGCACCGTCAACAGATCCTTCAAACGAAGATGTGGTTTCCTACAGGCCCTCCAAAGTTACTCTTTGGTAGGCCCTGGGCTACATCTCTGATTATTGTGATCCATTACTGGCTTGGTTCCAGCATAACTGGATTTAAGGATGTCATCAGCATAGAGATGATGTCCACATATTGATAATTTGGCCAAGAGGGAGAGTACAGCAAAATGAGAAAAGACCCCAGAACAGGTGCTTGAGGTACCCCACAAGGCAAGTCAGCTTGTTATACTGCATGTTAATTCTGCAGTGTAACAGTGCTGTTAAATGTCTCCCCAACTTTATCCTTGACCATCTATGTGTTCATTGGTCTTGAGTAATGTTTCCTGTCAAGCCTCAGATCTGCAGAGAAACGGCTATGTTTGAACCGCACACATGTAGTAGATTCAATTTAACCAATCAGGCGACTTTTGGTAGTTAAACTGGATTCTATTTCAGAGTAAAGGGGACTAAAGACAAATATATGCAACACTATCCATATTTATACTTGAAAAATAACTTAAAGACCAAGTATCCAACCATGTATATATATTTTTTTGCTTCACATTTATACTTTATGTTGGTCTATCACATGAAATCCCCAAAAATAACATCCAGGTTTGTAGTTGTCGAGTGACACAATGTGAAAAACCTTTAAGGGGTGTGAATACTTTTGCAAGCATACTCAAATACAGTACGCATTTGGAGCTGATAAAAAGGATTTAATTCAATCCATTAGCAGCTATAGAAAGGGTGTCACAACACATCTTTACGGCCCCGGCGTTTAATGAATAAATGAATATTTGGTCCAGCCTTCACAGCAAAATGTCAGCCTCTATCACGCACACACTTTATTAAGCTTCATAATAGCACTTCAACAACTCTGGTCTGATTTTAATGCGCTGCAGAATTGGACAACTGACTGACGAGTTGAATTAAGCCGTCCTATGTGACACACTATCGGCTTGTCATCCAGCACAGGGAGACGTGGCTCCAAAAATAGTCATTACCTTGACTGGGGCTTCTAGATGGGAGCCTGAACACGGGGCCAATATCCTCCTGGAGACTGTGGACTGTCCTTCACACCGCAATCGTGTGTGTGTTTGCGTGCATGTTTGAATGGAAACTAACGCTTGTGACGACCCCGCAATTAATTCCGCACAATTAATTCATTTTTTTCCAATTACCTTCCCATCGCTGCTGTCCTTTGAGCATGAATGCCCTGCATAAACAATACCCGCACTCATCAACACACACAAACAAACCCACACACACACATCTACCAGCATCTCGTTGGCGGATGTTTTCCACGTGCAGAGCAGGAATCCATTAAGACCTCAGACTTTTTGACAAACACATCATTGGTAGATAAAATGACTTCCATATGCTGTTTGTCAGATGTCAGCGGGTAAAGATATGTATTTCACGAGAAAATCAAAAATAATGGACTTTGAGTGCGGGCCAAGTGAGCTCAGAGGCGGGCAAAAAAAAAAAAATCAATACTCCAGCTGGGCGAGCGCACTCTGAAGCTCGAGGAGGTCAAAGTTGATATTTAATATTGACACATTATCTGGCAAATTAATTTAACAGGTCGACTCGATTGTCACCGCATTAGGAACGCTTCTCTGTCAGCGATGAGGAGGTTAGAGTGAAATCTGAGAGCAGGGAAGCAGTAGGGAAACAAAAGGAGGCGCAATTAAATGCACAGTAGCGGCTGCTTCATGCTGGAAATTTAACAACCTGGGGAAGGAATAAAGGTGAGAACAGCCTCATTATTAGCTATGAAGCCGTGGGCCGAAAAGTCCTTTCGTAATTGCATCCGTGCAAACGTGTTTTGCTCTGATTTATAAAAAGGAAAGAAAAAAAACGGAGTCAAAAAAACTCTCTCGCCATCTCATTACTGAAATTAGTAAGATAGACAGGGATGCTGATGAGTGGCTCAAAATCAATAGGCTATTGTTCTCCCTAAATAGCTGTTTGTCCACTTCATTGATTAAGACCCAAAGACGAGGAAGGGAAATCAAACCAGCCAATGGAAACTGATTTCAGATTGGTCTCCTTTAGACCTTGAAGGCAGGAGCGTTTCTCAGCAGTTACGCTGTGGCACCAAAAGAGGGGGCTGTTCCACAGCGCATATGCACAGGATGATCTGCTGCAGCCCAAAGGCTGCAGCGGTGTTGTCTTTGTAAAACTTGACTTTGCTCGAGAGTTTGTCAATCAAGAGTGGCTGAGCTGAATATATTGCTGCTGCTGCTGATTAATTCCAGTAAGTGAGTTCACTGACGAGCCAGCTGAATTACTGCAGACCTTGTTGTTGATATGTGGAAAAGATGAACAAAAGAGGAACTAACTGCTTGTTTTATAAAGACTTGTTTGTTGGTATTTAGGAAACGGAATGTAAAGTCATTTAATGAACATATTAAATAAATAAGTTGTAAAAGTGTGCAAACTGTGTTCCTTCATTTATGATTGTAATGTAATTGATGTTTAGTTAAACAACATTGGGACTTGCTGAATGGTTTCTAATATAAACCAGCTGAATTACAGCACACGGGATTTCTTAAAGGGCTCAAAACTTTTAAAGGCTTGTTTCAAATGTAATTTTCTTTGTGTTGCTTTTTCTGCATTTCTCCAAGCACAGCACATTTGACAAGTTAAAAAAACCAAACATTTTACAAAACACAGCACTTTATGGGAACTGCTCATTTTAAAATGTGATTTTCTCGGCTCAAATTTTTTTATTTTAGTCCATATGCAACTTATTTTAAGGTTTGGATTCAAAGATTAACTATGAATTTATTGGAGAGACCTGCACAGTGGGGAAGCTTTAAATATAGAACATAAAAAAAACAACAACAAAAAAACATGATGGATGGATGGATGGATGCAATACAAAGTAATTCCCTCCTACTAAATAATTCCCACAGTAAAAATTCCAGGGCCCCCTTTATCTTCATCCATTAAATCCTTTAAAGGTGTTTAAGTGTGAATGCCTGTGTGGTTTTTCACTCAGTAACCAAAAATATTTTCTTTGTTTATCACATCTAACTAAAAACCAGTTTGCATTTATTGTATAAAAGCAGCATAAAAAGCTCAGTGTTTGGAACAAATTAATTTAGGGACTTTTTAAAAGATCATCATGAAGAAAACGAAGCAACGACGCCAAGTTCCCAAACTTTGTCTGCGCTCCACTGTTTTGTTTTCCCACTTATCTAAAATTGTAAAATACTCGAATCAAATTTCAAACGGCTTCCAGACTGTGCAGGAATCCTGGGATAGACGTTTAAGTTTGGGATTTCTTGTCTTATCTTCACAAGTACACACTCAGCAGTGTCTCTTTATTTCCCAGGTTTCGGTAGCCGTCTCTCTCCCTGTGCCGTGGTAAAAATGTGTAATTCAATGCTCAATTTAGGCCCCGTCTCAGTGGGGATTTTTTTTGCCTGCTAATTGATAGAAATTAAGCCATTAATCAAGCCACTAGCCATCATTCAAGCCAGGGAAGATGAATACAAACTTTCATAATAACCACCTTCCCCATTTTAGCCCTCATTAGCATTAATTTTTAATGTAATTATGCTATTCTTTTACACTGAGCTCATAAATTACTGCTCTTTTGTTGCCGGCTGGCCTTGTAAAATCTAAAGTAATGCTTTGTAGTCTGATCTTTAAGGCAATTACTGGCTTCTTCACTCTTTTATCTCTCTGCATTTCCAATAACCTGCTCTCTAATGATTTATCTCCGCTGCCCCCCCTCGCCATCACCATCCCCATCCCCATCCCTTACCCCAATCTCTCCTTTCCTCTCTCTCTCTGCACCAGTGGCCAAGTGCCCTGCTGCCAGCCTCCACCTCCAAAATCCCGTCCACCTACGTTCTCCCCATCTCTTCATCTGGGAAGCATACAAACACGTGCACGGATGCTTGCCTCCACCACTCTTAACAAAAGAAGCATATTCGCTGTGTGTCAGCGCACTAACTTTGTTTACAATCTCCTTTAGTCATTTTCCAGCTTCATTAGCACAGATCCAGCTCCAGCAGTGGCGACAACATCAGGGGAACGCCGCGGTAAAGAGAGACCAGGCGCTGCATCTCGCTCTCTCTGTCTCGGCTGGTCTCTCGTGGGCCTTACCTGTAGGCTAAGCTGCTCTTGTTTATGTAACCCCTGAGCTGAGTAAACTCACACATGCGTGAATGCACGCGCACACGCTCACAAGACTTGGCATCAAACTGAGTCAAGCTTAGCAGGGCTGTGTGCTGGGGGCGGTAGAGGGGGCTTCGGTCTGGCCCTGTTCTCAGCAGCAGCAGCATCCTGCCTGCGTCGGAGTCTTTAATGTGCGATTCTCCGGGCCCAAACAACAGGCTGCTGCAGTGCATGCCTGGGAACTGGACTGAGCAGTAACAGGAGAAAAGACGGAGCTGCTTATTAAAATATGTCTGAAGACATTTGCTGATCTGCGCTAAATGATTTCATATGGATGAGGATTTGACTTTTCTCCAACTGACGGAGGGCGGAAATCACGAAACTGAAGCCTTGTGGCATGATAGAAAGGCTTGCACCTCTAACAGTACTTCGGTTTTTTTATTTCTTTTATTTTTGGTCACACTTAATGCTTCATAAATTTCACATGATCAGATGAAAACACAAAATTAACTTCTCTAATGATTTTAACTAACCAGGCCTTATATGAAAAGTGATTAGCCTCTAAACCTAGTGATAAGTTATGCCACATAATCACTTTTTACATCGCTGTGCAGGAGCTTTGACCCGCTCTCCTCTGCAAAATTACTCTAACTCAGTCAAATTAAATGGCCTATTTAAGGTCCTGCCACCGCATCTCAATGTGATTTAATTTGGAACTTTGACTAGGCCATTCTTTTTCTGTTTTTCCGAGTCATCCAGGTGTGAGATTGCAGATGTGGAACTGATGGCCAAGATAATCGTATCAATTACAGCACGATTCATGAAGCAGCCCCAGAACATCACGCTACCGCCGCCGTGTGCGATCATAAACGCGATGCAGTTTTTCTGAAACGCTTTGCGCAGGAAGCAAAGATTCAAGGTGCAAATAGAAGAAGGTGTGCATGAATACCCTGAGAGGACCTTAGCAAATGGGACATGAATTCAAATTTGTATGTTATCAATGTTAGTCATTTCAGACTAGAAAAAGAACAAGACGAAAAATGGATAGCATTCATGTCAGTGAACAATGAATTTAAACCTCTTGCCAGAGTTTTCTTTCCACAATAAAATAAAATGTGAACATTAGGATGCTCACATATGGTTGTATTGCAACAATGACTTGTGATGCTGTTTTTTTGACATCTGCCTGAAATGTGCGGCGGCCAGGGTCAACGGGTCAAGCTAAATTAAGGAAAACTCCACCAGCGTGAGCCAGATGTCCTGAGTCTGTCCCAGAGGAGCGCCCTTAGATGTATGTATGTGTTTGTAAGCTGGAATATGAGTGGGGCGATGTCCAATGACAGAGCAGGTGGCTGAGCTATTCTAATCTGAGCTCCCATGAGACGGCACACACCAAGCACAGTTACTTATACATCTTCTACCGACCCCCTCTTTTAAAAACGCTGCATGTGTCTGCAGCAGTGCTATAGTAGCGATGCTCTACTTAGCAAAACAGGCCAAGTGATCCCATGTGGTGCTCACCTTGTTATCAGTGTCAAACGGTCTCTGTGGATTTCTGTCAAATCCTGTCACGATCATCAAGGCCTGTCACAAATACTCTGCTTTCATAGTGAAAACCTTTATTGGAACGATTTAGAGCAAAGAATATAATATGTCAAAAATGCTGCCTTGAGCATTATTTAACCTCAGGCTTTATATGATCTTATGTGATATCTGTTTGGCATCAGGAAATGAGCAGCAGCTGGGGACTGAGTGTCTCAAATACACACACTTCTTGTCCCATCTTCTGCTGATAGCGATCTTCCACTCTGCAGTCAATAAAGGTCTGAATGATGAATTAAAGATCCAAATAACCTGCTAATGACAGGATGACACGGCAGCCACGCGTCATGCTCAGATATCGGCGTCCGAATCTCTGCTGATCCCTCTTTACTCACCGCTTCCCTCTCCTCCGTCACTCAGCTGAATCCCTCCCATTAACAGACCCCATCTTTATTCATCCTGTTAGAGCACCTCAATATGCAGGTCTGGCTTCACTTCGAAGTGAATCTGCCGTTCGTCGACTGTCACATGAAATAAAATTATTTATTATAAAGCTGGTCACTTTAGTGGAGCAGGTCATTTTATCCTTGACTTACTGTTGACAGCCAACAATTTAAAGTAAATTTCACTCATGCTCTTTAAAGAAACATGGTTTCATGACATAGTCCTTAACTCTTGCTCACAGGACACTTCTTTTTATTTGTTTTATCATCAGTTTTATGGTCTGGTGGCTTTTCGTGTTCAATCCTGTTTGTTGAGCAACAATATTTAAATGTAGTCGTGTTGTTTTCGCTTTGGTTTAATTGCATGAATATCATCAGAAGTTGGTGGCATTGGTCTGTGCCAAGCAGACATCTTTTGCATGCACAATTTGTGGAACATAGGCTACAGATGCAGTCCTGCATAGCATAAAGAAAAATGTTGGTCCACTTTGCTCTTATTTCCTAACCCTTACCTTAACAAAAATTTCAATGGGAAGTCATTAAATTATTCATTGTTTATTGTGCTGTGTGCATTTGTGAACTGTAAAAACAAAACAAACAAAAAAAAAACAAACAGAAGGTACCTCACATAGACTGCAAAGTATTTTGGACGGTAGGTACTTGGAGTGGTGTTTAGGGTGTGCAGTGTCGTAGTATTATGCAAGTTTGATAGGCGCTGTGCTGTTGGCTCGTCTCACAAGACACCATTCGTGAGGTTCGCATAAACCTGACAGAGTTTTGGTGATTGCGGGTGATTTCACCCCTTCACCATTTCCTACTTTTGCTTTTTTAAGTAGCGGCGGAAGTGTGCCAAGAAAAGTTTCAAAGTGACAATGCGTCAATTTGCCACTACTTTGGGGAGGTTGGCTTTGAAAGCGTATTATTTGAAGTAATATTTTTATAATTTTTTCACACACTATTGTAAGGAAATGTGAATATCTTACTGTAGTAAATATGATCAACAGAAGGAGGCTACTCAAAATTTTTAGGGAAGAAAAAAAAAACACAATTAAATTATTAAATTTAAGTTATACATGACTATGCCGTGAGAATTAATTGATTTTTAAGAAGCCGCTTTAAGCTTAAAGGTACCAACAGGAAGTAGGTTGAGATGAAATGGCAGTTTGTGGATACAAAAGGGGATATGAATTAGTGAAAGAGCAAATTGACCCGGAATGGTCCTGACTCACTCCGCTGACCTGCCAGCACAGTTATGACTGCAAACATGAAGAGCTAACCAAAACCAGCTGGGTGAGCTTCTCTTACACACGTGTGTGTGTTCTTGAGAAAGAGGGAAAAAGAGAGAAGCATGAGTGTTAGTCGATGTCCTCAGTCTGGGCAGCGTCACAGAATCTCGTTAAACTGCGACGTTTTCACAGGCTGAGCGGTGAAGTGTTCAAGATATCACAGCTACTTTCGATGTGAACTGTTTGCAAACGGGTATGGGCGGGGTTCCTTGCTTTATTAAATTTTGTTTCCCATTTGTCCCAATTTGACAAAACACAACACAAAAGCAAGAATTGCCAAAAAGTTTTTGAATGTCAGGACAAACTCATTGCTTTTGTATGTAGTCACTATTACATCTTTTTTATTAAGTAAAGTCTTGTTTTAGTGTGATTAGAAATGCAGCATCCGCCCTGCCCTTTACCAGAAATAACAAGCATTTGACTGCATTAACTTGATTTCTAAACCGGGCTGCGTGTGTGTGTGTGTGTGTGTGCGTGCGTGTGCGTGTGTGTGTGTGTGTCGAATGTATGCGTGAGTGTGTAAGTGCAGGGGAAAAAAAGTGCATCGGCCTCCATTTTTCAATCCCAGGCCGGTCAGCAGCTCTTTCACGAACAACTCTATAATTAGGGAAACACCAAGCAACTAATTACTTAATTGGAGCAAGGTCCTGAAAATGAAAATGATGTAATCAGAATCCTGGAAATGGATTCGATTTTAACAGACTAACACATGAATGTCAGCACACACACAGCAGACTCACACACACACACACACCCACGCGCACACACACCTCCTGACCTACAGTCGTCTTGACAAGTACCCATCAAGCGGCCAACTCTTTCCCCTTAGTTGAGTTGTAATTGATTCTCCCTTTAACTCTGCTGGCTCCTGGCAGCCTGTGTATATGTGTGTGTGTGTGTGTGTGTGTCCTGTGTGGTCTGCTACAAACTATATAAGTAAAGGTCATGGTCATGCATGCGTGTGTGCGCGCAGTGTCTGAGTAGTAATTAATTAGGCAAATGTTGCCCACCTCCTCTCCGGATGACCTCAGTTGTGGACTAACAACCTTGGCAATGAGTTGAACATAACTCTCCTTTAAAGGAAGCCATGTAAAATCTCAACGTACCTACAGTGACAGTGTTATTTGAATGTAAATCCATGAAATTTCTTCATGATCTATAAAATAGGATGTAAATGCATAAATGAGTGAGCAAAAAATGAGTGAGTGAATGAATGAATTAATGCAAGATGAATGAGCAAAATGTCATTTTCAGATATCCTTGAAATCGAGCAGATGTCCAAGTATGCTCCATGACTCTGTGTTAGTATAAACTTCAGGTGGAGATAATTCTAAACAGGTGGTCAAAGAAGACCCAAAAAGATACATTATTTGTATTTTGAAGCAGAAGAGTAGCACATACTTTTTTTCTTAAGTAGGTACACATGTTAAAAAGTACTATACGTTTTAGAGGTTCCAGTCCATGTGGAGCATCACTTTTAGATTTACAAGTTGTTTAAATAGTTAGGCTACCTGCTCCGGATAAGTCAGCAGTCAGCTGCTTAACAGGCATCGAAATTGTAACATTCCAAATTAAAAATGTTAACAGGCGTTTTAAATAAGGCTGGATCAAATAAAAAGATGTCAGTGTTTCGAAAACCTTATGTGTTCGTTCTGATAACATCAGTCGGACGAGTCCTCTCTGGACTTTTATTAGAAGGTGATAGAAGGTCAAGCAAGGGGCAGGCCAGCGAGAATCAGGGACTGGAAAGCATTCAGATCTTAGTTATATGCTTTGAAAAAGCATCAAGCAAAAATAAAAATCATGTGTTAGTTCCATGGTTATTTCCTGCCTTAAATAGATACTTTACTTATATGTAGCATAATCAATAGTATGACATCATTGGTGGATGTTTTAAATATATACTCCACTGTCACTCTTCATTATCAATATACAATGTCTGGGCTATGTTCAGAACAATATGCACCGAGGGAGTCATCTACTCTCTGTGCCTGCTGGTGTTTGAGGACAGGCACAGATAAGCCAGTTATCTGAAGTCCTGTCCAGTCTGACACTGCTGGTTGTATTTATCTTAACCACTGAGTCTCAGCGGATTTTTCACATATTTTTGTCCTCTTAAACTGGCACTTAAAGTTTTAATTCCCCTTCACAGGTTTCTGGAGCCATCTTGTGAATGTTAATTTTTCAACCTCAACAAAAATTTGTCTAATATTAACAAAAAACACCTGATTATACCTGATGTACAGTGTTAATGTTGATCTTACAAATAATAAAATTATTATAAACATTAATGTCTTCCTACTACAAAACAACACATTTATATTTATGCTTAAATATAACAACATGCTGAAGTTACTCGTAAGTTTCAGGGAATTCCCGTAATTGCCGTAAATGCAATGAAAAGTTTCAAATTTCAATGAAACCTTTTAGGACGTTTACTTGAAGTTAGCTGAAATAGATTAAATAGATAAATAATAAGAAATAAATAATGTCACTCTGCTTATAGCAGTATTTTTTTGCAAACTGCAACTTCACTGCTTTATTTGTTCATAAAATTCTCACCTTAAAACATACTGAAACACAGCCACACAAAATCCTAAGAGACTTCTAATGTCTCATGACAAACCCAGCAGGGGCCAACACATGGCCAGGGGCCTCCCCAATATGTCAGCACTCTGACCTGCAGCAGTCTGTGGGTGTGTCTAATCACAGGCGTCTGTCCACCCTGTCAGGCAAAACCGACCAGACTGTTGCTGATCAAGTCCAGATATGTGTCAGCGCCTATGTGCGTGTGTGCGTGTGTGTGTGTGTGTGTGTGTGTGTGTGCGTGCGTGTGGGATGGGGCATATGCAGCCTTTTTCATATGTTGATATATTGACAATAGTCTGGAATCTAAATCTAAACAACCTTGAGAAAAGAAAAAAAAAACATATTATTGTTTTTATTTAAAACCAAGAAGTACAAATTTGTCCTATTCTGATCTATATGGAGTAACACTGGATGTATAAACAGCTAGTTACTTAGTAAGGCTACCTGCTCCAGTTAACACAGCAGTCAGCTACTGGACAGAATGACAGACTAAGAGAATGAGTTCAATTTAGTATTAAATACAAATCTATAAGGTAAAAAAACCAAATACAAAGTTTTAAAAATGCTTTTTTTAAATCTTAGTCTAATAGAAGATCTTACTAGGTATCTGATATCTTCTACAAAGCACCCATAAAATGCTTTTAGCTAGTGACTCTTTGGACATTGGTTTACTGGAAACAGGTTAAGAGTAACCCAAGAAACAATTATGAGTGATGGGGGGTAAAAGGTTTCTGTCAATCATCTGCCTGGTTGACCTGGATGAAGTCAGTGTAAAAAGGATACATGGTTAGTTTCTGAGTAATGTAGCCCATGGCACAGATAGCTCCCCACTGTTATTGAGTTAAACATGTCATTCCATAGTCATCCTTACAGAAACTATCAAGCCATGGCTTCCTTTCCCGTGGATGTGACAGCCACCATGGGCGGCGTCGGCATCCCGTTAGTCCAGGACAAGGGGGATGGGAGATCAAACGGGGTTAGGAGAATTCGGCATTCACCGCGACTCGTTCACGAGACCAGCAGCGCTCAGGACAGGAGGTCAACTAATCACCTTGCTGTGCCATTTCCGAAGGGATGAAGGTGTGGGGGGCGGGGGGTGAGGAGTAAGCGGGAAAAGAAAATCAGCCTTAAATTTGCCGTGATGAAGAATCAATAAAGCAGTAATTGCTTTACTTATTACCATGCAATGAAACAAATTGGGGGGAGAAGGGAGGCAAGCAGAGGGCTGGCATGCAGCATGAACGCTGGGGCTTTTTTTTTTTTTTTACCCCCCCGGCTGCTACGTTTGGAGATGAGCACAGAACGGAAAAGGAAAGGAGAGGAAAGGCATTTGGGCTTCAGTGGGCCAAGGCAAGGAAAAAAGGTCTCCTCGTGATAATTAAATCTTCTCACACTGATTTTCTGCCAAATTTATTTCCCCAGGGACCATAACTCTGATTCAGTGCTTACAAGCCATGCATAACTAATCATTTCAAGGGTGGGGTGGGGGGACCACAAACCTGAATGAATAGGAAGAAAAAGAAGGATAGCTACACTCAATCCCAGGCTTTATTTATCCCTAAATCAGTCCTGATTTAGACGCAACAAAAAGTCAGATATAACCCTGACTGTTCTTCAGCAATGCTGTGTTTGAAAAAGATCTTTAAAGTGATGGTGTAATTGACCGTCAGTGTGCTCAATTCGCAGTGCTGTACCGGCAGAGAACACCCTTTAATTCCTGGAACAAATAGAAGCCATGAAGCCAATGAAGTGTCGGTTCAATACTCCTCTGACTGTTCCTGGCATGATTGTGTTGAACATAATAACACAACAAATAAGGCCATTTATCTGAAGTAACGACAGGAGATGAGGCCAACTCCACTAATCAATACCCAGTCGATACAAACCAGATTTTCTTACATCAAAATCACTGAGACGGATCTTTCTTCAGCTCAGAGTGCACAACAGCAATACAGTGCCTCCCTCGAGTCCAGCGGTAGATCATATAGCCAATAGAAAGACAACAGTTTAAAACTGGTATATCCTTTATTCTGAGAGAGTATAAAATAAACTACACACACTGGCCACTTTATTAGCCACACCTTGCTAGTATCGGGTTGGACCCCCCTTTGCTTTCTGTTTTGTTTTACTTCTCTGACAGCAGAGATGATTCACGAGGGTGTCGGAGATTTTGGTCCATATTGATATGACAGGAATACATTTTCTGAGACTGGCTCGCTGCACATTCATGATGTGAATCTCCTGCTCTTAAGCACTCCAAATGTTTTTCACTGGATTGAGATCTGGTGAGCAGTGACCTCAAGAAACCAGTTTGAGATGATCTGATCTCAGTGACGTCGTGCATTATCCTGCTAGTAGGAGTCGCCAGAAGTAAGTTACAGCTTCTGGGCAAAAAGCAATGACATGATGAGAGACGATATTCATAGGCTGCTTCAACAATGACAGAGTGTGTGACACTAAACTCAACAATTTTATCTATTGATAGTTATACTGGGTGTAGCCAGCTTGGAATGAGTGCAATATGAAGATTGTGACCCAGCGTTTACCCAGGGGCATCATCAGTGTGATGCCAGGAATGTGTAATTAATAGGGACGTTTGGTCATTTTTGAATCAGTTTGAGTAGGATTGATATTCTTCTATGACAATGTTTTCTGTGCTTTGACCAATATTTGTAGTTGAGGCTTTGCATAACTCCACTAAGTCAGAAATGAAACAAATTAATGTACATTGAGACCATCTAGGAGTCATTTTGAATTATTAAATTGGTCCTTATTGGTTTGAGTGATCATGTCATGCTGTGGAACAAAGGATATAACAACCCCAAACGAGCAAATAGATCCACTTGATTTTTTTAATGGGTGAGATGTCAATGGATGTCCTATATATTATAATATAGGGCCCCAAAGGGTGCCAGGAATATTTTCCAATGAGTGGCTAATGGAAGAAAATGCTCACTCCCACCAGTGTTTAATGCCAGGAAAGTTAACTTTGAATTATTGTTTGCAATCTTTGGGATGCTCTGTCTTATTTAATTTCCTACTAGTGTAGAGCATCAGTGTGGTAGTAAAACATGTGATCATACTCGCCAGGATAACAAAAAGAGTAATAGCAGTTCTCTACAGTTTGAGGACCATCTATGTTACAGAATTGTGTCAGACAACTTCCTTCCAGATCTTTACAATAAAGAGTCTTAAGCAGTATACCTCTATGCTCATAAAAACATAATGATGAGAATGCATTCCTTGTTCTGGCTACTGATGGTAAATAATCCCTGACGGTTAGAATGTTACACAGACAACATTATGTGTGCATTGCTGATTAGAGAAATTAGATGCTTAGAAATAATACTAATCGTAATAGTAGCAGCAATGTTGAGAAAACAGTGTGGGACTAGTTCAAGTCTTAAGTCATTATCAAATGTCAGCTGTACTTGTGATGAATGGGGAAACGATTGATTTCAGAAGTGTCTTTCAGCCTTCTCTACCTCTGCTGTAATTTGTATGTCTTTGTACGTAACTAACTGTCCAGCAAGTGCACAACAACAGCATGGCAAAATTCAAACAATCTCCCTCTTGAATCCCCGTGTTTTAGTTAATGTGAAGAGATCACGGACACCGGACTGCTCATGTTTACCAGCACTTGAATTTCACTGCTTGTCCTTCAAGCCACGCGGCTCGGCGAGGTAGCGTGGCACGCCACACCGTGGCCCCGGTAATTAAAACATTTAAAGCAGAGCCAGCCCCCCCCCCCCTTGTGCTCCTCGGGTCTGATATGGGGGTCACGCGCCTGTAGATTCTAATTTGCGCTCCATTTGTATTCATGACAGGCACGTGCTAAATATTTAACAGCAGCCTGGCAGGAGTTTTGTATTGTTAGGCTTTCCAGGTCAAATAATTTGATTTCAAGGCAGATTACATTAAGCGTCAATGTCCAAGCCACCGCTCTCACTTGCCTCTCATTTCCTGTTCTTTTATTACAGCCAAGATAGGCCAGAACTGCAGGAACATGGCTGTGGATTATACAAGAGCTTGTTAGCCATGGATTAGTTATTATTTTCAATTAGAAAAAAGGTATTGCATCATTAACTTCATGCACACACACCCACATTATCATTGCATGTTTGCGAAGAGGAAATTTTAGCTGACTGACAAACTGCTCAGTGGAGCATTCAAACAAACGACGGCGCAGACACACTTTCCCTAATGACATTATATCCCAGTAATATTTAATTGTCCTTCACTGAGGTATCCAACCGCTTAGCAAGGAGTGTGCACTCCGATTCTGTCTTTTCAAGGTAGGAAACCAGAGCCAGACATTTTCCAGTTTCAGGCAAGGCCCTGAGGTGATTGACAACAGAGCTAGTTAAACGGTGATGAGGCGTTAATGGATGCTGGGTCGAGAAAGAGGGGGGATTGGATAGCGGGTGGGGGGAGTTACAGTTGAATATTTAATGGTCATACAATTCCTGAACATAGACACACACGCGCACAAGCACACATAGGTACACATCCAACCCATGACCTGTCCTACGCACCACATAATTAGGGAAACAGTCCTTTCGTTTAACAGTCAAAAGAGCAAACGGTAGGTATACTATATTCCCCTAATGATATGGGTTAAAGAGCTATTATACGTCTCATTAAAATATATGATCTCCCAATCTGGTGGCAGTTTGAGGTAATGGGGACAGACCAGGTTTGAGGCTAAGATACCATCTGTAGGCTATAGGCTAATGTCCAATCCATATCTACATGATTCTGTATTTTACAGAAGGGCAGCACAGATGAAAAGACGTTTCTCACAAATGACACACCGGGCTGAGGTTTCACAAGTCAACACTACGTGTGTGTATGTATGTGTGTGTGTGTTTGGAGGCTTTTTAAGGAGCAGATTCCGATGAAGCTGTGTTACACTTTACCCTGAAATCTAAAAAGAGAAGTTGTTGAATTAGGGCAGTATGACATCCGGAAAACACATTGTGTCATTATAAGTTTATTCTGCAAAGATGAAATAAGTCAACATTTACCTACATTTTCCTTCTTCTTCTCTATTTTTTCCTACTTTCACAATGTTTATACCACTAACTATTGGCCTTAGCAAATCTGTGTATAAATTTCACATCAGATGTAGCATAAGACACAGTGAAATATTGAATAGTTCTCAAGAAAACTAATTTTAAAATAATTGTTAATATAACGTATTACAGAAGATGAAGACAAATGTTAAATTAACATAACTTTGTTCAAAGCTTTTCTTGTTCAAAAAGCTTTGAACAAAGTTAAAATATGTAAATGTGGATGGAGAGTCAGAAGTTTGAAAATGACAAAATGGCAACTAAACTGGAGGGTCTTTCAAAATATCTATGACATACATTATAGAACAGCCATGTTGAATAATTTACTTTCAAAAGAATGATCCAAGTAAATCTCTGGTTCTCAATTAAGTGCAATAGCACTTCAAGAAACACTGTTTGTGTATGTATGACATAAGCAATGTTCTTGCTTGAGTATAAGAATCAAAATCAAAATAACAACAGATATTATAAATAATAAAACTGCAACAATCAAGAAGGGTTTCAAAAATCCCACACTTTTTCAAATTCACTTATCTAAATTTGTCACCGTGTTTTAATTATATTAGCAACATAGTAAAATGCCATTTCACTTTGTTTGGCCGTTTGGAGAAACATGCATATTGTACAAACTATAATGCTATTTAATGTTGGACCAGAAAATCCAACATTAAATACAGGTCCTTCAAATCACAGTTTACAATTAGGAATGTCTTTGTTTACAAAATTTCAAAATAAGGGAACCTCATTCTTTTCTATTGGCATCTAAGCCCGAACCAGTTTGAAAAGTTTGGGTGCGGTTTAAAATCCAGAATTACAACTATTTCAATGACAAAAAAAGTTTATGGAAATTTCTGTTTTTATTTTAGAATAACTATTAGTAACTCAAAGACGAAAAGAATCATTGAGTTGTGTGAAAACTCAAGTTGTGATGTGGCAAATAGAAAAGAGAAGTCACATCAAGGTTAAAATGTTTCACCCCCCAAGAAAAATAGAATAATTTTATAGTGGGATCTTAGTATAATGGATAAATAAGCAAGTTACAAGTAAAATAAGGGCTAATTAATAACTACATAAGTAAACTTAAAAAACAAAAAACAGGGCACAGCAGCTGGTACTCCTCAGATAAAACAGAGTAAATTGTTATTTTTAGAAAACTAATCATACAATAATGGTTTTCATTGTGTTAACTGAGCTTTTATAAAGTTCCCAGTTAAAGTAGAGTCCAAACAAACCAGCTGTGTAACTTTGGCAGTGATTCCATCTTATTATAGCTGGGTCACCAAGTTAGCTTGGAGACCCCTGGGCAAACAAGCTGCATTTCTAAAGCTTTAATAGCCTAAACGAGGTATAAAACTAACAAAGGGATCCTACACCTCGCTCATTCTGACCCCTTTTCATTTCCTACGCTACCTATTTCAACCACTAGCATCATCTGGCTGCCCTTAACCAGAGAGCCAAACACTCCTTTTAAGCAGCTACTACTTTGTTAACTGATGACCACGGGGCCAGTTATTGATCCTCTTCTTCCTCCCTCCCAGTAAACCTGGCTGATAACCCCTCCTCTCCCCCCTCTCTCTCTCTCTCTTCTCTCAGGGCTCAACAGTACGCAGTTTGCTACAATAATAGCTTGCATATTATAGCATCCACATGAATCAGATCTCAGTGGTTTCGATTAGGGCTAAACTAACGCAAATGCACCGACGGTCTAGGATGCGGGTCTATTTATGAACAAGGAGTGTAGGTGGTAGCGTTCACTTCTCCCCTCCATTCTCTTTAAAAGGATTTCTCATTTCAGTTGACTTAGCAGTTCAAGTGCAAACTTTGCAGTCGTGCTGACCTCTGAGAGGCCCTGCAGGGAGTGAGGAGACCCCTGGTGATCTGCTGTTTAGCATCAGCAGTGGTCCAACTATTCAGTTTTAGTGTGCTTGGAGGAAGGGCAGAAGAGGATGAAGCTGCATGGTTCTGATGGTGCATTGAGGTACTTGTGATGGAAGCACTTGCTTCTTTTGCAAAGAAAGAGGGCCATCAGGGTCACTTTAAGTTGCTTCTCTAAACTTTCTTCGTGTGAAGAAAGAAAAAAAAAAAAAGCTTATGAGGCACAAAGCTGATTGTTTTTTGTAAGAACTTTGCTTAATAAACGGCTACACAGAAAAAGAAAGACGCTCACAACGTCTCCCTGCAGATGTGAAGTGAAGAACAGTGAAAAGGTTGAATGCACCTTGATAAAGGCACAAATCACTGACAGGGAGAAATGAAACTAGTAGATAATTTGCTGGACAAAAACGGAAAAACAGAAAAGTATTAAGGAAAGAGAAGAGGGCTCAACAAAGAAAAACAAATTACATTAACTCGAATCATAACCAGACTGGACAGAAAAAACAGGGCAAAAAAAAAAAAAAAGGTAGGAACGGAATAAGTTATTCCTTAAATAAGTGAAAGAAAAAGAAAGTGCAGGGCTAATTAGTTCCTTATAGCTGCACTTTCATTTGGCTAAAAGGTCAGCTAACTTTAAAGGTCACGCTGCCACCGATTGTACAAAGAAACACACACATACACACATGCAAACACACACAAAAAAATGCCCACAAAGAGACGGAGTTAAATCCAGCAACATCAACACAAGCACAAACTAGGACAACTTACAGTACGACACATATCTATGTGGGCGTGCACATAGACACTTGTGGTACATTTGATATTCTCATTTATATTATGTCCTGGTCAGTCAAGGGACCTGGGTCATTATTCTATCTGAGGACTTTTATTACTGTTAGTATATCCACTGCAAATTACTCTTGACTTTATTTAAATGTGCATCAAGATAATCTTGAGGCAGTGTGTGTGTGTGTCTGTGTATGTATAACCGATGCTGCTGGTCGTGAACGAGCTCGACTGAATTTATCACCTGCAACGCTAAGCATGTTTCTTCCTTTCTGCCTGCATTTCCATGCAGATCACAGCTGTTCTAATAAAAACTACAGATTGTAATCAGCATCCCTGAATTTGTTGCTAGCGATGTCGAGGTGAAGTGTAAAAGCGGTATCAGACATCGGTTGTTTTATAGAGACTGAATGAGACATATTTAAATCCAGTTTTTATTGATTTAAATGTTAGCAGTTTAACATTATGTTTAACTCTCATTCAGCAGATGCTAATTTGATCTACAGTTTATACTAATGCCGTTTTGAAAAGAAATTATGCTTTAAACAAACCTGACTTGCGGCAATACATTTTTGCAACTTTAGAGAAAAAAAAAGAAGGAATTGTTGGAAATTGATTTACAAGTTGATTTATTTTTTTTGTTTATGCCTTGCTTTTTATTATTCGTTGGGACTACAGATAATATAATATACATTGACCTGCTAAATCTAGCCTGTAATCCCAACATTGATGTTAGAGCTAACGCTAAATTTACTTGAGAAAACACAACAGATCCAAAATATTGCAAAAATACTACAGCTGTCTATTTTATCCCTGTTTTGAAATAGTTACAACTTTTGAACTAATACTACTTTAAAATAGTTAATTGTTTAATATTGTAATTTTTAGCAAAGTTATAAAAGGAAACCAGTTAAATTACTATTGACAGGTTAGAAGTAGAATGAAACAGTTAAAAAAAAATAACACAAAGGGATTAAAAGCTTCATATTTGTGTGGCTGGTTGGAGATCTATTTCCATTAATCTTTACAAAGAGCAGTGAGCAGACATAAGGAGCTGCACTGTGTAGGAGTGGTTAGCATTACTTATATGCTGCAACAGTTTCTATGATTTCTTCAGGGTTTTTCTCCCTCCGTTAAAAAACATGCTTGTTAAGGTAACTGGGGCCTACACCAGCATTCTGAAAAGTCACCAAATGCACAATTTTTGTTAGATAGTAAGTATTACAAGGTAAGTAGTATTTCAAAAGAGCAGAAGGAATCTTATGTTTTTTGACCAATAGCAATGTTTGTTGATAATCTGTTGCTATGAGACGACCTTGTTTTATGGTAACCGAGCGCCACGAAGTAAACATCTGATTTTTACTTTTGTGAAATTTACGAATTGTAAATTTCTTGTGTCGAAGCAGATACGGAGTATTTGAAAGAAAGGTAAGCTTTATAAACAATAATTAATTTGGAGTTAAGAGATGAGCATTATTTCCTGGTAACGAACTGCCACGAAGTACAAAGCAGATTTTTACTCTGGTGTTGAATGTCTGTTTCATAATATATTTACCACCAATGACAAAAAAAAGTTGTACTTTTCTGAAAAATTCACCAAATGCACAATTCTTGTTACATAGTAAGTAACATAAGGCAAGTAGTATTTCAAATGAGCAGAAGAAATCTTATGTTTTTTGAACATTAATAATATTTGTTGGTAATTTGTTGCTAAGAGACAAGCGTGTTTTCTGGTAACCAAGTGCCGCAAAGTAAACACCTGATTTTTACTTCTGCAAAATTCACCAAATGTAAATTTCTTGTGTCTAAGCTGATAAGGAGTATTTCAAAAGAGCTTATGTTTTATAAACAATTATGAATTTGGTTTTAAGATATGAGCGTTTTTTTCAGGTAACAAACACAAGTATAAATCAAATTTTATTTTCTTTTTTTTAATAAATTCACCAAATGCACAAATCTTGTTAAATAGCAAGTATCATAAAGTAAGTAATATTTCAGAAGAGCAGAAGGAATCTTAAGGTTTTTGAACAATAACAATATGTGTTGTTAATCTGTTGCTAAGAGACAAGCACGTTTTTCTAGTAACCAAGTGCCACGAAGAAAACGTCTGGTTTTTACTTTTGAAAACTTTGCCAACTGTAAATTTCTTGTGTCTTAAGCAGATAAGCAGTATTTCAAAGGAACTCATGTTTTATAAACAAGAATTAATTTGGAGTTAAGAGATGAGCGTTTTTTTCTGGTAACAAATTGCCACAAAGTACAAAACAAATTTTTACCCTTGTGTTGAATATCTGTTTTATAATATATTTACCACCAATGACAAAAAAAAGTTGTACTTTTCTGAAAAATTCACCAAATGCACAATTCTTGTTAGATAGTAAGTAACCTAAGGCAAGTAGTATTTCAAATGAGCAGAAGGAATCTTATGTTTTTTAAACAATAACAATATTTGTTGTCAATCTGTTGCTAAGAGATGAGCGTGTTTTCTGATAAGCAAGTGCCACGAAGTAAACATCTGATTTTTACTTATGGAAAAGTGTAAATCAAAAGACAGTGCATTAACATTAGCATAAACATTAGTAGTGCACTGCCCCCACAAGTGGGGGCGGCTCATAGAGCCTCTTGTCTGCACTGCCCTGCCGCTTTAAAAGACCTCAGATGATCCTGAGGTGCCATTACTTTTACGCCTGATTTATAAAAGTAATGGCACCGAACGTAAATAAAGTTGTGTGCTTAATCATTTGAATACACTGTATACGATACAGCATTTAAAATCGGTGACTTTTGCATTGCCCACATTAGTGCAAATGTGGGCTATTTTGTTTATTTATTAGCCATGTTTAGCATGGAGGAAGTCAATAGCTGTGTCTGAATTCAGGGTCTGCGTCCTTCGAAGGACGGATTTGTAGGCTGATTACATCATAGCGTGGCAACAAGGCCACTCTGAATTTGAAGACTTCTTCAAATGCGTCCTTATTTTCCCCATGTTTGAAGGACGGGCCCGGTGTATCCTTCACAGCCCACCATATCTCATAATTCATTGTGGGTCCCAACCGGTGAAGCAAGCACCATTGCTGCTTCACCGCCAGCAACAATGGCGGTGAAGAGAAATTATTTTGTTATCCTAAACAGGATTAAGCTGGTATAAACATTAAAGAATTAATATACAATCTGGACTGGAAATGGACTGAAAAATATAAATGTCTTACCTGACTTGCAAAATGTGCTAACTTGATGTTTTGTCCGTTATTGTTGACCTAACAATTAGATCTTTATTTGGACACAATTTTTGTTTGTATAATATAATTTTTAAGTATAGATTGTGGATCAAAACTATTATCATTTGTCACCCTGGATCCATTCAGACCTAAATTTTTGACATAATCTGTTTAACCCTAATTTCAGTTTTCATATTGGCTAAAAATAGTCAATGTTAGATGCTGAAGTTAGCTTATAAGTCAACGTTTCCAAGTTCTAAATATCAGCATGAACACTTACCTTCTTCAAGCTTCTTTCGGGCTTCTTCTTCTCTTTTGGCTACTTTGGCCTTCAGAACTTCATCTGTTTTAGCTGAAATGACAAATGGCAGGAAACAAAGTAAAACACAAAGTCAATATTCTAAATGTTGACTTGATTTTTCAGATACAAATGTGATTTTTTCTTGATTTCTCATAAAGCTATTTTCTTTGTTTTCTGAAGTAGACTCAGCTAATATTATGAGCCTCGGATGTGAAGGTGAGCCTTTGAGTTTGACACCTATGAGACTGGCAGGGAACATAATCATTGACGGAGCTTTCTCTACTTTTAATGTTGCAATATTTTGTGACCCAGGTAGAAAAAAGAAATTGAGAAAGAGTGACAGTTAAATACAGTTTCCACTAATAAAAAAACCATATGCCCCATTTTTGCACAATCATCCACAGAAACACCAAAAACAAACTAAAAACCCATTTAAAATGTCTTTTTCAGTAAAGAAAAAAGAAAAAGTGAGGAATTTGCATTTCTTTCAAACTATATCAGCCACCCTGATCCCATCTCTATGTTCAGGGCTCAGATGTCAGGACGTAGCAGCTGGCACAGGCTTGTTTTTTTTTACTGTGAAAACAAGCTGAACTGCCTGATGTGCATGTAGTGCTGAATGAGAGACTATTTTTAAGTAAGCCAGTCCGTCTACGCTCATTAACTTATCTTTTGTCAAAAGAGTACGTTTTTCAGCCATATCGTCGAGCCCTGCGTATAATAACACAGTCAGGTGCGTAAAGGTTTTGTGCAATGAAAGTTTCATCTATTGATGATCAGTTAGTGCTGATAATTTGTGAAACATTTTAAAATTCCCCTTGCTGGTGTCTACCGTGACTCCTCTAATGGTCCTCCTTTGCAGGTCCATTCAAATTTACGATAGCCGATATCATCAGCTTTCCACAAAATATTGCTAAAATTGTATTTGTCTCAATCTTGTGACCCCAAAACCACGAATCATAATGATATAGTGTAATGAGTGCACAGCTGTGCTGAAATTCACAGTAAATTGACCTTTTTCTTAAATCAATTATAACAGATAACTCAAGAAAGGAAACAATATTCAGCTTTTATGGTTGCAAAACCTAGGTTTTCATGAAGAAAAAAAAAATCTCCATTGTAAGCTATGAGGATTTATCATTGCATAAACATAATCTCGCTGCAAGATGGTACCCTTCTCGGCTTTTTATTTATACCTGCGCAAAGTCAGCATTTCCTCCTAAGAGGTGTTTATCGTTTTGGTATAATGAAAAGCTTAAAAGAAAGTGAGGCAGTGGGAACAAACACTCGTCAGGGTATCTTAAGCGTGGCCTCATCACATACCACGTTGTCTCTGCTCTACTCCCCCACCCACCCCACACACACACTTTTCCCTCCGAATAATCAAGATGTTAAGCCGCATTAAAAAATATAATGCCGTGTATGGCAGGACTATCAATACTGCCTCTAAATTAATTACATTTCCGTTGCGGCGCATCATTTATTTTGCAGTGTTAGGGCCTCGGTGGAGCCATTCGCCTTTATTGCTATCTCACTTGGTTGATGAGTGAGCTATGTAAAATTGAGTCTCCAATATCATTACATTTAATGAGTTTAAACTTTGAAAAGAAGAGGGAAAAACAGGGGAGAGAAACTGAGGCGAACGAGATGACGAGAGAGAAGGGAGAGGAAGAGAATGAGACCGCAGCACTGTTTTGGTTAATACAATAGGAGTGTGGGTGTAAGTGTTTGCGAGCGCTTGCAGCCTTGTTTGTTTTAGGGCAGAGCTGTGGGTGTCCAAGTGGGGTTTATTGCACCACTCATCATGCTCGCGCACACATATGTTCTGATCGTTAAAAGAGTTTGTGCTACAAGTACAAATAGCCGTACACGAAAATGTCTGGATGCAGGAGGCCGACGGCTGAACGGCCGCTTTTGTTCGGTAATTGGTGGAGACAAAGAAGCCGTCACAGGGCTGACACGGCTGGTTAAGTCTGGAGGTTCCGCATCTTTACCAACAATGACTCTACGCGGGTGATTGAACACTCCTCCGTCTCCTCTGAGCGGTGAAGGGTGAATGTGTTTGGGAGCAAAGCACTGAGAATTACTGGGCGCTCAAATTAAGGTGCCTTTCCACTGCAGGAACCTCTCCAGGTAGCAGTGAAGATTGTTTCTGGTGTCTTTCAACCCACAACGCTTTCGTTGCTGGAACCAGGCTCAAATGATTTTATTTTCAATAACCGCACAGTATTTTCTGTCATTGTCTTGTTCGGTATATTTTTGTTATTATTACTGTTGGCGTTGTTAAAGTTAATTTTTTTTCTTGTTTTATATTGTTTTCATAAATTTTTGTAATGCTGCTGTTGCACCTGAATTTTCCCATGGCCGGTCAACAAAAACTGTTTTTATTTCTATTCTACTCTGTGTCAGATTTGAGGACAGAAATCAACTAGTGAAAAACAGCCCGATAAAGACTCTGTAGGAATTATCACTGAGGTCGGAAGCTCCCAACATTTTCATTTCAGTCATTTCCTCTTTCAAACTGCTTCACAATTTATGTTTTCTGGTCATTTGAAAAGATCCCACAGAAATAGTTGGCATTTTGTTTACAAACATTTATTAATTCATGCCAAATTTCAGTGTTTTAAAGTGGTTACTTTCAAATGCCTTAGTAAGATCATTTTTGAATGCATTTAATAGGAAGTGATAAGGAATTGTTTCCTCATCAAAATCACATTTGAGAAATCAAAACTGGTAAAGTTAACATGGTTTACAGTGTTTATGTTCAAAAACACAAATCCTATTAATCACGTCTGCCCGAGATTGTGTATCAATATCCATTTTTAAGTTTGAAAAATGGTCCAAAGGTAAATGTTTTTGCGTATGCGGCATGCTGGACGAGCCCCCTATTTTAATCGCCCGCTAATCAATCAAAACGCAGGAAAACATCCAAATTCTGAAATGGGATGAAATGGGTACCAGTCCCACACAAGATATGCAAAGTAGTCTAATAATCCATTCTTAGAAGCAAACAGGGACATTTTTATCTGATGCTTGCCCACCCCCTCTCTCAAGCCGCCCAGGGCAACTGCCCATATCAACAAAAACAGCCACTGGTGAGAAAACTTGTTTGGTTAAATTGATTTAAAGATCGTTACTAAGATCTAGAGTGACTCAGTATAAGCTTGTATAGTTTGTATAGCTTATTCTGAGTGTAAATGTTTTGGTGGTGGGCAAAGATCTGTGTCCTCTGATTGGGACTGAACCAGCAACAAACTTGCAAGAGGAGGAGAGAAACCTCTGAGCATGAGCAGAGGTAAAACGTTTGGTTTTGGACTCCTTGGTGGAAACAGATAGAGCTAATTGTTGAGGAAAAATAAAAGGTTCTGGCAAATTAAGTTCCAGGTAACACAGTTCTGGGTTGAACATTCGAAACGTAACCCCCGCACCCCAAAAAAAGAAAACTAGGCTTGAAGAAACGCAGCAAAACCATTGCCGTTTGTAAAATCCTGTACACCTTTGCAACCGCTTCTTGTTTGTATGCACAGACACGTTTATGTGTGTGTGTGTGCGAATGAACTTCTCGTTGTTTGGTTCACGCCTTGCTCGGGGCTACCAGGAGGCAGGTAAGAGACAGAGCGGAGTGGGGTATGGGTGTGTGTGGGGGAGGGGGGGAGGATTTGAGGAGACAGGCAGATAGATACGGGCCATGCAGGATGAAGGAAGAGCTAAGACAGCGAGGGAAACAGGCAAACAAGCAAAAAAATAACAGAGAGAAGGAGGAGGAAAAAAAAAAAAAAACATTGCCTGCGTGCACACAAATTTGTACACAAACAACAGGAACGATTTGTCGCCTTTTTTTTCTCTGCATGTTTATCCTCCACCTTCTATCCCTTCATCCCTCCTCCAACAGGTTCTCTTTCCTGTTCTTGCTTCCCTGCTTCTTTTTTTTTTTTTTGCCCTATCCCACCCGTCCCCGTTTTTTTTTTTCTTTCTTTCTTTCTTTTTTTTAATGCTTTTCTCTTCCCTTCTCTTGCTCATCTCTCCGGTACACCGTGCCTGGGGGCAATAGCAGCAAATCAAACTGTTTATCCATCTCTCATCAGTGCACTGCCTCACGGGGGCTCCTGCCCCCTCAAAACAATGAAAGTAAGGCTGAGCGCCGAGCCCGGGATGTGATTTAATTACATCAATAAGGAGCTCTGCTTTAAAAACATGAAGGCAACATACTTTGCTGCACCATCATGAAAAGCCTGTTAACGCTACAGCTGTAACAGCACAGGGAAAAAAAAAGAAAAAAAAAGTATATGAAAATAATCAACAACTGCAACCCGTCTGAGTCTGCGAGCAGAGGCCGCTTATTGGAAGTATATTTTCTCGGCAACTGAGTGGCTTCAGTTCATTGTAGGGTAATTTTGTGATGGACTTTTATTAAAGCGGGTAATAAACGGCCGGGTGTTACCGAGAAGGAGAAGCCTTTCACTTCATTTAGACTTCGTTCGGTCTTGGCTGCAGGGGTGGAGAGCAGAAAGGCGAGGGGACGGCATCAGCGGGGAGGAGGTGGAGAGCGTCAGTGAAATCACATTGTGATTATGAGTGTAATTGCAGCTCAGGGGCCCAGGGGCCATGTAGCTCTGATGGCGCTAGAAGATGTTTTATGCGCAGCAACAGAGAAGAAGGAAAGTGAGAATGAGAAGAAAAGAGGGAGAGTGGGAGGCAGAGGCAGGCTGCCAGGATGGACGTCTCCCCCTCCTCTCTCCTTCCTTCCTCACCTCTTCCACCAACGTTTTCCTCCTCTTTCTCTCTTGTTCTCTCCTATTCTCTTCCTTTCTCCTTTTCCGTCCTCCTCCCTTGGCAGGATTAGCTGGGTCTCGTTAGAGGGGAAATGTAATAATGCTCCCACCAGGTGGAATCGGGCCCGCTCCATTATCAGTCGGGGAGATGGATGGGCCGTGTAGGCCCGGCGGGGGCCAAGCGCGCACGCAATTTAGATTCAATAAACTGGCAAAGCAAGACCCCCAATCTGATTTATCTCTTACACGCCGCCAATGCTTGCTGCTACGATGCTGATTCCCTATTACCGCTCAGAGAAGGACTATTCATTGGATGTAAGGTACGGCAGTCGGAGGAGCTTGTCGGGCCCCCGGGATGGCAGCAAAACAGATCCAGCAGAGGGGTTAATGCGTTTACAAAAAGATAAGCAATTAAATCTAAGGCTTAGGTGAGTTATAGAGTTATTAAGGAGGGATATGTGTGCGAGTTTGTGTGTGCGAGGAGGGTTTGTTATTTAATGTAAAGGTGGACCAGATCAAGCCTCGGATTGGGCACAGTAAGCGACTATAGGTAGAGAGTGAGGTTCTAATATTGTCAGGCTGCAAGGTCAAAGGACAGTTTCCCTTTGTTGCTCAATAAACGACTTAAAGCACTTAGAAAATGGTGGAACGGCTCGACGTCCATCTCAAAATGCGAGCAGATTAGACCGACATGTTTGTGAACAAAATCCCATATTCGATAAACTTGAATAATATTGACAGCATTATTTATCAAAGTAACTCAAATAAAAAATAAGTAAATAAAAGTGCAGCTCGTAGATTCATGGGAAAGACTCCTGGACGTGAGAGTTGATAAAGACTGTCACTGACTCTCTCCACACACGAAGCGTAAACCACAAAAGGTCATCGAAGAAGCTGGCTGCCTCGTATATAGAAGTTTCCAAGCATACCATTCAAAGGTTAAGCGATAGAAAAAAGCTCCACAAGTAAAAAGGATCACAGCAGGCTAGAGTGGAATGTGGAGCAAAGCTTGCTTCAAGAGTTTTGGGGAGTTTCACAATACAGTAAGCAGGATACGGGTCGGAATTGTGGTAAAACACACCAGACCCGGACACAATGTCAGGAAAAAAAGAAAAGTTAAATATCCAAAAAAAATTGTACCAGAAGCTTGTTGATGTTTACATGAAGGAGATGGATTCTCTGCACATTTTCATAGACACCACTAAGTGGTTTAAAATCCTGTATGGCATCGAAGAAAAATTCAGTTCAGTTCAGTATGCCATTGAAGTATCATTCATATCGCAAAGGTCTGCTTGAAATGCAACAATAGTTGGACGACATATTTGAAGTGTTATTAAAAGTCAAAGATGGAAGAACGACCAAAAAAACAGCTAAAAAAGAAAAACTGGCATTTATTATCGTTCCTATATCACAATATTTACCAATATTACCACCGTCGCTAGATTTTGTAATCTTGCAGCCCAATTAACAACACGTCATCTCGAGCCCCTTTATAAAGATAAATGTCAATTTGATCCAGTCATACAGACAGACTTCAAGTCAATCAAATACATTACGTTTTCCCTAGTTATCAAAGAGTGAAGTCAAGTTCAGTTTATTATGCAAATTGGTTAAAATGTTTTCTACTGGCAGGAAGAAGATGCCAGACCAAAATAAAAGTCTCTCATCACAGTGTAGTGAAACCTGGTCTTCCTGAACATCAGCACAGCAACAGGCTGAGACCGCTCCTGCTATGCTGCATTTCTCCTCACATCTTTGACAAAAATATGTTTTTTCTTTGGTCTTATACAATAGTATGATGTTTTCATCAGTTAAAAACCACAATAATCATCAAATTCAAGAAAAACAAGCATGTTCAACGTATCAAGTTGTGTCGTGAGCACATTTACGATATGACTTTTACTTTTTGAATTCAATTCATTTAATTTGATTCAGTTAATTTGTATAGCTCCACAACACATTAAGACTCAAGGAACCTTACAAAAAAAAGTAAATTCAATCCAATCATGAAGACAGAGTCCGACACCATCCCATTTGATCTTAGCAATCAAACAATACAACCCAAGTTCAGATTAAGATAAAAAATAACTTTCTGATGATATTCTAAATCACTTTTATGCAACTGTGCCATTGTGAAGCTATGGTAAAAGCCATAGAAATGCTGGCGGGGCTTTGTCGCGGCGGGTGTCATTCTGTCCGACCGCCAATCAAAGTGAATCCGAATGTCAGCAATAGAGGAGGCGTGATAAATCAGCCTTGCGCCCGACGACAAACAGAATATTAGAGGCAGCGTGGCGCCATTGGAAAACTGTCCCCTCCAATCAGCTGAGCACTTTACAGTAAACCGCGCCAGCCGGGCCCCCCGAACCAATACAGAACACCAGAGAGGCTTCGAAGACAATAAAGGAACAACAACAAAAAAAAAAGACAGAGGAGTTTGGAACTCGGGCAGACAAAAGTGTTGACACGCTGATGAAAAGCAATCCTGACAGGAAGAAAAGTCGAGCAAAAAAATCATAAAAAAACAATGGGTTGTTGGACAGACAGGTACGCGCACTGACTGACACAAAACAGGTCTGAAATAAGAAAGACGAAGCAGAGAGACAGACGGATGATGAGACAGACTGAGAGAAGACAGATTCCACACGGGTACAATCTTAAAACAGAAAATAGTTGGAGATGCAACAGTGGCCTACTTTTCTATTTATTGGGGCTAATCTGTTATTGGCAGGTCAAATACTGAAATTGTTTCTTTTTTTTTTTTTTGATGCAAGCATGAAAATGAATTGAAACTAAGAACTCACACCAGTCAAGGTAGATCTATACATCAACCAACAGCATGTGTTTTTTGAGGTAGTTAAAACTAGATAGTGGTTTGGTCATCTGCTTTAATGAAGGATAACCTAATTCCTTCATTTTCTGTATACAAAGTCCTACCACTATAATAGAAATCAACAACAATAAGAAACAAAAAGACATGCAGAACCGCTTGGCGTACTATTGTCCCAAGCCATAATGATCAGTGGCAGCTCAATCTCCAAAGAACCCAGTTTATCAGTGTCAGCAGAGGGAAAAAACCCTGATCTGTGCATCTTTAAAAACATTAAAATGTAATAATAGTTAGAAAATGTAAGTATAAAACTGATGACTCTATATGAAAAACAACAAAATGTACACCAATTTGAGCAGTACACTAATATCACTCTCTTTTTTTTAATCAAAAGTTGGGTTTTATTGTCTAACAGGCTTGGATGCCCCAGCTGGGTTGTATAATAAAGAACTTCCTCAAAGGATGCCAGCTGTGTTGTTGTGTTTGTCTAAAGCGAAAACACAAACACGATGCTTTCACTTTAGGAGTACAGCAGAGGCGTCCAGTCCGTTTTAGCTCCAACACAGTTGATTCAAATCGTCCAGCTTCCTCCTCAGCAGGTCGAAGTTCAGTGGAGGTACTGCAAATGAGCCATCATTCGATTCAAGTGCGTTGAACCAGGAAAAGAACTGAGACATGCAGGATACTGGGCCTCTGGACACTGCTGGTGTTAGGTTAAATATTGATAAAAAAAAAAAAAAAAAAGAAGGCGTAATACCCTGAAGATCCACTGGGTGGCACAGCACACAGCACAAGTCTGTCTTAGATCTGAGCGTTAACATGCAGGTGCATGAGGATCTGTTCGCGGCTGTACCACAAGTTTGCACAAATTTTACAACTATAAAGCATCATTTAATCTGGAATATTATGACAATATAATATTTAATAGGTGTATTCTAGATCCTGGAGTCAATTTATAATTAATAAAGCCATTTATTTTAGATCAATAAAAACAAAAGTTCTTAAAAGGAGGACAGAAAATTGCAGTCCTTTACTGTGCTGCCGAGACATCTTTCAGTCAGGAGACTTGAGGGATTCTCATCCCCGTGTTTCCTTTTACTACAATCACAAAGCTGAATTAATGACACCCATGAAATATTCACAAACTAAACAATTAGAGAGAGATATCTTACAAAATCAATCAATTATTCATTTGAAATCGTCTGAGAAGCTCTCTTCTTTTCACGGCTATATTGTGATGCTGAGTGCTACATCAATTAGGTCCTCTACAGTTAAGATGTAATGGATGCTTCAGAGTCTAATTATTGTCTGAACGAAGGAGCAAGACGCCGCGGCTCAGCGATGTGCTGATCTTTGCGCGCCGCTATGGAGCAATAGGGACGGTTTGAATTGTTCGCTTTAATGTTCAAGTAAAATGTAAACTCGATCCATAAACTTTGGGTTATTCAACACTTTTTTTCTTTTATTTTAAGTATGCATCTAACCGCTAAAGATTTTCACTTTAGTTCAAGTCAGCGTCCTGCATTAAACTCTAAAAAACTGTTTTATTAAAAGTTTTCCTTTTCTTTCTTTCTTTCTTTTTTTTTTTTTTGTTATACCATGCTATAACAACTAAAAGAAAGTTCACAGTGGAAGTTAATACATGAAAGTATGAAACTTGAAATCCAAGTTAGCGATGTTCTACCTGGATTTGGATCCTTGCTTTAATGAGGCCAGTCTAATCCGTACGTTCAGAAAATGTTCTTCTTCGGAAAGGGAATCTGACTCCATTGACTGTGTAGAACATTACGTTCTTTCATTTAGTTCTCTTCTTGCAAGACATGTTGTAATATTTAGATAGAGCATTTTTCCTCCATCTAAACTGTTAAGTGGATTCTAGACATTTTGTCTTGCCTATGTCCCAGAAAGACTAATTGATCTATTCAGAATCAGACTGACAGATTTACTAATGACTATGTTCTTTTCCTAAACTTTTACTCAAGTCTTTGACTCAATGATGCACCAGAAGCAAAGTGCTTTACACTGCATCTCAAAGTATACACACCTTTGTGAAATTGCCAGGGTTTTGTGTGGGTTTTACCAAGTAGCAACCTGTGGGTGTACACTGAAGTTAAGTAACTGAGAGAACTTGTCGTTTTGGCATCAAATTTAGTAAGTCTACCTAAGCAAAATGTGAAAACTTATAATGTCGAGGTCGATACAAACTATAAATCATGGTTTCTGTACCATAATAGCCAATTAAGCCAAAGTTCAACCTTGAAATTCTCAGCATAGAAATACCACTTCTAAATCAAACATGTTCTCTTTCTGAATATTCGAAGATTTCCTGTTATTTCTTCGGTTTAAAATGGCAGTTTTAGTTTTGTTGGTTTGCTGAGAGTCGAAGCATCCATTTTGCATAAACACTAAAGTTCTGTAGACGGAAACTTTCCTATCGGCATTGTGTATGAGCATCAAAAAGGTCACGAGAGAGCAATCAGAAAAAATCTATAATGCAGGGATCACACAGTAAAATATTAAGTATCCTGGGGCCTTTGTATGACATCTCAACCTCAAGTTCAAGTCTTTCATATCTCTAAAATCTACTGTCTCCTCATAATGCCTATGTAGTTTTCTTGCTTCTTTTATGTTCTCTGCTGTACTTTGTTTTCCTCCACCTTTTATTTTTCTCTCCTTTAACCTTTAAATTGTCACACTATTTCATAATAGCAACTCTTCCAGATAGAAGAAATTTGTGGAGAAAAACAAGGTGTGAACTGCACAAATTGATGTGAAAACTCAGGTGGAAAACCTGCCAGTCAAGCAACCAGAAAACGTCTTATAGAAGAAGCACATTTGTGTTGTTCACTATCAGAAAGATTCAGGAAGTACACAAACCAATGCGATTGGTTTTCTAGTATTCAAATCAGCTGTACAAAAATTCCAAAAACACTTTTTAAGACAATTGTTTCCACTTGGGATTTTATTTATCTATGATCTTTCTGAAAATACAAGAAGAAAAAAGAAATCCACATTATGTTGGATTTTTTTACATTCACATTTTCACAAGATAATTGATATACTACTGAAATATTTCTCTCTATTATTCCTTACTCGATATATAGGCCAAACTTTCCATATACTTTCCATGTATTATGTACAAATAAGCAAATACAAAGGCATTTTATGTGTTCCCCAACAATATCTGGTTCTGTAAAACTGGATTCTAGTTTACTGTTGGGTTTGGAACAAAACTGGGCTACAGAAATTAGGTTTGTGACTCAGGATTACACATGTTAAAATAAAGAAATAAAATACATTTAAATTTAAGTTATTTATTAGCTAACAGAGAGCTAATATCAACCGGCTGGCCTGCAGCAATTCTGCATGTGTGCATATTAAAACTCTTGCTTTTAATAAGTGCATTGTTAAGCCTCTGCAAATTGAACACAGACTGCACTTGAACTAAAATAATAGGAAAGCCAATCGAGGTAGAAATGAGAAAAGCTGCCTTTTTGCTGTCCAAGTATAGTAAATGCAGAATAGTAACTAATAATTCCTCTGACATTATTACTGTTTAAATCTGAAGGCAGTTCTGTGGGCATGAATTGTAAAAATTGCTTCTTTAGTATTAGAAAAACAGGGATGAACATAGAAACCGAAAGATAAGGAGGTTGTGTTGTAGATCAGAGGTGTCTCGTGAATGTGTGAGTTGTATCTGTTCAGTTGTTCAAGTATGAATGCACTTGAGCGTGTTGTTGAATAGCAGAGAATAGGCTCTGATTCCCAAGTTGAAAGCCTGTTGGATGCCATTGTAATGGCACACCACCTAGAGTGCGTCTCATGTCTTTCGCTGAGGCGGCAGTCGCTGCAAATGGGACTTAAATCTCTCTGGAACCCCGCACATGAAAGGTAAAACGGGGGCCGCTACTCACCGCGCGGACACTAGGGGGTTCAAAAGGGCGGCCAATTGGAAAAGAAAGGCTGGAGCGCCGGGACCCCGGCGGTGTCAGCGGGGCCAAGCACAACTGACATTACAGAAACAACCGCGCATAGACACAAACTTGGTGGTCCTAGTTTAAACTGCTCCAATGGTTGGTGTCGATATGACGAATATTAGTTAGATTCGGGGTGAAAATCCTTTTTTTTTTTTTTCTCCAAGCATTGCAATTGATAAAACAAAAGCTGTAAGAATCACTCACTCCAAAATTTTACCAGCTACTTGTTTCTGAACACAAGTAGCAATGTAAATTTTGTATTCTTGTATAAAAAAAACAAACCATCCCCCCGGTTTTTTAATAATGTAATCACCCCAACAAAAACAGAACAGACAATGTTTACATTTTTACCTTCCCAATTCATCACTTCCTGATTACATAGAAAGAGATAAACATCAGAAATAAACATCAGTTTAAACTGTTGTTTATTATAAATAAACATCAGTTTATTTCTCAGGTTGTGAAGCAGTTTTAATAGAATAAGGTCATAAAAATTCTGCAGTTATAATTACATTACTTCATTTTCTCAAAACGTTGTGCTTAATTTCTGTCGATGGCAGCTCTCATGATTTGCCAGGTAACTCATCCAGGTAATTCGAGATTAGATCTCTCCACAAGAGATATAAAATAGAAAAAAAAAACATTATAATTTTTCCATGCTGCTAAAAAGTCAGCGAATGCTGCAAAGGGCAGAACAGAGAAGATTTAAGATACTCAATACTGACTGCTTACTTGCTAAAATAGCCACTACTTACTGAAAAATAGCTTTGGCATCAAGGCCAATTTAGCTCGCTCTCTATTTCCTATTGAGAAAGTTTGTTGGTCTGTGCCAGCAGCTTTAAATCAGGCCTGTAATGCCACATTGTTATTCACTTCTTCTTCTTCTTCTTCTTCTTCTTCTTCTTCTTCTTCTTCTTCTACTGACTTCGACATCTGGAAGCTTGAGCGCCTTTGTTACTTGATCAAATTCACTCTCCACTTCATAAATGTACCCATGTGGTGGTGAGTAACTCATGTTGGGTTAGGCTAACACTGTCTGTGGTCTAGTTGAAGTTAGAGATTATTGTCCTTCTAAATACTCAAGTTGAAGTGGCAACATAACTGATACAGCCCTGATATGGTGCATAAACATAATAGAGCAAACCACTGTAAAAATAACATAACTTTCAGGACTGGGTGATAAATTGATTTTATCAGTTAAAACTTTTGGTTTTTAAAGATTACATTTTTGGGAAATTTTAAACATGTTCTCCATTAATGCTCTCCTTGGGTTTACATGTTGTGAAGTTATACTTTGGTATTAGTTTAAATGCTAAAACTTATTAGTTAATGGAAGCAACCTTTTAACACAATAGCACAACTCTCAGATGGGTTGACTGACATAAAAGACACTTTTAAAAAATATTTCCTGTCATTTATAATTTCTTTTTTTAGAAAAGGAAGTTTCTCACCAGATCCAATTTCCATTAAAAAATTAGAGATTGTACTTTTAAGCCATATTGCCCAATCCTAATAAGTTCATCTATATTTTGGACCATTAAAGCTACTGTACCAGAGTATGAAAGAGGATGAACAAAACCCATAGAAACAACAAGGCATGTGTGTGGTGAGGAGCGGGATAGAAGCGGGGAGAGCCTGAATGCAAGGGGGGGGAAAAAAAAGACTGAGGGAGATTTGGACAAATGACAGCCCCCGCTGAAGGCAGTGCACTGCGCTACCTTATCTCTTCCCTCTTTCTCATCTCTTAATGCTTATTTTCATCACTTTGCTTAAAATATTGATAATCAATTAGCACTACGTCTGTTTTGCTACAGAATCTGTGTCATGGTCTATCACTCTGTCAGAGCCAATTCGCCACTATTTCAAAGTTCATTTTTCCTTGGCGGCTCTGTGCCTTTGGAGGAGTCATTACGTGGGGGAACATAGCCTGGGGTGCAATCACCTATTCTCTTTCATTACTGGGGAGATGGAGAAGGTGAGAGAGATTATTAGAACTTTGGAATGATCACAAAGCTTCACGCCGCCTGTCAGATCCCCCCTACGTGTAATTCATCTGGCCCCGCTACCTCCCCCCTCTCTTACTCATCCCCCTCACCTCTCTCTCTCTCTCTCTCTCTCTCTCCCTCCTCTTCTGCGCCTCCCACCCCCATCAGCCAGGGGTTTGGCCACAGACATTATTCATGAACATCTGCAGCGTGCTGAATATTCCACAGCCTCCGCCGTGATGAAAAGGGAGCTGCCCCTTTGACTTGAAAATTAACATGCCGGCACAGAGATTAAGGACTCGCCCGCTCGTTCCGAGCTGAACCGGACCATGCTGAGTCCGGCCAGGACGACAACTCTGGCTGGGTGGAGCAATGGCAGAATAAACGAATCTGGGAGAGGAATTTGCTCTTTGTAATGGTGAGGGAGCCGTTTTAGTGTCTAACATGGAAACGAGGTTTTGAAATTTTTATTCCACTTCAAAGCAGTGAAAGTAACCGTGGTGCAAGGTGCACAAACGCAGACTAAAACCTCCTCTTAAGCATCAATCAGATCTCAGGTAGAGCTTCAAAAACACTGCAGTCAAGTTAGTTTGATAAAGGTTAGGCAACCTATTATATGTATGTGTCGCAGTTTAAAATCACAAATAAAATCTTTTCAGTAACTTTGTCTACTGATATTTATATATATTACATTTCTAATAATAAATTATTATTGTACAATTACTATTTGCAGAGTTGCACCAAGAAATTGACCGTTGACCGCGATCAGACAGGCTTCAGTTTGACCAACTAGTTGAAAACACATAGCTGATCATTTTCAGGTCACTGAATGCACCACAGTGAGAGCAGCCAGGTCAGGCTGACCTCATAGCTCTTCAGTGTGGATGCTGTTACTGAGAAAAGAGACTTAAAGTTTGTTAGTTCCAGCATTAGTGACATGTTTACAAATGGCATCCAAAGAAGTACATCAGATTTAAGAATCTACCTATAAGGAAACTGTTGTCTCAATCATATGATAAGACACGTCTGAAATATATTCAAACTGTGAGAGGGAATAAAATCTCCAGAACATGGCAGAAAGGCTAAATGTAGTACAGCAAAGATTGCTTTTGCAATTTAAAACCTGTGCAGGTCGCTTAACTTTGGTTTTTAAATTATTAACCAATAAGAATTGAGATCTTTATTTTGGAGTGAATATTTTCTGCTCTTATTATTAAGTTAAAATTGCTCACTTCCAATAAACCACCAAAAAACATAAACCTTGCTATACTGAGAGTTAAGCTACAAAGTACAGTGAGAGGCAACTGTTAGCTGCCAATGATGCTAAAGTTAACATCTCTTTCGGAGCAAAGCACATCTATATCAAAAAAAAATATTTCACAGTTTATATAAAGACATTTTATCATCTGTTGCACGAAATCTAAATTAATTCAAGAGACAAACTAACTGGATAATTCTACACTGACAAGAGATTTCATAAAAATGTTTCATGTCATTTCAAAGTTGTATTCTATTATATTGGGAATTTTCCATTTTTTCCTGGCATTGACACCATCTCAGAATTAGACTGCTGTAAAGATTCTTAATCTCAATCAAAATCTTATCTGGTTCTCACAATCAAAACATTATGTATCATTTTGTCTCGTAAGCTGCATTTATATTTGCATGCTAATTGTTAATAACAGGCGCTAAAGCCAGTTTGAAAAGTAAACTGAAATTACTCTGACTTTGTTTTAAAACAAAAGCAAAACCATGTCCTACTACGACTGCTCTCTCAAACAGTCTGAACAACTGATGACTGTTTACAGCAGGAAAGCTGCAGAAATAATATTTTAAAGCTGTTCTCGTAATTCCTTTGTATTACAGTTAGACATAAATGTAAAGAAAGATCAGCTAAAACCTGTTTCTGCAGGTCAAAGCTTTAGAAAAAAAAAACATTAAAATTGTCCAGAATACTTTGATATGTGAATCTCTTATTATTTAGTAGTATATTTATCAGCTAGAATAGTTATAGGCCTTACAGTTGCAGCTCCGTTTCACAGACTGGTGGTGAAGCTGGGTCAAAGCTTAAAAGCTCCTGATAAACACCTCATGGCACCATCTCACCTCTGTGTATCTCTTTCTTTTGTGCTCTCCCGGGTATTTCGACATGAAAAGCTCAGCTAGAGAAGGAGACTCTTCCTCTCTCACACCAGGAGCACCACTCTCTGAGAGAACAAGCATCCTTCCTCACCTTCTCCCTCTCTCATGTCTGTCTCTTGTCCTTTGTATGTCCTCTCGGACACGAGATTCGTATTTTGCTTCTTTGACACGTCGGTAGAAAAATATCAACAGGGATTTGTGAGAGGGAAGTGCTGCAGTCACCAAAAAACAACTGACTGCCTACAGTGCTAGCAAGAATTGCACACACACACACCACACACACACACACACACACACACACACGCACACACACTTACCTATTCATTTTAGGTTAATTTGGAGGCTTTTAATGAATAAATTAATTTCTTAATAGTGCAACATTAGGTAACAAATTATTTTAAAAAACAGGAGTTTTTGTGCAAACTTTGAATTTATTGTGAATCTTTTGACAGCGTACATATTCAAAATGAGAAACATACACTCAGGTTTAGAAAAATGCCACACAACTTCGGCATTTGCTTTTTAATGCCCTTTTCATGGCTTTCACCAAGCAAATTTTATTCTGGCTGTAGACACACTTTTTCAGAGGGGTAAAAATGAGGATTTTCCTAATCTTAAGGGTAACCTGCCAAAATGAGTTTGGTTTGGGATTTTTGACCCCTTTGGAGACAACCGTGTCCAAGTTTCAGTCATGCAGCTAATGACTTGAGCTAGTGATGTAAAGTTGAAGAATACTGGGGGAGAACTCAGTTTTCATTAATAAATTCGTTTGGTCCAATGCACCAACGCCACTGACAAACAGACTGTCGAGCATGATGGGAAAGATCATGTTTTGGTCAAGCATTCCCTTGTGTTCTAGCAGATTATAGTTCATGGCAGGGTTGAGCCTGGGTGGTTCCTGGAAGGATCCGGGTCATTTTAATCAATTTCTTTCTTTATATGGAGAAGAAATTCAGAGTAAGTGGGTTAAACATGAAGACCAAAGTTGACCTTCATGGCTACAATGCAAACGAACAACCAGCATATGGTGGAAAGGTTGAATTCTAACCTCTTGATTTGGCTTTAAAGAACTATGAAGACTAGATAATTGTGAATCGAGTGCAGAACTTTAAACTTTCACTTGTAACCAGGTTTGATAGCTCCTTCTGAAAACAATGAGGTAAGGTTAAGCAGCAGTAGTGATAAGATTATTCAGCTGAGAAGCTTGGAGACAATGTGCAACAACTAAATGATTTCTTCTTTTAAGATTAGCTGCCAATCATTTCCTCATAAGGGTAAAGACAAAAAGTTAGAGCAGAAACAGCTGCACTGAAAGCAGCCTTGTGTGTGGGTGCAGTAGAACAATGCTTATTGCAGTGAACATTTATGTAGTTGATCTGTGCTGAATATCTGTTTGAGCAAACAAAATCTATCTGAACTCATTAAATTTATACATAGTTAAATAAATATATAAACATTAAACAAGGTTGTGCCAAAACTACTCTGACTACCAAACACAGCTTTCTAAATTATCCCCATAGTCAGATTACCCATCTAGTAAATGTAAAGCACACTAATCTCCTATTGCTTGTCAGTGATTGTCAATTTGATGTCAACGTTCAATAAAAACTAACAAACCAAGTACCACGAAACTGTGAAGAGCTTAGGCATGAAAAAACAAGATTATGTGTTGTTGCGGCAATGGCTTCAGTGATGTAAAAGCTCTAAATTATATTTTTTTTCACCTATAAGTATACCAGTTTTGAGAAAGAGCTAAAGGCCTAAGAGTGTATTCCTCAGCCGTACAAAGTTCATTTCTAGCTTAACCTGCTGATCAGCTAGAAAAAAGAAGATGAGTCAAACTGTGACGTTTCATGTTTGCCCTTATCATACGGTGGTAATGCTTAATCACACCAATAATGCGTTTTTAAAGTCAAACAGGTTCTCATTTCCCTTAACGCACATTGATTTAGATGACAGTGATGCTAAAGCTCATAAAGCGTGTCGGGAGCATCATGAAGGCCGAAAATGAGGAGAAATGTAAGTTCATCAAAAGTGATACAACGAGATCTTTCCCTGATAATGACCGGCAAAATTATCCATTTTTCTATCATAGTACACATCCTGTGCTTGAGTGTGTTGGTGCTACAAAAATCCAACTAATTCACTTAAAAAAAAAAAGATAAAACTTGAAAAAAAGACACAGAAGACCGAATCTAAAAGTCTGAGGCGTGAATATGTTCAAAATGCTGTAAAGAGAGAAAAGACAAAGAGGAGAAAAATACACGTTCGATGCCTTTGAATAGAGGAGCAGTCAGAGGGTTCTGACACGGGCTGGAGCGGGACTCTTTGCACTGCCTCTTGTTGATTGTAAATGGCAGAGCAAGTTTACTCTGTCAGCTGGAGCCAAAATGGAGTCTGACAGCTTTGTCAGGGAGTTTGAACGGCTCAGTGGCAGGGCAGGAATCGGGTTGATTCAGTTCCTTTCATCTCCAAATCGCCGGCGTACGCTCATGAAACCTCCGTGGTAATTTGAAAAAAAGAAAAAAAAAAAAAAAAAAAAAAAGTGGAAAAGCAGAGAGAGAAAGAAAATCCCGGCATAGTTCGTGGATGACAAGCTATTTCTTTTTTTCCAAAACACTTGTCAATATACAACAGAGGAGCAAAGACTGAGAAAACTGACAGACCAAAGTCTGATGCAGAACAAACATGTCAGGAGATGTTAGCACTTTCTGCAAAAAAAGAAAAAAAAACAACCAAAAAAAACAAAGAGATATTAATAATCTGAGCGCTCAGTCTTACCTTTTCTCCCTCCACCTACGGTTTTCTTTGTAAATTATTCCTCAAGATAACTGTGCATTACAACCCACTCAAGATCGCGGCCTCTGCGTTTCCTAACTGCAGCCTCTACATTACTCTGACCACCTTGGAAACCTTTGAGGCTCTTGTTCCTTTCATAACCGACCTAAAAATATGAATCATGTCAGCAAGTGTAAATGCACTCCAGGCCTATTTATTTTCTTCATTTAGTTCCATAAACATTCCACTGCCCCAAAACTCTTCAGCGGAGAAATGTAAATACCAGTCCATAGCTGGCGTTTGAGAGCTCGGATTGAAAGAATAAAGAAAGTATTACGAGCGTCGCTTTGTTCTCTTACACTCCCCTGGCTTTCTATCTCCAATCCCCTCTTCTACCTCTGTATGCTTGCTTCTTTTTCTTAGCTTTCTTCTTCTTTTTTTCAAATTACAGGATTCGTTTCTGACTAAACGCGAGGAGGATGTAGTGTAAAACAAATCTCTATCCGATTTTTTTTTTTCTTCCCCCCACCTCAACAATGCATGTCAGTAATTAGCCGACCAGTTTGGATCCAGGGTTTTTTTTTTTTTTTTTGACGGGTGCCTCAGTTTGCCAACTTCTACCTTTTGTTCTTGCCACACAATAACCGCCCACTCGCCCTTGGTGTCTCTATCTCTCTCTGCTTCACACCCACACAGGGCGTTACACAATTCATCCAAATGTGCTTCACTTTAAAACCCCATTACTTAGTCCCTGATGCTTTGTTTAACACAATTAAAAGAACAGGTCATTCATGAAAACCCAGAGCCTTGCCCTGCCCCTGTCTCCCTCCTCGGTTTTACTCAGCTCTTCTTCTGTGCTTCAACGTTGGCCGGGGGGAGTTACTGTGAACAGCCCAGCTTAGTTCCCCCTAATTCCCTGGGTTTTGTTTGCATATAGGCTTAGGTTGGTTCCATTTGAAACGACTCAATGCCATGCCCCCAACCCCCGTCCTCCCTGGCTGCAAACAGGCCAGTGATCAACTTTAAAGAGTGGCCAGCAAAATGGAAACAGCGAAGTCCACACACACACACACACACACACACACACACACACACACACACACACACACACACACACACACACACACACAGAGGCACTCAAATACACACGTAACTTAAGAGCCAAACAAGGTTGAAGGGTGCTGGCATCTACGTTCTGACACACTTCAAAAGGGTGAAAAGACTCAGAGGCTTTTTAAGTAATGACAACTTAGTCAGACTTGGCAAATGGTTCGCTGGTAATTTCAGGCTGGAGCTCTTCACACAACTGTGTCAGTCCCGCAGGAAGGACGTAGTTTAAAGGCTAGAGAGGCAAATGAGAGAGAAGGCTGCTGGTCAGGTGTGGCTGGCGGCTCCCTGTTGAAAAGGGACAGAAATATCTAAACAAGTTTGCATTTTAGATGGCTAGATTTTAATAAAATAAATAAATAGAAAGTCAAGTGGAGCTGCGAGTATTTGCAGTGTTCAACGTTTTTCTCAATATCCCGACAAGTTTCTACTCTCAGAATTTGGTCAACTCTTCTGAATAATTGACATCTGTGACTGCTTGAGGTAAAACTACATAGATCAACCATCTTCTGCTTATGCAGGTCACATGTATGAAAACTGCATCAAAATGAAAGACAATAGAAAAACGGATTTTATACTTTTTATTGATCTATCGGTGCAATAATAGAGGAGAACTCTATATACTCTGAATATCCGAACCATGTTTTGCCTCTTCATCACAAACCAAAGTAATTAACTCAACCTTTAACACTGATATCAGTCGGTAGCGTCTCTGTGCACCCGTCAGGATGAGATATGGCGAAGTGCGGAGCGTGGCTTTTGCTGTTCGTCTGCTCTGTGGATCAGAGGTCTGTGTTTTGGCCATTTGATTAAAGTTTAACTCATTTGTTCTAGGGACCAAACAGCACTTGAGGATCACTGACAACAATAATGAAAGCCTGTATTAATTATTTGACCATTTGCAATCAGGCCACCCTGTACAAGCGCTAACTACTTAATCATGTTAATTAATAAAACAACCCTTTCTTAATAGGGTAATACCATATCCATAATTAATCTGATGAATTATGCATATGGGATCTAATTGTTAAGGGAACGGCTTTAATTGTTGGAACCGTTCATTTTCATAGTTTTCCAAACAGCACCAAATGTTGTGGTTTAAGAGGAAAGGCAAAGTAAATGTTAATTGATGAAGCTCGCGCAACTATAAATGGTTCTAGGCACATACACTCTGCAGCTGAAATGTTCATGCTAGTCTATGAGTGAGTTGATATTGATCTTTCTTTAAAGCTCCTCTGGTAATACACCCCTCCAGCCCCAAAACACTGTCAAATAGGAGCCCAAAATTGGCTTAAAACCATTAATTACATCAGCGCTGAAAGGAAATCATTGATCAGTGGCATTATGGGAAATTAAACTGGCCCCCAAAACTGGATCAAAGTGAATGAAGTGGCTTAGTGGGGTTTCACTGGGGCTTTGCAGACGGGGGACAGGATTATCACCCTGTACACACACAGACACACACATATGCCTCATTACAGAGAAACAGCAGTGCTAAATGATGCACATGCATTTATTAAAGATACTTGTTCATGGTGTATTAAAAACAACTGTAGCTACATTTAACCACCATAAATCTCATCACCCACAGCGAAAGCACTAAGTGTTTCTTGTTTGACGATATAAATCATTTTGCAGAAAGCGCTTTATATAAAGCTGGTTTATAGTGTGAGCACGGTCCAAAGTGAGCAGGTCTCATGTGGACCTGTGGGCAGATCCACTGGGATAATGAATAAAAGAAAAGGGGCCCCTGCTGGTGCATCTGGCCTTCTATTGGTGCCCCGAGACCAAAGTAATCTGTTTCCTCTGCCCCACAAGCCTCACTGCTGGCCTCTTAGGACTCCAGTTCTGATGCTTGGGGACACCTTCAAGTATATTTAACAGTTCCAAGCTGAATCACACATGCTAAAAAGGTAATGGGTCTTAAAGCACTAAATACATTCAGATGACCTTTAATTTTTTTTTTATTTGAACTCAATTAGGATAACAATTACACTATGTTCTCAGCTTGCTCAGATTTCTACACTTAGTTTTGGGTTTTACCGCTTGTGGATTTGTGTTCATGTCCAGATACAGATCAAGATGATCCAAAAATATTTGGATACGTATCAAAATTAGTACCTCATATGGAAGTACCACAAGTCAGATTTCTGTTGTAGTGGAAAGATTGGAATTGGGTTGTTAAGTCTGTCAAGAAAAAGTTGGACATAATTGCATATGGACAAAAAAGTGGATTTGGGTCAAATTCACCTGCTGTGTGAATAAAGCCTAAAACGACAGAACCTCAAATAGATCATAAGAAGCTGTGGTGTAAGAAGATAAGAAAGTCTTGTGTAACCAAATCTGCCAAACATTTGTAGAACTATTCTGTTGGTAACCTATATATAGAATATGTTTCTAGTGCAGCTGCTCAACAGACTAAACGTAGACTTGTGCAGTAAAATGAGAAAAGGCTTTAAGATTACATTTAAACCCAGAAATTAAGTATCATACACAATAAATTTATCCACAGTCATCTTCTGCTCAAAATACATGGCTGGGCCAGGAGCCAATGGTGTCATAAAGATATAATCACAATTTCGAACCAAACCAAAATATTTACCAACGTCCAAGCTGCAAGATTTTCTTACATATTCAGGACCGAAATATTGTTACAGGACAGACACGCAGAGCATAAATCTGCAATTATCTAGATCACCACAATGTTGATGAAACGTTCTTAAAAGCATTCGGGTCTGATGATATTTCTGCATCTGAAAAGGAGGGATTACCCAGAAGGAATAATTTTGATTTTAAAACCCACAATCTTCCTAAATCTCAAGAAAGATTCCGATTTTACAGTTTTCTGTAAAAAATTTTTGTTTATTTACTACACTTTTTTCAGTGGCTGTTGTGTTTAATCTGATTTGTCTTCAACTGCAGCGATTGAAATAAGCCTTCTGCTCTTCTATGTGAAGATAATCATGTTTGTACATTTTGGTTTGAGTTTAGTTTATAGAGACTAAAGGTGGAGTACAAAGAAAGAAAACAAGTCCGGTTTATATAAAATCGAATCTATTTAAGCACAAGTAAAAGTGAGAGATTATGCAACAATGTCACAACATTCAATTGGAGGAGTGTTCATTGTGAAGTTAAAACTACTGAACCTTGTTAAAATGTTGCTTGTTATGTGAGTTGAAGATTCGATTTACTCTTAAACCATCACTTGACCCATTCGAAAGCAAAACAACGCTTAAGTTGATCCGTTTTTGCTGATCCTTGTTACTGATCAGCAACCCACACTAAGACGCAGAAAGCGCCACTTAGCACAAAGTTAGCTACATCAACCCCACTTGTACTCATATTGTGCATCAATCTTCTTACACTGGCAAATCCAGGGCTTACATTACACAGAAATAAGCAGTGAATATTGGTAGAATGAGCTTACTGGGGCATTGTTTTAACTGAGCTTTCAAAGGGAATTTCCTGGCCTACAGTTAAAGAAAGAAGATATTGAGGACAAAAATAAAGTAGTTGTTGGCCACCGTCTACGGGAGATGGAGTTCAGGGGATTTAGGGGGTGTTAAGATGATTTGTAGGCTTTTTCTCCTATCAGATCATCTAAAATGTGAGTGATTACACTGGTAATCATCTGCAAGCCCACACTGGCTCAGTCTGTGCTTAAGAGATAAAGGGCGAGAGACTGACTTAAGAATGGAGGCAGGAAGAGAGCGACAGACCTGTGAAGGAGACAACAAAAAGAGGGATAGGAGGAAGAAGGTGGCAGATTAGGATGGCCATTCTGCCTCTTCGTCAGCTCCTCTGTCTCTGCATCTCTCTGTCTTTCTCTTCTGCACATTCAGATATTCATTTGTGCTTGGCCAAACAAATAGCTGACACTGCCTCATCAAAGCTTTGGATTGGCAGCCGGGGCCAAGTGGGGCTGTTGACAAGCAAGGGCACTGAAAGCAGAGGAGGAGAGGAAAGAGCAAGACAGAGAAATCCTTCCTGTAATTCCCCAAACTGTAATCCATTGGGTTTAATGGCGTATGTGTGTGCGGGGATTAGACGTTTATCATTACTGCTCTGGTGCTGTTATGTGTCGGTGTGTTAAGCGTGAGGGAAGAAAAGCCAAGCTCGCATGGAAGACCCAACAATGCCGGCAGAGGGATTTAATCCACAGCTCTCTGTCACATATCCACATATTTGGCCAATAGGAGTGACACCTAGCTTATTCACTTCAGCTGATGCCACCGATTAGGTCTGATCTGGAGACAACCCTCACTACACTCCCCCTCATCTACACTAATTCTCAGACATCTGTTGTTGGGACTCTATTTTCGCAACATTATAGATTTTGCTCCTGTGGGATTAAGAAAGTCTCCCATAAATCCACAGCTTCATCAGGTTAAAAATGTAGTAGTACATCTTCACACGCAATTCAGTTGTGCCGCTCTACTCATCTCTGATGGATCGCATGAATCGCAAACAAATGTTAGCGGAGAGTAGTCATTGAACAAGTTGTGAACATACCTGCAGGTCCAGGAGGACAAAACTAGGATTGAAATGTGGCTTTGACCTACTTCTCAAAGACTTGAGACCTGACTTCTACTAGTTCCTTAATGATTTGAAACTTATATGACGTAAAAGATTTGAAACATCCGTTGAAATTGCTCCTCAGAGGATTAAGCAAGACTTTGACTTGCCACTTAACGTAGGGTGAAAAACTGGACAATTTAATTGAACTCTTCCCTCAGTGACATGAGACTTCACTTTAATTTGGCTGTTACTGGTTTGACATCAAACTTGGAGCAAAAGACTCAAGACTATATCTATCTATATATATTTGGATTTAAGGCAACACCACTGACCTTAGTCTTGATTTAGACTTTGGATTTCAACTTAGATAAAAGGCAGGATTTAAGTTGCACTTGCCACTGAAAGACTTTACACTTGACTTGGAAAAATAACTTGGGAACATCTTTGGTAGCTTCTGGTAAGCTGAAACATGCTCATTAAACAACAGCTCAAAAACGTTTTTTCTGCAAGTAGGAGCAAAGCTGATCACATCAATCTTTACTCTGGAGTCCGCAGCCGGGGACTCTGTCCGTTGGCTCGAGAAAGACATGAATCAAACTGAGGGAGACAGATTAACCTTTGGTAACAAGGGATAATGGTCAGAACATAAGAAAAACATACTTTCACCATCAGCAGATACAAGCCTGGACATCTTTCTTTTAAGCTAACACGCACTAATTCACGGGTCGGCAGAAACCCTCCCAAATGTACACACGCTGAACATGTGTCCTGCAGATGTAGTAGCTCTGAAAAAAGGCCCCTGTTCTCCTTGTGTATATGAGATAGAAAGAAAGTGAGCTAGAGAAACACAGAGACAAGAAATACCTGAAGAATGCAAATACATGGGGGTAAGAATGAAGGAAAATTAAATGAACATTAATTCTCCCTTAGAAATTCGCTCTCCTCAGCACGAGGAGATGAAAGAGGAGTTGTGTGCATTCTGATATTTATGTCTTCTTAAACACACGACTGGAGTTTTGGTTTGGTAGATGGGGGCCTTGGCTGTAAGGGGTACCCAGGGGCCCCTTATTGCCTGGTTTGCTAATTAGGCATAAATCTGCACGATTGAGCCAATGGTGGATTAATTAACTGTTTATTTCTCTTCACTCCTCCCCTGGAACCACCAGATCTGGGCCGTGGGATGTGGAGGAAGAGTGGCCGAAGCACTGGGCGTGGCATTTTGGACAAATGAACGACTCTGACAGTTGTAAATGTGCGTGTGCATGTGTGTGTGGCCTTCTGTAAATAATGTGTCAGCGCTGTCTTTTTAAATGAATGTGGGTGGATGTCTCTGTCATTAGTCACACCGCTATGCTTGTTAGGTTGGAGTGGCGACTGCAATGCAATACTAAAAGTACTAGGCGAGGGCACGAGGGACTAGGAAGCAGAGACCAGAGGAGTGGCTAAAGACTGAGGACAATGATGAGAGACGGCTGGGATAAAATGGTGTATTAGGAAGGCAAAAGGAGAGAAATAAGTGGTTGGCTGTGCGTGTGTCTATTGGGGATCCGGGTAACGCTGCAATCTGTACACAATTAGGACTCCATTAGAAGTTTAAAACAACTCATGACTTCCATCTGTTCCTGAGGCTGGGAATGTAAGATTGGAGACGACAGGTGTCTAAATGTTTATCAGCCCTGCTGCGTTTATTCTTGTGTCTCTGAGGTAGGAGGAAAAATGACCTGCACAAATCTTACTCAAACTAACATTCACTGTGGCAAGAATAAAACATGTGCTGTTCAAAACCTCGGGAGTCAGGACTACATGTACTTTGGCAACAAGAGTTTAACTCTATACAACTATGAGGTTAAACACAAATTAGACACAAGCACTCGCATAAGCTCGTACATCAATTAACAAAAAAAAAAAAAAAAAGGCTACAAAGACAAATCTGTTTTACATTTGAGATCTGAAATGTATTGAAATTAAGCCAAATGGATAAACAGGTTTTCAATTTCACAATCTTTGATGATCAGGGACATTCAACTCTTTTTTTAAAGACTAAAAACAACAAAGACACAAGACTAGCTTAAGATGATTATTTTCGAATTGTCAACAAGGTAAAGTTAACTCAATGTGTGGCTAAATTAATATACTACAACCTTTTTTAAGTAAAAAGTATAAATATTTCCCAAGGTAAAAACAGTCCTTAAAAAAACACAACAGACCACAGCACTGGGTTGTGCAGTGGTGGTTCAGGGGTTAAGCACATATGGAGGCCTTAGTCATCAGCGCGACTGTCGCTGGTTCGATTCCCAGCCTGGTAACCTTTGCCGCATGTCTTCCCCTTCTCTCATAACTCTCTACTGTCAATTACTGTCAATACAATTTACTGTCAATTAACTGTCAAATAAAGGCCAGTAGAGCCGATAAAACCGTAAAAAAAAGTTTATATGAAGAACGTCATTCAGAAGATTTACATTTTTGATTTTGACAAAATCAAACACTGTCTTTTAATGGCACCAACAATTTGTGGCTTCTTGTCACCATTTGGTCCTAAATCCCCTTTTACTTTGTTCTCATAATCTGCTTGTGTACTTTACCAAATGTTGCCAGTTTATTTCTCGTGACAGTTGAGTATTTTTGATAAAATAGGGCTAAAATGCTCGAAAATGTTTAAACCATACATTTAATTTAAATGTTTAGCATGTTGTATTTCAAGGCATTTTGTAGTAGGCTTCATTTACACTGATGAGAATGGCTCTCCGTTGTCTTTGGGCTTAAAAAAAATAAATAAATAAAAAAATAAATAAAAAAAACCTTCCCGAAAGTAAGTCAAATAAATTGAAATTATAGCGTATCATTAAGCAACACAAAGCAGAACTAGTTGCTAAATCTGTCCAGTGTCAAGCAAGGCAACATGACCGTTTCGGTCAACTTCGTTTTATTAGTTATACATCTGAACTTAAACATTAATTAAAACAACCATCTCTGCATCTCCAATTTCTACTGGGACAGACTTTATTTATTTTATCACGTTGCAGAAACATCGACTCATCATATCATAATCTTTATTTGACCGAGACCCTTCTTGAACCTACAATTTAGCTCCGATCCTTCATCCAGCTCCACATGTCAATCCCCTTTGAGCATTTTATGCAGATTTGCAGCCAATTTGTTGCTTTCCAATTGCAAAATAAACATAATAATGAGTGGGAAGAAATTCTTTAAACATGTGTGTAAAACACTTTTTCAAGTGCAAAAGGAAGATTCATGGGGATGTTCATGCGGCGCGCAATCAAGCCGCTGCCTGCATAGCCTCCCCAGCAATGAAACATTTAATCTGCAATGAACACTTTTCTGTCGTTTTCTCTCCCTCTTTTGGACCTTATTCCTCTGCACCCCCACCCTTTCCTCCCTCCTGTTAGCTTCTATCTTCTTCTTCTTCTCTCTCTCTCTCTCTCTCTCTCCTGCCTCGCTGGAGATCTTTCCCTCTGGCTGCCAGAAACCACAATCATAAAATTATTAAAATGCTGTTTGGCTGCCATTAATCAGCAGTGGTGATAAATCCTCGTGTGGGAAGTGACAGAGCATTAGTAACATACCTCTTGGCCTCAAAGACAGAGAGTAATGAGCCACGAGCCGGACCGGGTCAATCATAAACTCATCAAATGCGTCATTTAATTTCTTCATTTAGACAAACACAATTTGTTTATGGGAAAGATATCAGGTGTTGTGGAATGAGAAACGGCGCTGAAATGCTGGTGCATTAATCAGGGCTTGATTACACGCGACTCTGCGGTTGTTTATCCTAATTTCATTCATTTCCATCAACAAAGCAAACACAGACGAACACAGCCATTAGTGATGGCTGGGGATGGCACAATTACAGCCTCGTATTAAATAAAGTGATGATGAATGGTCCAATACAAACTAAAACAAAGGGGTTTTTATTACTTCAAATCCATTCCAGCCTTTGCCTTCCTGGTGTGAAAAGAGGGGAGACGCCGTTTCAACTTTACCACCGAGACATATTGATGAGAAAGAAAGAAAGAAAAAAAAAAAAAGGGGGGGGGACTGAAAGAAAAAAAAACTTTTAGAGAAGTATTAACTCCTTTGAAATGACAGTTGGTTATATATGATAGCAAAAGGCTGCCTTATGCATGGAAACTTCTGTCACAGTTAAATTTTTAATTGAAATCAGTGGGTGAGCTTGTTATTGAACCAACCGAACCCGTGACGGCAACACACAGAAACACACAAGTGCATAATCCGTTTACCTACGATGCACACAAACGTTACGCAGCAAGCACTTGTGTGTGTGTACCACACATACCCCCCACAGGAGTTGATAAAGATGAAGAAACTAGCAGCAAAGTCAGAGATTTTTCTTGATCATGCAAGGCTTCAAGGACCTAACCAGCATGTTTGCAGCCTGTTGATGCAGGGTAACCACAACGCTTCCAAAACAGCATGGGACGTCCACGTTCTTCTCCGTGCTGTACTACCGAGTGCAAGGGATTAAAAATAAAAACACGACAAAAAGGCCTTAAAAGGCGCCGCGAGACTGACCATCTGGATTTAAATCATGTTTCATTATTATTTTTTAGAACATCACAGATTTTTGGGGTTGGGGTAAACATTTAGCAGTTAACTACAAAATGAATGAAAGACATATTGCTTTCCCTTTTCTGCGTCAGCGACAACCCAGCTGATGAATTCCTTATATCTCTTCTGCAGAGAAACGGGAGGCAGAAGAACTAAAGTTTGGCAGATCAAGGCTAACTCTGTTTGTCATTAGTATTTATGCTTGGCTAACTCATTACAAAAACACACTGATGTTTAAAAGTCCACATTCATGGCTATTTTTTTTTTTTTTTTTTACCTATTTTGATGGCGATACAGCAAAGAGAATGTTTATTTGAGACTGTCCATTTTTAATTACTAACGTATGTTTTCATTTACATACTTTAGATATTGTTAAAGAAAGAAAAAACATTTTTGTTTTGTTTCCTTCGCCAAAGATTTTACCAAAATATGATTTCAAAGCTGGTGAGCGAACTTAAATGTTATATTTTAAATATTTCTACATGCTTAGTTGCCATCCCAGATTTTCACAACACATTTATAAGAATGACAATAACATAATATTTATATTTAATACACATTTTCTTTGTCTGTATATATGCTTTTTGTGGAACATCACAAACAGCCATATCATTAAAAGACTTAACTACTTGACAATATTTCCATTTCGTTTGCAGGGTGTGCCAGCTGTTGTCTAATATGTGCAGCCTAACTTCTTATGTGCCTTACAAATTACTCCTAATTTGAGCAGCTGAATTGAATTTCCCTTTTGGCTTAGTAAATTACTTTTGAAATGAGACAAACTGAATTAAATTAAACATAATATTTGCTTAGAAACGCATTTAATTTTAAAATGATGTCTCACAATGTAATAAAATCCCAGTACATTGAATACACACAAGCAGCATAAAGGACATTTTCAATTTTCGTCTTCAGTTTAAGGTAGAGGAGAGGTCAGTCTTCAACACGAGTTACCGCTTTTAACAATTACATTTAAAAAAAGGGCTAAAACGCAGTTGTTAACAGTTAACATGTCTTATCAAAGTGTGTCTTTTCTACTCTACGCCTGTAATTACTTTAAAATTTCTGTAGAAGCCAGTTTTTCCTTTGATGTTAAAGTGTCTCCTCCTGTCAGAGGTTAGTGCTACTTGGGAGGTAAAGTACTCCTTGTAAAAGATGAGACTTGTGTGCTCAGGGTGCCACAAGGAGCAGTCTCACCCCTGCATAAATTCACAGACCACCAATCATGATTAACAACCAACACTTCTGTAATAGGTAAAGATGCGATTACATTCCAGGCATAATTGCACAGCGCTGGCCTTAACATGAAGAATAGTGTGTCAGAGAGCAGAAATTACTCCAAATCATGAAGCAAAGTGCAGGTCAGCGCCGCTGTAATCCATTTATGTCTAATTCAAGGCCAATTGAGCTGCCACATCCGTTAAATCCCTGCAGAAACACTTACAAAATGGAGGAGATGGCATGATTCTATGAAAACATGATTTCACAAGACAGCCTGCTAAAATATTTACAGCTCTTCCCTCACAAAGATTACCCAGCAATAATGCCACATGAATTCAAAAATACAATCTCTACTGAGTTTTCTTTATTCTGTTTCCATCACCAAAGATCTGCATTCTTTACCTTTCTGCTTCCCTTTCCACCGCCGCCCAAAATGCTCCGCCAGCAGTCCAAGGTAATTAAATTACTTCGCAAAGTTTACTTAACAGTAAATGGTTAGCAAAATTTAAGGTGATTGCAAATTTGCTTTTATTCCACTTCAATGGCTGGCCTCTACAAGGCGCGTCTGCAAATAATTAGCGCATACATTTGCATCGAAATCGTTTAAAACCATATGTTGGAAGATTATGGAAAGCGGGCAAATTAAAAATATTCTTTTTTTTTTTTTCTGTTATGGAAATGCCTACATGTCGAGAGAAGAGGGGAGGAGGGAAGCAGTCGTCTGCATGTGTATTCGAACACCGACAAGTAGGGGAGCGAAAAACCTGAGGGGCTGGGGGGAGGGCTTACTTGGAGGAGCTCTTTCTCAAAAGCTCGCCAGATGCCGTTTGAAATCTGCCCACTGAAGGTAAACAAAACTTACACAATCACTTACTCTCCTGCTCTTTCTCACACACGTTCACAGAATCAGAGTGATTTCTTTAACAGGCTCCGACTGGCAAAGTATACACTGCTCCCCAAGGTAAGACGAGTAAAGTTGGTGCATAATTTCACAAGCACGTACGGTAAGAAACACCTCCGATATCAATGAAATGTGAAGATGGCGAACACAAAAACAACACACATCAACAAAAATATATATACAACTTAGAGATGCAGGTCCTGGCTTGTTCCAGAGTTCAATAAATTAACTCATTACTGAAAAACGAGCAAATGATTATTAAACATGTACCGTATATAACATGGAATTTCACACCAATTTTGAAGCCTTGGCCTGGATATTTCTTAGTGTAAGTCTACTAAAAAGAAATCTCACAAATAAAATTATTTTGAAGATATGTTTGCTTTTATTTATCTAATTCGTGATTACTAGTTCTAATTCACAATGGCAACCTGAGCAAAAGGCAGCAAATATTTAAAAATTCAGTTTTATTTTTTTCCCCCTTTTTCATGTATCAGTACAAACATGAAGTGCTTGGACTGTGGTCATCCTATAAAGACCATAAAAACTCTGCTAGCTGTATTTAAACTTGTTCACAGTGACACATTTGTCATGAAATCTATTTTTAGAGAAGTTCCTGTGGAGCTTATGGTCTAAAATGACAATGTGATCAAGTCTTAATATTGACATAAATGCAGTCTTCTATGACCAAGATCGGCTGTTACGTTCATGAATGTCAGGCTGATAAGGATAAAATGAAATGATTAAAAAATTTTTTTTTTTTCATAGTATTTCTCTGAAATGCATTTCAGACATTCAAGGTATTACCACAGAGAACAATTCTGGTTTCACATCCATTATATTTTAGTCAGTTTTAGCAAAAATGCTCTTTTAAAACGAGGAGAAATAACCCCCACAATTTATCTTTTTCTTATACATGTCTTGGAGAAAACTGAATTGCACACAGCAACAAATTGTGCTGTGTGCACAATTTGTTATATACACTTGCATTTGAGTCCCAAAAAATGTAAATAGCTGTTCAGAATTTCAGCTGGCAGTTCTGTACAGCAAATAATCAGCCCATCTTTAGTGCTCTGATGATGCTTACTTAAAACTTTTGGTATTAGCGTTAGCCTCCAGGATAAAGCATTACTGGGTCAAGCTTTATTGAACTGACCCCATAAGTGGCAGGGCTGAGAGGACAAGAGAGGGCATCGCTGGGCAACACAAAAAGGACGCAGAAGGGCCTTGTGTTTATTATACCCATAAAACAAACCAAAAAAAATCAATTGTACATAAACCTCTGATCCCGTCAGTTCTTAGGTCACCCGTTCCTTCCCGCTGCAGCTTACAGGAACCACCGCACTGAAAAATCCGTTTCTCATTAAAAGGAAACACACTTACACTTACAGGTACAGAGCACAGAACGTCAGGCAATTCCTTTCTTTGAACACACTTTCTTATGAGAAGCTGGGAGAAACAGATTGAGGCAAAAGGCTCCAAGTATGACATATGACTCTGTATATGAAGTTTGATAAAAGCTTTCTATCCATCGGCGGGTCAGTCTGTTTCACACTGCTGTCAGCTTGCAAGTAGGTGAGCATTAGAGGTTGTTTGTTAAAATCTAATTCAGGTATTTGAGTCCGATATAAGGCCAAGCCCCACTCCCCTCTCTATCTCAAAGACATAATTACGAGCGTTGACTGGAAGAGTGAGGTAATGGCACATAAATCCTGCTGATCAATGGTTACAGAGGCTAAATTACAGGACAGCTCGGTGCCATTATCCTGCCGAAGGACGGCATTCCTGCAAGCAGGCAAAGGGACTTCACCCGCTGGTCCCAAATACTTACATTAATGCGAACAAAGAGGAGGCTGCATGGAACTGGTTCTACCTTTACGACACAGATTCTCAATGAAAATAAAATAGATGAATGATGTGAGAGTACTCCTGCTGAAACATCAAGCTTAATTTGTGAGCTGCAAAGTAAAGTTTATAGACTGTGCAGTTACGGCTTCATTTTTTTTTTCCATTTACTTCGTTCTTAAATTTGAATCTTAACCTCACCTGACCTGTATGTGGATGAACATGCATACCGCTTCTCCGTTTCTGATCCAAACATGACATCAACCTATTATCTTTGGATTCTCACACACAACATAACAGCAGTACGGTTGTGCAGAGTGTGATTTGTAATTTTCCGACTGCACATGGGAATATTGACAGCACAAACCACCTTATCAATCATCATGGCGCTGCTCATTTATCACCACTCAATTCATCTCTTGTAAGAAAAATATTACTGTTATAAGTGCATCTCAATAAAGTGAAGTTATGCTCCCCTCAGCTGACAAGCTTTACAGAGACACTGATTTTATTTTTCCAGCAGGACTCGACACCTGCCCACTCTGCCAAAGACGCCAATGGCCAATGTGTTGCTGTGCTTGATTGGCCAGAAAAATCAAACTGATCACATGAGGAATCTATGCAAAACGAGCCCTTACCAGGTACTTCGTCCACATACTGGACCACAACAAGAGCTAAGGCTCTGAAACCGCTTTTGTTTCGTTTTCTTACGTCTGCAGTTTTTTTTAACTTGAGAGATTAATAAGAACTGCAAGCTAAAATTATTTTATGATTGGTGGTTACTTTTGAATGTCGCTGAACCATACTTAGATTTCACCTGTTAAAACGGCAACAGATGAGCTGACATGCTGAAAACATTCTTTCCTCGTGTAATTACACCACACCGCTCTTCTTAAACAACAAAATGTGCTTCCCCATTCATTTTATCTTAAAAATCCCCTTATTGCATTACAGTACCCAGTTGTCACAGCAAAGTGGTATATGCTGAGGGTAGAATAATAAGACATTTGGAAACACTGACAAATAGCATGTTATTAGTAGTTATTACAGGGTAACTCCCCTGAAGTTTTCTAATGGAAATCCCCTGTGAAAGGAGGGTCATGTTAGAAGAACACCAAAATGACCACACTGATAGGTAATTAAAACAAAAATACTTCAACTGGATTCCCAAAAGAATCTGTGTTGCATTCAAAGAAACACGTAAAAAACCGAGAAAAAAGAATCTGAGCAACTAGATCGTCTCCGAGTCTCCGTCCCAATCAACTCTTATCCTCACAGAACAAAAGATGGCAGCCTCCTAAATGTGGCAAATTAGCCCTTTAGTTCCAAAGGGGGTAAGGTGACACCCTCCATGTATGTGGTCTGTTCAGCACACATCTGTCACGGTGCGGGGCAGGGGGGTGCGGGGCAGGGGGGGAGGAGTGGGAGGAAAAGCGGGAAGTGGAAGCAATGAGGAAGCTGCGAGCTTGAGAGAAAGGGTGTGTCTGTGTGTGAAGGACCCATGCAGAGACAGAAAAGCCAAAAACACGGTTATTCACTGTGGAAGTATTAATCATATTGGGTGATGCTATTAAGCTGAGCTAATCAGTCACCATTCTGCTCCTTCGTGTCTGTCACTCATTGAAAAAGCAAACATATACACACCAAAATAGATAGAGGACAGTAGAGATAGACTGATACATGAGATGCTGAAGATGATTGTCTTTAATATGTTAAAAAAATGACTTATAACAGACTTCAAAGCAAATGTTTAACAGGGTGTTTTGTTTAACACTGCCATTGTTGACTGAGTGGTTGAAGTTTTTAATGGTCGATTCTACACAGGTCGCAGGAAAGTTAAAAACATCAACACAAGACAAACACATTCTGCTTTAAAATAAGATTTTTAAAAAAATCTGTTTTGTTCATTTCTTTTTCTTGCAAGAGTAGCTTTTAAAGAATTTCACAAATACATGGAAGCATAATAAATACCTTCTTAAATTAAACAATTATGGTTGAAGGTTCAATTTATGATTTTGGCCATCCTGGACCGTTCTGCACCTTCAGCCTCTATAGTGCCTTGCCAAAGTATTTCTGCCTCTAGAAGTTTTTAACATTTTCTCCCGTTTACTGTGAAGGGAACATGGGAACCACGGGAAAGAAAGTTATCTGGTTAGTTGAGATTAAAATCCAACATTTCAGCCAACATGCAACACGCTACATGTGGTGAGAAACCAACACTGCGTGTTAACAAGAACTCAGTCGCCACTTTGAGACATGGTAGTGGCAGCATCATGTTGTGGGAACGCTTTTCGTCAGCCGATCAGGGCAATCCCAAATGGAAAAGAAGATCTAATTTTGAAGACCAGGTATTATTTTCTTTTTATTTCACAATGATCATCTATGTTCTCTTAATCTATCACATAAAAATACCAATAATAATTCACGTTTGTGAATGTAATGAAAGATGCTTTTCACAGAAACCACAAAATTTTCAAAGAAAAGTGCAACAGTAAAAGATACCTTTTAGTTAAGTAGCATTTAGTAATGAAACTTTGACAAATTTAAGATTGAGAATGAAGAACTGAGCTTTCCTCCTACCAAATCCACCAAGGTATCAAACCGGAGAGAGAAAATTAATTCAGACCAGTGAGGCCCTTCCAAGTTCAAGCCTCTGATGAGATCTTAAGGATTGTTTGTTTTTCTGCTGTCGAAGGTTTAAATAGGGAGAAGGAGAAGGTTTTGATGACCTCCGGCCTTCAGGTCCTAAGTGGGTGTTCTGCAAACACTCCCTATTGACGTGTGGATAAGTAGAAGCCCGCTGCCGTGCAAAGTACTTATGCTCATTTGAGTGGAAATGGACATCGCTGTGAAAAGAGCAAAGACCCGAGCGAGTGGCTGAAAAGCAGAGAGCACAATATGAAGAGTGAAAGTGTCATGGTTGCCGTGTGTGTGCACGAAAATATGCGAATGCAAAAATGTTTCCTTTTGTGAATGTTTTGCAGGGAAGCTGCAGCGGCTGCGGCTCAGTAGATGACGACGCAAAAATGCACAGCGATGAGAAACAAAAGGCTGAACTTCCTCTGCAGTGAACACCTGTCCAGAGGGTTTCCCTGTGATGTGGAAATCAAAGTGGAGACACAAAAAACATGGCGGAACGGATCATGATTTAGCAGATAATACAGAGCATTGTTGCTGCTCCTTAAGAGTTAGCTGCTTGGAACTGTACAAATACAGGCCTTATAAAAACAACACAATGTGTCGCATGACAGCCACAAACTCCAAGGTTTTCAGTCATTTTTAGCCCTTTGAGCAACACTCGCTTTATTCAAAGGTTTTTTCAACATGCAAAACTGTAAACCAATGAAATAAATAATATAAAATATTAATATTTTAAAAAGTATTTTGCAACTTCTAATATGTTTGCATACAAAACTGAATCATATTTTCCTCCCCATCAGGTTTGATACCCAACACGATTTCTGACAAAAAGGCGTAACCCAAGCATGATGCGACCGCCACCAAAGGGTTGCACTCAAATTTATTCAAGGGAAGCATAGTAAAGAGGGTTAAATAAAAGTTTATGGTCTATTTTATTATTATAATTATTATTATTATTATTATTATTATTATTTAAAGCACATTTTACAAACTTTTCATCCTTTTCGTTCTTCTGTCATAAAATAAACATAAGTTTCCAGTTGTGATGTGGCAAATTGCGACTAAATTTAAGGGCATTGCATTCAAACCATTGTACTAAGGTGGCAACAAAAATATTTACGTAATCATTTTAATTATTAATCAAAATAATAAGCATCCCTGTTGTGAAGCAGCATCCTCTGTGCGTGTTTATATGTGTTATATGTAGGCCAGGCAGGAAGTGACCCATAAACATATCCATCCAGCTCTTTCATTGGGGGCCAGTGTTGCCCTCCTCATCCTACTCCATACACGCACGCACCACACACACACACACACACACACACACATGCACACACACCCATCGAAGGCCCCCAGTGAGCGCTAAGCAGGCCAGCGGGCCAGCCGAGGGGGCTCATTACAGGTTCACAGAGCCCCCCAACACAAAAGGCCTGAGCCGCTTTAGCCATGGGATGATCTGCTCTCTACTGACTAGAGAGTCCATAGACGGACAAAAGAAGGGAGGAGGAGGGGAAGAGGTGGAAGAGAGCATAGAGGAGGAGAGAAGAGGAGTGGAGAGGAGAGGAGAGCCGCGGGCTTTAAGGATGTCAGGAGACCCCGAGAGAGAAAGCCTGGCGGGCGCTCAGAGAGGAACGGAGGGAAGGAGGAGGAGGAAGCTTAAGCTCCACGGCTACGTCAGGACATTAACATTCACTCAACCTTCCAACATCTGCTGCTTCCTCCTTGCCCTCCATCCCTATCTCCCTCTGCCCACCAACAACTCTGGAACAAAGACAGGAGGATGGCGGGTGAGCTGAGAGGCACAAATAAAATAAAAAAAGTCACTAATAAAGAAGTGTAGATAAAATAAACAAAGGATTGACTACAGGATGTTTAGCATCTGTTGGTTAACTGAAGTATTAATAATGATTTTTGAATAAAGAAGGTGGCAGTGAGAAACAATATGCATCCCAAGCTTTTATCTGATTGGTCAAACTAAAAAACAAAGTGAATCAAAGTGCATTTAACAGCTAATTTACAAGAATGTGGAGCCAGTTTTGATGCCGTATCTGTGACAGAAAAATATTTCTAATGCAAATTACAATCCATAAAAATAGGTAGCTTTATACATGAACTGATGCACGGCAGGTTTAAAACATCTCCTGAAAACTAGCCTCATTTTGTTCCCATAAAATTACTGGAACTTCATCATTTTCAAATACTTGAGTGTTGTTTATATTCATAAAAAGCCCAAAATATTGACATAGTTAATCTGATATAGACCTATGAGTTTTATATAGAATAAAATGCAAAAAGTGCATTCATTAAAAAAAATAAATAAATAAAAAAATGTTTGGGCCGCCCAAAAAATTGGTGCGTTGGGCTACTATCCTTGTCAGCTCTTTCTAAAGTCCGGCCCAGTCGTTAGATATGTTTGATGGCAGGAGGGAAATGTGATTTTTTTCTTTATTTTTCACTATTTCAGCTGCTGATCACCAATCACTGTTCTCTTTTTAGCTCAAATCTGCCGCTAAACCAACTGTATCCACAGGCCTGATGCAGACCTCTCGGTTCACTGTTGTCGGGACAACCTTTGACTGGGCCATAAACGTTTTATTGGGAAACCTCCATGAGAGATAGAGAGAAAAACCAGAAACCCAACCAGCGCATTAAAGCCTCTCCTCTCACGGTGCGCCAGGCCCTGAGCCTCCGTCGGCAACTGTCTGGCCCGAAGCACTCAAAGCCACAAGCTCAAAGCCAGGAGGCTTTATTGCCATTAGCGGAACATTAGCGTTAAGGTGGGACGGAGAGGTCGGGGCATTTCACATGCCGAGGATAAATACTGAATCAAGATCAAGCGTTCTTCTTAAACTTGACTGCTACGCAGAAATTAACTTGTTCCCACATCAAAAAAATAAAACCCTCCTGTAACCAGAAGTAAACCATGTCGAGTAAATTTAAAGCATGACGAAGTACATAATACATGCCTCACAAAGCGCAATTCAGCAAAATCAGATCAAGGGATGGCAGTGTTGTTCTTTGGCCTCCGCAGCAGCTGAACAAGTCTTAAGTGAGGTGCGTATGTAGCTGGCGGGTGCTTTATAGATGATGTATAGATGCCTGGTCCTTTCATATATTTCCTGTGGTGAAATTAGAGCCCTGTTCTGAAGTGTTCTGTGTATCTGAGTGTGTGCATGTGTCTGCGTGTGTGTGTGTGCGCATGACTGTAAACATGAAGACATCTTTCTCCACAGTCAATCTCTGCCTGTCACATCTGGCTCGCAACTCTACCCCTCGAATACACACTGGAATATATACACCGTGTGCATGGTGACATCTATGACTTATGTACTGGGAGGAGCGTTTGAAATTAAGCTGCAGTGAATATGGGCCCGCGAGCGGTCAGAGTGGGTACAGCGCGTGCGCTCCCGGTCGTCTGAGACGCTGTGCGTTCCGAGCCGTAGCTGTGGTACGTGTGGGGAGAGGAGTGTGAGACTGCGTGTGGGAAACTGACAATGAAACCCAGAGAACGTGTCATTTGCGGTAAAATTTCAGAAAACAGCTGATAGCTCTTCAGATTTTCGCAGCTTTATTTATCCTCTATTCTTATATTACTTCGTAATTAGATTTTTTTTTTTTTTCTTCCCAGCCAGAATATTGTGTATTCTGGGAAAGTATTTATATTCGTTGTTCGTTTTCACAGTCTATCAAGTTACAGCCCCAAATTTCGGCGTGTTTTATTAAGATTTCTTGGGAGAGACTGACAGAACTTAGAAGCGAACTCCCACAAATGTCTGGCTTTTAATCTGAAGTGATTAACGAGTAAAGAGATTAGAAAAACCAGCAAAATAAGGACGGTGGTAACACTGGATGAGATGCAATGATCCACAGCTCTGGTAGAAGAAACTATTGACAGGATAACTATTCGCTGTGGACTACACAAGTCAGACGTTCATGGAAGAGTAGCAAGAAAGCTGTCATTGAAAAGTGTAAAAAAGACTTGCATCACTCGTTGCCCTGACAAATGAAGTAAAAGAAACAATACACACGTTATAACTTGCGAATCCATTTGTACTACTCATGTTCCTTGAAATGGCCTCTCGAGGACAAATAAGGTTATTTGAAATGAATTTAAAGTACCGTGAACACAACATCTCTATTGTGAAACATGATGTTGGCAGCATGGTGATGTGTGAGAGCTTTTCTTCAGCAGGGACAGAGCGTATGGTAAGTGTTGATGAGTAATTCTGGAGAAAAAAACTACTGGAAACACTAAAGCAGACGGAGAAACTCTGGCACGATTTGAATCAAAGCAAAGTCGTCTATTGGGATGGCTCAAAGTTCAGTTCTAAGAATCTATGATTTTAAAATTAATATAATCAATGTTAAAATCCAATCTTAGTTTCAGATATTTTAGAGATAAGAATAGGCAACAATTCAACTATTTCTGTCTCTAAATATATGGAGAAATCATATACTTAGATGGAAGTGAACAAACGTGAACGTTACGCACTTACCTGCTGCCTGTAGGACCAAATGCATCCGAACCTTCGCCTGCTCTGCTGGAGTCTGCAGGAAAGTGACAAACAGGCGGAGTTGTCTTGGTTACAGGTCATCAGGAGGTAAGTCAAGTTTGTTCAAAGCAAATAAGCAGGAAACAAAGATGGCAATGAAAAGTAATAAAAGCATCTCTATTAAAATGTAGCATGTCGATTTGTTTGGCTTTAAGAACAAAGCATTTGTAAGAAACTTCACATAAATCACAACATGATATCAATATTCTTTATCCAATTATTGACAACTGTCTTCACGTTACCCTTCTCCTGACTGATACCTTCGTACAAAATGATTGTAAAAAATCCTTTGTGACATCTTCAAAAAAAATGTGTTGTGCTAAAGTACATAAATAATTAAATGTCAAGAATATCCTTCTAGGACAGCTCTGCATTATTTCAGTCCAATTAAATTCACCATAACTTATGACCAGAGTGAACTGGAGAAGTTTAAAACTGAATCAACTGAGTCTGTTTAAGGATGCAAACACTTATGCAACCAGGTCGTTGCAACTTTTTTTTTGAATGTTTACAAATTTTGCAAACTCATTTGTTTGTTTTTCTGTTGGAAACTGGCCAAACAATTATATTTAAAGTAGAAAAAAGTTTTAAGTACATTAGTATCTAGTTTTTCATGATAGAAAATGGCATTTTAACAGGGGTGCCAACTCTTTTAAAAGCTTCTAAGTTAATTTGCTTCTCGTTTACTTTGCCACGCTGCCGCCTGAGAGATCACACAGCCCAGGACAGATGCCATACTTGCACAACTTCATCCGTGTAATATTGTGATAAAACAGCTGTGTCCCTTAGGCTAAAACAGATTTCACCCATGATAATCTTTAACTGCCACTATTAGAGCGAATGTACCCGTAAAAATGTCCTCACGGAGTACCCAGGGACAACTTTAGCGAGTTACTAACCCCGTCATCTGTGCAAGGAAAGGAAAGGGGGAAAAAAAAAAAACCCTGCTGGTGAAAAATAAAAAGAAAGCAACAACTCTGACACACCAGGGAGAATCAATGAAAAAGAGATAAAGAGAAATTTAGAGACAAAGAACGAGAGCGAGAGAAGTGAGAGGGGAAGAGAGAAAACAAAAGCTGCTGTAACAAGTCTTTGGAGAGTTGGATAAGAGGGCACAGAGAGCACATTTTACAAAGATCACAGCGAGAGGCTGAATATATTCCCCTTCCTGTTGTGTGCGTGCTCGCTCGCTCTCTCTGGCGCGTGCGCGGGACACGTAGAGCGGGAGCGAGCAGAGGGGGGGGAAAGGGGGGGGGCTGCGCTCTGACAGCTGTATCGGGAGGCGCAGCTCTTTTTCCTGACATGCCCTCTCAAAAGGGCCTCGCTGTAATTCCAATATCATTGCTATTAGATTTGTGGGTCTTAATTGTCAAGAAAGAATGATAGCTACGACAGAGCTATAAAAAAAAAAAAAGAAAAGAAAAAAAAAAAAAAAAAGGCAGCGTGCGCCGCAGATTGCTCTCCTGGAAGGTTTTGTGGAGCTGCCGGCGCACGGCGGCCCCTCGTTACCATGCAGCGGTGGAGACGGCGTGTAGGATTAGAGAGAAATTAAATGCTAATGGGGATGGGATCTGAATCTGCTGCCTGGGAGCATCATTTAGACGACAAGGCCGGGGCGTCGCTGACAGGCAGCGCTTTCCTCCCTCCTCCGCCTCCTCCTACTCACCCAGCTATTGCTCTCACTGTTCCCGTCTTTCTCACTCCCCCGTCCACCAAAAATCTGATTTATCAAACTGTAAACTTGTCACTTTGTAAAAACGTCACTTTTCGGTGGCAGTCGGGGGAAATATAATGACCCGTTTTAATGTCATGATGTCAGGGTGCTGCATCCGAGACTGAACGCGCTTCAAGGCGCCGCGCAGACACCCCACCGGGACGCACTTAATGCAAGCTAGGGGTAGCATGCGTGCACGGGTTCTGATTGAAAACCTAAAATAAAATGCACCATTATGCCTTAAAAAGGCACAGCGATTGCTTCCGGATCGCGGTCCGCGATAAACCGATACAACGATATCTGTCAGCGCCTTTGCAGCTGTTTTTCCTTGTCGACATCAAATGCGGAAGGATCAGAGGCAGCAACACCGGATTCAAACCCGCTGCTCTTCAGCTTACCCTGCTGAACAATTGCAATGACACACAGCTCAGTCACGGTGCAATCAGTCACCTTAGGCAATAACGCCACACATAAATACGTCACAATCATTTTAGTTACAGTTTATTACCATGCACGACCAGTAATTACATTAGCATTTGTTTACATTGGCCTTGAGGTATATGTAGGAGCACGCATTGTGAACACACAACCACACAGCGCAGACACACACACAAAGCAAGCTCAAGTGGAACTAAACAGTGAATCTACTCAGCACTGGAGCGTTATACAAAAAAATACCATGATCTGAGAGAAAAGTTATAAGTGAGAGATTACACTAAGCTGCATCTTCGTTACTCTGTGGTATCAGATCTCTTGTAACTCTTTCAAAAGTCACAAGTGTATCCTTCGGTTTTTATAGTGTTAAATAGGACATTTAAACTGCTTTGAGTAATTTGTATTAGCATTTAGCTCAGTATCTGTAACTGTTTCCAAGATTGTACATATTTCTAGACAATGTCCAGTCTTCCATCAGTCAGACAACATTTTCAAGCAAGGAGAGGAGTGTCTTATATTCCTGTCAGTTTATTTGAAAAGCATTAACGAGACTGAAGAAATAAGTGGAATACAAATCAGTTTTGCAATAATAAATGTGTCCCAAAGTATAAAGGACTGTTAAAGGCACTTAAACAGTCATAAAATTACAGATTTTTGCTTTCCAACACATTTTTCTCTATTTCACGTAGCTACTTCCTCTGCGCATAATTAATTAGCAAACAATAAAGAAGTCAGTAACTGAGCTCTCCAGAGGCAGATTTTTGCACCTCCCACAGGGAGGAAGGCGTCTGAAGTGGCATCCCACCTCAATTAGGACTGTGCCATCCCAGCGTACACAAACAAACGTGAGGGAGAAGATGTTCTGGGTGGGTTTCTGTTTAGAGAGACATTTTGATTTAAATGAGCAGAGATCGAACGCTAAATAGAACCAGGTGATAAGTCAGAGCTGTGTTGCTCAAAAGAGAGAGAGAGAGAAAGACAGAGAGAAAGAAAAAGAGAGAGAGAGGAAGAAAGAATGAAGAAGGTTAATACACTTCTTCTATTGAACGGCGTTACATTACAGAGCAATTCATACAGTTAATGGACTTCACTTATGTACTGCAGTGCTGTTAACCAGTGAAAAGGATGACGTGCCTGGCAATAACTCTAACTGATGTAGTGTGTAGTGCCTGTGTCCAAACGCTGTTTGTTCCTCTTTGATTTTTTTTTCCCTGAACGCCAGCATTTTTTCCTCCTTTGTTCCTAATGAGGAGACAGTCTATGCGGCCACCTAGAGAAAAGTAACAAAAAACTGCTGCAGCCAGCAGCAGTTTTTTTGCGAAAAGTGAAAAGTGAAAGAACAATCACACTTGTTCTTTCACTTTCGGTTCAAGATCTCAAAAATTCCCGTTGAGGCTGACGGCGTCGCCCCGGTAATGAGAGCAGGAGAACAGACCTTAAATCTTAATCGGTATTAAATAAGAGTAGTAAATGATCACAAGAAACATGTTACTGCTGGAAATGTGATGAGTAGAAACTGCTGAAAGGTAGCCTTGTTTGAAATGTCTCTAGGAAATCCATCCAATTATATAATTAAATCTCTTTAGGCCACTCTTTGCAACCTGCAAAAGCCAGACACTTACTGAAATATAGATATAAATATACTTCCAAACTCTTTTTTTTTTTTTTTACTTATTTCATACAAAGCCAGATCAATGGGGATCTCTGTTGTTAGCTACAGTAAATAAACTGAAAAGATTCAAACTTAAACTTGAGTTAAAATAAGCACATCAACTGTAAAAAATGGACATTTCATACACAGACACCCGGATTAACTGTTGCTCCTTTATGACTGAAACGCTGGTACTCCTAAAAACTACTAGCGCAAGAATTCATCAGATTCTTCTAGATTTTATATATTCTCACACTTCAGGGTTTTTTTGTTTTTTTTTGTGACAAACAATGTTATTTTGGTTGCTGACGTCTCCTAATTTCAATTAAATGTTTCTATTAAAACATCCAATTTCACAAAAGTGGCTTATTTTTGTTCATCTTGTCAATCTACATTAACCATCCAAAATTCAAAGAGCAAATATTTTCTAGTTGTCATACGTAAAGCAGACTATTAGTGAACCACTTTAGTTGGGACACCACTGAATGCATTTAAGGCAAAATCTTTCCTATCAACGCTTATAAAAAGGAAATAAAACGTCCTGCTTTAGACAAATCTCCCACTATTTGTTTATTACTGCCAGATAACACTTGCCTTACACATGACAGGAAGTCCAGCACACTCCCAGTGAGCCTATAGCCTGCGCCGCTACCTAATCACAGCGATGACAGACGCACTGAGACACGCTCAGCCGAGTTAAGTGCCCAGTGTCTGTTGCGCTACTCAAAAATAAACACATCCCATTAGAAAAATAAATTATCCTCACTCTGCTTTGTAAAGACAATGCAATCTTGTGTATAATGAGCATGCAGGAAATTTAATCTATTTGTAGCCTTGTTCTGGTAAACCAGAAGATTATTATCGTCATTATTACCACTGAGGCTGAGGCCAGGAAGGCAAAGCAGAGTGTGGTCGGTCAGTCCATAACTGGAGGACACAAAGAAAGGAAGAGCAAAAGGTCAAACAGGACGTTTCTGCTGAAGTCGGGACCCAGATTGTTGGACTTCTGTCTCACTAAGTGATTTATTTTCTCGTTCACGTTTTGGCAAACAGGAGAGAAAAGGAACAAACCACGAAATTGTGCCAAATACCTCACTGTCAGCAGGAGTTTGTCCCTCGCATAATCTGCACGCCCGTTTGTTTTCCACTAATCTCTCTGTCAATCTGCGATAATGATCTTCAATTCACGTCAGTCTACCAGCTCATGTGAGAAATTAATAAAATCTGGGGAAGAGAGCGGGCAGACGGGGTGATGAGGGAAGCGCTGCTCATCTTCCCCATGATTAGTTGATCTCTTGAATCGGCAGACACAATAAGCGATCATCACTCAGGCAGATCCAAGGAGTAGCAGAAACTGTAAATTATCACTGATAGAGCACCATTCAGGAAGAAATTAGGTCACTTTGGAGGAAAACTGCACAAAACAAAACAAAACATCTTGCACCATTAACTAGTTTATGCTTAAAAGCAGGTGGAAATAATTTTAAAAAGTGTAGAGAAGCAACATAGAAGCTGGAAAAGGAAACAGAAAGGACTTCTATAGTGGAGCAATCAACAGAAATAATGATAGATCAACCTACTGAATTCTGAGGCTGTACTAATCTAGTTATTTGCAAACTGGAACTTTTCTCCCATCATATTTACATGCAAACACTTGTTTTTGCACAAAAAAGTGTGACTTTTCAATCACACTCTTTAAAAATTTTTCAGGTAGTGGCGTGAAGGCTGGAACGGCTTGAAGAGGTGTTCAGTGAAGGTATTTTCACGAATGGTTCACTTACCTGTAGTGCTAAATTAATGAAGACCACATATCAAAGTGGGTTTGCAGAAAAGTGGATAAATCGTCGCAGCTGGTGAAAAGGCGATGCTGATTTCAGCAATTTAAAACGACCCAACCCGAAATTATTAATAACCTTATAGAAGAAGGGAATTCATGCTGAATTGTTGGGAAACTGGGGAGATGATAAATGGATGAAATACTAACATCTTTTGGACGTAGGCTACTTTTTACTCAGCTACTCTGACCTAACTGCATGTCTCTGTAAGCACGGAAATGTAGATCACTAAGCACATGCAGCGCAGACCAACGTTTGATTTTTTTTTTTTTCTTTCTTTTTCTTTTTTTTTTACAATTCATATCAACCATAAGTATTTAACAACCTTGTGTCAGTTCTGCTCTGAGGGAGGGACATGTTCACGTTTTATAACTATCCTAGTTAATTTCCATTGAAAATGGAAGAGGAAGTCAGATGTACAGTGAATTTCTCAGTCAAAAAGTTGCTTCATTGTTTGAACAGAGAAGCAAATTATTGTTACGTAATATTTTTTTTCATTTATTGCCGACACGAAGCCAGCGTGGAGAGTCCACAAACACTGAGCATACATGTATTTTCTCTTTGGGGTTTAATAATTAATCTCAAATAATCTGTGTTCAGGATGGACAACATGTGTAATTTTTCTAAACTAAAACAAAAGGTTGCGAAAGTTTCAATTGGGGCTGCACAGTGGCGCAGTGGGTATCGCTGTTGCCATGCAGCAAGAAGGTCCTGTGTTCGATTCCCGGCCCGGGGTCTTTCTGCACGGAGTTTGCATGTTCTCCCTGTGCATGCGTGGGTTCTCTCCGGGTTCTCCGGCTTCCTCCCACAGTCCAAAAAACATGACTGTCAGGTTGATTGGGCTTTCCAGATTCTCCTTAGGTGTGTGTGTGTGTGTGCATGGTTGTTTGTCCTGTTTGTCTCTCTGTGTTGCCCTGCGACAGACTGGCGACCTGTCCAGGGTGAACCCCGCCTCTCGCCCGGAACGCAGCTGGAGATAGGCACCAGCAACTCCCGACCCCGTTAGGGAGAAGGGTGACGGAAAATGGATGGATGGATGGAAGTTTCAATTGATTCAGATTTTTTTCTGAAAAGATTAATATTCTGTCGATATCTGAAACAATTTAAATTGCTCAGTTTATTAGAACATAGTATGGATTGGGTCAGGGTTTCCCAAAGGCTTATTATTAGCTTGACTCATCCAATCCGAAACCAGCTCCGATGTTTGTTTGGGATGACCGCCCAAATGATCCTACTGAGTCTGATTTTCCCCCATCTGACCCACACTGACAGACTGAAGAAGATGAAAAGTTAGAAAGTACTTGTAGTTTAAGAATACTCCAAGAACCATTAAAGCTAAACTTAGAATAAACTGGAAACTGCTCAAACATCAAGCGGTTGAAACAATTCAGAAAAGAACCCGCCTCCACAACTCATTAAATTTACCACAAATCAAACAACTTCAAAACTTAAGATATGTCCAGGTGTTTCAACAGAGCAACAATACTAAATAGATATAAAAACTGGTTTTTATAATGGATAAAACAGGCTAGCATTATACTGTTGGAATGGGCCAAACTTTAGCATCATCCAAAATTTATAGAGTATCTTTAAAAGCCCAGTCTGTGCCAGGAAACCAAATTAGATAAACTCCAACAATTCTGAAAGAAAAAAAAAGTGGTGATGCAGTCACAATCATGACTTGTTAAGGGCTTTTTACCAAATTTTAGTAAAAAGTATATGATGGTACTAAATAATCAATCCACCCTTAAAATGTGCAGCTCACTATTCATTCATACCTGAACGTTTCCCTAGCGATGTAAGCCAAAAAAAAATAGACAGTACAGAGTAAAACTTTTATGCATTTTTCTGACTTTGAAGACAATAAAAATCCTAAAAATTCCTACTTTCAGATTTGCAATTCAAACTTAAAAAGTCAGGGAAATAAACGAATGTCTTAGTAAACTGTCAGTAAACTCTCCATACATTTGAAATCTCTCTCAAGCAACCATGTTGAGGAAAAAGAGCACATCATCTGTCCATACACTGGAACATTAATCCTAATTGCGACACCTTAACCATCATTTTCTGTCAATAACCTGTTTCCAATATACACACGCGCTCGCGAGGCCGCCTCACCCCAACTAACTCTCCTTATCCTGCAGTTGATATGCTCAATATTCATCTCATTATATTTTTAAAGTCTTCATCTGTTTCCATTTTCTTTTATTTGTTGAATCCCGCCCGGGCTTCTTCTGCATCTCCTCGTTCTCCTCCCCGCCCTCCCAAACAAACACGCAGATATATCCCGTACCCAAAAGAGGCCAGAGGAAAACAGAGCCCTTCGAAAATGCAATATTTCTGTTTTTAATATCGAGGTCTATAAGATCAGGGCAGAGATGGGTTCCACGGCAATATGTTTATTTATATATTTAGAGGGGAAGGGGGGGGAATAATCCTGCCTATCAGTGTACATATTTGGGAGGCCGGAGCCACTGTATCGGAGCTCATCTTATATGAAAAATAATGTTGTGTATGGATATACTTTTATATATAATGGCAATATGGGATCAGGGCTCTTTTACAATGTGCCATACTTCAGGCTGGGGCTAACAGCATTTTATGACCCACCAGCAGTTCATCTTCATGTCTCAGGCAGGCAGGAGCACTGCATAATAATGTCGTTTCCTGCCCCCAAATGCTATTTCACAGGCCGGGGCTCATTTCTCAAACTTCACCACTTTTACAATTTCCTAAACTTTTATTCCCGTCATTATTACCAACAAGATTTCATTACGTATTTAGAATGTAAACAAGTCTGAGTAATGACACTCCCCCTCCCCGTCCTCCTTCTCTTCTTCTTCCTCCACCCCGCCGTCTCCCTGGATTCATTCCCGTTGATGGCTCCGCCACTATCTTGGCTGCAGACACGAAAAGTACAAACGCGCACGCACCAAGGCGTGCGCGCGAGTTCAAGCGACTCTTTTGCCGCGTGCGTTCGGAGCGCGTGCGCGCGCGCCGGCGTAAACAAGTTGCGGCGCGAGAACCCGCGGCCCGTTTACCGCTCCGAGACGTGCTCCCCCAGGCGCGCGTGCGTGCGTTTCTGATAAAGGGGGTGGAAGGAGTTTTATACTCAACTCACATAAATCATGTAGAAGAAAAATGAGCAAATGTGCAGGCTAACTCATCTTCTCCCCATCCGGAGAAAATGAAATTCACTGGAATACCTATCAAAACTGCAATCATCCAGAGATAATATCTTCTTTGGTCTATCTGCACTTTCCGATTTAATTTCCTCCATGCCCTTGACATCCAGCGATACCATTAAGATGAAGCACATACAGTAAGGGAGTAGTTCTCACGTTCTGATGTATGAGATCTCCCCGCGCTTAATGTAATATCATCATTTGCAAATTAATGCAATCTTTCTTTTGTTTGGTGATGCTTTGGTTTTCTTTTTTTCCTTTTCTTTTTGGTAGGGATGTGAGAGGATGGAGAGACAGTGACGAGGACGCAAATGTGGTGGGGGTGTGTGTGTGTGGGGTAAACATGTGATTTATGAGAAAGGAGGGACAAAAATGGAGGTATTGCAAACACTTTGAACCCCCTGTTCAACGCTAGAATGACATGCAATTATGTGTAGGCCTGCCCCGAGTCAGGGGTCAGTCAAATTACTCCATCATTTAGCCCCGGCGTGGAGATGAGAGAAAAATAGAACGACGTTCGCCCCCCCTCTGCTCATTCACACCGCCACCCTCTTTTGCTCCCGCGTCTTGCAAACATCCAACCCTGCATCAAATCACAAAATCATTAGTGTAATAAGCATGGAAATCTGTTTGCAGATTATTATTGACATCCCCTCCCCACGAAACCGCCACAATCAGCACCCCCCTGTTCTACTCCTTTATCTGCTCCCCTTCTTTATCCTTTTTATCCCAAACAATCACTCAGGATGTAATGATATATTCAGCTCACCAAAAAAGTAAAGATTTTAAAAATCATAAGATGTGGGGCAAAGAAGGAATCTGTGGAGGGAGCTGACGATTAGGGTGATGGCAAGGAGGCCTTCCAACCTCAAAGACATCAACGAAGATAAATTGTCCAAATACAAGAATAAAGCTGATTGTTGTCATGCCAATAAAGAACTTATAGCTGATTATTATAAAGAAAGCACAAATCATTTGAGACATGCAATTTTTAATTAGAAATATTGTTTTTCCAAATTGATGCTATTTTATTAATTTTTCTGAGAGTTGCCTTTCTCTTTTTTCTAACAGAAGCAAATTTCTTGGTTGGATAGTTATCTTAGATAAGAAGTTTGTATCTTGTCTAGAATGGCTACAATGTCAAAAATTGCAATAGAAATTCACAGATTTTGTGTTTTCCCAAATAAAAACAAAGGTTTCATAAAATGTGGACAAACCTCTGTTGAATGTGTTGAAACATAAAGTTCAGGTTTGATCAGTCTGTTTTTTAAAGATATTATTCTGAAGATGACAGCAAAACCAAGTTATAACGTTTTGTACCAAACTAACATGTTACTCATGGTAGTTGAATGTTTTTTTTTTTTGCTTAATTATGGAGATGGATAATCAGAGAAAAGCAGAAAAGTGACATTAGTTTTTTACAATTTTATATTACCCAATGTTCTTGTTAATTGCAATTCTGATTTACATTTTGGATTGTTGAGTCCTGATCAAAACACCTGAACATACACATCCAGACAGATTTCTTTTATTGGAGTAAAAATCATTTCTTTCCAGTACACCAGAATCGATTGCAGAAAGTTGCTTTAAATTAGCAGCAGCATAACCAAAAACTGCAAAAGGTTGGAATATTATCACACCAGCTGTTAGTATTGCTAGAGAAGATTGACTTGCAGCATTCACCAGAAACTAGACAATCCTTTTTTTATGCTTTAGCTCATATTTAGAACCCGTGGTTGATTCTGTCAACCACATTATACCCTTTTCCACAACTGAATAACAGCATTTGCAGAATAATAGCTACACCTCAGATGGAGAGCTGCGGCTTCAATCAGGTCAGTTGTTGAAATTTCAAAATCTTTTCCAACAACCTTCCCCACCCCTTTATCAGCAGCTGAACGCTGGTGTGTGCAAATTTCCACCCCTAAGGACAGTCTTTATCAGTCGACTACATAATCAACACAAACAAGCAAAACAAATTCAGGACTTCTTTCTTTGCACCTTCAGAAAAAGAATTCACAAAAATTGATTGGAACTATTTTAACGTTTTAAAAGTGCATGACTTGGTGCTAGCTAGGCTAACTCATTGCAACTTTACAACTCGAACAATCACTTTCATTAAGAAGAAAAGCAGAAGATCAAGCAGCAATGAAAGGAAGGGATTTGATGGAAGAATATCCATGAATATCCACAACGGTCCAGTTCCAGACTAGAATCACACATTTGGGACTTTTCTGGGTGGATCGTATTCCACTTTAAGTGACGGCAGGTTTGTCTCGCTGTTGTTGTTGGAGCGTGTTGTCTTGTATACAGCTGCTGCTGCCGCTCTGTCAGCAGGCCGACCGGTCTATTCGCTTCAGTAAACTTTTCAACTCACCGAGGGACATTTACACAGCAGCCATGCCTGAAATGGGCCATGTGGCCGACAGAACGCCGGCATCAAACATAGAAAGGTGCCTGATTCTAAACTGTCTCTAATGATAAAACAGCATTATATTCCACAGAAGCAGACTATTTAGGGGGTTCAAGATCCTTCTGATTCATGACATATTTTTAGGCAACTGCAATATTTAAACGCATTAAAAATGCATTAAAACAAACGGGTGTTTTGTACACCTGAAGAGCTCTAGCTGAAACTTGACTGTGAACATAGATTTCCTGGTTCAGTGTCCCACAAAACGTGACCTCAACTTAACCCCATGACCGCAGACTGACCTGTAAACTAGCCTCCGCCATCACAGGGCATCCAGCCCTCTCTCCCTGAAACTGTTGACACGTCTTCTTCATCCCATTCGCCTCTCCCCTCCCCCCCTTTTTTTTTTTTTTGCTCTCTCTCTCTGTCCATCCTCAGGCAGTGTGTGTGGTTAAAACGATGGGTACAGCTGCTGATTGAGCCAGCAGCCCTGATGATGCTGATTCCTCGCGTTATTGATTGAGCTGCTGGCTTTCTTCTGCTTTGCTCTAAAAAGCAGTACATCTGGACCGATTAGCTGCTGCAGGCCACCTTATTCTCCCAGAGCAACAAAATCCGCCTTGATGCTTCTCGCAGTTTGTCCGCTCGAGTGTTATTTGGACGCGTTACATTCGCGTACCGCAAGCTGAAAGTAAAAGCGGAGCGCTGGGAGCAATTAACTTCAGTGTTTCCCTCCTCATCGCTACTGATTCTATTCAGTCAATCTGGTGAAACGCAAAGGGGGGAGGAAGGGAAACAAAAATACAAAAAACTAACAATGAAACAAACCTCAGACCACACAGATCTTAATTGGCTGCCTAATTACTTCAGCAGTCATTCACTTTTACAGTTAACAGAAGAGGGTAATGCTGGAAAGATCAAATACAAGGAAAACAGGAACAAAAGCGCCTGCCTGTCACACCAGCTTAGATGCTTAACAGCTACTCAAAAACAATTATTTGAGGAGAAAATACGGAATAATCCTCATTTTCTTTTCGAATCAAAAAGACGCAACTTTGCAGATGACATGTTCAAGGTACTCGTTTGACGACATGATGTTCCTCTGCCTTATGGCACCCCAGGCCAAGCATAAATATCATTTATGCTCCAATCTTAAGCGTGGTAGATCAACAGGGAGTCATAAATGTCTGTTTAGAAATCTTCAGGGATATGCGTTATACATGTAGATTGAGGCATTGAAAGAAAAAAGTGTTTGAACAGCCCCGCAAACTCCGGCTCCGAGTGAGATGAGCTCCATTATTTACAGTTTTCCGTCCCGAATCGTAATCAGAGCCTTGCGCTCCGCAGGCAGCTGCCTACTGGGGTGCAATCTCCCCCCTAAGCATAAACACGCCCATAAATCCAAACACTCGGTATTCAGGGATTCAAATTCCCTCACATATAAATACGGAAGATATCCCGGTTCATACACAGATGTGTGCTTGTGTGTGTGAATATGAAGCTCTTATAAACAGGGTCACCCTGATGAGGAGATAAGGACGTAGCAGGAGGCAGTAATTAAACAATACATTTTAATAAGAAGTCCTTGTGGGTAAACTCATTGAACCAGTTAAGGTTGTGTGTTACTGAGAGAGCTCAACAAAATGTGTAACAAAGACCTTTCGTAGATTATTAAGAGTCGGGTCTGGAAAATCTTGATTAAAATGGAAATCAAACAGCAGTTTCTAGAACTACTGGCAAAACCAGATAAACTGTTTTAACTTAATATCTTAACATTCCTTTATATCCTGTTCAGTGTGAGTGGTCACAAGTTGGTGCAGCTTTGTTCAAAGATCTACCTTTAAAACCTGCAGTCATTCACTGACGTTTGAAGAAAAGCATGCACCTGACCAAATCAAATTGTATGCTCTCACATCTTTCCCATTTTGAAGATTTGGAATGATAAATGGGGCTCTGTGTTTCAAAAAGTATAAAGTTTTTTATAATTATTATTATTTGACAGCACAACTTCAAAACAACTGCGCTTTACCAAAGCTTTTTTGAATGTCAAGCTAAAAAATAATTTAAAAAAGTCATCCTCGCCACCTACTGGGGCTGATATTGACTGTAATCTAAGAGATATACTTAGATGTTTGTTTTCAAAAATGAAAAAAACAAATATTCCCATTTTGACAAAAAAGGAGTAGCTTTTAGGTTTTGATACAACTTATTAAAAGTTATCTTAAATCTGTACAGAACCCCCCCGCCCCCCCCAAAAAAAAGTCAAAAACACAAACACGGGATAAAAGGCAAAAAATATGAAATTCTGTTAATTAAAGAATGAAAAGTTGTCAGACAACTTAAAAGAAAAAGCTAACTTGCCAAAATGTACTTTACAAAAATATATAGGATGCCTACTAGTGTTTCAACACATGATTTCTTAACCCATTAAATAGACATGCGCAGACTAAAATTTTTATTTGTTGTATTCTTTTCAGTGTAAGGTTACACTAATGCAAGAAAAGTCAATTTCCAACCTTTTATTTATCTTTGTTTTCCACACAAAAATACTAAAACATATGTGTGAACTAAGGTAAGTGCTTTGCTTTTAGTTCTGTTAGTTCAACAAAAGTAAATTAGAAACTAAAAGTGAATTTGCAGCAGGACTCGGCGGATGTGAAAACCGCAAAAGGGCCACTCAATTTCAGAGCTTTTTTCTTTTCTTTTTTCAAAACAAAACGTTTCCTTAAGGTTAATACTTTTCTCCCAAGTAGATAAACAAACTGCATCAGTTGCAATCATTTGTGCCTTCAAGCACTTAAGAGTAAAGCACTTGCAGATATATTCATCAGTACACTGACCCTGAATCGTTGTGGTCTTTCCTATTTCAGTTGCATACACAAGAGGAAACACTGATCTCAGCATTAGATATAGGCGCTCATAATGTTTGCTTGGGTATAACTGCCCATAAGAGTATTGATTACTGCTGTTTATGCATCTAAACCCCTCGTAAATAATTTAAATAACATTTTACGGAGACGTACATCAATCACACCTGCAGACCCACACCAACACAATCACAATACCCAGGAAGGATCATTGCTAATTTCCTATTTAAAGATCTGATAGGCCTAATGGATGTTTAACTCTAGAACGTTTTAGGAAAATGTACACCATACAGTACTTCATATTCAAATTAGATTTTTGGAGGGGAAAAGGTGGTTAAGTCTCCCACAAAACAGTATGATATGAAACAATTTCTGAAGGTTCTCTGGAGGAGGTCCAGGTAGTTTCACTCTTCACAAATCTGGTTTATGCAGAAGACTAACACCAGATATCCTACTAAACAAGCAATCCCCACTGTGGGCATGACAGCATCATGATGGAGGGACGGTGTCATCAGTTACAAGGAAGCTGGTCAGAGTTGACTGAACAATGGATGGGACAAAAATTTGGGGTAATTGTGAAAGAAAACATGTTAGAGACTACAAAAGACTTCTGATTGGATTGGAGATGTGGATCTAAAACTGTAGTAAAAGTTGTTTCCATAAAATGTGCCGAATGTAAATGAATATGATGTTTTCCAGTTTATCTTCTCTTTGCTCTTCACGATTACATCATGTGCCACTTTGTGTTGGTCGATCGCAAAAATATTAAAGAAGGTTTATGGACATTTTTTTGTAGCCATGTGACCAAATGCAGAAAAATTCCAGATAAATAACTAAGCTCTGAAGACCACTCAATTGAAATTTGTGTTCTGAAGAACTGATTTCAACTTGGACAACCACTGAGAAATGTTTGGAATCCGGGGTCGGACATTTCTGTGGCACGCTCGGGGTCATTTGCGTACAGCGAGGTGGGGCGTGGGTCATTTGTGTAAGGTGCTGGAAGTTGCGGTTTAGTATGCAGGGAGGCAGGGGAGGGAGGGCATGTGACATCCACAGAGAGGCGGGACCCTCTTTGACCCCTGTCTATAATTCATCCCTTGGAATATGGGGCACATCAAACCTTGGTTTCTTCCCGCCCAAAAAGAGAGAGAGAGAAAGAGAGAGAGAGAGAGAGAGAGAGAGAGAGAAAAAAGACCTTCTCACTTTGTTGCGTGGAACTCTGACCCTGGATTAAAGCAACCAGCAAGAGGAAACCTGGTGATTAAATTTTCAGGCCCGTCCCAGGAGAGCAGAACCAGAAGGTCCTTGATTCACAGACATGAAGAGACTGAGGAAAGGGACCATGTCGGCAGGATAACCAATACCGAACGGGGAAGGCAAGGCGTGTGTGTGTCTGGGTGATAATCAATTTTTTTAATATGGAAAAATAATAATAATAATACATACAAGAACAAAAACATGCCAATGTTATCAACTAACAGTTGGGATAAAAGTTGATACTTTAAAGATAAAGCCAACGCTTATAAGAAAGCAGAAAGCAGCGTCTTTGTGGAGGCAATATCCATGATCCATGTCCGTGTTCTGTCATTGCCTCCCTGACCGTTGGTGGTGGGTATTCACCTCCGACTGCACAGGTTTCATTAAGGATGTTGACATCAATGTGCACACTGTGTGTGTGTGTGTGTGTGTGTGTGTGTGTGTGTGTGTGTGTGTGTGTGTGTGTGTGTGTGTGTGTGTGTGTGTGTGTGTGTGTGCTGAATACAACTTACCAGATGCTCTAATTTGTCTTTGATACTCCCAGAATCCCTGAAACACACAAACACAAATTCCCCTTACTTTAAAAAACAATTCAGACACAAAACTCATTCCATAAAAGCTGTTTTTTTTTACACCAAAAAACAATCTACAACACTTTTTAGTGTACTTCTCTGGTTTTAACATACCAGATTATATGTGATCATGTATGTTAAAACAAGCCAGCCCACATGTGATAGTTCAGGATCTGGTTTGTACTAACATATCTGGTTTGGGTTGCAAATTATACAATTTCTGTTTGTTTATCACAAAATGGCGTGGAAAAAATATACAAAAATAGTAAAAGTTTTGTTCGAGTCCAACAACTTATTATGGAATAAGCAAATATAACGTTCAGGTTTCTGTATGCAGTGCATGACTGGCAAGTATGTTGTGAGTCTCTGTGCTAAGTGCATCTTCAGTGCTTTTATGAGTCAAGAAGCACCTCTAAGCTATTTTCATGAGCTTTTAAAAATTTTGAATTTTAAGGTGAAAGGGCATATTGTGTGTTCTTATTGTGAATGTCTAGAGGAAGTTGTGTCTACCTGCCCAATTCATGCGTCAGGAAAAATACAAATACTTCCCTCACTAATTGAGGTAAGAAGTCTATCGACTACAGTGCAACGAGTCCAATAAATTTGGTAACAAGTTGAACAGACAACCAACACCATCCTGAAGACTGCTGCATACATCCGGTTAAATGCTAACTGGCTTAGCGCTGGGTGCAGGCCGCAGAGTGAGTGAAGGCAACAGGTGGAGGCTGAAGACGAAAGCAGTGTTTGTGCCGTCTGTGTGTTAGAAAGACGAACAAAAAAAACCCAAAACTGATATTTACATGAGAGAAGACGTGGAAAATATTAGGCACACGAGCGCAACCGAGAAAAGACACATGGATTTGTGGTCTCACTCTGGGAGACATGTTTTAGTCGAGGGGAAAAAACTGCATAACTCACCCGCTGAGAATCACAAAGATTATCCAAAATCATCTCAGTATTAACTGATGTTCAGTCAGCAAGCCTCACACTGAAGAAAATCACAATAATCAGAGTAAATGATCTTTATGACATCACAGAGGGTTTGGCTAATCAAAAGGGAAATAACCACACAGATTTATCCTAATTGCTATCCTCCAAGGCTAAAATGCAGAGCGCATTTCAATGCTTTTTGCATCTAAACCAGACTGAGGCTAACTAATACTGTCGCCACACTGCTGGCAGGCGTGATGATCATTTCCAACTACAAAGAAAGAACTGGGAGCTTATTATCTGTGAAGTAATAATAATAATAATCATAATAATAATAATAGAAATGTGTGTGTGATTATCAGAAGACTCAGCTGAGGAAAGTAGGGGGGGAGAGGCTCTGTTAATAAAATAAAAAAATAGAGCAAATTGGCAGTAAATAATAGATGCAATTTTGGCACATCTCAAATTTGCAACAGTGCAAATCAAAAGATCAAGAGAACACAAACAGCACCCACCTCCCCCCCACCAGCTCCACATCTCCGATCACCAAGCACCCACTCTGCCCCTCCTCGTCCAACTCGGGCCTCCATTACTGACAACTCCACCCAGGCTGCGGCGCTTTACAGTGTCTTGTGTGTGTGTGTGTGTGTGTGTGTGTGTGTGTGTGTGTGTGTGTGTGTGCGTGTGTGTGCGTGTGTGTGCGTGTGCTCGTGTGTGTCTGCACTGAGAGGGAGGAAGGCTTATCGACAGGCATCAGTTGCTAATGCAGCTGGCAGCATTACTGTGTAAATCTACACCATCTCTAAAATTACATACTGTCTAATCTATCCGACTCCCTCTGCCTCTCCGTTCCGTCCGTCCGTCCATCCGGCCGTCCTGCAGGACGTGTCCCACGACCACAGACATATATGCCCTCAGCTTCTCTAAAATAATGTCATGAAGGAGAGGACAGAATGAGAGGCAGATGGATGAAAAAAAAAAAATTGCGCAAGAGAAGAGAAAGGGGGTTTGTTTGTTTGCTCTGCGCTCCGTCAGAAAAACCGCAAGAAGACAAGTCGACCACTTAAGGCAAACTTCATCTAGCTGTAATTACATTACATTCTGACAAACACCCCGCCACATTCATTATACATGACGGGCGCCCGGCAACCAGACAGCAAGACATTTGTTACTGTGGTGACAGTGTGTGTAATCCGCTAATGAAGCGCAATTAGCGAGAAACAATCCAACACTGGGGAGACGCAGCGCTCCATCCTTCCTCCTCCACTCTCCCCCCCTCCACTTCTCTCCTTTCATCTCCCTTCTCACTCTCATTTTTACAATGACATCTTTTTCTCCTCTTGCATTTTTTCCCCCATTCGACCTTTATTTAGCTCTTCACATACAATTAATGTCCTGCTCTTTCATCTGCCTTTTTTTTTACTTTATCAAGGACAAGCTGTCCAGCGGTGTCCTCAGCAGGGCCGAGGGGATCGCTCCGTCCACACACACTCTCTTTCTCTCTCACACACACACACACACTTATCCCGTATTACATCCTCATTTCTCTTTTCAAAACATCATATAATCTGCCGAGGCCTTCTGGGAGGCAGTTTTCCCTTTTCTCCCTCCCTCCCTGCACACGATGTCTTCAACACAGAGGCAGCATCGATTTCTGAATTACGCCACAATATTAAATAATTAATATACTTGCAGTGATTGATGTTTTGCATTAGGCCAATATTAGGTTATCAATCAAAATCCACTTGGTTTAATGTAATAATATTGAAAATGTGTCAGTGCCTGTTCGTTCAATTTGTAGTGGAGGCAGGCCAGATAGTAATGGTGGTGTAGCACAAGGCCTCAGAGACATCCATGGCCTGCTCGCTACAACCGCAGGAACACATTACAGCCGCGGCACGCCAGGGGAGAGAGAGGGAGGAAGGGAGGGAAAGAGAGAGAGAGTCATAGGGAGGAAAACAGAGCGCAGACATGGAAGGACAAAGGTGAAGAATGTGAAGAGGGGGAGGGGGATGATATCATATAACATACAAATGCCACATTAAAACATCATTTTCATATAGTTACATGTGCTTACGTTCCATTATACCATGGCTTTAAAAAAAAACAAAAAACGATGTAAACTACAATCCCTGTAACTCTTTACAAACTAAATGAATGTTTTTGTTTTTTTGTTTTTTTTACTTTGTTTACTGTGATTTAACAAGTTTTATAAATCACAGGTTATATATATTTTAGCAATATTCATGACTGTCTTGAGCCAAAGTAGTCTTATAGTTTAAAAAAAATGTACAGGAAATGCATGCTCTGTTTGCTTTTTTCAGCTCAAATTGCAAACCACAAAACAAAATTTTCCAAGGTAAATTTGAGCAGTTCACTTACTTTAGATTTTAAATGGGAAATTTTCAAATGAATTTCAGATTCCTTAAAAATTGGGAAATATCGCTTTACTTCAGGACCAAGCGGGGGCTGTCAGGCCGTAACAACTTGCTTTTATATATTGGAGCTCACTGAAGAAGCATTAGCTTGCAGCGGCAGATCAAGTGCCGTTTTGTTCATATTAGATCTTCCCAAGATGGACTTCACTTTGACAGGAGTTATATTATGTCCGAAAACCTTGCACCAATTAAACTAGTCTCTGCTCTTTGGTCTCTTTCCTTCTAGTATCTAGTTATAATTTGGCTTCATGTAACATTTTTTATTCTTTTTAAAGTACATTTAACAGATCTATGTGTCTTCTTTTTGATACACCATAAAAGGTTTTTCCAACAATGAAGCTTCAGTGCTACAGTTGTGTGAATGCTTGAATAACACTAATTCCTTCAGCTCTCACCTCTACAAGCACTTACTACATCTTATTGTCATTTCAACACCAGTGCTAGAGAAAGGCCAGAGATCCACCTTGATCAGAAACAGAGATCTAGAGCTGATCAAAAGCAGCTGATCGAATGATTTTGACAAGCAAGTCTCAAATGTCTCTGCTACTTCTGCTACTAAGCTGCCAAACTCAACATAAAACCTTTAAGATTCGATTTTAAGAAAAAGTTGTCGTTAAACATGAATGATTTTACTCCTTGGTGTTCATTTTGATGTTTCTCGTCATATACAAATGTTACTAAAACATACGGCCTGACAGCCCCCGCTTGGTCCTGAAGTACAAACCAAACAGTGGTTTGGATTTTGGGAGATCTAAGGTCTTGCACTAAATGTAGCGAAACAAGTCGAGCGAAATGATCCAAAATGCCAACATGCAGTGACTGGCTGCTGCCAGGAAGACACTGGAAGATGCAATTTTATATTTTGTAGATTTGTTCTAAAGAAGTATTTTTTAAACATCTCATTTTTACTTTCTAATCATGTCGGCCCACTTCCAACTCTTCTTTGAAAGCTTTCCAAAGGCATTTACAACCATTCTTGTGCAGGTTTGAGGTCAGACACTGATGTGGAATGACTCGCTAACTCCTCCTTAAATCCTTTCCAAGCCATTCTGTTGGGCTGAGATTGGGAAACTTTTTTCCACCATAAATGAATATTTAATAAAGCTCCGATCAGGGCTGGACAAGGGCAGAGGACGGTAAAATTCTCTTTGTAGCAGCTAACGAATAGTCTAAAAGCCACAACTTGATGTACCCTGTTATCATCTTTGCATAAGTATTTGACATTAAAGGACAGACTGTGTGGGACTCTGACCAAGCTAATGATGAAAAGTCTTCTAACTCATGTTTTGGGCATGATCAGCTATTACAGCGCTGCCTGGTAGAAACGTTAAAGATGGAAATTTTGAATGATCAAATGTCAGACATGAGCTTTATGTTCCCAGCCTGCTCTTCTTTTCCCTTGGAAAGATTTTCAAGCCACCACGACGTGGAGGCTGACAGAAAATGGCGAGTGAGCGAGAGAGGACAGAGACAGAGAGTAATGTACTGCTGTTCCAGGAAACGGTAATTAGTTATCCGTGGTCAATTAAGTTAAACTGGACAAACAAGTGTGAGTGTTAAAGTGAGCCTTGGCAAGGTCAATACTGACCAATTTAACATGGTGGCTGGATCCATCACACTGTCTGCACTCTGCTGCTTCCCTGTCTCAGCTCCTTGCCTACGCTCGCATACTTTTTCTTCTTGCCGACTCTTCTCCGCATTCTTCCTGCCTTCATCAGTCACAGTGCATGTTCTATTTCCGAGTGTCCAAACCCTCCTTTTTTTCTGTCTCTTGCTCTGTAATGACAGTTTTGAAGTTGTTGCCTCACCTTACCTCATCCCCGTCCCTCTATCTCTCCTCTCCAGTCATTTTGTCCTCTTCCAATCACCAGCCTGCCGCTCCTTTTCTTCTCCTTCTCTCTCTCTCTCCCCCTCGCTCTCCCGCGAGCCCACGCGCCCCTGCTAGCAGACAATTAATTACAGGGCCAGCACTAGATGAGTTGTCATTTGTGGTCAAGTTTCTAATAATTGCATTAGGTCTTCAGGTTCCTCTAAGATGCCCTTCCTTTTCTTTCCCTTAGCCTCTCTCTTTTTCTTTCCCAGCCCCTTGACACGACAGAGATGAATATCTTCAGTCAGTCAATGGAGGCGACACAGGGACTTAAAATGCAGAGGCAGTCATTTGATTTCCAGCTAACAGAGCTGCCCATTAGCCCGGCACTCATCAGCCATGCATTACTTCTCAGACCTGCTGTCCTGAAAGTGAAAGCTTTAACCCTTTCGCTGCCCACTGCTCGCCTTTCTGACCATGCAATAGAAAACAAAACTTCCTGCAGAGCACACTGTAACTGAAAAGAAATTTAAATTCAATCCATTATATTTGATAACCTTAAAATTCAAAGCATTTTTTTATGTGTACAGATAAGGGCTCCATTTAACTTATTTCTGCTGTCTTGGACATGACAGCTATCTATTTATCTTATAATCTGCAGTGCAAATATTTGCTTACTGTATTTTGAGGTAGGCATTCACTGCAAAAGAGTGCCGTTAATTTAGCATCAGAATCAACTTTATCCGCCAAATGTGTGCTTCAACTCTGTGGAGGCTCACTTTAACAAATAAAGCGAGCCTTTAAAGTGAGCCTCTTGTCCAATCTCCAGTTAGTGTCCAGGATGTGAGGGGTCTGCAGAAACTTTAGCCTACATTTTATGGACCTTGGCTCTCTACAAGTCTAGTTTAGACAGACGGTCAGGCTTGATGATTTTCTTTGCAGACCTAGCTGGTTGTTTTCTGTCCCATTTGCTCGGTAAGTCAGACCACTCAGAGATGAACGAACGCAGAACAGACAAAATGATGGCAGTCGAGAAGAAGACAGTTAGTTATACTTCTTGAGTCGTCACAGGAATTACAGTTTCTCCTGGGCTTTCGTCCGAACGGGATGTATGTCTGACGTCCATCTCATGTCCAGAGAAAGGGTGGTTCCTAGGAGCCAGTGCTGTTGAGGATGGTGAGGGGAGGAAGTGCGGGGTGTTTTCTCCAAAGGTACGCAGCCATCTCACCTCTACATGACCACAGCCAAGTGGTCCTACCACATCAGTGGACCAGTCAATCCTTCTCTTGTCTGGAGATGGAAGTTGACGCAAGTTGTGTCAATGAAAGTTGACACAATTTGACTGCATGGTCTGACTATTTTCCCCAATAAGAAAATTGCATGGGATCCAGAAGGGAGCCTGTGATGTCAGTCAGATGCCACAGTAGCAGTCGCTGAAAGGAGTTCATGAGCACAGATGTGCAGATCACTGTAGTAATTTAACCTGCAATGGTGTGCTTGCTTGTTCGTACACAAAGTAGAGAAAGATACCAAAGCTCAATCTGTGATGACATTTTGACTTTAAGAAAGAAAGAAAGTTTATTAAACAAAATAAATTACCTCTTTTTGAAAGAAATTATTCATATTATTAGATTTTTATTTTTTATTTTTAATCGAGTATTTTGAAAACTTGTTAGTGGCGACTCTACGAAAGTTCCTATAAGGTTCGAAAAGCGTTCTCAGTGCAGCTGAAGAAGAGCTCAGAAGAACACAGTCATGATACTGTTAGGGAAAATGGTAATGCAGAAACTCACAATTTTCTTGACATTTTCCCTCATTAGTCTCCCCTACCCTTCTAGAGCAGCTCCATGAGAGCGTTAGTATCATAGCCACCAAAAATATGCATTAACTGTGTTCATCAAAGGCAAAGAATGTCAACCCAACAGAATAGACATTCACTAAAATACTTTATAGAGATACAAAATTTGCATTCTACCAAATGCTTACAACAAAGACGTCCTTCGTGATTGTGGTATTGCACACATTGATACTATGATAACGATTGTAGTTCGATATATTGAGTAACTACTTTTTAGCCCCAAAAACTCTAAAAGACGGTCCGCCAGCACCCATCAGTAGCTGACAATACTCTATATAGTTGTAGAATGTGATAACTAAGATAACTAAGTTATCACTTAGTGATAACTAAGATGATAACTAATGCAGATGTCAACAAATGTTTATTAAGTGAACAGATGTGTCAATATTATTATTCGATATGTGAATTATATATTAGGAGACAAATGTCCTGAACTGAGTTCAAACTGTTTCTGACCAAATAACTTGTAAACATAACGTAAAAATTGTTTTTACAACGATGTTGTTAAAGTACACCTATATTTTCTTCTTGGCATCGCTTGCATGCTAAAACACAACTTGCCCTTCAGCAGACTCTCAGCCCAATCTCAGTGAGTGATGGTGAGAGGACGACTTGAGAGGAGCAGCAAAGGAAGATGGGACATGGCAACGCTATAAAAGAGACATCATACATAAGAGTCGCTGTGTGTGAGAAAGAGAGCGAGCGCGAGTGTGTGCATCCCATTTGCCACAGTTGCATGCCTTGTCAAGCGTGTCATTGAGCATTCATATGTTGTCTGACTGCTGATAGAATGGCAGGCGTATTTATTAAAGAGTCAATGTGATGAGGGACACACACACACACACAGATAGCGCACACAATCCTCTAATACACAGTCCGCATCAGTGACATCTGCCTGTTTAACTATTAGAAGGCAAACGCTTGATATGCAAGTGAAGAACAGACGCACACACACACACACTGCAATACAGGAGGGCGAAGCTTTCCCTGAGGCCTGATTGCCATCTCCATAGGCCCTTTTTAACAGAGCCGCCAATTGAAATTGAAATTGTATTCTTGTATGTGCTATCAGAGCTACCTCTCAGGGTTTTATAAAGCTGAGAGGAAGTTAGCGGGACACACACTCACAGACTGACAGGGAGGGATAATGCGGAGGTAAGTCAGGAGCTGTCACTCTTCTGTACAGCACACGCGAGAGGGAACAAAACACAGACTTATCGTTCCCTGCTCTCTGCCTAGTTCCACATGCACGTACGCGCACACACACTTGGCGGGGTGAGGCGGCGGGGTGACTTTAGCATAATCCCAAAATGGTAGAGAGAGGCAGTCCATTAAAGAGGGAGCTAACAAATTCAGCACTTTAAGTTTCTCGGAGGGAGGGTGAAATGTAGTCAATAAAAAAGTCGGGAAGGGAAGAATAGGAACGAAATAAGCTAATTTATAGCTGCTCCTTCTGCTCTTTGGAACACATTCATGTGGGGCTGATATTTGCAATCTAAACAACAAGAGAAATTAGCTTTACTCTGACGCCTATAATCAGGAGGAGCGTGCAACAGGACAAGGTGTACTAAATTTGATTCTTTTATTTGCCAAATAAAATCTGTAATACGTGTACCCATCCCTATATATCATGAAAGAAGAGTCTAATCTCTACAATATATATCCAAAAATATATGAGGTGATTCTTTAATTAAATTAGGTGTTTGAACATTTTCAGATGGAAGTCATAAAAAAAAAATAATAATAATTTGAAATACTTGTTTTATTGCTCACTTTTTGGTATCAGTTTGTGAGCATCCATCACATAAAATGCACTGAGATTTGCAGCTGCTTTTACAAAACGTTTTAGCGACAATGCACGTAAAAGTTTTGTGAGAACTTTTCCAAACCAGATTTAGAGGAAAAACTGATTTAATTTCAGTGTTTCATATTCAGGAGTTGGAGACTGGACAAAAAGTAAAATGGGAACAGAGAGAGCAATCAATTTCCCCGTGGTTTTCCTCAATAGCGCTCAGCCCTTTCTTAGCTCCCAATTACAACCAATCCTAATCAAAGAAATACCTCTCCATTATTGAGATGCAGACAATGACACTCCACATTTCTCTCTGCTCCTGAACCATGTACATTGCCGTACTGGCGCAACAAAGAACGAAGCGCCGTGCTATACCACAGCAGTCGGGACGCCTGTCTTTAAAGACGAAGGGGGGGAGAAAAAAAAAAAATCACATGTGGAAATCTTTTGGCTCTCCTCACAGCCCCAGAAAACCTGATGGGAAACAATGGCAGCCCAGTGCAGCATCTGTCATGGCACAATATAAAAAGATGATCTTGGCAACGAATGGACGCACACACAAAAAAAAAGCAGAAAAAGAACACAAGAGAGGGAGTAAGATGGAGGGGCGGGGAGGGCCGGGCGACGGTGGTAATTCATTTGCAAATCAGGCCCTGGTGCTCAGGTCTATTTCAAGCTGCTGGTGGGTGCCAGGAGTTAACAAGGTAATCAGTTTCAATCCTGCCCTTCAATTGTACATCACACCCTCAGACGGCTACTACCCAGATCTTTCTATAGGGGCAGAGGGGGAAATAGCAATCTGGCTGCTGCTGGCAGCATCCTCGGTGAATAAACACACACACACTCGCGCACACACAGACCTAAAGTAAAGTTATAAATAGATGTATACACGTATGCAAAAAGTTGAGGTAAAGCAGGTCACACTGAAAAAAGTATTTTTTTGTCTAACTGCTAGTGCACATACCTTGGTACATGTGAAATAAGACAAAACCACCTACAAGGTACATTTTCAGCAAGAAATTGGAGCTTGTTTTAAGTCAATAATTCCTTAATATTGACAAAAAAAAGTTCTAGTTCCACTGGCAGATTATTTCATTTATAACATCTTGTTATATGTGAAAAAAGCTGGTCCACGTGAAATAAAACAAAACTACCGGTAAGATATTTGCACAGGAAACTAGACAAAAATATTTGGTAAGATTGTGCTTTTCCAGTTTGTCATGCGTTAACTCTACTTTTTGCATATGTGTTTGTATTTTGATTTTGTAATTTTGCATCATTAGAATATTTGATTGTTATTTTTTTTATTTCTTGTGATCTACAAGACATGATGGCTTGTGGTTTGGTGATTTAAAAGGTTTGGCCATCCTACGGGATATTTTAGAAACAAAAACAAGATATTTGCTCCAAATTTGAATAACTGTGAAATAAAGTATTTGCATTTCAACTAATGTATTCTGTTGGGTTTCCAGAGTTCCTGATACTGGTACTGTAATATCAGGTCACCTGGTCCACCTGGTTGGATGTTCTGCAGAACTTTTTTGGTTCTATTTGCTTTGCCAAATAAGAGAGTGCCAGTAGAGACAATGCTGCGCCGCAACCCAAAGTGGTACATGCAGAGAAAACAGAGCTAAACCTGCTCTAATCCTCTCTTCCTCTTTCTGTATCCCTCTCTTTTAGCCTGTGTCAGCTGTAACCGGCTGGTCTGTGAGCCAGTTAGTCCCCGTTAGTCCCTCATCTGCATAATCAATATGACAACCTTATTTTTCTGATGCAAACAGGATTCCGCCTGTGAGCTGAATTTGCCGGCGTGTGTGTTGGGTGCCCAGTCTGCTCCTGGCCAGCCGCAGTCATGGCCCTCTTTAGCCTTAATTAGATTAGGTGCGATTATCCCAGCTCTACCTTACAAGTGTACGGGCAGGATAAAGGGGCCACAAAGGCCCGGCCTGTCACAGGCACCGGGCTCTGGTCCGCAGGTTATCAGGGTCCGCTGAGACACGCCGCAGACATTGTTATTCATATCATCCACACGCCGTTTTCTGCTGTTGCCTTTCTCGCTTCTTTTTATTTTTCCCCTCTTCTGTATCCGTGGTGTCAAACTGGCGTAATCGCTGGCCTGGGTAAGTCTGCCACTCTTTCTATCGGTCTGTCAGAAAACAAAACAACATCGCCCCGAGCACTTTGCCAGTCGGGCCTGGAGGGAGAGATGTCTGGGCTCTGTTGCGCCCTTGTGTGTCTTTACGGTTTTCTGTTTGGCTGCCGTCGTTGAGGAAAAGGGGCGTAGAAGAAAAACCCAGCACAGTTCCCACACCAACGCAAACAAACAGCACAAGACTGAAATCCACACAAAGTGGTTAACGAGACACTCCACTCTAAACGCATAAATGTAGCCTAATTAACTCTGTGGGAAGGTGAGAGCTGTTTGTTAAAGAAGTGTTTTAGAAACTCTCACATATAGAAAGTCTGATTTCATGTCTGCTTGGATCTTATTTAAGTTGATTACTGCGTAAAGACTTACAATAAGACTGTCTTCTACTTTACTGCAGTGGCATAACCTGAGAATAAGATGACCCTTTTTTGGTTTTCCTGTTGAGACAAGAAGATTTTCACTTGAAATCTCCTCGCATTTCAAGGATTTAACAACGTTATAAAGTCTAACAAAAGTCATTGGAAGAGAAACCAGCCCAGAATAAATATGTCTACTCAAATTGAAGGTTGGATTTGTTTGTTAAATGTTTGAGTGCAAAATTATTCCAGTGCAGTACAACATAAATCCAGTCTGATTATTTTTTTACACAAGTTCATGGTTCCAACCACGAAAGGTTATATTAATACTAATGAACTATTTCATCATGCTAAACTGCAATTTGTAAAACTCCAGATCTTTGGATATTTCTCAAAGCACACAAGGATTTGTACAAGAACTGTTAAAAAAATTTAATAGGAATAAAAACATATTAGCTATTATCACCTCCCATTCACAGCATCAATATACTTAATGCTGCAAAAAGAGAGACTCCAACATCCTGTATGATCTCATATTTCTCTGTAATACACACTCTATATGCAGCCTTAATGTAAACCTGCCAAAGTGCAGGTGCCATAACATTGTGTTCGCCTGCATTATTCAACCTGATTAATATCTGTTTGAAAACTTAACAAGATGATTTGCTACACTGTTTTATTGTCCTCCCTTTTTCCACTTAAACAGTTTCCAGGCAGAGCGCGGTACTGACTGATTTCTCACAGTCTCTATTAATGTGTGCATGTATAGAGCTTTTCATTAATTCTTATTATTTTTTTTGATTTATTTATTTTTTTTTTGCTGGGTTGTAGCTTTAATTAAACATGCCATGCACAGTGTCCGTATCGTCAGAGCTGGGCACACTCAAAGGCATTTACAGGAAAAAACTGTGAAAAATGAAAAGAGCAAAACAGCTGAATTTTCCTTTTTTTTTTTCTGCTGTTTTGAAAAGAGCAAAAAAAAAACAAAAAAAAACTAAAAACTGAAAAACAGAATATCTTTTGATTTAGATCAAAAGATGAGAAGCAAATAGATGAACTGATGAGAGCACATAAACACAATGTTTCCAAATTGAAAGCATAAACATAGTGTGAATGCCAGTTTCCCAGTACATATGTTTGGCCTGGAACTGGCAGGGATCCATGTTATTAGTCATCATGTGTGGATGAAATGTGACCTATTAGCTGCACACACACACAGACAAAAGTGACATTTTTGTTTAGTGAACTATGTCCACACTAAATGCTTGAGAAAGGATAAAACATAACAGTGATTCTGATTTTCGCAGATGTTTCTATTTAAGCTTAAGTAAAATGTACTGAACTATTTAGCAGACTTTGTCATGGATTTAGTTTTTCACAAAATCTTTGATTTTAGATTCATTGCTTTGTATATAAAAAAACACTGAATTTTACTGAATTGCATCATCATTTTTTGCTGTATCATGTCATGCATGACATCAGAAATGCATGTATGTAGAGACAGTCTAGAGGAAAAAACTCTACTTCAACAGGAGGAAATCACCAGCAGGACTTGGCTCAGTGTGAACAGCTATCTGACACGACCAGCTGGGAGCTTGAGAAGTCAAAGCACACACACAAAAAGAAACAAAAGAATTTGAACTTTCTTTGTTAAAAAGAAGCAAAAGGTTAATGACAGTAGTAGCTCCTTTGGTGGCTTCATCTGGGAGAGAAAAGTCTTCAATTGGGTACAAAAAAATCGACTAGGTCTTATTTTTAACGTAAAACTCGACTCTATAAATAGCTAATGCACTCAAATCAGGACTGTGTTTACCTCAAAAAAAAAGTGTGAAGTTGAAAAACCTGAGGTGTGTGTGTGTATGCCAGAGGGGAATGACTAAGAGGCAAAGTAGAATACCTCCATTAGACAACCATCAAGGTTAGACAGGCGAAAGAGCAAGACAGAGTACATGAGAGTAAGACTGAGCGAGACATTAGTACAAATGAATTAAACATTGGCCAAGAGATCTGAACTTCTTCTACTGGAAAAAAAAAAAAGTGCCAGGGTAAATGGGCAGGAATGGAGGGGAAGAGAGAGAAGAGAAAGGACGCTTCTATACCTTTCTTTTGCTCCTAGGAGCGCAATCAGAACCCTGCACATATGCCAAACTCTATCAGTGACACTAATAAGTGCTCCCATCCCTCTCTCATCACAGTCTAACATTAATCCCACTCATGTGACTGGCTAAATACACCAAGGTCTGTTTTGTTTCGCCTCATTTCAGCTAAAGGAAAATGCTCTGGAAGTGGCAGTCGATTTCAAGCCTCCACTGAGGACGATTGTTATATGCGCCTCTCAGGCAATATTTACTTCCAGCACTGAGTCATGGTACTTAACTGTACGTCTGAAAAGCTGTTTACCCAGTCTGAGAGGGGTATTCTTGTAATGATCAATGCCATTAGGCAATATCTGCAGAGCTGTATTTCTGTCTCTGAGCAGCATGGGTCAAGTGCACTGAGAAAGCTGTTCTCTTCTCGCCTCCCACTTTTCTTTCTCTTTTATCTGACCGAAAAAATAAAAAATAAAACCTTATTTGGTAATATGTTTTTGTAAAGACTTCTGCCAACACTGTCCTTTAACCATTGCCCAGATGAATAAGCACAAGAGCCTGGAGAAAAGGAAACACTAACAAGTTGTGTCTTTTTATTCAAATTTAGATTCAACACTACTCTGTTTCCTTCAAACAAAACCTACCTAGCATTTCCAAGGGGGGGAGCACATTTTGTCAAATTCCCATTTACATAACCCTCCAAAATTGATGCTAGCCTGTCATGTTTGCAGCTCATAACCTGCTGCTTATAATCCTGCCTGCATCCTCTTTCTGATCCGCGAAAGCGGAGCGGCCAGCGACTTCAACAGCACCTGCTAAGACACGGCGGAGGAAAGAGGACAGGGTGGAAAGGAAGGACAGGAGAGGAGAGTATAAAAGAGAGGAAGAGGCTAATTGGATTGCTGGGGGTGGAAGTGGACAGGATGACGGGGGGCGGGGGGAGTCTTCTATTTGGCCAGGTCTGGTCTCTGTCATCACGCTCCAGGACCTGGCTTCTCTCGGAGCCTACAGCAGGTCTCAAAAAAACACACACACACACACATACACACTGTTCCAAATATGCAACCCGGTTCAGGAGTCAAACTCTCCTGTGTGCTGCTGCAGCCTGCAGGGTGTCTGCTGTGTTCTTCCCCTCTCGTGTGTGAGTGTTTGCATATTCCCTTAACACCTCACTAAATGGTTAAACAGATTACAGAGCGCAGTAAGTGGATTGTCACAGCTCTCTATCACACACTCAGAGTGTCTCTCCGGTGATTATACATAGCCAGAATTTTTTTTTTCTTTCCCCTTCACACACACACAGTCAAATATAAGTATCAGGAAACACTTCTCTGCTATCGTTCGTACATTTTTTGAAGGCTTTCGTATTATTAGTGAAAATAAATAAAGCATAGATTGTAATTTGGAGTCATAGAAAATATGAAACTCATTTTATTTCAATTCCAGCTGTGAGTCTCAGCGCATGTCTGCAAGCTTTGCACATCGACAGACATTATTCCCCATTATTCTTTACAATGTAGGTTGAACATCATCAAATTAGACGGAAAACACTTGTGAAGTTCCCTTTTCAAACGTTCTAAAGTTAATTTGCTGATTCTTTTGAATTTTATAGTATTTTAACGATTAAGCAACATGATTTAAGAGCAGGGATGAAGTACTGTGTGAGTGTTAAATATTAATATAAGGATTATTGTCAGAAGTGCCAAAAAGTGGGGAGCTTTAAAAAAAAACTCATTATGTAGCTTATAATATGCAAGGCAGCCATATTGGATTTTGAGGTCAGGCTATGTCAAAAACCTCCAACTCCGGTTGGAATTCTGCTTTTCCAGAAAGCTTTCCAAATTCAATTGACAATCAAACAACAAAAATGTCTCTTTGAATCAATAATGTAATATGAATGCAAAAAAAAATCTGGTGTTCTTTACTTCCATTTTTGTTTTGATGATATCATAAGGCAAACCGTAAAAGTCAAATTCTCAACACAACAAAAGGATGGCGGGTCGCGAGCCTGGGGTTGGACCCGCTCATCGGAGCTCCTAGTGTTTGAACCACTCTTCGCAATGACCCGGGGCCATCCCCCATCACGTCTACCCTCTGCTGGGGTCCATGAGGGACGGCGCAAAGAGGGTTGAGCTGCGGTCCAACGCGGGATACCTTGGCGTTATTAGCTCATGTTATTATGAGCTATTACACCTGCTCATGTTGACAACAAGAACATGAAACGGGAATGAACGACAAAATACTTAGAAGGAAAAAATGCGATCAAAGCAGTTCGCAACACGTTAATTGTCCTTCACATAGTTATGAAGCCAGTCAAAGTTGGGATTAATTTCAGATGTTTATTTCAAAAGTCTGCATGGATTGCTGTCGTCTTCACTGCCTGGTATTTGGAACAACATTCCAGCAACATCATGTAAATAAGCATGTGCTGTAAGCATGTATGAATGAAAAACCGTATGAAACTGATCTTGAATCTGTTTATGTGATTGGATTAATTTAATATTTCTAAACTGCAATCGTTTGTCTTGTAAAGTGCTTTGAAATGCAGCGTGTTATGAATTAGCGCTACATAAACAAACTGAAACCAAAGTGAATTACCCTAAACACCCAATCAAGACATAAAAAAAAAATAAAAAAAACTACAGACACTCTTCAAGAAGATATTGTTAGTATTATTGCTTTTACACACTTTTGTTCTTGCTTATTAGGTTTAGAGAGTTAGCACAGATGTCTGAGGGTTTTGCATTTTATCAGGATCTTTAATTTGTGTGCATAAATGTTTTCATGTGAAAGTGAGGATTTGGGCTGTTTTCCACTTAGAGTTGATCTTATTTTTGTTTGATGACAAAAACAAAAAAGAAAAAAAAAAAAAAAAAAAAAAAAAGCTAATGACTGTGAATAGCTAAGGGCCATGAAACACTGCAGCTGCACCCCTCAGTGCATGCAGGCGTTAGTGTACAGGGACGTGAGAGCATCTGGGTGTGTGTACTGTCCCCCATTTTGCATGTAGACATCACACTTCCAACTTCCATCTTTTACCACCCACCCAAAAACACACACGCACACACCCACATGACTTTAGCCTCACCCATCCTTGTCTCTTCTTGCTTCTGGCCACCAGACTCACCTTCCCCCCACCCAATTGGTGCGCATACAAATAAAAACCCACACTTGCAGCTCACTGATTCAAGTCAATGCGAGTGTATCCTAACCTTCCGAGTACGGCGTTTGAAGTCTTTTTTACCTCCCCAGACCCGCTCTCCCAGTGCCAGACACAGCCTAAAGTCCTGCAGACACTCACAGCAGCCTGTGGTCCCATCCACACCACCCATACACACATTCCCAGCAGGCTGAGAGGCAGCCGCAGGCAGGAGCTACAGACACAAACACACACACATTATCACGCTTACTTTTTCGGTGTATTATCAAACCTAATGAGCTGATAGATGTTCGACGGAGGCAAAGAAGCAGACAATCAGTTCCTCAGAGCGAGAAAAGACGGGAGAGAAAAATCAACAGCGCTAAGTACAAAATGTGTGCGTGAGTGTGCCTGTGCGTGTGTGTGGGTTTGTTTTTTTTTTATTTTCTTTCTACCTCACAGCATCTCGCCTTTCAGAGGTTAAAGCTGAGTGATGGAGAAAAGCTAGCCAAAGCAGGGCCTGCAGGTCCTGCCGGGATCCCTGCGGAGAAGCTGGGCTCTCTTTGGCTTGTCGGGGAGGAGACGCGGTAATGAGAGGAATTATTAAACAATCACATCCACGGCACTAGGCTGCAATCAGTGGGCACTGCTTTATGGGCACGAATCAGACAAATACCTACGATGTTAAAAAATGTATTCCTATCTTGATAAAAAATTATTCCAGCTGAAGTCCCGGAGCCAGAAAATCCTTCCTATGCATCGACGAGAACATCAATGAGAGGCTTTAATTAAAGACGGGCAGTTATCTCATTTCTTTAACCCTCAGCTCATTATATCAGCTCCGGTATTAAATAATAAGTGTAAGAACATTAAAGGTCTTTGGAGGGATAAGAGGTCTCCATGGCGCTCCGACGGCCTTGCTTTTGCCCACTCTTCACTCGGCTGACACTGAAATAACTAAGATGGTGCTACGCACTTCAATGAACCAGTGTGGACACCGAGTTCAGCCTAATTGGACAGACCTCGCTGATTGAGCACGAGACGATGGACTGTTCGCGTTCTTCTCCAACCCTGACGATCCGTCACAGAGAAAAAGAAGCTGGCAGAGCTCACAGGAAAGGGCGAGGATTTCTTTTAAAAAAGATAAAGCAATTGAATGTATATATAATTTGCCAGGTTTAATCATCTAGAACAATTATTTGTTCTTTTTTTGATTTACATACACCAGCAATAATATAGGATAACCCAACTGCTGCTAATTTTGGTCATTTTAATTGGTGGAGCTCCTTGAGTTTCCATGCTATGACTGACCGTATAGTTTCCAAACATACGGCGGTACCAGTAACAGTACCAGTAACCATACCAGTAACTGGTATGGTTATTGTTACGGTTCTAGGTATCAGTAAGAAAGGGAAAAGTGTAGCCTTCACTGAGCCAGTTCACTGGCCCCGGGCTGCAATATGTTGCTTCTTACTACTAAGGATAATTGATTACTCCAACGATTCACTAAAATCATTTTAAATATTGTGAACGGTATGATGGAAGATTTTAGGGTTCAAGGTGAACGTGTAGCTGTTCAGAACCTTAGTATATCGGTAACCGGCTCATGCCTAACCAAAAATGAAAAGTATTTTGTTGTAAAAATATTATCGTCTTTTGTTTTTCTACTTGTAATCTTGGCTCTTGTACCCTTTTCTGAACAATAACCTGACAGAAAAGGAAGTGGAGCCTGAAGAGAATGACTTGCAGTAAATGGGTCAAGTCCAGGAATTGAACCTGGGGCAAACTCCATCAAGAACTATCGCCTCTGAACATGGTGTGACAAAATAAACTGAGCCACCTAGAAATCCCATATATGTTATTGTGTAGGAGCACTAAAAATGATGTACAAAAAACACACCTTCAGCTGGTGAGTATGTGGAATTAAGCTTTCTTTAGTTATTTACCAATAACTAATTGATATATGATCAACTGTTTTTAACCATGCTGGATTATGGCTACAATACAACTGCACCATGCATCACTGAATCTGGGATCTACAGTCCACATAGATGTTCAGTCTATTTAATTGGATTTTATAGAATCTGACTGATTATATATTGCTGGTTAAAATAACGTGCCTTGATGTACAATATGTACTACAGAGCAAAACAAATAACTGAAATAGTTTTTCAAATAAGAACACATTTTAAAAAGCAAATTATTTGCACAGATTGCATTCATGTCGCCTTGTTCATTTCAGAGGATTACATCAGGTTAATGGAGAGCGTGCCTGAAAAATCTCAAACCTGAAATCATGTCTAATCATACAAATGTTGCAAATTAACCATGCACTGATGAACACATCTTCGAAATGATCACTAGTTCTATATTAATTTTATTTAACCTTTCATCAAAGTAAACCTCCGGAAAGCCTCGTCAGAATTTCTTCAGCTCAGCTCCGACTACGTAAAAAGCTAAACATTCACAGAAGAAAAAAACAAAGTGATTCCTAAAGGAAGTAAGATGGTACCTTGGACTGAAACTGAACTACTGACCTTCTTCACAAGCCTGACTAAACACCCCCGCATGCACACGCAGACACACACGGAGAACGCGACCATCAACCACTTACCCTTTGCCACTGGTGAAAGGCAACAAGATCTCTTAACAACGACTCGTCTTTTTCAATAAATTTTGCATGAAAACATACCGCCGGAGTACCAAGTTGCCTGCTGTCATACTAGAGGAGTCTTAAATGTTTAATGACAACAACACCAAACACATGTGCGCGCACACAGAGTTGGTGTCAGGGTGCCGCTGTGATGGGGCCCCTCTTTTATCCTGACAGACACTATAAAGCTCCTGAGCCTCTTCACCACCCAACCCCACTCTTCTCTCTCCTTCTTTCACCCAGCAAAGGAACCTGGATGGAAATGAAGTTGGAGTGTTATAATAGGTGCATGAGTGCGTGTTTTGGGTGCAGGTGAAAAGGATGAGACTCAGGCGCCTTTACGAATAGATCTTACCCTCGTCTTTGTAAGGAAAGTCAGATGCAAAGGGAAAAAAGGGACATGTCTTATTTTAGACAGGATATGAGGTTTCAAAGATTCTGTGACGGAAAAGTCTTTTGGATTTTCTTTTGCTAGAATGGGGACTTTTTCTAAGCCCTAAACTCGAGCTTAAACATCAAACTATTTTGCTTGCAACCGAGGAGCACAGGAGGCATTTTGTGAGGGATGCCAGAGATGCTTCTGGTCTTTGTAGAATATCAGAGAAAGGTTTCTCTGCATTCTCAACCTTGCTCCTGGTGAATGTCGGTCCACTTTAGGAGAAATGTTGGCTTTGTCCAAAATTCAGTGTGTGGTATTCATGGGCACGAAGGTGTAGATAAGGAAAGGAGGCAGTGTGGCGATTTCACACCAGATCCGATTGGTCCACTTTAAACACTGTTTCTGTAGGTTTCACCGATTCAAATTTAAGACTTTTCAAAACCTTAAAACCGTTATGAGTGAAATTTAAAACCTGTATCACAACAGAAGTGTAGAACAGAAAGTTGCAAATATATACATCCGATGGGTTGGCAACAGAAGTGCGGCACTGGCTAAGACAAACATCGTCCAGCCAACTGGTGATAAATTTGTACATACCCATGACATACGTAAAAAAGGTAGCTAGCTTGACCCTTGCTAGCTAATTATCTAGCTATCTAATCAATCAGAAATTAAACAATAAATGAACACAGCAAGATGACTAAAGGAAAACCAAGGACTAAATGATCCTGCTCAAAATTTACTGTGCAAGACAACAGGACACCCCTTCCTACAGGCTCCTTATCAACATCCCAACAATATCCATTGTTTCCTTTAACGTTTAGGCCCCTCGTGTCCAGCAGTGTTACAGTTTCATCAAAATGATTCAATCCAAGCAGGTTTAATCAACTTGCCTCCGAGACAGCTGTATCAACCATTTGCAATATATTAACACGTCCACAGGTGGAAATGCAAACACACAGGTACACAAAACAACAAACATTCATGCAGGCAGACCAGCGAAAGCAGGGTCAGAGATAAAGAAAAAGATTCCTATCAATGCTAAAGGATATTGAAGCCTTAATAAGAAAATAGATATAGTCTCCTGGCCTTACATTGCACTGTTAGCTTTATTTGTTTTTGCGATTGTGATCTAAGAAAGGCAATAGCTTAAAATAAATGGAACACGTTTCCTTCAAAGTAAGGCTGCTATCCCCCCTCTGTTAAAAAAAAATTAAGACTGGATGTTTTTTTAAGGAAGATTAATCAAAGCATTACATTTGCTGCACAGCACTTTAATCGGCTGTTACGTCGTCGTTATTTAAGTCCTTTAGAAGTACAGATGCATGCTATGGAATGGAAAATCTGCACTCAAAATGCTTTTATGTCGATCATATAGACAGTTACAAATGTTTTACTTTGCAGTTTACAAAATACTGGCTAGCTTGTGTAATTCTAAGAAAGAAAATAATCAAATTGTGAATATTTCCATCCTACCTTCATATTTAATTGAGGCCTATTATAGCAATCATAGCAACACATAGGAGACATTAGGAAAAATATTAGCATTCACTACTTAAGTAAAACTTAGCATTTCACTGCCCTCCCCCCAGCGCACTGCCTTGCGGAGCAATCATTTGAACTATTTCTTTTTATTAATTATCTATGTTTTCCTCTACTTCCTCAGGAAGAGCTGGATTTGGGAACTCAGTCCTGAGGAGCTTTTATCGTTGTGAGGTGGAGGGCGTTCTCTGCACCTGCATCACCGTGTGGGGAGCAGCCGTTCCTCCACTTCGGACTGCTACACAGCGAGATGCAGGAGGAGGACGCTCCTCATCATCAAGGACTCCACCCATTCTGCACACAGACTGCCCCACCCAGCCGCTCCCCTCAGGCAGGAGGCTGAGGAGCATCTAGAGCAAGACCACCAGGCTGAGGAACAGTTTCTTCCCTTCAGCCGTCAGCTTCGCCAAATGCAGCTTCACCTCATAGTTTATTTACACACCGACACATAACTACACATATCTCTTAAATTTATTTTTTGTTCATCTGTTTATTTATTTTATTTAATTATTTATCTTTCTTTTTTTCACTTTTCTGCAAAATTCACCAAATGCACAATTCTTTAGTATGAGATGAGCAGTATTTCAGAGGAGCAAAAGAAATCCTAGAATTTTTTAACAGCAACGATATTTGTTGTTAATCTGTTGCTAAGAGACCAGTTCGTTTTCTGGTAACCAAGTGTTACGAAGTAAACATCTGATTTTTACTTTAGCAAAATTTATCAACTGTAATTTTCTTGTCTCTAAGCAGGTAAGCAGTATTTCAAAAGAGTTTATGTTTTAGAAACAATAATATTACTTTTTATTTGGAATTTTTTTCGAACGAACTGCCACAAGTATAAATCAGATTTAATTTTTACATTTGTGTTGAATGTCTGTTTTATAATATATTTACCAGCAATGACAAAACAGAAAAACATTTTCACTTTTCCCCAAAGTTTACCAAAATGCACATAAGTAAGGATAAGTAGTGTTTCAAAATAGCAGAAGAAATCTTATGAATTTTGAACAATTACAATAAATGTTAATCTGTTGCTAAGAATTTAGCTTTTTTTTCTGGAAACAAAGTGCCTTGAAGTAAATATACGATTTTTACTCTTGCTAAATTTACCAACTTTCTTGTGTCTACTCAGATAAGCAGTATTTCAAAAGAGCTTATGTTTTATAAACAATAAGTAATTGGTGTGAAGAGATTAACGTTTTTTTTCTGGTAACGAACTTCCACAAAATATAAACCAGATTTTTACTTTTGTGTTGAATGTCTGTTTTCATAATATATCTACCACCAATGACCAAAAAAAAGCATTTCTACTTTTCTCTGAAATTTACCAAATGCACAATTCTGTAGTAGATAAGCAGTATTTCAGAGGAGCAAAAGAAATTTTAAGATTTTTGAACAATAACAATATTTGTTGTTAATCTGTTGCTAAGAGACGAGCTTGTTTTTCTGGTAACCAAGTGTCACGAAGTAAACATCTGATTTCTACTTTAGCAAAATTTACCAACTGTAAATTCCTTGCCTCTAAGGAATGTATTTCAAAAGAGCAAAATAAATGTTTTTTGTGCTTGTTTTACCAGGACACTCCATTGATCTGGCTACTTAAGCAAACTATGCAACCAAAAAAGAGGAGAGTTGGTCAGAGAGGTGACAAAGAAACTAGTGGACATTATAGCAAAGGTCTTTATTCTCTACTAGAGACAGGAGAACCATTCAGAAAGTGCAAACAAGCTTAACCAATCAGGCCTCTATGGTAGAGTGACAGGATGTAGCCAGCTTGAATTTAGAGTCAGTCAAATCGGGAAAACCGAAATCAAAATGGGTGACAGTACTTATGAAATACTGGATTATAATCTAAAAAGCTGTGTTTGCCAGATCATTACATGTTACTGTGTAGATCTTTGAGGAAAATATACAGAAATTTATATTAGAATAATTTCGCAAGGTAGGTCTAATTAAATTAAAGTGAAGGTGTGCGTTCAGGTGGTGCGGTATAGATCTAGCAACAATTGTGTGCACTCCAGTATCCTCCTTATCACGTCTGGGATTATTGTCTTGGAGCAGAATTGGGAATGTGTTTCTAGTAGAAGCAGAGAAAGGCCTCTGAAGGTGTTATAGCGGTAGTGCAGCATAGATGTATCTACTACAATAAATCCGATCTTGGTCTGCTTTACAGCCATAAGAGGCCACAAAGTTGCCAGTGAAGATGTCAACCTTTCTTACTTCAATAAGACGTCTTCTTTTTTCCTGACACTAGCTACAAAGACACCGAAGACGCATATGATCTTGTTTTGTTTCTAGACTTATTGCACCTGACCCCAGAGGGAGGAAAAACAATCACCATGTTGTTCTGGTGACCAAAGTGCTCTTACAAGCTAAACCTGTACAGCATACCTTTCTACCTCTTATTTGTCTGACTGTAACGGGGGTTTTTTTCTGACAGCAGGGAATCGCATGACATTACAAGGCCTATGCCTAATAGCAAGATGGGAGAAGAAGAAAAATATGAGCTGAAGGATTGATGAATGGAAGGGACTGAGTGATGGATGGCGCAGCAGACTCTGGACTCAAAAGTTTGTATCGGTATATCACCAATCAACATATTCTGTTCCCACGTGGGGATGATAGTTTCAAATGAGCTGTGCAGCAGGAGCGGCCGTGTCAACACGCAAATTATCCTTCCGCTCACCCTTTCTTGTCTTTACTCTTGTCCTTATCTCGGTCTCTTCCTCGATCTCGCTCCCTCTCTTTCTCCCTGTCCCGGTCGCGACCCTTGCGCCGACTCCTGTCCCGCTCCCGGCTGTTGCTGCGGCTTCTTTTGCGGCTGTGGCTTGTTCGGTGACCGCGGCTGCTGCTCCTGCTGCGGGACCGTCTGTGGCGAGAATGAGACCTGGAAGAAAATAAAACCGCTGTTAGAATACTGAAACCGCGTCGGATGAACAAATTTTCCAAGTTTTACCACACTGGATTCAGGTCTGGACTTTGACAAGGACATTCTAAAATGTTTCTGGGTAGAGTACTCAGAATCTGGAGTCTATGTCTGCTTTGAACCCAAAGCAGAAAGCCGGAAGACTTAAATTATTTTTTCCTACATAATCTATTTTGTTCTTGTAACATTCACACTCCTTAATTTCATATCAGCTTAATATAAATACTTCAGCAAGACAATCCAGGTTTCTTTAACCCTTTTCATTACATGTGACTCCCTGCTCTATTTTTAAGTTTCTACTTGAGTTATTTTTTGTAGGTATTTACAAAAAGGCCATAAATCATTCTGTCCAAATGCCGTTATGGCAGTTTCATCAACTAGATGTAAGTGGCAGTAGTAACAGGAAACAAAACCGAGAAGAGGAGTGAACCTGGAATTTGAAGATGCAGAACAGAACAGGTAATGTTTCTTTGGATGATTTTTGTACTTCACAGAGAAACTCTCCGAGCAAACACATATTTCAGTGTAATGAAGACTTGCAGCTGGGTTTTTGGAACTACAGCAGACCTTAAATCAAAACCAAATTGATGAAATCTACTCAAACACCCATCAGAAAATTAGATCAGCACTGTACAGATTGCATTATACTATCACAGTACAGCAATGTTTGCATCCTTTAAACCACAAAATGACACTTAATCTGATCAAATTTCCCAAGAGTGGAAGGATTCATCTTTCATTGGATGGGTGTAATAATAGTTCTATACAAACCAATACACCATAAAACACACGCGCACACACACTGCAGAAATGGAGCCAATTAGAGACGGGCTTAGAGGAAGACCTGTCCTCAGTATTGATCCTGACGCCGGACCTCTGGTCTCCCAGAGATTTACAGTACAAGATTTACTTTGTTAGCTGTAGCACACAAAAATTTATACGCTGATTTAAACAGCAGAGAAAAACATCTAAAGTAACTCATGTGTCATTGCGACTAAATGATCTAATAAACCCTATTTATGTGTCACAGTACATAACGCAGACACGCTGTATAACTATGAGTGTTTACGTGATTGCAGTTTGTGTCTCGAGCGCATTGTGTGTGTGTGTGTGTGTGTGTGTGTGTGTGTGTGTGTGTGTGTGTGTGTGTGTGTGTGTGTGTGTGTGTAGCAAACGGGTTCAGGGTGGTCGGGGGGAGGGCCATGATTGGTTGCCTCAGTAGAAATCGGCAGCTGAGATGCCGTTATTTTCCATCATCTATCATTTTATTGATTTGTCTATAAAAACAGTCAAACCTGCTGTCCGCGAGCTTTATTGCTTTCCCCCCTTTATTAGTTTGCAGTTTGGGACATCCAGAGCTGTCTCTCTCCCAACAGAGAACTAATCATTTTCTTCAGACACCTGTCACCACCCCAGCAGACAACACTCCGACAACTGTTGCAATCAATTAGGCCCCGGCGATCCTGATCACCCGAGGGCCCACCGAGCCGTGTCAAACTCTCTCCATGAGGCAATCTTGGGGAAAAGTAAAAAAAGAGGATTGAAAAAATAAATAAAATAAAAAAATTTAAAAAAACCCAAGGCACTTTTTCCAAAGGCACCGATGTCCAAACAGAGGACTTTCTCTTTAGCAATTAAAGTCTCAAAATGATGAATGTTTTCTTAAATTATATTTTCACTTGGCTTGTTTTGTGGGAAAATTAAGAAAAATATAATCGTTTTGATGTCTTGATCCATATTTAACCACTGGATCAAGACATTAATCCCTAAAACACAGTGAAAAATGCAATATAAACCAACAACTTATCCTAAGGCGAAAAGTAAGAAAAAGTGACAAGAGTTAGAGGGCAAAAGAGGAGAAAAGCAACAGCTATTGATAATTTGTTATCCACTTTATAGACTCTTGATGATAATTTTTGATTGGTGGATTTGCCTTCTGTTCGGACTAAGAACTGGGCCAGCTTGACCCGTTACAGTTTGCAGTTATATGTTCAAGCATCTTCAGGCCAAAAAAAACCCTTGCACAACTTTCATTTATGGATTTTACTTCAGCTCCTAATATGATTCAACTCCACATCTTACTGAACAAACTCCTCCACCATCTTAATCTTGAGGTTGTCTTAGTGAAATAGACTTTAAGACTTTTTACATGCATAGGCAGACAATAAGAACGACTGGTGTTCCATCCAGCGATGTTTCCTCTCCTCCTTTATTGCATATTTTATAACTCATTTACAGCAAGAGTGGCTTTAAAATCAGGAACCTACAAGCTTGCAGTTGACACTGTTATATTCAGTTTGCAGCAGGAAGGGATTCAACGTGGATCTGTTTCTGACTACTTTGTGAAGTGGTGTGATGAACATTGCCTAAAGCTGAATGCCAGAAAAATAAAGGACACGGTCATAGAGTTCAGGAAAACTACCCACTCTGCTGTACCAACAACAATCAATGAATCTGGAGTGAAAACTGTGGACAGTTACAGATACCCGGAGACAATCGTGGAGAATTCAACTTCGACCAGAACACTGCGGCAATTTGAAAGGAGGGCCTAGAATGATTTTATTTTCAATGAAAGTTGAATCATTTTAGCTTTGATAAAACACTCCCATTTTTATGTTGCAAATCTTTTATCGAGTCTGTTTCAACATTTGGTATTACTGCTTGGCATGGCAATGTGTCATTGACAAATAAGAACAGTCTGTTCTGTCTTGTTAAAACGGCCAGCAAAATAATTGGCGTTCAGGCAGCACCCCATGTCTGATATCTGGAACAGACAGACTGTGAAAAAGGTCAAAACAACCAGCAGAGACGATCCCTTTTAGAGGAATTTGTTCTCTTTCCCTCAGGTCGAAGGTGCAGGTTGCCGTCTATAAGGTGCAATCATCCTCCGCCAAGGTTGCCCTTTGTCAGCAATTTTGCTCGTAACCTTTATGGATGGAAGTCCTTTGTGCCACAGAAGTGTTGAGGGGATCCGATTAGGAGTTTACGTGGCCTTATGATCGGGTCGCTCTCCTCTGTGCAGATGATGTGGTTCTGTAGGCTTCATCAGATTGTGATCTCCAGCTTTCTCTGCAGCTCACAAGTGGCAGGATGCAGATTAATACCTCCGAATTCGAGACCATGGTTTTGAGCCGGAAAAAGGGAGGACGCGTCATTTCTATGCAGAAAGACCTTACACCAGGTTTCAAAGATTATTGTTAAAAACAACTCTGTATAGTATGTTTTTCTTTCCCACCAGAAGCAATCTTGACTTTGTGTTTCTTTGCTTATCTGTGTTTCATTCCAGGAGCAAATCACTGATGAAGCTATTGCTGCCATTACCCATGTGTAGTTTTATTCTTAGAAAATGTGCGTCTAGCTTACTCTGTTTTGTTGATAGACAGAGTGATGGTCAGACAATATTGACATAAACTCTGTGAACTCTGTTTTCAAGAGAAAATACACCCGACCCTGTGCTCTTGCGTTTATTTGTGCTTCTTTTCCTTGCCTGGAATATCAGTGTTTTTCAATTCACCTCACTGTTCTGTCACTTTACAGCTGCTTGGGGGAGAAAGTATACCACTTCCCTTAATAAGACAAGTTTTGTTGGTTTCTTTCTCTAAAAGAGAGTATGTCATTAAATATGCTTGCTAAGGAGGAAAGATTGCTTTATTGTCAATAAATCAGGTGGTTTCCCTAAGACTGCGTCTTAACTACGCTATTAAATGATCAAGTAAATTTGTGTGACTAAATTTGGACCAAACTGGATTCCAGATAACCAAATATGAATGGGATCTGACTATTTTGCCCGGAAATGACATTTATTGTAAATGTCTGTTTTATAAATAAAATGAACTGCATCGAATCGGTGGTTTCGTATTCTGCCCAGGCACACTTGGAAACATTAGCTGGAAAATTTAAGGCTCGAATCAGCTAAATGCTGATCTACTCAGGATAATAAACATAACGACACATGTGATTCAGGGGTACATGTGAAAGTGGTCAGAAGAAATGTGATTTATAGTGTTTAATGCACGGCACACAACTTGACAAGGCCAAAGTCAGAAAATGAGTTCTAATGGAAAAAACATGAAGAAAACCATAAATGAGTTAACATTGTTTGTGTATGTTTATAATCAGCAGTACATGAGGAAAAATGCAACAAAGCCGCAGAGTTCCAAGTCTGAATCCCATATTTACAGCCAAGCAAATTTTGGCCAGAAGCAGAGGAAGCAATAACCCCAGTTCAGTTTCTCTGCTCTTGTTCTCCCTTCCCTTTCTCCTTCTGATGGCAACACAAACATCCCACTTCTGGGGTGTGCAGCAAATTAAATTTACTGTAGTTAATAGAGTGAGCCTATGCTGCTAAATGTCAATTTCCTGACCAAGTCCTTCCCCTTGGAGAATGATTAGCTAATTTGAGGCTGGGAATAAATGGGCTAATGCAGGACACACACAGATAAACAGCCCCAGTTGGACCCCATTCCAAGCTCTTCCCCTGCTTTACATTTCATTGGCTTTATTATCTCCAGGGAAAATGGGTCCCCCTATGACCTAAACATATTTTCATTTCTAATAAAAGGCCCTTGCTGCTTGCCCCCACATGTAACCCACCCACATACACACGGCCCCTCGCAGCCTTCTACCTCCATTCGTTCCTCGTTTCATCGTCCAATCCATTATATCGGAGCTCTGCAATTGGCTGGGACCATTTTCCTGGTGAATTATCAATAGAGTAATTATGCTCCATGTTGGGAGCTGGGCTGAAGCTTATCGCCGCTGACCCCCCACGGCGTGCAGGGATATGATCCCTCACCACGGCCCATTGGGGTAATTATGTGTCCGGGTGTGAAGCTGGATGGTGTGCTGCCTTTATCTGTATTCTATTTCTGTTTTCATTGAAAATTGGACATTAACGGCTGCCATGAGATACCACTAGTGTCAGATACAGTTGAGCGTCTCCATTGGAATCTGACCCCAGCCAAATCATTATTCATAGTACATCATTTGGCAGAAACAGACCAATCGTCCCAGAACCGTTCCTCTAACCTTATCTTGCCCCCCGCTCAATGCAGTGATGGACATTCACTGTTTTATTTTTACCCCAAACTGCCAAACCAGGAGAGGAAGACAATGGTAAGCTTAGCTTTAAATTATGTGAATTCTGTAAAACATGGAGCTCATCTCATCAGTGATGATACCCAAAGGAGCTAGCATGCCCATTAAGCCAGTGTTCCACAGCAGTGATTGATGTCTATGTAACTTTAACCCATTTCCATCTTGGTAGTCTCAAGGCAGCCTGACAAATGATTAGCTAAAAAGCAGAAATGCGCTTCCGATGTAATATGATGTCCATCTTGTTTTCCTGAATGAAAATGGTAGCGTATGCAAGAAAGAAAAACACTTTTTATCTTACATTTTACTTTTTTTTTTTTACATTTGCCAATCTAAAGAAACAACTATAGGAGTGTCCTTAAGCAAAGGTGTTCATTTTACTAATAGCTACAGCCTTTTAAAGTTTATGTTTCCTTCAACAGGCACTGGAACACAAGTGCTAAAGTAAACGATTGTCATGGAGACTTGATGAACCTGTGATGCTTTCTAAAAGTTAGATTAGTTTTGTTTTAGGAATTTTGCCTTCCTTACCATGCTCCTCACTATGCGCAAAAGCAAAATAAACATTGTTTTCCTCAGTTCCAGTCATTTCAGACTTCAAATGGTTCAATATGCTGTGTGACTTAACTAGCCTCCTAGCTATTTTGGTAGAGAAACACGCCCACAGCATCTCAGACAATCCACCTTCTTTAACAATGGGGTGCATTTCAACATACACTGGGTCTGCTGAACACAAATTTAATTAATTTGAACAGACCATCTGGATCTTAAAATCTCTTTTTAAAATATAGGAAACAACAGGTTTCAACTCACCTGAAAAATGAACAGCACCCAAAATATCAACCATACTCAGCATAACAGGCATTAATCCTACACAACAGAATTGACAGAAGCATTGTAAAAGGAAAAATGTATAAAAATAAATGAGCACAGTTTCTGTGGGACATGCAACTGTTTGATATGATGAACAAGAATGACAAGTGTTTGTGTGTGTGTGTGATTGTGTGTGCGCGTGTGTGTGTTTGTTTTGTTTTGTTCGAAAGGTTAAAAAAAACTTCTGCAGAACAAGAAACGAATGCTCCCAGGGGTCTTAATGCGGCATCTGTATTCGGAAACATCTGTGTTTGTTCAGATATGCTCGTATTTACAAGCTGCGCTGCATTTATCCATCATTTCCATTCTGATCTACCTCAGTCTTTGTCTTATTGAGCTGGTATAACAATACTGCATCAGGTCTCAATAATATTCAGTAAAAGTCATCTGTGGATGTTGGTGAAATAAAAACAGAAAAAAAAAATCTGCTGGTATATTTGCGCTAACCTACATCGACAAACTGGGATTTACCCTCGAAACTTTACTATTAATGACATACCATACAGACTGACGGAAAAAAGTGGCATTTGGTAGGAACCTGCTCTAAGTAGAAAGCGGGGTTAAGAATACAGGACTATTTATGTCATGCGAAGATAAGTCAATAAAAAGAAGGATTTGAAATGCATATGCCGTGAATGCTTCTGGAATGAGGAGGGCTAAAACAGATCAAGAACAGAGTCAACTGGGAAGTCCCAACATTAACAGTAAATATTTAGATCTAATTGTTGGATGATACAGTTTATTTTACCAGAGCAACACAGACTAATAAGTAACCAAAAAGTACCCATAAGCCACATGGAAACTACCGAAAAACTCGCCAGTCAACTTTCCAAGCAGCTGATTGATTGAAAAGGAAATGAGTCTATTAAATCTAAGGCGATCCAGGTTTGAAGAACTTCATTAACGTGTCGTTCCCCGTCGAGTTATTTCCAGTGACGGAGACTCGCAGCAGCTTCATGTTCGACTAAAAAGTGACTTTCCTCTTTCTTTCTTTTTCTTTCTGCTGCCATTTCAACGTATCTAAAAGCACCTTGAGTGAGCACTGAGCATTTCCTGCTGCCAAAAAGACGTGGAAAACAGCTGTTCCCGCCTGACGCTGCCTGCTGAATGGAATGCAAATATGTTAACCATCCAGAATTTATTACTTTTGAGTGCTCTTCAAACGCAACGGCAGACACAAGTTTAATTTATGATATTCCTCTAATTATGAGAGCTGTTGAAATCATTTCCCAAGCTGCCTCCTCCCTCCGAGCAGCCACATTATCTGTTCCTCTGGTTCACAGAACACGCACACACTCTGGCTCGGCTCCGTCATCCACCGTGCACGAGTCTGCGAAAACATAAATATAACTCCGCACGCTAAATAACACGCCGGGAATCACGGGAAAGTAGCTGACTGTGAGCACAATTAACACAGCAAAAGATGGAGCATGAAAGATTCGGAGAATCATTTCTTTTTTTTTTTTTTTTTTTACTCCCCTCTCTTCTTCCGTTTCCCCCCTCTGCTTCATAAAAGCAGTGTTTAGATTTGTCATAATCTTCAGTTTGCTTTTAATTTAGCAGTCGTCAACACAAACGTCTGCGATGCCGTGAAGCAGAAATGAGACCCCATGCAGGCCACCCACTCGCTGTGTCCCACCAAGACACACACACACACAGTTAGATTCAGCCACAAGCCACAAGGTCAAGTCATTTTGCAGAGTTCAAAGGCCTTCAAAGGCACCTCTGATCTATATGAACCTACAACAGCCAGCCAACGATAAGGGAAAAGACGACGTTCAGCAGCTAGATATGGACGACATCTGCATGCTTGCATATGTGCACGAGTATGTGTGTGTGTGTGTGTGTTGTTAAATGTTGCATGTGTACAATGCTTAGTCACATACGACTGGCATCACTCCTCATCGCAATCCTAAACTTGGCCGTATGGCGCGCCCCCGCGACCCCTGACCTCCGTGCAGCCGCAGCTCGACGTGACACCCATTAGCAGCTGGAGTTATGGGGAAGGGTTTTCTGTGTGGCCCGGCTCAGCCATTCAGTCCAGACACGAGGTCAAGTGGAGGTCTCTTTCTCAACTAGGTGCTAACTTGCCAACTCTCTTACAGCCACTCGCGCAACCATAACCCACTTTTTTTTCTCCTTTCCTTCTCGTGCGCATTAGGTATAGAAACAATTAGATACTCTGTGGTCACGTTAGGAGAGAGCTGTTTTGGTTCTCAACACCTCCATTTGCAACTTGTGGCTTTACTAAAAAAAATACCAGTTTCACTGCGTTTAATTTGACTCAACTCAATTCAGTTTATAGTATTTATACAGCTCAGTTCACCACAATGCATTTTGGTGCTTAGTATAGATGGATAAAATGTAGAGGGTCTCTGCACCAGGGGATTAATTTTTTGATTTTCTCTAGTTTTTGAAAATTTGAGTGCAAAATATCAACCTTGAAACTGCTTGAATGTTGATTGGGTTATTTTACTCATTAATTCCACAAATTAGGAAGCAGGACAATCCTTAAACTAGCTTCTAATTTTCAGAGTGTGATATCATCAGTATAGTCAATGTACTTTTTTTTGGCATCAGCAATACATTAGATCAGCTCTGTTTCAAAATCTAAAACTAAATGTAGATTATTCAAAACAGATTGTGAACTTTGGTATGTTATTTTGTTTCTTACTTTTTTTTTTAAAGATAGTTTTAGAGCTTTTCTGGCGATTTAGTCTATTTTAAGGTCACTGGTCGAGTTCAACTTGAATGTAACGCAAACTGATGAGCGAACAGGCAGTTTGTCTGAATACCAGGGATGCACTGATATGTAAATTTGGTCCAACATATATATACAATATCAACATTGCTGTTAAAATGATGCAATTCTACTTATCATTTGCATATTTCAGCACCCTTTTGACACTCTGAAAAAAAACGACAACACTACCGACTCCAACACTGCTTCAGCTGAACTGCCCACAATCCTGTGTGCATCACTTTCATTGCCTCATGACCAACCTCGTTCACTCTCCCTACAGAAACAAACTGCAGCAAAAAGGAAATAAACTTCATTTTGTTAATATCGGACCGATACAGATAGCGAAACATGAAAAAATTATTAATATTGGCCGATCTTGATATGAGGGTTGATCCCTGGTGCATTCAGTCAAACATGCTGATGTGATAAATCAGTGATAAAACCGAATAAAACTCTATAAAGTAGTTTATATATATATATACATATATAAACCATTCTTCCTTTGGACAACAGAAGAAGAAAAAAGTTTTGAAAAACGTTATTTTCTTCCAGACTTATCCAGAAAACAATAAAAGCAAATTTCATACATCTTAATAATGTACTGGTATGCTCCAATGAGACGCAAAGAAAACAGGTGAAAGACAACGGGAAGGACTAAGCGCTGAAAAGAAAGGATAGGAAAGTAACCCTCGACGTGGCAGTAAAGAACAAAAAATAAAATAAAAAAATAGAATAAAAAAAGAGATTCTGGGTTTATGGAGAAGACAGAGCAGACAGCCATGCTTCACATCAAGCTGGCTCCAATTAGCAGGTGTGCTCTCAGACACTCACTCCCTCCCCCCCTTCTTTCGCTCTGGTCAGGGAAGATGTATTTTTCTGCCTTTTATACGCATATATTTATGAAGTGATGGGAGATCTGAGGGCCTTTAGCATAACAGCCTTTTACTGTTTAAATGTGGGACTGCTCGGGCCCCGTGTGCTTAAGTGATTTAGGAACCTCACAACTCCGGTATAAGAAAAATCATAAACGCTGAGACAAACCATGTGGGCGGACTGTAAAAGGCATCGAGGAACAGGACGACAAAAAGCAGGCACACATTCCACTATTAAAAGGAAACTACACTTAATTAAACACCCAAGACACAAATGGAGTAGCGCCCCATAAAAAGCGAAAAGAAAAAAAAAAAAAAAAGAAAAAAAAAAAACAGGAAAAAGAACAGCGGCGATAATTTTGCCTCTAGAAAGACATTGAATTGTCTTCTGACAGAACAGAGACTTCCCTCACAAAGAAGTTTCAGAAAAATCAGTTTTGTTTCCCATACACTGTCAAGGCTGAATAAGGAGGAGAGGAGGAAAACACACAAAGAAAAACCAACAAGTGAATAGCGAAGAAAAGGCTTCCATCCTCAGAGAGAAAAGCCCTCTCCTCTCCAGTAAAGCTCTCGCTTCACAGTCTACAGAGGGCAGATTTCAGCTTCTTTTCAAATTATGAAGGGGGAATTTCTGCTCCGCAGACCTGCTTAACAAAAAGGATCTGACAACACACTCCCTTCGTCTGAGCAGACTCAACGCATCATGCACAGAGAAATTGTCCAGTGACTGGATTCGGATGATTTAGAACTTGATCGGCTCTGATTTGAAACAGTGAATGCACCGCACCCGAACAATATAGAGACACATTGACGACATTTTTCTGTCTCAAGGTTGTTACTGAGTGGGGAAAAAAAAAAAAAGAGTTAGCTACTTTTAGCATCAAGGAGAAGTTTGAAAATAAAGTTTGGAAGCACACAAGATCTATTAAGCTTCTAGGAAGGAAAATATTTTCTAAGGAGGCGCGTAGGCTCCTTCTCTCTGCTTCCTCTTTTAAGCAGGCAGTCAGACTCCAGCAGAAAGTAGGAAGCTGAACAAACTAGATACCAAAGTTTTCTTCATTTTACCAACTTTACTGGGAGTACCCACAGCCAACAAAAGACATAAATGAAGGTTAAAAATGTGAACTGTGGACTTATTTTGTGCTTGTTTTAAAATAATCTTTATTTATGCCCACATATATTTGTACAAAGAAGTTTTAACATCAAGTAAATCCTTAATATAAATAAATGATTACATAACAAGTAAATTGTAGTTATTCTAATCCAAATGAGAAATGTTCATTTAATTTGATATGCGAAATCTAAAGGTTAATTAAAATCAAGAAAAAGTTCAACAACTAATTTAGTCTGTGTTAAAATGCCAAACCAACGTGGTTTGACCAAACTGTTCGCTCCATTTAAAATAAGCAACTTTTTATCGTGCCAATGCCAAAATCGCGGTTGAAATTTCTCAACCTCGGCACCGACTCTTTCTGCTGTTTGTACAACACGATATCAGGCCACAACTATCTCCGCTCGCTGCTCTTGTCCTCCACTGAGCCAAACCCTGACTAGATAGACAGCGGAAAAAAGAAGGACAAACCTCAAATATAAAACCCTCATGAGCACGCCGAGAAAGTGTTTCATTACTTTCAAACTGACTGTCAGGTTTTCGAGTCAAGACGCACATGATATTCATTTCAACCCTCCGCTATTGATTCTCCTTTTTTTTTTTTTTCTTTTGTGCTTTCACAGCTATATTCCCAAATGTGAGAGTGAAACCACATGTTGGCGGGTGTGTTTGCGTCGTGCTCTGCTTGTCCAAAGTGAACTGACAAGTGCAGGCAGCGGTTTCATTAGCAGGCAATTTGCTCTCGAGTTGTGCAGAAGTGAGAGAAGGTGTGTCACAAAGTTTTTTCTTTGGCAACGTGCATGGCTCTGCTTAGGATTCAGAAATTGGCACAAATTTACTCAGTATTTGGTAGAATTGCCTTTTTAAACCGTATGGCTTGAGGGAAACATCCTTCCTCAAGATGTTGTTTTAGAATTACATTGCTACTTTGTCACAATGCCAGCTTTTTATTAAGTTCACAAGGCCCGCCGGAGCAAAACACGCAAACAATATGATCACAGTTACGATTGTGTTCTGTTCTGCATCTTTTATTTCGACATATAACAATGTCGACAAAGCCAAGCAGCCGACTTTTAATTTCACCAGACAACAGGACGTCTCAAAAAATTAAGCTCTTCATCCCTGAGTGCTTTTGCAAACGGTAACCTGCATTTCATTTGTTGCTTTCGGGGCGATGGCTTCTTCTTCTCTGAGCGGCCTTTCAGCTTACATCAACTTAAATGACTCACTTAAGTCTCGGAGTCTTTTGTTCCAGGGATTAATGCACACAATTTGCAACCAAACACAAGCACCTTTGCCACAACCCAGTCTCCTTTTCAAACAGTATTATGTCTGAATAATCCTGAGGGTCTGTTCAACAGATGAATGTGGAACCTTCAAGGATTTGGACATTTTACCCAAGGAGCAGCCAGACTTGTGGAGGTCCACAGATCTTTCCCTGATATCCTTTCCCAATTTATTTTTGATGCTTCCCTGCTGTCACACAAGTAGAGTATCTGAGGTTTGCCACAATTTATCTCAAATGCTGAGAATTAAGGAAACAGAAGCTTTCAAATCCACAAAATTATCATCCAGGCGTCCTCAAATTGTTTAAAGATTTAGTAATCTTAGTGTATGTACATTTTTAACTTGAAGAAAAAAAATCCTCATATTATTCTGGCATTTAGCAAATAGAAATAGCTGTAGTAATGCTAACAGACAAAATGTGGTGAAAGTCTAACAGTGAAAAAGGTTGTCTTTTCATGCACAGTATGAAAGAATATGAGTTTCCTAATGTATGCATGTTAGAAAGTTAACACTTAAGTCTGTGCCAGGGTCCTCCGAGTGTCTGCATCCATATGGTTAGAGCCCTGGAGTGAGCAGCTGACTGAGGTTGGTCCATGCATGCACTCTCAGCTCCAGTCTCAGAGGACTGGCTCAGAACCTGGCCACCGAATCACACACAGCGCATAAACATAGTTTATTTGTGCATAAATTAAGACCAGAGGCATTTCATTAAAAGACGGGAAAACGGGCAGAGATGAAATGAAAGTTTGGTAATTGAATACTTGTCAGGGTGACCTCGGAGTGCGCCGGACCACCGATGACCTGATGTCCTGCTGGGAGACTGACACCAGGGTCCAATGTGTTGGTCCGACTAGAAGCAGCAGGCAACCAGCGGAGACCCCCACTCCCCCCCCCCCCCCCACACACACACCCTCCCCTCCTCTTCACCCCATCCGTGTCACTGTCTGCCTCGCTCTCTCTCTCTCTCTCCCAACCTTCTCCGCCCTGAGCGTTATTAGACCCAGGGCTCTGCCGCCGCTCCCAACAGCTCAATGACAACACACAGGGCCTGCCAATTAGAAATAATTAGACAGTCATTTCAGTGGCAAGTCTTTTTAAGTGCATATATAACGATGCAATGATGCTTATTAGCCGGTCTGAGCCAGCGAGGACCAGGGCCTCAAACGCTTTGGTGCTGGAGAAAATAATTATGCCAGTGATCACAAAGCAAGCTGCACATCTCTGTACTTCACCTCCACGCGTTTCAAAAATCCACTTCATTAGCTCCCGTAATTAATCCTCCATTAATTGCAGGAAAAGCCCAGTTTACCTCCCTTCGTTTCTAATTATCATCTTATAAATAGTTATGGTTCTAATTAATGTGTTCATTAGGCAGGATATTTCTCTCAAAGCCTCGCTGGGAGCCAAAGGTCCGGCTCGGCTCTCTCTGAAGCCTAACCAGCCAGAAGGTGAGGCCATCCTGCCTGCATTTGCTTTTATTTTACTACATTCAACCTCCTAATTGGCATTTAAAACCCAATTTGGAAGAACTTCAAGAAGCTTAAATGGGAGCGAGAGACCAAGAGAAGGCTAGAAGGAGGCAGAGAGAGACGGAGATACATTTGGTGTTCATTTTCTGTCTGTTGATCTGGCCAGACGGATGAAGCTTTTCACTGTCACAAAGTAAACGCAAGAAGGGCGGACTGAATGTTATTAGTCTTTGGCAATCCTGGAGGTTTCATTACCAAAACAGTGAAATCTGCCTTTCCACCCAAAAAAAATAGGTGGCATTACAGATTTCTACTAGATTTTAGTTATCAAAAGAACAGATTCTTTGTTTGGTGAACCGATGTAAATATATATATATATATATATATATATATATATATATATATATATATATATATATATATATATATATATGGGCACCATGTCTGGGACATTTCAGTCACAAAGCTTTTAACTGTATATTTGCATCATTTGAGATGCAGTCTTAAAAATTTATGCCAACTACTGAATTAACTGGCCAATGTTTGAATTTGACACATTTCAATTTAGACATTTTGTCTAAAATGTGGTGATTTTAGACAAATCGTCACATATATACTTATCGATATCTGTGCTGCTAACAGTTGTAATCCTTTAACTTGCAGGACATACCTTTGTCATCAGTCATTTTTCAGCATATTGGGATCAGTAATAAGTAAAACTGGGCTGATATTAATAGCCAATATTTATTTTCATCAGTTTCTGAAGGGCCACGAAAGAGCTTGGTAAGTGCTTTGTGTTTGGTCATGTCACAGTGAAAGTGATGTAATCAAGATTGTGGTGAGATTAACTGAAGCAGTGGTGAAGGTTGGTCGTTTTTTTCAAGGTGGCAAAAGTAAATATTTGTCATCGGCCAAAAGAGCAAAGTTATATCAACTGTTCATAATTATGCATCCCTATTTCACAAGGTTGGAACAGATAGAGAGGGAAATCTCTGAATTGTCAAGATGGTCAAAAGACATTATACTGAATCCGAGACGGCCACGAAAAAAGTTAATTTTCTATTTTGTTAAATCAGTTCTGTTTTGGTTTGGTTTATTTTCCTACTGACAGATCAAATCATGGCTTGTTTTCAGTTTTATAGCAGAATTTGTTGCTGAAAATCACATTTCCAACGACTACTGATGCCATGAATCGGGTACAACCCGACAGCGTCATATTTTCCAACTAATGAACATGAAGTGCATTTACATAATCACTCCTGTTTCACTGTTCCACGTGTCTGTTGCAGAAAAGTTTAATCTTACGCAAGGCACTTGTCTTTATTTAGCATCGTTATACAAGCCAATCTGAAGTGCTCTATGCACGTAAAATGAAAGACAGAAAATACATTTTTATGACTGCGTATTAAATGTCGCATGCTAAACAGTTCAGCAGGAAGCAGTGTTTCCGATAAAACAATTTTGTATGCAGTCAAGGAAGGAAGTACATCAGTCAGGCTGCCACTTTGTGACGCACAAACAGGTTTGCAATCGCCGTTCTGGTGGACATCAGCTCATCAAACGTATTACAATCCATTTGATTTGTGGGAAATTAAGGAATTTGTCATAAGAAATTTATGCAATCATTAAAATCAACAACAAAATCTCAACCATCCGCTTGGCTCACAGGATATGCAGTTTGCCTGAGGACGTAGAAGCCTTTGGGATATGCTGAAATTGGTACCAAAAGGTAAAAGCTTTACAAAAAATAAACACTCAAAAAAAAAACTAACATTGCTTTTCGTTCGCACGCTGCAACCATATTGTTGTGCTGCCTTGTTTTTCTGACAAAAATCTGTTTTAAATAATTCTTCTAACAGTGTTCACTACCAACAATTGAAAGATATTTCTCTTATTTAGGGATAGAGTTGATAACTTTCAGATGATAATTCCAGACAGGATTATAACGAAAGAGGCCGCAGAACAGGATGTGAAGCTAATCTTTGTTTGAGTCCGTCTCATTTGATAACCTGCATGAGACGAGCGGCTGATGACTGTTGTGAGGTGAACTTTCTGTTTGTGTGTCTGCATGCGCAGACTCTACAGCTAGGTTGCTACCCGAGGGAGCGGGCCGGTGTGTTGTGAGCCTGCAGGTTGCAGGAGTGTGATGGAGGGGCGAGGGAGGAGGGGGCAGCTTGGCAGAAGTGAGAAGAGAGCAGAGGGAGGGAGGGAGGGAAGGAGGCAGAGGGTTTCCTCTGGCGGTGGAGGGGAACACTGCTCGCGGCGAGAAGGGGATGAAAGAGGCTGTCTGTGTCAGTCACTTATTCCTCCCTTTGGTAAATAAAGGTTTCTGACAACAAAGCTGAGCAGCGCTTGACTGGCCTTTACAGCAGATAAATAAAAAAGACAACACAGAAAGAGAGCAAGACAGAGAGAGGGAGGAAAAGAGAGGCGCAACAACAAACGCGTTCAGATCTTACGACTGGAAGCATGTTGATTTTTATGGAGTAGAGAAGACGTAGCTGAACCAAACCAGGTCATCTTTCAGTTTAAATCAACCCTCTGCAGGTCCAGTAATAGAGGAAGAAGGAAGAAAGGGCAGAGTGTCATCTTGTGGAAAGGGGAGAAGAGAAGATGTTGAGAGGCCATGGGATAACAGACAGTTGGATAAAAAAAAAAAAAAAAAAGAAACTAAAGAAAAAAAAATAACAGCCAGGAGCTCGCTCTTAAATTCCAGTGTTGCAACACTCCAGCACACTTTAGTTCAATGGAAGAAGAATATACACAGGTGAGAACAGTGTGAGAGAACGTGCACCCTGAAGAAGATTTAAGCTTTTCTACTATTCCTCTTGATTTCATTTTGCATCCATCAGCACTCTATTAAAAGTTCATGGTTCTCCTGAAACAAAAGCACATAGAATCCACTTGTCACATCTTTAAAACACACTCAGGGTTATTTCCTGGTGAAACCAGCAACACCCAACGCCACCTGCTGCACTGCGTTCACACACTAATCCCTGTGAATGAAAAGACAAGGGCCACAAATGTACCAATATCTCCTTTCTCACTTGGAAAGACGACTGGTGATCAAGGCCATAGAGGTCGCCTACAATAGAGTCCGTCAGCCTTCTCACACATCAACTAGCTGGCCATCCTTTCCTCTCTCTCTCTCTCTCTTTGTGTGTGTAAAACCTTGTTGCACCACCCTTCGGTTCCTCACCTCAGTTATCCCCAATCCCAAGCAGCCCGAATGACCTTGTGCACTCTTCATGTCGGAGCAAGGCAGAAAAAGCTATCTAGCAGATGTACGACACCTCATCTCATACAGGAGGAAAATTGCTGTGTGAAATAAATACCAGGTCATCGCTCAGCTGCATGTGCGCACACACTCACACACACAAGCTAAGAGCTTTACTTTGGCCTCGTACAAGGGGCAGGGCTGGTGTTGTACAGTAACTTCACAGTCGGTCGGAAAAGGGGCCTTTGTCTCAACCATAGTGTTACAAAGCATCACCGCTTTAAAATATTTGATTAACTGAACCACGGTGTCACAGTTTTTATCTCTCTACTTTAACCAGGCCCCAGTTGTGAGGCTCATACACAGGTGTCTGATCCAGTTTCCTGGGTGGAGTGTTTAGTTTGCCGTCTCCCCAAAGGGAAACACCGATAATTAAAGGTTTTGTTCTCCTTTGACTGAAGAGAGGTACTCGAGTGTTAGCAGGGCCAAACCCTGACGCCAGCACTCTGACCTGCTAGCTCAACGCAGCCCTGAAATATTAATGAAGTAAATTGGCGTGTCAGCCCCCATGAAGTAAACGCTAACCTATGAGCACATGTGTGAATGCCTAACAAAGGACGATACGCTCGGCTTCTCCCCAATTGGTCAAGTGGTGGGTCTGCTGCGCCAGAGATTCCTTCTCACATTTCGTTAGCACCATCAGGCTGCGGTGAAAAAAGCAACTGAAGAGATTGACTGACTGAGCCACACACATTTAACCCCTGATGCGGTTGCCATTAACAGGCGAGAACGACGGCGCTCTGGCGCGCTCGCCTAAAGAAGAGCCTGTGATCGGGCTGTGATGAGAGGCCGTGTCGTCTTTGTTGCACCGATCAGATCACTGTACGAGGCAGCTGCCACAATCCACACTGCTCTCCCCCAGCGGACTATTCACTGACACCCCCATATGAGCATGCATTCATGGAAATCTGCACATACGTGCATAGGCTCAATCACCCTTCCACAAGCAGGCCCGTTACACACACTGCCTGATATGCCTGCTCACATCAAAGAGAATAAACATTAATGGCAAATAGGTAATCTGTTCCTCTTGTCTGTTTTACATTTCAGGGCAAGATTGACTGCCTCTGGGGGACCTGGCGCTTCTCTGATTGAGGGCAGGAATAAAAGGAGGAAGGGAGAGAAAAGAGGCAGGTAGCTCCAATAAATAGTAAACACATGATGGAGCATTATTCTTATTTCATGGATCTTTCTATTTTTTATTGATAGGCGAGAGATCCAAAAAAGGGGTAATAAGAATCCTCACTTCAACCCGCACCAGCCAAACGCAGTTCTAATCTTTCCTCCTGGAATATTCGGTTGTGGACATGATTATTCTCATTTCTTTTGAATAATATCCCTCTCGAGTCTATCTCTTGCTCCCCACACCGCTCGCTTTCCCAACTGAACCTGCGCTTTTTCCATTCTCCCCTAACTTTTCATCTCCTCTCCTCTTTCCCCTCTCCTGTCACCGTCTCCCAGATGCTCCTTCACATTCTGAAGGTGGAGCAGGTTCTGGTGCGCGGACAGGTACGGGGTGGCAGGCGGCGCCTTATATCTTGTCTAAGTATCAATCACGAGGTCCTGTCCACTCAATCCTCCTCTGATCCATCAGAGAGCCTCTCACACAGTCTCATCCACACATGTACGCACAAACACACAGAGCCCTGACAAATGGTGGTCTTGGCATCAAAGCATTGTGCAACATCTATTAAACTTATTGTTGTTGGATAGGCAGTGTGCAACATAAATGTACAGGCTTGAAAATTGTAAAATGTCTCCTTTATTAATTACTGAAAGGCTGGATAAAGATTAAGCAATTACGAAAAACTATGTACAAAGAAGTTGCTAGCTAATATGTAAACTTATTCAGGTTACTACAGACTAATGTCAGGGATTGTCATGGTATGATAATCCTGAGTAAAAATACCACAGGTTGACACACAAAATGTTATGCCAAGAATGTTCCAGTAAATAAATTCCAGGCATAGCAAGAAAAAAAAAACTAAATAGTAATTATAATACAATAAATGTTTAAAGGAAAGAAAGACTACACTTAAATTTGTCACCATTTCACTTTCCTACAATTTAGACGACATTTAAATGAGATTCTAGAAAAACTGCTGAAGTGGATTGAGTTTAAGAATTAGCTTACACAAAATGACAAGTTTGTATTTTTCAAACAACCAATTCATGCAAAAAGACAGAACTTTATTTTGAGTAAGTAACCCTTTATTAGCTGTGACTAACTTAGCAATCAACGCTTTTGGAGAATTGATTCCACTATTTAACAATTACCACGGCAACTGATAAGTTAATCATTTGAAGGAGTATGGCATTAGAGCTACTACCGTAATTGGAATTGCTACTTTTTACTGAATCAATAGTTAGCATACCAGCCTCCTGCATGCAATCTTACATGGCTACTTTCTGATTAATTCAGGTAATTATTACTTGACCAGTTGGGAGATCTTAAATTGAACTTTAATCATTAGACATTTAGTTTCCACTAAGTTTGGAAAAACAATAAAACAAGATAGGGATACAATCCCAAAAGCAGCCTACGGTAAAACTGCAAATTTGGCACCTTTATCTCAACACACACCAACAATACAAAATGAGGCACATCACAGGTGACACGTGTAATTAATGTATCCCTGAAATGTTCTTAATTTCTTTCAGTTTTAGATTTAGGTGAAACACATGTTTTAGATGCATCAACAGGTACGTCGAGACAACAAACAGTGTGACAGCAGACAAAAACCACAAGCATGTTAAACCCACAAACTGGAGACACCATCACTCATCCGCATAAATTCATAATTAATGCTCTCGTTTTGCACATCCCTAACTCCGCCTCAGCAGCACCCCCCAACACACTCTCTCACCAACGTTGGCCAGTCCACCTGCTCCTCGCTCACCATTAAGCCGATTACACAACGGAGCCCTCCTAATCACAACGCAGCGTTTTGCAAACACCGACGTTCACCGTCGTCCTAAATCTCCCCAAATCCCTTCCACCTTTCATCTCGCAACACACCAGCGATGCCACTTTGCACCGACGTTTTAATCAGAGGCAGTTCCGCCGAGTGACGGACTCAGCCACGGAGAGTTGGGAGACGCAGACGCTTGAAACAAAACCACTCGTCCGAATCCCCTCAGCGGTTGCAGTTTGTCCCTTGTTCTGTGGCTGGAGAGTGGAAGTGTGGTGTCTTTTCATGACACCATCAGCCACACGTGTCAAAGCTTTTCTGTTGCATAATCCATTCATCCCAAAATCTCTGTAATGAAGATATTAAATCAGTTTTTCTCTTTGTGATTAAAATGATCTCTGCTCTCCCCCGCAGCCATACACAAGTAAACAAAGGGCCTTGCTCGCGCATATATTATCACAACCTTTCCCTCAACTGCGCATCTGTGCATGTTTTTGTGTGTTTCAGAGTAGTTGGTGTGTGTGAGGGATTTAAAAAAAAAAAAACAGAGCAGTTTACTGGTTCATTAGCAACAGATTAGTGATGCTAATGACATGGATCACCACACACAGAGATATTCTCTTTATGTGTCTGAAAGGGATAAGAGACTCGCTATTAATTATTACTTTATTTTACCGGGAAAGACCCATTGAGTTTTAAGATCTCCTTTACAGGGGTGACCTGAACAAAAAACAGCACTAAAAGAGAATCGAACAGAAAATTTTATGCAAAAAAATAAAATAAATTAAACCACCACAACATAAATAAAAAGATTAAACAATGTAATAAATCAAAAGGTTTTTTTTCTAACTCAGCCCAAGTCCTTGGCAGCATTAATAAGAACAGATTTCACCAACAGATACAGTCCTACACTTTTCTGGATGATGTGATGTGTTACAGAGTCAAAAGTAAGGGTGCACCGACTGCAGTTTTCTGGCCGATCGCCGATTACCATCTTTAAAAAGCCTGAAAGGCAGATTCAGGTTTTGGTAGAGTCCGTTTATTTTTTTGTCTGAAATATTGTTAAATATAGCAAGAAAGTTGCTGAGTTGGAAACAGGGGGGGTGATTATTGATAACTGTAAACATGCAGACATGACCCGGTTTGTCAGTCAAACCTCTCTCACGGCAGAGTAAAAGAAGACACAGGTTGATTTTTAGGCCTTTGATGAGGTGGATAAAATCAGTCAACAGTCACATCAACGTATCGGCTTATCACCGATCTCCCCTAATTAAAGACATCAGGGCCGATTTATCGGCTAGCTTATTTATCGGTGCATGTCTACACAGAAGACCAATGAATAATCTTCACTCTTGCAATGTAGATCGTCCGACAGTAGACAGCCCGGTGTTTATGCGTGCATGTGACATGTGTTACATGCACGCAGGTGTATATAGTTATTATTTAGTTTAGCATAAATAACTGTGTCCATTAGGAAACAAAAGTAGTGAAATACTAGAATAATAATGATCACCATTTGCATTTGTATGCTTCCTGATGTTGTAATTGCAGTAATGTCCATGAGCAGAGGTGTATCTGTGTATTAATATTAGCATATATGCTGCTGTTTCTCTTGCGTCTCTGCATCATTCACACTTGCCCTCCTGCATACACACATAGCCAGGGCAACTGAGACTGCATGCACACATAACTATGTCCTGCTGACACATGAGGATCCATTTGCTAATATCGGAAAACTTTGAAAATAAATATGAAATCATGCATTTTTGTTACGGTCGTGTAAAGCTAAAACCCAGTCATATGTCCTACCTTCTGTCCCGGCTGCGGGATCTGTGTGAGCGGTGGCTTCTTCCTTTGTCTCTGTCCGCACTTCGGCTCCTTCTCCTGCGAGACGAACTCTGGGAGGAACTGCTGCTGGAACGCCGTCTTCTCCTGAAGCGGACACACAACAACCTGGTTCAATTTCATTCTACTTACTTCTTCTTGTTGAACTACAAAAACTGTGCAGAGGAGTTTTTTTTGTTTTTTTTGCAATCCACAAGTTGTGAGATTAATTCCAATTTTTTTTTCCACATTTTGGTCTGGCCTTAGAGAAGTTACATTTGTGAGTGCAGTTGGGAAAATGTTGTTTTAGTGTAAAGTGCTTTGAGCGGTCAGTATAACTAGAAAGATGCTGTTAATATTACACGGTTTTACATTTTTTCACAAATAAAAACCTGAAAAGTGAGACGAGCATGTGTATTGAGCCGCCTTTCCTCTGATATTCCTAAACTGGGTCCGGTGCGCTGAAGTGTGGGAATGCTGCAGAGATCCACAGCTTAGATGGGAGGATCTGTCAGCAGGACAATTATTATGCCTACACTCCAAAAAGTTAGGCTTTGAAATAAGAGTGGCAAGAACAAAGCATTTGTTGAAAGAGAACAAACAGAAGCTCAAATCAAAGTTTGCCACAAGCCATGTAGGGGATACATGAACCTGAAAGATGGTACTCGTGTTCGATGACCCCAAAATTGAACATTTTCACCCTATATGCAAAAACAAAACCCAGAACACACCATGTCCATGGAGCTATTACGTTGTTGGGATGCTATTCTTCAGCAGGGATTGAGAAGTTGGTCAAAGAAGAGAGGTTTGATGGAGCTAAATACACACGAGTCCATGAAGAACATTTCAGAGTTTTGGGGGGTTTTTTCACTTCTACCAAATGTTTCAACCTACAAAGACAATTCTGTGTGTTTTGTTTTATTCACCAGTTTCCTGCAGCTCCTGTGAAACTCTCCCCTCCCCTGAAAAACACAGGCAGCATTCCTTTTCAGCAGCTAATTCCAGAAGTAAGCAGCTCTGATAGCAACTTTGCATTAGTAAACACTCTCATCCATGGCCCAAGGCTGAAAAACCTCGCTGGCTGCACTACAGTTCCTCCACAGGGGCTCTTTGGTGTTCTTTAATGCAGCAACAGCAGCGTGTGTAGTGCCTGTTTTCCCAAACACAGCTAACACCATGTTTCTATTGATATCGTGAAGTAGGAGGCATTGACGGGGGTGAATGTAAATGCAGAAACCTCCGTCCTGTACTCCACAAACAGTTTGTGCAATACTCATTATCTGAAGTCTCTCCTTTTTGTTCACCAAAGCAAAGAAAAAAAAATAATAATACCAAACATTCCAAAGCGCAACCGAAAAAAAAACCCCAAAAAAACACACACTTACTCCTGTGGGACCTCAGCAAGATAGAGAAGAGGAGGAGAGGATAGCAATACAAATAACACACAGGCTGAACTATCAAACCAAATTTGTACCACTTAGAGCAGCGCAGCAAAGATCTATTAGTATTCTCAAGGCTTGATCCCGAGAGCGAAGCCTTATGAAATCACTTCCACAGTTGCTCCGCTAAAACCACTTCACACATCCCACAGAAGACGCGCATACGCGAGTGAGCAGAGGTTTCCTTGGAAGGTGGTGTTTGCTCACACATTTTCACCAACGCCTGTGCAGACATAATGTCACAGAAAACAACAGCTTGAACAAATTTCAGGGGAAATGTTTTTGTTTTTATCTTAATTTTGTTTTTTAAATCATAGGAAACTCTTAGATCGCAGCTGATTTGTTCGGTAGCACGGAACAAATCAGCTGCCATCTCTCTTATTCGTTCACAAACACTTTTCACCATCTTGTTCCTTATTCACACAGACGCATACACAGTAACGGTTACAATCACTCTCCTTACATATACATGTTAATTATGTGGTCATGATGTCACCCACCCAGAACATAAGCCTTCTTCTGTTTTACCACAAGTGAGGTCACTGTTGGTGGCTTGCGTGTGTGTGTGTACTCTTTTAAAGTCTATTTAAAGGAACTTGTTTCGACAGACGCACAGAAACAAATTCAAGGTCTTGGTTAATTGATCAAAATGCGCAGCTAATAGATGAGGGACTGTGGTCCCATGGTTTACACTGTCCACCCAGACCCACTCTGTGCAGGCACGCAAGTACTTTCCATCAGCGGTAATGGACCTTGACCAGGTCTCATAAATAATTACCATCAACTGGCCTTGTCAGAACAACCAAGGCAGTCGCGTGTGGGTCAGAGGATGGATGGAGGGATTGACGGATGGATGGAGTTGTTAGTGGGTAGATAGATGAGAGAAACTATATAAGATGCAAATACTAACTCCACAGTTGTTTGAAGAAAATCAATGACAACCATGCATTAATTCAAGCTATCAATAAATAATAATTGTAGCAACATGAATACAAACACAAATTTACAATCCCAAAGATTTTTGTTTGTTTTTTTTAAACCTCATTTTACCAGAATAAAAAAAAAAAAAAAAAAAAAGATTAAAGCGATTAAAAAACCTGTTTTCCAAGGGAGTGTTGAACAAGAGGCACCAACAAGAACACAAAAAAGTCAAGTTTCATATTAATTCATTCATGCCATAAGGCATAAGGCAACTTTTATACAAACAGCAGTTAGTGAAAGTATTTTTTAAGCAAATAAAAAATATTCAGTAAAGGTACTGGATAATCATTGAGTTATTTTTCAAAGTAAAAGTTTGAAATTGTCACGAGAAAGCAGGAAAACCTCTGAAAACTCGCGCTTGATTTGTGAATCATATAATTTCCTTATATATCACAAATAGTTAGACAACATAAGTATTGTTAAACCCATCTAAAGACTATAGAAGGTGAATTCTATCACGTTCTTCACGAGGTGATAGGCTGAATTGAGACAATGAAGGCTTAAGTTGCTTAAAGTGATGAATTCTTATTAGTTATTATGAACACTTTTTAGACAGGAAGGTGGCATTCTTATTGAAAATAAGAATAAAACCACATACAGTTCAGAAACTTGAGTAGAAATGAAGACAGAACTCATTGCTGAACTTTGTAGTTCTGCAGACCACCACTGTTAATGATAGGACACGACAAAATAGATACTTATGTGACAAAAATGTATAAAATGTATTAAGAATCGAGAGCTAAAAATAATGAAATTAGGCTTATTCCAACTAAAATTAAATTGACTTTTCTTTATTTACATTGTGCGTTTTTATGATTATCAACATTTTTTCTATATAAATGTAAGGGGGGGGATTTTTTTATATTGATTAATGTGAAAGGCGCAGTGGGTAGCACTGTCGCCTTGCAGCAAGAAAGACCTGGGTTCGATTCCCGGCCCGGGGTCTTTCTGCATGGAGTTTGCATGTTCTCCCTGTGCAAGCGTGGGTTCTCTCCGGGTACTCCGGTTTCCTCCCACAGTCCAAAAGCATGACTGTCAAGTAAATTGGTCTCTCTAAAAATTCTCCCTAGGTTTGAGTGTGTGTGTGTGTGTGTGTGTGTGTGTGTGTGTGTGTGTGTGTGTGTGTGTGTGTGTGTGTGTGTGAATGGTTGTTTTTCCTGTTTGTTTCTATTTTGCCCTGCGACAGACTGGCGAGGGTGTACCCCAACTCTTGTCCGGAACGTAGCTGGAGAGAGGAACCAGCACCTCCCGACCCCATTAGAGACAAGGGTGAACAGAAAATGGATGGATGGATAATGTAATAAAGAGGAGTATCATCAAATAACATAAAGTACATTTCAGAATTTGGCTGACCCCAAGTTGCTGATCATGAGATGTGGCTGATCAAGGAAACACCAGTTATACAAAAATGTGAGTTTGTCTTGTGTCCAAAGTAAAATGGCCCTTAATGATGAAACTTGTGTATGGTTTAGGGATTTATTAATTTGAAACTGAACTGGGATATCTTAAAAATAAGAAGCTGTACGCAGGATTATGTCAGTGTGGTCTAGAGGACCATAAATCATACTAATCCAAACATGATACCAACCATTCATACTTGAGGTAATATTTTCATTATATGGCTATATTTGTTGAATTACGTTTCTTCATTAACTTACTTCAAATTTAAGAGAGACTGAATTTATGTCAAGCTAAGTAAATATGTGTCATTAGAGTTGTCTCAGCGTTATGGGTGAATTTAGTTGAAAGTAATACATTTGTTTGCTGTATGCCAGTCTACATGAATAGAGGGTTATTATTATTATTATTTTTAGCTTCTAGAAAGGCAAAAATCTTTTGTGCATCTTTAACTTTCGTATATATGTATATATGTATGCATGTATGCATGTACGGATGGATGGATGGATGGATGGATGGATGGATGTGCCTCTCCAAAACTTAAGAGAGGTTAGTGTGGTTGCTTTTATTTTTTGTAATCGAGGTTCATGAGCAGAAGCAGCACCAAAGCAGCCGCCTGTATCAGAACTCTAAAGTATTTTCCTTAAAACCACTGCTGTATGGCAGTCTGCATCCCTGCCGCCTATCTCACCTTCTGTCTTTGGAGCGAGAGCGGCTCCTCCGACTGGATCGCCTGCTGCGGCTACTCCTCACCCGGCTCCCGGAGGAGGAGGAAGACGATGAGGACGAAGAACGGCGACGCTGTTTTCTTTTCCTCCGACTCCGACTGTCGTCCTCGCTGTCAGAGGAGCGCCGACCCATGCTGGCTACCGGTCAGCTGGAATAACAGCGGCGTTGAGATGCGGTGGGGGGAAAAAAATACCACATTAAACATGGAAGATCAGCTGTCATGCACAATGTTTACATCGTCTCGGCTCATGTGGAGCTCATTTAACATTGTCACTCACTAACGACCGCATTCAGAAAGGAGGTCTGTGTGTCAAGTATGTCATTGATTAAGCAGCAATGACTCTGTGTTGCCACAGTGCAATAAAAACCTGTGTGATTCGTAGGTCTCATTGATTTGTATTGAGGCTACAAGCAGGCTAACAGTGCTAACCAAACTAGCTAAAATACATAACCTCAAAACACAGCGTTTTAGGAGAAGTATTTAACCGTCGTGTCGGGGTTATTTGCGTGTCATTCCAGTAGCTCAGCTGTACGTGAACGTTCATAGAAGCAAAACAGACAGAAACCTGATAGTGAACGTCCCGCTCCTCTCTTTTACTCCATTGAATTCCCCACGACTGGAGACGCGCACCGCTTACTAGGCTCGACTCATCGAGCACGGAAACATCGATCGAATTCAGGAACTAAGAGTTGAACGCAAAACAATCGATTGACGCGTTTTATGTATTTTAATGTTCATTGTTTGGTTTATATAAATATATAATGTGATTTTTTTTTCCTACTCCAGCAGCAGTAGTTTTTTGTTCAATTTTTTATTTTTAAAGGTGATTCTTTTTTTCTTTTTTTTAAATTAAATCCGTCTTACATGTGTTGTCAAAATGCTTCAATATCTTTGTTGTGGTTCTTTTTCTAAGCAAATGTTTGCTATTGACTGCCAAATGGTTTCAAATTATCCTCAATCTACTCCTTCTTCAAAAGAAAAAAATGAAAATATAAAATAATCCAGGAAATTTCTGGGAAAGCCAATCATTTTTACATCTGGACACAGATGTAAATAGATTGTCTTTATACTTTGTTCAGAATATGGCATGTAAAAACAAATAAATAAAATATGCCAGAATATGTTGAAAAGCACAAAGTCAGAAATCACTGTAAAACTGATTTACATATGAAAATGTAAACCTCGATGATTCGCACTCATTTGTTGTATCACTGTGTTCCCAGTGCAGAAAATCAATTTAAAATTTTACTCATGTGTCAAATGGAGTCCTCTCTGGGGGCCCTCCTTACTTTGGAGTACAGAGCTACTTAGTTTCTATATGCCTTGAACTGGCTCTACAAATTGGATTGAATGCTCTTCAAAGTTTTAATTTGATGTATCTGTTTGTAAATAAATGGAATAATTTAACTCAGCTGAAAGTCATAATTAAGCAGCAACACTTTTAGAATTGATTTTTTTTTTTCTGTAAACACACAAAAAAAATAAACCCACTCCAAAGATGAGGTACAACATCTTTGTACAAAAAAAAAGCTAATAGACTACTCCAGAAACAATGATAAAAAACACTAAAACGCGTACACTTCTAGCCTAATTCTGATAAACAGACTGCTTCTAAAATGTGTGGAAAAAGCAAGCTCACGTTTAAATAATAGTACAACTGCTAGTTCATTTTTAAAAAGCGTGAGATCTGAAACCCAGAAACGCCAAACTTTCTGGAACAACTTCATTGACTCTTAAGGTTCATGTATGTGGAGGGTCAAAAATCTGATCATTCGAAGATTCCAGTGATATCAGAAGTGCTGAGTAGCAACTTTGTGAGTAGACTAATGCATTTTGACTTGCATTTCAAAAGACTAATCTGATAAATCTCACAAACCAAACTGTGCTGGATTGTTGACAAAAGTGTTTCTTGGCACTTCAACTGTTGCTGGAGTCTACATCTTATAAAATCCGCAATCATACACCAACACTTGTAAAAACCTAGCTTCCTTCTTAGTTGCGTAAAAATTACTGAATAAATCCTCGTCTATTGAGCATCAAAATATTTTAATGTAAAAAAAAAAAAAATTCACCATACTGACTTTTATATAATTTTGAATATGTAGAATAATTATGCATGTGCAGAAACAAATGCCTTTGTGATTATGATCCGTGAGACAACGACCTTGCTCTTCGGTGCCACCTGTTGGTTTGGAGGCCCATAGCAGCTGCACTGTTTGATTGATTATTTGTAACCTGATCACAGGGTACCTTTAACTTCAAATAGTTCTGTTTAAGTAAACTGAGTAGCTTAGTTATCCTGAAAAGCGTGTAAAAATGAATTTATTTATTTGGTTAGTTTTGCTTGCTTTACCCCTTTGTGCAGATTTATTGTCTGCAGAAATAAAAACATTTCAAAGAAATACATGTAGGCACCAGCACTCCGAGCTTCTAGCATTGTGGTTTTTGATCTGGGCTCTGCTCCACCAATATCTTCAGAAATGCATATTCCTTCTGGTAAAAAAAAAAAAAAAAAATGCCAGCGAGCTCATCTGCTCAGATAATAACAACGCACAACCGAAACTGCAAGGTCAGACGGAGCGCACGGGCAATTTGCAGCAAAGCAGAATAATTAATTGCTCGGATGAAGTTTTAAAACACACACCGGAGCTGAAGGTGAAACGACTAATATCGTACTCCGACTGATTGATCAGCGGCGCGCACGGGCTGTAAATAGCTGACGAGAAACAAAGTAACCGGAGTGCGCGCTGCAAATTGATAAAAGAATCTGTTTAACGCTACCTGGATGCGTCCGTGCTCTCGGATGCGGCGGGATTAATAGAAATTAATGCCCGCGGTCCGAGTAGAAGCGCCGTTAATAATTAATTGGGAGAATTGTTCGGGCTCTGTGTGCAGAAATGGGGCTTTATATGGATTATCAATAAACACGCTTGATGTCTTGCGTCTTACTCTTCAACCCAAACACTTTTCAGAATCTTCTGGTGCAGTTTTACACCTGCACCTGTTTTTAAAAGCGCTATATAAATGCATTTGACATTGACATTTCCTGTCCCCTCATTTCTCATTTATATATATATATATATATATATATATATATATATATATATATATATATATATATATATATATATATATATATATATATATATATATATATATATTCTGTTTATATATATATAAACAGAAATTATTTGCTACCGCGTTTACCACAAGCCGTGATTTTGTGCATTCTTCAATATGGACATTTATTTCAGCAGGAAGAGGAGGGAGGGGTAAGAAAAAAAAGCAAAAAAAAAAAAAAAAAAAAAAGCAGGGGGATAGAAACTTTAATTAGCGAGCCCAATGGCAACATGTCGTATAAGAAGGCACTGAGCTATAATTAAGCGTTTATTTGCTGTTTAACACCCTAATGGCTTAAAATGGCCCAGTGAGGATTAATATTAAGCGATGTGGTCTGGCTGCAGCGCACAATCACTGGTGAGAAACGCACGTGATGCTTTTTCAATAATAATAATAATAATAATAATAATAATAATAATAATAATAATAATAATAATCATAATAATTTTAGCGTCACATTTATCAATCTAAAAGCGAAACAACGGCAGGGCCTCGGGCCAAAGTTTTGGGGACCCCATGATGCGTTCACTGGAGCTCGACCTGGAGCTCGGAGCGCACGTCTCTCCTGCGCCGCTTGGTCCGCTCTCACCTCTCTCCGCTCCGCGTCATCCTCATTGTGCGTCTCATTTTTATTTATTTATTTTTTCCTCGCCCGCAGATCACAGTGATACATAGCGAGGAAGAACTCCTCGTCTCATCCGTGTGCTTCCCTCTCTGCTTGTCATTTTTTTCGGATTTTTTTTTTTCTTTTCTTTTTTGGTTAAGCCACGCCCCTGCAGAGAGAGAGAGAGAGAGAGAGAGAGAGAGAGAGAGAGAGAGAGAGAGAGAGAGAGATCCATGACCATCTCCCGGGTGTTTAAAAAAACTAACTCAGGACAATAGCGGCGAATGAGCGCGTAATTAAATTAATTAGTCCTTCTTGTCAATCTTGGATTAATGGCCAATAGCGGCGGCGCTGCTTAATGTATTTGCTCCTCTCTCTCTCTCTCTCTTTTTTTTTCTTCCTCCCATATCATTGAAAAGCAAGAGGGGGGGATTTGAAGGGGGGGGGTTCTCATCCCGGCATCCTGAGGGGAGGTAATTTGCACGGATCAAGGGGGCAAGGCGCCGTAAAGTATAAATACTGTGACTTCAATAGAGGATCACCAGCAGGTTCCCTAACTCCGCTATACCAAAGGAGGAGGAATTGGCTGAGAAGATATTTATATATATATATATATATATATATATTCCACCTTCATCCACAGTTTGGCTTGCATCATCTGGTATCATTTTCAACGAGCCACACCATTGATGTCTTAAGCAGCGAAGTGGGGAGAGTGTGTGTGAGAAGAGGGAGTGAGTGCATGGTGTTTTTTCCGAGAGGAGAGGAAGCAGTGATGGAAGAGCTCACCGCTTTCGTATCCAAGTCCTTCGATCAGAAAGTGAAGGAGAAGAAGGAAGTGATAACCTACCGGGAGGTGTTGGAGACCGGGGCGGCGCGAGCAGGGAGCCGGGAGTCTTTATCCGCGGAGCCCGGGAGCCGAGAGGAGGCGGCCGCGGTCGCCCGGAACGTGGCTCTCTCGCCGGGCAGGGAGACGGACATGCTCGGGCCGGAGAGGATCAGGGACGCGGGGAGTCCCAAACTCATCGACGGTAAGGGCTCCGCGATCTGCGTCCGCTTCACGAAGAGGGTGCGGAATAGGAAAAAAAAAAAAAAAAAAAAAAGGCCGGACCAAAAAGTGTTAACATTTTAAATCAACAACAACAAATGTGTTATGTGAAAAAGGCGAAAGCATTTCTTTTTTTAAAGTTATTTGTTGACATGTGTCACTCATGGAGCAACAACTAGTCCTAAACTAGTCTGTTTTTTGTTTCGCACGTCGATCTTTTTAAGAGGTTTGCTGAAGTTCAAGTCACGCAGCTTCACGAACAAGAGAAAAGCCCGATTGCATGGAAAAGTCATGCGATGCAATTTCGTTGCACTTTTCGAAAGGCAAAAGGGGATTCTGCTCCGGATAGAGAAGATGTAAAAAAAAAAAAAAAAAAAAAACAAAAAAAAAAAAAACGAGAGGACTCAATTTACTCGCGTGAAAACGTCATAGGCAAACTGATGGTTATTTTTTTCCCAAAAAACGATATCTTCTGGCCTTCTTTTTCAATTTCAGGCGAGAAGATATAAGAGCCACCGAGTGTGAGTTGCCTCAAGAATCCTTGTTTATGTCTGTTTCATTAAAGCGCATTTTGGCCTATGCAAAGTAAACAGCGTCTTAGAAAAAGAAACACGTCACAAATACAAATTTTCAAGATAAAATCACGTCATAAATATCTGAAACGGGCTTGCAGCTGCAGATGGAAGAGATACTTTTGCTGTGGTTTGTCCCACGTTAACGTCAAACTGCTAAATACTACATGCAAAAAGGACAATGATAAAAATGAAACAAAATTAATAGACTTCATTTAATATTCTACACTAAATGAAGTCGTGCTCTCAAAAAGCAAGTGTTGCATTTATCCAAACATATATGGATAAATAGCGTTGCTGTGTAATGCATGTGGCGTTTATGTGCAGGCTGTTTCCTCTCCCGCGTCCTGTGACAATAGGCTGGACAAGATGTCTTAGAGTTGGGAGGCTTGTAAAAGTGACATCTGTTCTTCACGGGCAGCGTGGTTAAAAGCGGAACCGCGACAAGCGCGTATCAGACACCCAACAGTAGGCACGGCGCTGCATATTTATAAGCGGTTAATAATTAAAGAGCTTTATGTAGCCCGACAAAACATCCGAGGTCTGATGGCTGCGTGATATCAGAGGGCAAAGCCTTCTCTTCCCCTTTGCTCTCTCCCCTCGTTTTCTTGTTTTGTTTTTATTTTTTTGTATTTTTTTTGTCTGTTTTTTTTTTTTTTTTTACGCGATCCTGTATCATGTTATCATTTTTTTTACACACTGCAGGGCTCGCTTTGTTTTCTTCCATGACGGAGGATGTCATTATTGAGAAAAAAAAAAAAAAAAAAACAAGCTCAGAATCGAGGCAAACTGTGTCATCCGGTGCAGTGAATCCTTTTTTATTTTATTTCAGTTTTTAATAAAAAGAAGAAGAAAAAAAAAGAAAGAAACGAAACTGCTCACTGGGGAGGCTCTTTCGTGCACGACGCTGATCGCGGTACCCCCTTACCTCCCACCCTTACCCATCCCTCATCCCCTGCTATTCTCGCAGGCACCACGGACGTGAAGGAGCGGAAAGAGGACTCGAAGCCCATCGAGGATGAGACGCAAACAAAAATCAAGCAAAGGAGAAGTCGGACTAACTTCACGCTGGAGCAGCTCAACGAACTGGAGCGGCTCTTTGACGAGACCCACTACCCGGACGCCTTCATGCGGGAGGAGCTGAGCCAGAGGCTGGGACTGTCAGAGGCCCGAGTGCAGGTAAAACAAATAGCTGCATAATAATAATAATAATAATAATAATAATAATAATAATAATAATAATAATAATAATAATCTTAAATTTTTAACATTATCAGTAATATAAAAATGAACAACAGGGGAATAATTGTAATAGTTTTTTTTTCTTTTGATTTTTCCATGATAAGGCTCCAGGATATGAACATGTCTGGTTGGATGTTTTTATTATTATTATTATTATTATTATTATTATTATTATTATTATTATTATTATTATTATTATAGCGTAGAGGTGCAGAACTGCCTTGATTTGTGAATATTCGCACAGCAAAACTTGACAGTGCCTCCAGTGCTTTAACAGATTTCCACACCAGAAGTGAAGATAATGCCCCAAAATGCACTTTCTCTCTCTCTCTCTCTCTCTCTCTCTCTCTCTCTCTCTTGGTCGTTTTTTTTATTATTTAAAAGCACTTGTCTCAATTAGTCCTTATTTGCTTCACCTCTGTTCATCTAATCTTTATCATCCAAATTGCACAGTAAACAATACTCCCACAGTGTTTTTTTTTTTGTTTTTTTTTTTGCATTTAAGATATGTGTCACTAAGTCACAGGGATAGACCATCTGTGCAGAAACACAGTATGAGTGGTGGGAGATGTGAGAGGTGTGGAGGGCAGGAGTTGAGGGGAAGGGGGGACGGGGGGGGGGGTTCTCAGACATGTCCTGTGTAAGACGATCAGGGGGAGAGGATAAACACGCCCCCCCACCACCCCACCTTCTCTGTTTTATAACAATATCACAAATTCTCACAACTGCTTTGCTATTAACAAGCTCTATGGAGGAATAAGTTTTGTTTTCTTTTCTTATTTATCAGAGACGGGGCCCAAACTCACCCACTACTACATCCATTAACAAAAAGGAAAAAAAAGTTCAAACCAGCTTTTTTGCGGGGCTCCCCGAGCCCCGAACTGGAATTCCCCCCTCCTCCCAAAATAAGACGCATTGTGTCCCGGACAAGGAGCACAGCTCCAGGGATTTGCATAAATTATGTATTATTTTCAACCCAATTTGAGACCAGCTTTCGCCTCCATCTCTCTCTTTTATTTATTTATTTATTTATTTATTTTTTATCTCCATATGAGTATTATAGCTTTTCATCCCACATATTATTTAGACAGTGATTTTGGGCGCCAGCATCATCACCACCACCAACAACAACAACAACAAAAGCCTTCGGTGCGTTTTGGGTTTTCATCCCATCCATAAACTAGTGCGCGAGAAGGGCTTCCGAGCGACACGCGCTGTGATCAATAAATGAAGCCAGCTGACAGCCAAATCGATATGATATTTCAATCACGCTCGCGTCGCTTGCGAGGCCTCGCGTTGCGTGGGGCTGCGGGCAGACGCGTCGCATTGTGGCCTGCTGCAGCCCGGGCTTTATCTTTATCTGCGGTATTTAAGGCGGATTATCATAGTAATAAACCGTTTAACGCGCGTTCCGAGGCGGTTCTCTGGGAAATGTGAGCCACGGCGCTCCTCGCTTTCTGTGGACTGATGTGTTCGTGGCGGTGATTAGGCGTTCGAGCGCGCCTCCGACATGGATTTTCCGCAGATAAGGGTAATTAATTTCGGCGGTCAGAGAAGGAAGGGAGACTGAGAGCTCACGTCCCTCTCGACTCTGATCTCCCAAAAAGCAAGCCACGGTGGCGTTGCTGCAATCCGATATCGGAGAGTCCATTCAACTCTTCAGGGACACTCATCTATGGAAAGATGAAACCATCGCTGACAAGGTTATTTATTATACCAGAGAAAGTCCTGCTCGCTTTCCTCCAACCGGAGTCATTCTATTCTCCTAATGAATTTGACATCAGATTTACTACATTTAGCCCCCTATTTTTTTTTTTTTCTTTCTTCCTTTTCTTCTTCTCGTTGGAGGCTAAATGTATAACAATTAAAATCCGGGGGGTTAAGCAGAGGCATTAATATTTCAGTGCTCCTCGGGGATATTGTTTTTCTGCGGTTGTTGTCACTTTGAGAGGAATTACACATGGCCTCACAAGCAGCTGCCAATCAGCGAGTCTCTAATTAATTTCTGTCCCCGCAGGTTTGGTTCCAGAACAGAAGAGCCAAATGCAGGAAGCAGGAGAACCAGTTACATAAAGGTAACTCTCACACATCAAAGCAAACCCTATTCTATTCTATTCTATTCTATTCTATTCTATTCTATTCTATTCTATTCTTTGTTGTTACACAGCTAACATCACTGTTAAATATCGAGTTAATTATGCTCAAATTTCTTGATTTGCTGGGTGAATAATGTAAAGCAATATTGTGATCCTGTTTCTGTTTTTGTTATTGCTGCTTCTGCATGCTCTGTGCCATCTCAACCATTCAACTAAAACTGTTAAGTTCAATAAGCCAATGCCTGCTGTGACCTTAATCTTTCAAAAATATGCAAAAGAATTTTTCTTTTTAATCATTACATTTGAATGAATTGGAGAGTCTTCAGGCCTTTCTCAAGTATTTGTGCCGTTTTTCTTGTTATAAACCTTTTCCGCGGGTAAAATGCCTTCGAAAACGTCAAATGAGTTGTGAGGCATCACGCTGTTACAAAAAGATTCAACTTTTGAAAATACACTTCACTGCTCTTGTGCAATCACGTGAAGTTTTCTTAATTCACAAAAAATACGTCGGTTGCTATGGTTGCTGAGGAAAGCTCAATTTTCTCCAACTTTTCACATTTACAAACCTTTCTGAATGAGACCTTTAGACTCCTTTGAAAGTCAGTCTTTAGGAACAATTTGTACATCAGAACGATGTTTTTCCTCCAGTTTAAGATTCACTGTACAGTGTTGTGTGCTCTGAATATTCCTCTCACAATTAAACTATCGTCTGTGTTTTCCGCAGGAGTCCTGATTGGAGCAGCGAATCAGTTTGAAGCTTGTCGTGTAGCGCCATATGTCAACGTGGGGGCTTTACGAATGCCATTCCAACAGGCAAGTAACTTTGAAGCTTCCAGTCTTAAAAAACAACAACAACAACAACAACAACAACAAAAGACAGACCCTCCCCTTCTCCCATCTACCCCCACCATCCACACATCCAACCCTGACTGCTGCCTTGGCACAGGATGTGCCCTAGTGCTATATGCAGAAAGTCCTGTTCCATGTGTCTGGGTGTGTGTGTGTGTAGGCGTGCGCGTGTGTGTGTGTGTGTGTGTGTGAGGGGAACTGTGTGGGGGGGAGCTAAACTCTTATTACCTCACTGGTGAGAACACTGTGCCAGCACAGCACAGCTTAATTGGAAAAGTCCCTCTCATGTTTTTTTTTTTTTTTTGACCGTCTCTGGGCCTGTTTATACTGGAGGAAAACAAAACATTTTGGAAGACTTTGCATGAGACGGCGTCTTTTGTTTTCTGCTGGTGAGCAGCAGAATATTATTTCTATACCAGAACTGATGCAGATTTTATCCCATGCAGATTTTCTCATGCTGTTGCACTGCTTTTGAAACAATGACCATTGCATTTTTGTGATTGTTCCAGAGACTTTGATTGATGAAATGAGATCGTCATAAAAAGAATTGCATAGACAATAGTTTTTAGTGATGCAGTTCTTATAGGGACTTTTGCTTCAAAGTTCACAGAAAGATTAAAAACGCCTTGTGGCCTGTAATCTGCTGCTGGCGTAAGTAAGCACGTTGTTTTTATAGGAAACTGAACCACACATAGTTTTGCATAAAATGTCCTCAGTAAAACTATTGAAGGTGAAATCTATATTGCAAAAATGTCTTTGAGTTCAGACCATGGTTCAAAGGGCCAAAATGCTACGTTTTAGATGAGGGTTGAACGAATATTCTGATGTGAGCAAAGACGCTGGAGGCTGCTGCTTATAAATACATAAGGATCAGTGCTATTGCTTTTTTAATGAATGGCAACAGCTTCAAACGTGGTGAAGGTCGATTAGACCATAGTATCCTCAATTACAAGGCTGTCAATCCATAATATTATGTATTTACATATTGTGTCGTTTTTTTTATGTGGCTCTTTGCCCAGGGTGTCATTCTGTTATGGGCAAGGGTTTCCAGATTGAGACAAAAGAAATAAGAGGGCATCCTTTTGTGTTGTGCGCAGTGTGACTCCTGTAAGAAAATATGTCCGATTTCTTTTCGTCGCAAAACTAAAGAGCTATGTCGCAAGTTTAAAATCTAAGCTAATTCTAACAGTGAAATGCAAGAAAGGATATTTAATGCATTTTGGGGCGTCAGGATGAGACCCTCAGAAAATCTAGACGGGTCAAACTTGAATTGAATTGCAGTTTTTATAGCACAGTTTTGATGGGTGAAAATTCTGCATATGACCAGAAAGTTATTTAACTAGTGAAAATATGATCAGGTTCTGTTTTTTTTTATATTTACAGGTACATGTTTAAGTGAAATTAACATTTTTATTTTATATTATCCTGTAAATTCTGACATTTTCTACCAAATTATACATAGAGATAGCCTATTATCATTTTGAGCGTTAATGTTGGGAAATGCCAAATTAATTCAGATTTTCAGAAAGCAGTTTGTAGATGCCAGAAAAACAAACAAACAAACAAAAAAGCAAACACGACCATCTTACTTTTTAAACAACTATACCCATGTTTTACCTGAAGAGTTCAGAAACTAATAATAAAATGGAATAACCCTGATTTTAATTTAGGGCTTTTATGCCTCTCAATGAAAGCCACCATTTCTTAATTAGCAATCATTAAGTACAATGAGGTGTGATTGTGTTGCCACTGGAATAGAATGGCGTTCATGCTTATCTGTTAATTGTTTCCAATTGTTTGTGTTTGTAGTGTATCAAGCAGGGGCCATGTATACTTACTGCCAGCTTATACCTCTCAGAGTTGATTTCCATCAACAATCCATAAGACATTAATTTCATAATATGTCACATTTAAAAGAAACATCTGAAAATCTTCATATGAGAAATGAAATGGACATGTAAACGGATGATCATTTGTGTGGCGACTGCCACTGATTGAACAACGCAGTCACAAATGCAGTCTCTGGTGAAAATGATCCTGCATCCATCCCGCTGCAAACTTAACGCATGTTCTCCCCCTTCTCTCCCTCCCCATCCGTGCGTCCCGTCCCGTAGGATAGTCATTGCAACGTGCCGCCCTTCTCCTTTCAGGTGCAGGCGCAGCTGCAGCTGGACAGCGCCGTGGCTCACGCGCAGCACCACCTGCACTCTCACCTGGCGGCGCACGCGCCCTACATGATGTTCCCCGCGCCGCCCTTCGGCCTGCCCCTGGCGACGCTCGCGGCGGAGTCGGCCTCCGCCGCCTCGGTGGTGGCCGCCGCCGCCGCGGCCAAGAACACGAGCAAGAACTCCAGCATCGCCGACCTGAGACTGAAGGCCAAAAAACACACGGCGGCGCTGGGACTGTGACAGCGAGGCCAGCGAGGCGACTGAGGAGACACTGAACCAAAACTGCTTGCGAAGTGAGGAGGGGAGGGTTGGTGGGGCGCGAGAAAGTACCGACGGACGTAATTTATGTTTTCTCAATGAAGGAGGACGAGTATAATTATAAAATATAGGCTATTTATGAAATACAACGAGGAAGACTGTGACGCGATAGCCTACAAGGAAGCCTAAATAGGCGGACGGGGCTGGACGGCGGACGCGGGGACAGAAACCCCGTACGAGGAAGAGGAGGAAGAGGAGGAGGAGGAGGATGCAGCTGGGTCGGTCGATTCTTTGTCAAACAAGGCGAACCACTCTGCATTTTTTTTTTTTTCTGTTTAAATATTGTATTCTTGTTATGATTTCTTTTTGATTCTACATAGAGGCTGGCCTCATATTATGTCAAAAGAAACGAGAGAGAGAGAGAGAGAGAGAGAAAAAAGGAACAACTAAAACAAACAAAAAAAAAAAAAGCAAAACCCCTCTGCTAAAGTAGCGGACATTCTCTGTCAAAATAGGGACAATATCTCTCCCTCCACTGTTTCTCGTCCAAATGCCTCTGCAGTGTTTGCATGAGTTCGTGAGCCACCTACTTACCCCACTCCCACCCCACAACCCCCCACTCCTGTCAGCTCTTATCCTCTGTCCTCCCCTCCAATTGAAAGTTTGGCCTTCCTGACTTTGACTAGACCTCCCGTGGCTGAAGGTGAAACGGACTCGCCAAACAAGACGAGCGTTTTTTTTGTTTTGTTTGTTTGTTTTTTAAAATCATCATATGAGCCAGTGTCCATATATTTAGCCTACAAGGTGATTTCAACCATACACACTTTCCCCCTCTTTTTTTTTTTTAAAATTTTTTAAATTTTATTTTATTTTTTATAAAGGAAGGCAGATCTCATAAACAAACACCATCTCTGACACAGTATGCGAACCGGTACGGGCACATGTAAAAAATATGTTTATACTCAAGAAGAAGAAGAAGAAGAAGAAAAAAAAACAAGCATTATTTTTTATGATTTAGTGGCTTTATGAATGCCTTGTTGGGGACTTGTTCATTTTGTATTATTTTCTCGTGCATTAAAAAAAAAAGTCATGTGCTTTCTGTATGTAATTTTGGATGTTTTTTATAACAGTGAACATGAACTCACGGGGTTTTTAAAAGGGGTCTGGGAGAAAGAATGACCATAAAATTATTTTTATTTTTTTTTTCCATCACATGTGAAACGTGAAACCACCTTAACAAAAAGTTGTCTTTTTTTTTTTTTTTTTTTTTTTGTTCTTATAATAAATTAACAAAGTTTCTTTAATGACTTGAATTTTTCACATTAATTCGATTAATCTTCATATCCGCAGCCTGGTCGTTATTGTTATTGTTGCAATCAGAGACGGTTTTGGGAGCAATAGATTTTTTAATAATTTATAGGTGGAAGTCTTTTGATAACGTCAGAGTTGTGACAGGTCCGTTTACTCGGTAACTTTACGTGTGTGTGTGTGTGTGTTGCGTGTGTGTGCGTGCGTGTGTGTGTGTGTGTGTGTGTGTTGCAGCGTCCTTGCCAAAGCCATGCATTATTCATAGTTTGCTTATGGAGGGGTTTTTAGAAGAGAACTGATCATTTCCAGAACAAGTTAACAAGGCAGATAAAAGACACAAAGCTGCTCAATATCTCAAAGATGAAGTTTAGAGGCGTTTTAATAAATACTACAGCGCATTACATGTGGATGCCATTGAGGCATTTCAATGCAAAAACCTCACTGTTGCTGGAATTTGAATCCCTCCGGACTGGAGGCTCGATAATCAGTTAAAACAAATCGAGACGTTTAATTGGAATTATCCCATTCACATCGGCTTGCAGCAGTATGAACGCGCAATTAGACTCGGCCTTGATCCATTTTACATTATTTTCCCACCACGTGTTGCAAGCGATTAAAAGACCAAAAAGATGAAATAAAGTAAAGCATTCAGAGGGAAATGATACGGATATTATCTCTTGAATTTGGCAGCCTGCCCGTCTCTGTCGAATACAAATGTTTCCTGTATTGTTTTTTTTTTTTTTTTTGTTGCATGACCCGAAGATCGACATTGTGATTTAAAAAAAAACACAAACAAACATACAGACAGCCCACAGCTTGGAAAACGAAGCCAAAGGCTGTGCACAAAAACAAACAAACAACAACAACAACAACAACAACAAACCTATTAATTAACGCTTCCTTTACTCGAGTCACAAATTTGCCCGATTCATTCCCTGACATCTTTAACCGCCTCTTATTGAACATTTAATAAACACCAGACACGAGAAGCCTATAATTATAGGAATCCAGATCGCATTACTCTTCCGATATGTTGTTGTTTTTTTTTTTTTAATATTATTTATTTATTTCCACGCAAAACACAACGTCCTCAGCTATTAATTAATACCGACCTCACCGGGCCTGCACGGCACGGGAGCCTGGCGTGTTTGTGTGTTCATCGGTGTTTGGGGCAGGATGTAGACGCCAAAACTATTGAATTATTGATTGCGAGCCCTCGCCAGTAAATGGAGGAGACGGAACTGGGAAAGTGCTGATCCGGGGAGGGGGAGGGGGGTGGTTTGGGGGGGCGCGCATGCTTGATGGGGCTTAAACATTTGGAGTCGGGGGCTTGCACCTTCCTCGGATTCTCCCAAATTAATTCTTTGCTTGTAGAGGCAGCAGGTCACAGGTCAAGTTCGTCCCTATCGTTAGGTCTTGTTAATTATACTGTACAGCCATAATTTACAGCTATTATAACAGTAAATCACCAGGAATTATAATTGATATGTACAGGTTGAGCTAAATTAATCTAAATATAATCAAAAATTAATAATATCTCACTCAACTTGGAAAATGAAGCTCATAAGTCCATACACATACAGTTCTAAATTCCATGTTATTTTAGATAATTGCAGCTTGCACTATATGGAAACCCAGAATTAGTTTATCTTTTGAATTAAATGTTTCATAAGACAAAATCAAAAAGAGATTTTTGAATACAGAAATGTTGTTATGGTCAAGTGAATTACAAGTACTCGGTGAAATCAAATAGAAGAGCAGGCCACAAAAAAAAAAAAAGTATCTATAAACAAGCCTAACACTCAGAGGTAACTGCGTCCAGGCAGATCAATGGAAAGTTAAGTGGAAGGAAAAAGTGAGAAGTGCACCATGTGAAACATGTTTAGGGTTACACTTCAAAGCCACAGCAAGCAAACATTATTTTTTTTTCCCGGTGTGTCGTGCAATATACAAATTTTATGTGATGTTAAATCTGGGCTTTCCTTCGTTGTGAGCCACATTCTTTCACGTTAACAGAAATAAGTGCTTGAAATATATCACTAAGAGTGTGTAATTAATCTCTACATGAATTACTAAAAGGTCACTTTGATTGTATTCAAAATTATTCAGAGGTTGAACTTGAATGTAGAATTAATGACACACCGATATACAAGACAGCATTAGTACTGTGCAACTCGCAACAGCAAAATGGTTCTTATGGAAATGGAAAATCAGAAAAGTTGAATAAAACACACCACAAACCACTAAAAATACAATTGTAATTTGTTGTACTTCATAGAAAATATGTACATGTTGAAGATCAGTTAGCATGGCCAAAATTCAAATATGTTGTTTTCCCAGAATGCAATGTAAGATTGATGGGAATACAATAGTTTTGCTTTGAAATCCAATAACTACAGTGACTCTGCAGTGTTTAAGCAGCAAAGAACTATATAAATACATCAACTTACTGTCAAAATGAGAAAAATATGTTTGCAGAACAAGAGCAAACGTTTTTCGCCATTTTGACTGCAAGCGTTCTCTAAAGGTTAAGCACGGTTATAGTTTAGAGCTCTTACACCAGAAGGTTACTGCCACACAAGAGCGCTTTAACGTGAATCATGCTTTTCAGTGTTTTACGCCTTTTCGACAGATATTTCCCTTCATCCGTCTCGTCCTCGCTCTTGTAAATCGGAGGCAGAAGAGGTCTGTCCACCTTTCGGCTCGTCCACGAGTCACATACAGTGGTGGAGAGGAGGGTCTTTGCCCTGAGGGGCCCAGGAGACAATGAGACGGGGACACACAAGTGTTCTGATTAGACATGGAGGCTGGCCATGAGCTCTCACTCTCCTCTCAACACTCTTAAAGACACACACCCCCCACACAGCCAGCGAGGAGCCAGCCAGGAGCGCCAGCTTCTTCTTCTGCTCAGCCATATATCCCACTCACTTGCCTCCCCCCACCCTCCCCGCTTAACTCGCACACACTCTCACCCAGGCGTTATTGTACACGGAGCTGGGTGAGTCAGGAGAAGGGCAATTATATTAAAGTTAATCAATTGCAGTGGACATATGAATCCGAATGCATGTCTCGCAGACTCACACACAGAGCTCTCCGTAGCCTGTTGTGCCTGGTGAGTCACAACAGCACTCGACACCGTGGAATCCTTCACATCAACTGGTGCTGTCTTGTTGCTATATTTACCCCACTACAACCCCTGAGACAAATGCACTACTCTCTCATTTCCCGCTCTTGGCTCTTTATCAAATTAGGACACTTTAAACAATCTCACAGAGCAGGATTTTTTTATTTTTTTATTTTTTAAACGACAGCGGAGGCAGCAATTTCTTTTTCCTGCATTTGAATGACTGTGGCTGGATCTGTTGTAAATGGTGTTTGTGCATTTATGAATTCATGTGAGAACACAGGAGAGAGAGCGCTCCCTTTTCTCCTCTTCTCCTTCTTCTTCTTCCTCTTCTTTTTTTCCCTCTAAGGGCTTGCCTTTGTTACATGTTTGGAGTGCTCAAAGAGCAGGGCGCACACAGCACCGCACCAAAGACAACAGCCATCAGGAGCAAAGTCAGATAAAAGCCCGACTTCAAAGGCGTCAAATGGAGTGAAAGTGAGAAAGAAACCTGCTGAAAACTCCCTACAATAGCACTCACAGGCCCAGCAATTACGACGCCATATCGCTGCCTGTTATCAAATGAGCACGCTGCATAAGGGCCTGAGTGGCTAACCGCAGCACTTGGTGTGGGTTGCAGTCAGCGGAGAATTACAGCATTTATGCAGAGTGTAACATTGTATTTAATACCACTGTAGGATCAAAAGTGGGTGTTCGCTCTGATTTGACCCATGTTATGGACAGGCAGGCTGAACCACAGTGATTACAGGCAAAGGAAAAAAAAAAAAAGACGTACATAACAGTAACTGTGTTCAGCTGCGCTGCAGAACAAAACAAAACAAAAAGAGAGAGGTCAGAACAAAACAAGAAGTCTAATTGTTTCGCTGTTTCCTGTTTAGGCACCCCACGGCAATCTACACATATTTTATGTACCAGGCACATTTTATTTGTTATTAATTCAGTTCCAGTTACAGCTGCTTTTGGAGATTAGAGAGATAACATAGTAAATAACTCCCCCTGCCCTGGGAAAAAAGACATAACAAGGGTATATGATTTGAGACCCGTGGCATCAGTAACCCTGAGGGGATTTTATTGAAAGAAAAGGCGACACTTGGTGGGCCGCGGACTTTGTGATGCATTTTATCCAGTAACTTGGATCTGCATACCCCACTGACCTTTACGCATCTTTACAGATCACAATCGCTGACTTTAAATAATTATAATGGGATTGTATGTGGGGAAAAAAACAAACACAATTCACGGGATTATTGTGAGACTTAAGGAAATGTATTGCAAATAAAAATCTCAAAAGTGTGGCATGGATTTACACTCAGACTTTTTCGCCAGGACAACAATAAGCAATGCAGTTTATTACCTGTTTAGAAAACAGAGCCCAGTTATGTATGGTGTGCAATTCCAGAAGAAATACAGGTAGTCTGTAAAAAAAACAAACAACAAATAATGCAGTCTGTGGGAGTCACAGAGTGCATTATTCCTTCAAAAGTTGTTTTCTTTTGAAAGGTGTGAAGAGCACAAATAATAGTTGCCATGGTAATTTGTAGTTTGCAAAAAAACAAAGCAAAAAAAAAACGTGTAAGTGACGATGTGAAGTCATAGAAGAAGGCGATCTGGTCAGATGAAAACAAAGGAGGATATGGTGATCGCAGCATCTGGAGATGAGGAAAACTGACAAAGGCATGAATTTTAAAACATGCGGCTGTAATTAGAGGAAAAGGTATTTTTTTTTACAAAGGGTGAAATAAATTGCTCACTCCACTCTTCACGTTTTTATTTGCAGGTTCACACATTGGATTTTGTGGTTATGTGACAAAATGAGAAAATGAGAAGTTTTGTGAATACTTTAGCAAACCCGTGTGTGTGCGTGTGTGTGTGTGTGTGTGTGTGCGCGCTGTGTTGTCAATGAGAGGGGCACACGGTAAATGTTAAACATTTGGCCCGTGCCGCTCTATATTTACAAGCCGGTGAGATTCAATCATTTGTCTGTGAGCATAATCGAGTACTTGCTTTTCATTCATCAGATGTTTGTTCACAGACTCTTAAATTACACAAAGCCTCCTTGGAAACTCTGGCCTAACTAATCTCATATTGATTGTGTTCGCGCCGTCTGAAGTTTGCAGATTGCCATTTTGAAATGTCACGAAATTACAAAAAAATGAGCTGACAAATTACCCCATATTTGTATTTGGATGCTCGGGTGTCTTTTTAATGTGGGTAAAGCCAGGGAGGTCTACACTCATTCATCCCGTGGGGTTAAGTGTTTTTTTCAACATTTAGTCCAGGGAACCATTTATGGCGATTTATATATCTGTCAGCTGCCTTCAAATGCTCTCCTAACTGGTGACAGACATGTGCGGCCGAGGCAAAGTTTAGACGTGATGGAAAATGGCCTCTGGTTTTCAGTGTGAGCATTAATCACCTGCGTACTGTAAATGTTATACTCACGAAACCGTTCGCTGCTTTCACATAACCATAAATCTGGATGCAGTACAAAAATCAATACATCATGCTGATGTTAAAAAACATACAACTCTATGATGGATATGCTGGTTGCATTTTTCTTACAGTTTTTCCATTTGGTCCCGTAGTTGTATGCAAACACGTCATAACTTCATAAAAAATGACTTGGGGAATCTATAAACAATAAAAATATTTATTTTATAAAAATTGCATTGAATTCTGGAAATTGAGTCATAAGTTATGTCGTCTGACAGGTGGCAAGTTACTGTGCCTAACACAAGTTTTCATCCCCTTTGAACATGTTCACGTTTTGCCATGCAGCGACCACCAAACTGTCATGTAGTGTGAAAGTTTGGCAAGAGTACTGCATCTTTGTAAAGAGTGTCAAAGTGCACGGGGGCATCTCTCTACCAGCCTTGAACATCTGGTGAATAAACTTTGCGTCTTTTGTTTTTTAGCAAAGCAGCTCCAGCTTAATAAGACGCCTCGGAGAGAATCCACTTGGAAACCGTTTCCAAGTCTTGCCATAGATTTTAAATTGGTTTGAGGTCTGGACTTTAATTGGGCCGTTCTGACTTGTGAAGCGTCGTCCCATCAACTGTGACCAGCTTCTATTTCCCTCCCAAAGAAAAGCATCCCCACACCACAATACTGCCACCTCTATGCTGGTTAAAAGAGAATATATTCAAAACTCACTATTCTCCTTTCTATGCATTAAAAAGAAGATAGAAGCTAATTTCTAATATTTAAGGAAAAGTTAACAAAATGTTAATTAACGTCAATGCACTGGTTGAGTGAAAAAAAAAGTTTTTTATGTATATGTGCTTTTTATATATGTACGTGCATAAGGTGAAGTGTGTGCTGTGTGATTTTGAACACTTGAAATTAGAGATTAAAGGATTTTCCAATTTGGTAAAAAAGGAGACCATTAAACCTTAAAACTGAAAGGTGTATTTTCTTTCTTTTCTTTTTTTTTTTTTTTTTTTACCAGGACTTCACTCGAGGGATGTGAGGCTCTAATGTTACCAATGAGGACATTTTGTAAAAATTCAGTTTAAATGGTCCTGGAAGTTGATTTTTATAACACGTCTCAGTAGGAACAAGAAGAAAATGGATTTAGACCATCTCAAAATAAGTACAATATCAGAACAGTTGCAGCAATTCATGCAAATGCTATTTTATAAACTTTTAGACCATCATTGATTCGGGGTAAGACAGAAATGTTCGATCTCAACAATTCCAGTTTTTGATTCCAGACAATACAGTCATGCAAATTTACGATTTTACATCACTAATGGTCTCAAGACAAGCAAGAAAAATGGATTCTCTTTGTCTCTCAAAATAAATAATAGCTATTAAAAAAAGTTAGCAGTTTCATGGCTTAGTTATTATAGATTCTCAATAGACTTTAACCACAGACAACAAAACCTTGGTGTGCACCAAGTGGCATTCACTATCAAAACTTCTTCCTAAGTTTCTCTCTTTGTTGTTGTTTTTGTTTTTACTGCTCTCTGTCACAATAGCTGGTTTTTCCACAATCTTACCTTGCTTGAAAAGCAACATTGATTGAAACAAAACTGTTTTACATGATGTGAACAATTAATTAAAAATTGAAAAGCAACCAATATTCCTACCATAAAATACTATCATCTCTCATGCTACCAATGACATTCAAATTCTTTAATTTTGTAACATAGACCTAAATTTGTTTTTAATTGTCAAATAAAAATACTTATAGGATACTGCAGCAGTCCTGTTAGAGACGCGTAGTCACCTCCTTTCAGCCTGCTGACCAGCAATGTGCAATACCAGGTGCAGCAGGGGCCGTATGAAACAGCATTCTTGCTTTGTCTCCAACATTAACCCTCGCAGTGCTCATAAAAAACCCATGTAAACAACCAATTTAAAGAGAAATCTTGGAAAGGATTTAATAAGTCTGTGAAACGCAGTTCGAGGATTGAAATACCAAATTCTGTTTTGAGCACAGCAGTGAAGACTGATGCTTGGAAACGCTATTCAGGAGGGCTGAATAGCGTTCAGTTGACGGCAAAAGCTGCCTCAAATGACATATCTAATTTTTATTCTACTGAAACATTTCTGTGACCCCTGGAAAGTCAGGCATGTGGGCACTGGCATCATGGAAAAGAGCATTTCCTTCAGGGTTGAAATGTTTCATAATGAAGAACAACTTTGTATTGATTGCAAGTGACCTTCTTAACTATAAGGGCAAAAGTAGACCAAAATCCATGCCAACAAAATGGCTCCAAACACATCACAGAGCCACCACATGCTCACTCTGCAAGGGTCAAAGGTTCACTTTCGTTCTCTATCTGTTTAATTATAGGGAAAAGTAGCTCTGACAGAACCAGCTACTGTTCATATGCCTTGAATTACTGTTGCATTATCAATAAAAATGAAAGTTTACCTTAACCACATAGCCTCTTGTATAATAATGAGGCTTCAGGGCAGAGGAACATGGGGGCAGGAGGTCAAGTGTTTAATGGGTAATAGAATTTTAGAACAGGATGTCGTCCAGAACATCTTATTCAAATGTTTTCACTGATTCTGCCACTGGTGTCCTCTTCCTAATACAGCTCCATTGCGCAGGGCAATTTACTCCGTAGGCAAGTGCATGCTATGCTGAGCACACGCTGCAAAATATAGTGACTTGCAAAAGTATTCAAACCCCTTGAACTACAAATTTTAGCCCAAATTATCAGGATTTTAGATGTTAGATGAATACAAAGGCACATATAATTGTGTTTTCAATGAAATGATGCAATTTTCCTTTTTGTTTTTTTTTTAATAGAAATAATAATCTGACTTGTGAGGCTACACGGTGGTGAAATTGCTACCACTGTATTGAGTGTGTACATTTTCCCAGGTTCACTCAGGATGCCCTGACTTCCTCCCACAGCTCAGAAACATGACTTTTGGGTTAATTTGTATTGTTAAATGGTTCTCAGGAGTGAGTGTCTATTGTTGTTTGTCCCGTGTTGTCCACATTGGAGTTGCCACTGGTCCAAGGTGTTTCCAACCTCCAGCACTGTTGGGTAATAGGGTATGGACAATGGATGGAGAGATCTGAATATCTGTGACAGCCTTTGACAATGGTCATTCTGAGTAAGATTGAAGTAATATAGAAAGAAGAATGGCCAAACCCCTTAGGATTGTTTTGGTGTGCAAACCTGGCAGAGGCCAGCTACTCCAAACTCTTGCAACCAAAGATGGTTGACGTGTGGATGCTGAAAGAAATAAAAAAACGAAGGTCACTTTTTTTCAGATGTGCACAAAATGTGAAAAAAAAAAGGGATATTCATTGAGGCACTGCAAATGTATACAGCAACTGTGCACAAAGAGATATCTATACGCATCACAATGTTGATGGACAGCATGTACATAAACAGTAATACATTAGGTATCTTCAACTGGGCAAAAAAAAAAACTTGAAGAATACACCCAACTTGGGAGCTGACAAACACTCACAAGCAGAGAGAAGGGCAGACAAAAGTTGACGAGCTGCACTGTGAAGCCAAGGAGGCATCGGAGGTGGCAGCTTCCCCTCGTAATGGAAACCTCTATTGGATTACAGTGTTGGCCCAACAATCTGCCAATGCCTAATTAAATAAACCCACATTATTTTCTGCCCAGGAGAGGTGAGTGTTTGAAAAGTCCACCATTTCATTCTGAGATGGGATGTAAAAAAATAGATCTCATAAGTTTACCGTCACATGCGATCTGTCCCCTCTTTGATAACGTAACGCCGTTTGTCCGACCCTCTTCAGTTCCAACTTTCCTCAACTCTTCCCACAGTGCTGGTTAATGTCATTATTTATGATATGAGATAAACAGCTACTTCAATGCAGCTGCTGCACTTCAAAATGGACAGCACAGAGAAAGAAGGCAGACTGTTTTAGAAAGCTTAACAGCACCGAATTGAACGGCACGTTTTCTCCGATTTGATTTTAAGGCGGAAGGTAATCTTAAAGAAGTCACACATGTATCGCGAATAACTCCAGCGCTGTCCTAAAATAGCCGACGCTTGCTTTTGCAGATAACCAGCTCCGTCAGAGACAGGAAAGAAACCGGCTTACCAGAAAACAGCCATGCGACCTTTTTACTTTTTCAAACAGATAGAGAAACTAAAATTTGAAATCTGTGCACCGCATGGAATTGTGGTACGAAAGGAGAGTCAGAAACAGAAAGAGGAGGACAGAGGCAGCGATAGGTGTGGGACAGGGAGACGTAGCAGAAGGCAGGCAGACGTGCCAAAGACATGAGTGCGACAAAGAGGGAGCACTTTGTTGAGCTAAAGCATGTTGGAGAGACTGCTTCTTATCTTAATGATGACAGAGACCCTTTTAAAGGGTCACACGTAACAGGCTGGAAACTGGAAGTGCTCTTACAGGATCACTGAGCTGAAGCTGTGATTGAACAGGACAGTGTTTATTTTTTTTCTTCTTTAAATTAAATGTGCAGAAGTAGAAGCAGAACGCACTGCAAATCTCTAGACCTGTGAAGTCGAGGTTATAAAAGTCAACTTGGCTTTCTTTCTCACAACTATTGTGTTGTCAGTTTCATTTAAGGTGGGTTGTTAAACAGGTTTTAAACAGCTGAAATCTATGGTTCAGTAATCAAGTAATGTATGTATATATATATGTGTATCTTAAACCTATTTAGTTTAAAAAAAGCAATATTTTCTGTCTGTAATAATCTTATAATGACAGAACGTCTTGGTTTAGTGCTGCTCGCAAAATTTGACTTGTTTTTCATCTTGATTTGCCAAATGCGGTGGAGAATACAAATAATAGAGATTATATTGCAAACAAACCCTGCACCACAGCTTAAACATAAAAAGAAAAACGAAGCTCATCTTATTTCTGGGATATTGTAAAACTGAGCAGTTATGACACTTTAAGCATGAATGCCTCCCACTAACATTCAGGACATTTTTTTTCCCCCTTTTTTTTAATCTAGTAAATCTTTTTCAAGTATAATTATGTGGTTTTATCGGCTGCTAACATCACAAATTGCTCATATTAGTCAGATTTGTTTGCTTTATTCTCCCCACCCAAAAAAAAGAAAAGTCATTTCCTGTCCGCGGAGCAGGTCGCATAAATATAGCTCGCCTCTCTGAGAGGAGTTTTTTTAAGGGCTTGCGATGGAGCAAATACAATATATCTTTATCATATTTCCTTTGGGTGATATTTACAATCCCAACACTCATATCACAGTGATTTCCCCTAAATAGTATTAGAAATAATTTGGAGGAGCAGCAAACGTGCTGGAGTGACTGCAACTTCTCATAAGTGCTCACTCAATTGGCTCCACGACCGAAAATACGAAATGAAAACCCGGGCTGAGAGCCGGCGGACCACAGAGAGACGCTTCCGTTCGGTCTGGAGGGCTTGCACGGACACAGAGGGGATCCGAGTGGTGTAAGAACACATCCCTCTGGCACCATTATATAAGCATACATATGGGACGGTAAAAATGGAAGACGACACTTTAAATGACATTATTATAAAATGCAATACTCCTGGAATGATCCCTTATTAAATTAGGCCCTATGATCCAAGATGAATTTCCCGCTTCCCTAATCCATCAAGAGGGGAATATTAAAAGATAGGCCTCAACTGGCATTAGAAGCTCACTCCGTCTTGACTTTCATTATTCTGCATTAGGGCGCTGCTGGGGGAGAGCCTCTTAATGAGAATTACAATGATTCACTGGCCCCGGCCCCACTTCTGACAAGTCAAATATTAACTCCTCAGTCACAGCTGTCGGAATTAAAATACTTTGTAGCTGTGGACGCGCTAAATTAAATTGGCCTTTTATGTTCCTTACATGGCTGACCCCCGTGGGGGCTCTGCTGCCTCAGTCGCCACTGAGACTTGCACTGACAGAGGAAGCTGAAGAAGAAGAGGAAGGCGTGCAAGGAAGCCGAAAAGAAGAAAGGATTTCCACATGTGTCATTCTGTCATCTTCTTTCGCCATCTCTCCAGCTTCACCCCCGCTGCTTTCATTCTGTGTCTCCCACCAGAGGCAGCGTCTTTGACAGACGTCTGCGCCATGCTGCTTGTTTGATTGCCACTGCCAGCCACTGTAGACTGCGGCCTTCTCTTTATTAGCAGGGCCACGGATGCTCAGAGAGGCCCCTCACCTGTTGCTCGGCATTCGTGCTTCGCTGCGAACTGATCAAAAGAAAAGAGGAGTCTTTTCTGACAGCAGAGGAGCTTCATTCCAACGGCTTAATGAATTATATCTACAGGCACGACTCAACAAATTAGAATATATTTGTAAAGCAACTAATTTCAGTAATTTATTTCCAAAAAGCAAAATTGGAATACATTTTTCAAACATCAACTTCTGGTCAATTTGATAATATAGGTCCGAGTTACGTAAAAGCCAAAATTGGTCATTGCTAGTGAAGCCAGTTGTTCACAAAGTCCTGCATTTATGCAGATTATTGTGAAGTTGAGTGGAAGGAGAAACTGTTGTAGGAAAGGATGCACACACACACACACACACACACACACACACACACACGCTTTGAAGGAATTGTGTACCAAAATTGATCCAAGAATCTCAGGGACATTCACAATGGATGGAGTGTCGATGCTTTAAAGACTCACCACACACAAATATGTGTTTTTTTTCAAACAGGTTTTTAAAAACAGGAAAACGAGCAAAAAAACTTATGTACACAGAGAGATGTCAGGACTCCTTTTGCCTGGTTCTGTTGGTCGTACATGACAAGACGGCACCGACGCTGATACAAGAGTGGCTCAGTACGAGGAATACGTTTGTAAGTCTGGTTTCTGTTCATCTGCATCGATCAGAGTGAAATCAGAGTGAAAGAGAACGAACTCTTGAATGAGCTTCGCTTCAGAGTCCACTCAGGGCCGTCCCTGTTGCTTCTGCACATTTTCCTACCACACTTTTGCTCTTTCCCTCACCCTGCCGTTAAAATACTTGGATGCAGCACTTTGTGAACAGCCAGCTTCTTTTAACAATTACATTTTGCGCTTACCTTCCTTGTGGCGGGTTCCAGTGACTCAGCATTAGCTCAACAGCGGCATGCTAACAACCTCTTTTATTGACTGTGCTGTGATATCACATTTTTATGAGAAGCTAAATTTTTGGATTTTCTTTAGCTTTGTGCCACTTCCATCAAAACGAAGAGAGAAAATGCTAATGATTTTCACTTTTTCATATTTGATGAACTGATACTATTCTAGTTAACTAATGTGGACCTGCACATTGACCTTTGAAGCGTCTGTTTCAATTAAAATACTCTCACTCCAGCAGATGGGTTGAGGCCTGCAGAGCAGCGCCTTGTTGTGTCTTCAAAATTCCTCTGTGTACCACCACCGCTCGCTGGGTGGATCCTCCGCTAGCTCGCCGTGGCCTCAAGGTCACGAGTGCTGACGGTGCGAGTGGGGAGGATTTCTTGCCTTTCGCTTGTCTCTTTTCCCCAGCAGCATTTCTGCTCTGCCTGCGTTGCCAGCAGAGCTCTGAGTCCTTTTTCCTGCTTCGTTTGAGCTCCTTGCAAACAAACGATCGATTTCGCAAGGAGAGGGAGAGAGAGAGAGAGAGGAAGAAGAGGGAGGGAAGGAGAGTGAAAATATAACTGCCAGTGACCCTACAGTTTGCACATGGTGCACTTGAAATCTCTGGAATATATATTTTTTAACACATACGAGCCCCAAGGCATGGCACCTCTCCCCTTTCAAAAGTCAACTGAATGAATAAAGAAATGGATGGAGCTGATAAAGAAAACAAAGAAACAACATCCAAATGGAAGAGAGTGGAAGATTAATTCAGTGGGCAGATGGGTCTTGGTGTCAATTTGAGCTATTCTGATCCGCAGAATTGAAACCGGAGCCTGAGCCAAGCCCCAAACAAGTCACCTTTGACCCCCGTGACAGACACAATACTGATGCTCTACATTCATTCAGTTTCTCTGCATGCTTTGTTTTGACTAAAAAACAAAAACAAAACACACTTTTGCCTTTACTGATCTGGCCTTACTTTCAAACCTTGAACCTAGGTCAACTAATTAGAATAAGGCAGTATACAACGGACCATAATAGACAGCTTGTTACAGCAGCTTTCTAGGCAGTAAGCAAGTAATCTCTATGTGTGTCTATAATGGAGGTGCTTTGCTCTACTTGGAGCAAGTTCCTAGCTCCTAAATTTAATGTATCCTTAAGTTATTGACCCTGGGTTACTAGTAAGACTAGAAATTACAGTTCAGAAATAATTACTTTCATTTGAAAGTATGTACTTATAGTTTCTTTCTGGGCTCTTTTAAAAAAAAATACACTGATATTTATAGCTAAGAAAAATATTCTGACCACTTGAACTCACCTCCATTTTGCTTTGTTTTCATTAGAATGTAATCTGATAGACCAACACAAAGTAGTGCATTGTGTGACATGGAGGGAGGTAAATATTAAACAGTTCTGAAGTTTTTTCACACACAAAAAAAAAAAAAACGGAGGAAAATGTTATGTGCGTTCGTTGTTACTTTGGAGAGCAATCTGTGAAATCTGAAAGTTATGACTACAAGTCTTTGTGTCTCTCCCAGCTTTGCACACTGAAACGACTGAAATGTAAACCCCTTTTTGCAAAATAGCAATCAGTTCAATCGCAATTCCGCTCTGGATCTTCTAACGCGTACAAATGCTTTGGCTCCATGTTCTGCTGGAAGGTGAGCGTCGCAATCTGACGTTTTCTGCAGGGAGTAAAACATGATGCTGCCACCATGTTTAGCCCGCAGGGATTGTTTATTTGCAATTATGGACAGTGTGCATAATTAAAGTTTAAGCTCGAAGCAGGACCACACTTTTTCTTTTTATAAAGCTGCTAGAAATATCGAGAACCATATGTTTTCTTCTTAATTGAGAAATGTGCATCACTTGTTGGTTTGTTACACAAAATCCCTTTTGTGTGAGTTCTTGACATGTTCTAAAAATTGATCTGACCTACTACATGATTACCAGGTGTTCTTACAACTACGCAAATTTTCATACATGAGCTGTTATATGTATGTTTACAAACGGTTGCATCAGAACAGGTTTGTGCATAAATGGCTTCATTATGGCGCTGCGAGGCTTCAGACGAGAATGATTTAGACGACACCCCTGAAAGCAAACCATCAGTCACTCTTTCAGTGTTAAATAAGCCATGTGAAAGACTGTTATCCTTACTAGCTTAAGCTCTCATTAATCAGCCCACTTCACCTGTCAATACAGCCACTGGCTCCCAATCAAACAACCATTACAGCGCAGCGCATCCCAATAAAGAAGATCTTTGTTTCTTATTGAGTTAATCAGCCGATGTGCATGCACCACTCTCATCACTGTGGCGCTGGCAGTGTGTTCTGCTCTTTTCGCGTGGGGGAGCGCAGGGGGTCAGGCCCGACCTTCACAACAACTTAGGCTGCGGAGGAGGTGGAGGATGAAGCATATTATGTTGTGGATGCTGTGCAGGTACAGAGGTGTGCAGAAGGATCATGCTGCAGAATTGCTCTCGAAAAGGTGTCGCCCCCGAACGATGTAAGCCAGAGTTCCTACGGGTTTCACCAACTCAAATTCAGGAATCGTTGAGACCACTGGGAGTGAAATTTAATACAGTCCACAGAAATGTACAAACTTCCTCCAGCCAACAGGAGATGAATATACAGTTACCCATTTATAGTCACAAAAAAGCGACTACAAGGATATGCTAGCCGTGAGTTAGCGGTAGCCTCAAAAGGCCCGCAAACACAATGACAAGAAAATACATGTAGAATATATGAGTCTTCTTTAGACACAATTTCAGACTTGTAGTTATTGTATTTAAGGCCAGATTATTTAAAAAAAAAGAAGAATTGAAGACATTTTAAGGCCTTAATTTTAGATACATGGATATAAGACTTTTTCAGACTTTGTACGGATTTGATGACGCCGTGTAAAACAACAATCAGCAAATTCATAAATGCACAATTTGAGCATCAGCGGACCCAGCGAAGTGACAAAATCTTCATCGCTTAATGAAGTGGTCAAGGCGGTCCGCGCTGCTGCGGTGTGATGGAGCGATGTGTCAGCCACAGACGGCACCGGAGGATTCAACTCTGAGCAGGTGGGAGTGAGCCTAACCCCTCCTCCTTCTCCGACGGCTCCTTTCAAAATGACAAAATCCATCCTTCTGTATTGATCAGTTATTCTTCTGTCTTTCAGCAGACACCTTCAGACACTCCCGTCCTCTCTCCGTCCACATGTTCAGCCACCCCCTTAACCTGGCCAGCCGCTCCCTATTGATCCCCAACTGTGACTGGTTGAGTTGTAATTTGAGATGGACAGTGACGGATGGGTGCAAACTGTTTTTCCTTCTTTCCCTCTCTTTCTCTCCTCTCGGAGTGGTGATGAAGTCATAACGCCGGTGACAGAGCCAGACAGGGACGAATTCCAAGTGCAGCAGCAGCCTGAGCGATGCAACGAGCTGGAGCCGGATGTCCTGCAAGTTACACGCCGCTCTTCAACCATCCAGGGAGCCGGGGCAGAATGAATGGGTCACAGGAGGGCAATTTCAAACAGGACCAGAACCATCTCTGAACTCCATTTATCATGCATCCTGGAATCTCTGGTTGTTTGTCATGCGAAGGAACATGGAACTGCTCTGCTCTCTCTTGTGTAAAACTGATTTCCTAAAGAGTTGGTGGAAGACAAAGTGAAAGCTCTTCATCGAACCAGGCTGGGCTTTTGGACTGTTTCTAAAATCTTTAATACTGTAAAGCTAATGTTGCAAACCAGGACAGTGATGCGTCTGGGTTTAGTTCTTCGCCCATTATCATTGCATGCAACTATACATAGTTATAAAAAGATGTTTTGCGCAGCATAGATTTACTCTGTTTTTACTTTTTGTCAATTAAATATTTCACATCGACTAGCTAATTTTGTTCTCAGACAAAATGACCTGTTATGAACGATGACTTTATAAAATGAACAAAGTGATCCAAACTCACTTAGCCCAATGTGGAAAATAGCAGGTGCCCAGTTTGTTAAATTTAGAAATAAACGCAACTAACAAGTTTATTGGAAAGTTCACAGTTTGTTTTCACTAGTCCCTCCCACTTTATGTCATGTCTGGATCCATGGAGTTAAATGATCTAAAAATAACTTACCTGACTGCCTCCACAATTTAACTTCCTTTGCTATTTCCTCATAAAGTTAAGGGTTTCAACAAAACACCAATGCAACATGCAATCATCTTTTTACAGTGAATAATGACATTTTCTCTCATCACAGGTCTTTTGTTTGGTCTCTCATTGGATACGGAGCAGGAATTCACATCTGTTGAACTTTTTCCACATTTTGTCACATTCAATCATAGAACTCTACTCATTGATTTTCATGATTATATTAATTATTTTTATGATTATATGCGATATAGTTAACACTGCGCCTAAAGCACACACCTCCTCATGCTTACAGTGAAGCATGGTAGTGGCAGTGTCATGCTCGGAGGAATGCTTTACTTCTGACTTTAAGCTGAAGGTGTGACCCTGTTTTGCAATAAATCTGACTTAACTTGAATTTTTAGCAAAAATGAAGAGGCAGATGTTTAATATAAAAAGCCAGTAATAAAATACCCGTCAACACTTACAGCTGCACTTGGCTCTACAAAAGTATTTGACTTTGTAGTGACTTTGGAGGGCTGGACATAAACGTCCTCAGTTTTAAATTCCTAAATTCGGTGCTACTGAATGTGCGGATGACACACAAGTACAAATTGAACAGATCTCTTAAAGGAACACGTCTTAAAATGATCCTTTTTCTGTTTTTGATTAGAGCGAGGCGTCTCGCTTTAACGGCTTCCCCGTCTCTGTAATTGCGCACGTATTGGATTTTAATAACGGTGTGCAATATTATTAGACAGCGAACACACTGATAACAGGTCCTGTGCTTTGACTGCTTGACAACTCAATCTCTCACGGCGTTTGCTCCGGCTGCGAGCAGAGCAGTCGCTCCTCTGCGAGAGAATGGCTGCAGAAGACATTTTGATTAATATTTTCCATTTGTTTAGCAAGCTTTGAGCTAAAATTAGACGGTCACCTCGTCCATTGACAGGACAGCAGTGACTTTGCTTTTCTTTCTTTTTTTTTTTCTCTTGGGCCAGTCCCAAAACACACACACACACAACACACACACACTCTCTCTCTCTCTCTCTCTCTCTCCCTTTCTCTCTCTTTCTTTGTCACACACACCACACTGATATGTACAAACACACAGCAGCTGAGCTTGGAGGAGAAGAAAAGAGGGGAGGGCTGGTGCGGGAGTAATTTCAGTGGATTCTGAGCGGACAGTAGCTCCGCTGGGAGAGCTGGCAATCATGGGGGAAACAATGTTTACATCGATCAGCTGTCAGGAAGATTTATGGCCTCATTTTGCTGTAATGGAGAATTAGTGGGGAGATTATCAGCGACTCAACACCACTGCTTGTTATCCGTGTCCAGGCCTGGCAATTTGTCTCTCCCCAGGAGCTGCCCAAACACTTGTGACAGCACCAACACTTGCCCTAATTCAATCAAGAGAAAATGTTGGAATTAATTTGTTACAAGAAAATTTAAATATGTTCCAGTTGAGCAGTGGCCCGTAGCCACTGGAACAAGCAAAGGGGAACGACAAAGAGAGAAAGAGAGAGAGAGAGGAGGGAGAGAGAGAGAAAGCATCTGATTTATTGTGCAGGGCAAGATATTGATCCAATTCGATCTTGGCCTGTGCGCAGAGGGTTTAATGTGTAATAATTTCCAATTTAAAGCTCCTTCTCAAGATCACGGCTGTAAAGAGAGGAGAGGTGAAAGCGGGCCAGGGATCTGCAGCCAGCCAGCTGATTAAGGCGCCTGTTGCTGAGGTTTTGTCAAAAGCTCAGTTCGAATGTAAATGTGGGGTTATCGTTCCTGGCGTTCCCTATTTTCCACAAACAGACACAAAGACACTTGGCGTTTTCCATCCGACACTGATTCTGGCCTACATTCGGCAACTACTTACACGTTAAATATACAAAGGGCTTTAAAGGAGGAATAAAAAAATGATGCTGTTGTGTTTCACGAACAGAGGGAAAACAAGAGAACAAATAACATATAGCGCTTGAAAGAGTTGAAGTGGTCGAGGTGCATTTTGCTGCATTTTGTTTGCCTCCAGTGCATCCTGGACACACGATCGCTTGAAACGACCCCCTTTTTCCTCGATCCACGTGGTCTCTGCTTCGAGCCCGGACCCCGAGGACGGCTGTCAGCACGCTGACCTATTGATCAAGCTGTCTGCACGCGGCTAAGAGTCCTCCTGGTGAGCAGCATGGAGTTAAGAGAACACAGAGCGATCGCCAGATAACCATCATAGACACCGGCCGTCGGATGACATGTGGCATGTTAGCCGATGCCGCATGTTGGGTTTTGTTTCAGGTGACATTTTGCTAAATGTCAGCCAAGGCTTTGTCAATAAATTATTGTGTAGCGTTTTGTATATCATAATTTATTACAAATTTAAAAAAAAAAAGAAATCGTTGTGGGTTTTGTATGGTGACCGCTTTCACTCTAATGCACCTAAAATTATTTTATGGCTCTACGCTCCAGTACAGTTCAATAGAGTTCACCTGTGTGTATTTAACCTAGATAATTCATTTTAACCTAAATAATGACGTAGAATACAGAGAGAGTTAAATGGAGAAGTTGTCCGGAGGCCTGCGGTAACTTTGGAAGAGCTGCAGAGATGAACAGATGGGAAGGAGGAATGAAAAACAGTAGAAAAACCTGTCAGAAACCAGAGTTCTCTGAAGAACAACAACACGCACCTTGAAGAACGTCCTTGTCAGCAAAGTACAAGTGGTTTGCATACATGGGTGCAGAAAGGTGATTCCATGCAAAGTCCAGATCCAGGGCTGTTTGAGGATTTCTGGAAGGATCAAGCTCCAACTGAGATTAGGAAAAGAAAACGGGCAAAAAGTTCCAAGCCAAATTTTTTATTTGCTCATTGGTTGAACAATGTTTCACTTTCTGCACAATTTGCACTCGTTATCAACATTGTGTTCGGACATCGCAACAAATCCATCGAAGTTTGCGGATGTATTGCGACAAAATGTGGAAAAGGTTAAATAAATTATAGCTCTTTTCTGCTCACACTGACCACTCAAAGCACTTGACACTTTAGCCCGCTTTACCCAGTCTCACTCACTAACATAAACCAGTATCCACACTGGTAGGTTTGGTGTCTGGCTCAGGAGCCCATTGTGACGGGGAAGCTGGAATTAAATCTGCAACTCACAGATTACTAGCCAACGACTTCCTTTGAATACTTTTGCATTGCACTGCACATGTTTGATGCACATTACACAACCCCTTGAATTTTCGCAGTAATCTACATATCCAGCGAATGCATATTCTCTTCTGTTAGCACATGTGGAGTTAAAAGCCTTCGAGCAAAAGAAAGAGCCGTGGCAGTGGGCTTAAAAGACACACGCACGCATACACACAAGCTATGTATTTCTAGCTTAACAAGGACTTTGCATTGACTTCTGTTCATTTTTCAATCTTTTCTCTAGTTGAACCCTAAACCTAACCATTACCAGTACCTAACCTCAAACCGAAGCTAACCTCAGTTCACATTTGATCAAAGCCTGATCTATAGCCCTAACACAGCCTTTCTTCTTATGGGACCAGAGATTTGGGCCCCATAAGGAGCTGTGGGTCCTCTTAATGAAGTACTTGTGTAAATGGGCCATACATGGTAAGAAACGCTAAAACACAAGCACTTACATATATTCTCTGAGCTCTACCTTTGGGGGTTTCGTGCAAAACCGGAAGGCTATTGAAAATAAAGCAACAAATGAAACGCTTCTCTTCCCTTTCCTTCTCCTGCCTCTCCCTCCACCTCCTTATCTCACTCTCCTTTTCTTTCAGTGCATCCTTATATGTGTGTGTGTGTGCGTGTTGGTTAGCTCGCAGGCCGTTCCTGACCAGGGACATGGCTAAATGAAGAGGAGAAGCAAACTCACAGTGCTGTGACCTCCGCAGGCCACATCCTCCTCCTCCTCCTCCTGCTTATTAACATCTCAAGGCTTTTTTGTCTTTTCTGCTCTGATTTCCTATTTTTCTGTTTGCGCGAGAAAACAACCTACAAGACTCTGTCTGTTCTCGCCTGTTGACGTTTCTGCAAAACAGTTTTTACAAATTAGTTAACAGGCGGGCTCTTAAAAAAAAAAAAAAAATCAATGCATGAACATTAGCATGAGTTAATTGATGCCTAATTAATTTCTGCTGCCATGCATAAATTTGGGCTGACTCCTCTCACTGCCATGAGAGACTCAGACAAGGGCGATGATTTCCAAGCTTGCCATAAATAAATGAATAAACATCGAGATGGGCCGGAGAGAAGCTGGTCTTGCAGACTAGCCAGGTGTGCAAGGTTAAAGTCCAAACTATGTGGGCGTATGCACACACACACACACACACACACCACACACGGTGCACCAGGACCAGGTGCAAATACAAATGATCTTTGAAGCTCACTGAAGGCACAGCACTGGGGTAACACACACACACACACACACACAATATCAACTGAATTCTGAACATTTACACTTTTGGAAATTCAGATTGCACGCTCCAGTCTCTGTGTTTGTTTTTGTGTTTTTAAATTTTTTTATTTTTTTTTTGCCCCCCCCCCGCCTCATTATTTATTCTGCATCAGCAGCCCTCTACATCCCACAGAAGCGTCGAGACGAGCGTGGAGTGGATGATAGAAGTGGCCTCTCTCTCGCCTAATTTGTAGTAATTGGTAGCTCATTAGGTGAAGCAGGTCAGTGTCGCGGGGAGCAGGCTGTCAGGGCGTGAGGTTAATGACAGAGAGGAGACACAGACAGACAGATTAAAAACTCTGCCGACCGCCACGCTTCTCCTCCGCCGGCTCGGATCTTATTTCTGGAGGTCCAGCTGTCACCGTGAGCGGAGAGCCCTCTGCATAGGCGTCCCCAGGACTCAGTGGAAACGGTGGCTTCAGGCGGGCTTCTAGTTACGTGACAACGTTCGAGTCGCCTCAGAGGAATCTGCTGCAACTTCTATTAAATAGTTTCATTTTGGGGTTTGCAGCACTTTTTACTGCTCAACCCAGCAGGTTTGACTCTCTCCTACAGAGTTTACCACTTTGCTCCTGAGGATTTGGATTTTTGTGTTACTTTTAAAATGGTCTTTGGTTTTGATTTTTTGGACTCTTCTCTGCAGCGTGTCGCTGAAAACAGTTTGTGAAAGACACCTAACAAATGGTGGGTTTTTGTCATGTAAAAAATAAAAAATAAATAAAAAATAGACCATGACAAATCATTTCTCACCACAATGTGGCATGTGAAGGGGAAAAAAAAGTAGAAAAAACAACAACATTGGAATAAAATGGTTGCATGAATAAAAAAATGTGTCCCTTTTTATTCAGTCTTCTTTTCTAGACGTCTGCCAGCATCTTGACTGGAGTCGCAAAAGTAGCTGAGAGATGAAATCATCCAAACAACATGTTGCGCTGGCAAACGTGGAACATCAGGGTAGTTCGGATTAAGTTTAAACTCATACAAAATCTAAAGATAAATACTGAAATCCTACAAAAAAACAAAAGCAACAACAACAAAAAAACTAATCAAAAGTTACTTTTCAAGTGTGACTGAAAGTGAGCTTTTTGCACCATGGTACTCCTGTTCATTACCTCCGTCTCTATCAGGGAGCTACAATGATAGTCACACCTGCCTCAGTTTGTCATCTGACACATTTTCAAAACTCACATTCAGACTGCAAAAAGCTTCTCCTGCCTTCAGTAGATACAATTAGACATGTGTGATCAACACAGATTCCACGGGAAGAGATTTTAAACACACTTGCATAAAAAGTGTGTGTGTGGGGGAGGAAAGTAACAAAGAACCATGAAACAAGATGAGATGGAAGAAAAATACATTACTTTATGTAGGATAATGTGACCCAGCTGACAAAAAGAGATTAATGTCCAACTGAGTCACTGTTCAATTTGGGAACTCCTGCATATTGGCCCCGCTATTCATTTCTCCAGAAATGACCACAAGATGCATTAAGCGAAAGCTGAAAGGACGGGCCGGCGTTAACCCGATAGCTGGACACCAGTTGGATGCGTCGACCTGAAAGGGCAGCGTCCAGGTGGCTCGAACATGAGCCAGCGCCATGCAGTCGTGGCCGAGCACTTGTACGAGTGAGGTCACCGCGGGGGAGAAATAGATCACCCAAAGAGGGCTGCAAAGTAACCTAAGAGTTGACGTCTAAATGAATGAAACCGAGCCTGCGAGAGCGCCTGTAAATCTAACCTGAGGATCGTCCTTGTTCGTGCGCGTTACACGGGCCCTCTTCCCATCAGAAACCTGGAATGGATTACTGTACCCAATTTAGATTGTGTTTCATCAATTCTCCTTTCGCAAAAGATTCGAACCCATTCAGCGTGAATTGTGGGTAATTATCAGGTGCCAGTTTCCCCAGACATAATCCGGTACTTTTGACAGCTGAGTTATTAAAATGTCCTCTGTACCTGATAAACATATTAATTTATTTCAAGATAGATAATTTCATCAATGCAGGAGCCATATCATATATGGGCCAGACGATACCCTCTCCTTTTTAATTATACAAATATCACTGTCGTCAAAATGACGGATTTTTAGACATTTAATGCCTCCTCTCCTGCGGGGAGGTTTTTGATTAAAAGGAGCAGCGGCTCTGAGGATGAAGTTGTTTTGTTACGTCTTCCCAGAAGCCGCCGCTGTTTGCCAGCGTGCTTCGCCGTTAACATCCAACAATTCGCAGGGAAAACAGTTCAGAATTATAGCTTATGATGCATCCTTTACACAGCATGATTTATTTACAAGAATCATTAAGCCTTCAGCCAGCTCGCACTTAAACCAGCTCTTAAAGGATAATCAATGGTGTCTTCAAACACAAGAGCAGTCTGCATCAATTTAGCTCCAAGTTGATGTGTTCTCTTAATGAAAATACACATTATGTTCTCTAAACGTTACTGAAGTAAGGAGGGATTGAAATAATAATAATAATAATACTAATAATTAGAGAAAAGACGCACGTAAATGTTTGTAAAGCATGCAGGAAGGTGAACATGACTGTGCAGTAAAAAACATGAAATGGAGCTGAGTTATAGATTCTTGCACACGTAGCATTGTTGCTACGTAAGAGGTAAAAAAAAAAGACTTTAAAATAAGTAAAACTTTTATTTCATTAACATGTGTGAACCTAGAAACATTTTTGTTTCCTGGGGTGATCAAATGTAGTTTTTTCTTCCACTAAATCTCTGATGGTGCCACCAACATTATTTATAACCAAATGTAACTGAAGCTGCTTCTCTTGAACAATTGCACTTTAAGTTGATCAGATTAAAACTGTGTCATGGAACACGGATGTAACATAGAAGCTGAATCCTCTTCCCAATTTTTTCAAACCGTTGTAACGTGTTTGGAGCATGACGACCCTTTTGCAGTGGGGCTTTGCTCTGCATGTGCAAACATGGGCATGCATTGTCCCAAAACACTCAAATAATAAGAATAATAATAAAAAAAAATCATAACAGATCCATGGCATCAGGATAAATGTTTATACAGCTCATCAGTCGTGTTAGCCTGGCCACTTAAAACTGTGTAGCGTCACGCGAAACAACACTGAAACGTAATGATGATCTCACATGGCATTAATTAACTCGGATCAAAACGACTCTGTGCAACAAAGAAAGTTGTTTCTTTCAAGGTGGATCGTGTGTCTCTCTCAGAAAGGAAATATGAAACAAGTAAAAGTGGACATTCGTAATTGCTGATGTTATTGTTATTTTCCCCTCTTTTGTGTAACTTACACGGGGAACACAATACGCTCCAAGTAAGGTTTTCAAAAATTCAAAATTGCACAAAATTCAGGGGATTTGTTTTGTTCTTCTTTTCCGAGTTTTGGACAGATAAATCAGACCTGCTTTCATCCTCTTCCCTGCTATTGTTGGAAGGGATGAGTCACTAGTTTTCAGTTTTGAAAATCGGAATAAATTCTTATCCAACTGTCTTTCTTATATATATTTCTTTAACGTCTTCTCTTAAGAATAGAGCGTATTTCATTCACAAGAGGGTCGGCAGAATCACAACATTCACACAGATCGTCTGACTCAGAGTGCAAGATGAAATACAGTTGCTTATTATTATTATTTTTTACGATCAGCATGAGTGTACAGTTCCACACATTTATATTCACTTATTTAAGTATATAAACTTCTGTCATTGAGTTTTAACTTTAAACGATGCATATTAGTGATTTTTATAGGAAGAGAACCGGGAGCACTGGTGTTAATTTATTGCAGATTTTCTCCGACGTAAGCAAGGTCAAAATCAGGTATAAACACTCAAACATATACATACATGCCCAGTAATAATGACTTGACTGTATCCTTCTGTGGCCATCGACAAGTCTGTATAAAGCTTTTAACAATTTCACTAAATTTTTTCTGCTCAGATAGAAAATAAAAGGAAAAGAAAGTTAAGGGATTTAAGATGATCAAGCCTATCGTGACTGGAAATATTTTGGAATTAAAGGAAATAAAGTCTGTAAAGTGATGGACTGGCAGGATGCTAAAAAAGACTCCTAAACCAATACACAACCACAGCTGTCTGCAAATAGGTAACGCTTGAGATCCCCGCCGAAAATGCTTAAAACTGCATATTTTTTAATATACACCGCTCAAAAAAATAAAGGGAACACTCAAATAACACATCCTAGATCTGAATGAATGAAATATTCTCATTAAATATTCACTTTGTCCTGTACAAAGTTGAATGTGCTGACAACAAAATCATTGTTGATTGTCAATCAGTGTTGCTTCCTAAGTGGACAGTTTGATTTCACAGAAGTTTGATGTACTCGGAGTTATATTGTGTTGTTTGAGTGTTCCCTTTATTTTTTTGAGCAGTATATATAATTTTTCCCATTAGAAAGTTCAAATTTACAGCTGGAATCCTGCCAAGGCTACCATACTTGTCTGGATGTGTGTCCAAATATCATTGGGTGTGTATGTATACATTTGAGTCTTTGTGCATCGTTTTTCACCCAGAACATGCACATTTGTGCACACAAGGCTTAAATAGTCAAATTCATCGAGGTCACATATTGCGCAGTTATTCAATCAAAAAAAAAAACCCCTCAAAATCATTAGAAGTCCAACATGATTACGACATTTAAACCCTCACTCCAAGAACTCTTTCACTCAAAAGGTTTTTGGGACACGGGATTCCCTGCTTGAGGTGACCCCAGCGGACCCGGGCTCCAGCCTGGAGCAGGTTGATTGACAGGTAGGGCTGACCTCATCTGTGCAGGTGGGTCCCTAAAGACTGATCACTATCACACAACACGCGACAGATGGGATGAAACCATCACTAACGACATCACTAAAGGGACGCTGCAACACCCCAAGGCTTCCTCACCTTTCTCTCTCTTTTGCACCATTTTGATTCTCTTTCTCAACACCCAACATTGTTTTTTTTTTTTTTTTACTTTTGTTGTATTATTCTGGCAAGAGTGTGCATGTCATCACACATGACATGCATCCGCTAAAGTTGTTAGCGGACGCAAAGCACCGCTAACAACTTTATAGGAAACTGTCAAGTTTGAAATGAAAGTAGAACATAAGGTCCACGCTGATCATTAGGTATCAATGAATCACTCAATTATCTAAATGGTTGAATGCGTGTGTTGAGACAGAGAGGATCTAAGACAGCAACATCAGTTGAAATGGTCTAAAGAACTGAGCGGGGATTCATCATGAAACGGCAAATAATTAGCGACCATGTCTTAGGGGAATACTTCAAAAGGAACCTCAAAGTGCTTTGGTTTAGTGAAGTTTCCCCCTTCAAAAGCGGAACATAAACACACCGCTTAAGACTACAGAGGCAGCAAAAAGCTGTCCCTCATGCCTTTCATTTACAGCAATAAATAATGATTCATCACAAAAAAAAAAATAAAATAAAAAAGTTTAGAGAGGGTGTATTTGTTTGCTTCAGAAGACTGTGACCTTTGTGGTGTTGTTCGGAGATTAAAGTGACACGGCAGCCAAACATGCTCGGCATCAACAAATTAGCATTAAGCCGGGTCTGTCATAGCTTTGGTTGACAAGAAGAAGAGTTGGGTTTATTGTTCTTTGGAAAGCTCCGCAGGGACCCGGCGCACAGGCGCGCTTCTGCAGCCGAGCTAAGACGCCGAGGGTTCACTGGTGGCTCCGCTGCTGGGGACCATAACGTAATTAAAATGACACAAACAAAGTGAATCTAATTAGAAATCCCGGCGCTCGAGCTCGTTAGTGCCCGACACAGCTAAATTATTTCCCTCCATGGAAATAAATGAGGCCACTTGTCTTTGCAGATTTGGGGGCTGCGAAGGTGCTCAGGGATGGAGTGCGCGCTGAAAGTAATTATTGAAGTGGAGCGGCGCGCCTCGGCGGTGAAAGTCCTGCGCACTGACATATGCGGAGTTCTGTAGCGGTCAGTGAAGCCACTTGTCACTGCGACTGCACACTTTAACACACTTGGTTTGAGGATGAACGTCGCTCGTCTGCTTCATAAGACGAGAAACCATGTGAGAGTGGGAGATTTGCAGCCAAGCAAAACCAAGCTCTTTACAAGCAAAATAACATTTGTGTCTTGTAACTGTTAAATAAAGCTTGTTAAATTTTGCTTTTACGAATGACTGTAAAGTCAAAGACCATCAGTAAAAGAATACCATAAGTCGTTTGCCACAAGTCAAGTCGTTGAAATAAGCAAATGCTGGAGAACTTGTTCTGCTCACGTAAGACAAAACTGCACTTGTTGACCAGCATGCAAATATCTATATGTGGCAGAAAACTGACTACAAGGCAGATGTGGAATAAAACCTTTCAGTGGCTACAAAAGAAAACGTGGACATAAGTTCAGCCTCCAGCAGAACGTGGTTCTCTGCCACGTAGCCACAGCTACAAGAAGGTTGGCTTGAATCAAATCAAGTTCGCGTCTCAGTGTGTTCAAGCGAGAATCCAGACCAAAACCAAATTATTCTTGTGACACTGAAAATGTCTAGTTCTCAGCTGTTTTGTTGTTGTTGTTGTTGTTGTTTTTGTTGAGCTTGACTGAGGTTGCGCTCTCGAAGCTCTTCCTGGTGGCCTTGGAGTTGTTGCAGCTTCACTTTCAGCTCAACAACTGCAAAATAAACTTGCAGCTATATTTTCAAATAAATGATGGTTCTACCAAGTATTGAGTCAGTGGGCTTGGTCCATAAAGTGAAAATACCCCCCAAAACACACTGAAGAATGCAATTGTACTGTGGCAAAATGAGGGCATAAGGGGTATTAATAGCTTTGCAAAATATTGCACACGATGCATTCTTCGCAGTACACCATGATGGCCCGACACAGACCCCCCACACACATGGCGTGAGCTGGCGCAGTGAGGTAAGTGAATCCAGTGGCTGATAGTTTTGAGGGAGTCAGGGGAGTCATTGGGAGCCCATTAGGAGGTTAAGTGGAGGAAGCTCTCCATTGTTCTGCTGTTTGATTCCTGCTCTGTGACCCACACTCTCCTGGCCAGAGCCTGGGAAACCCTGTTAGTGATGACGAGGGGGAATTAAAAAAAAAAAAAAAGACGGTCGCACGTGCATCGGTGCACATTCGCAACGCACACACGGACCTGACGCAGAGCTGGAATCGTACCGAGCACTGACAGTTGGATGGCTCTCTGCGGACCACCGGCTGTCTGCGAGGGCGGAGAGGTTTCCGGCCAGATGACAGTAGCAGCCAGCGAGGCCAACCAAAGGTCAAATGCAGATGTTACTGTTTGCATGGAGGCTGTCTTTTCTTTCTAAAAAAAAAAACAAAAAAAACACTTTGGGTTTGATTTTCTTTTAGAGTTCGTTGACAGAGAATGCCACCATTTTTCAGTTGCTCAGATCCAATTTTGGTTTGATCAGTATTTATTCCCCTGGACGGTGATAATTCTTTGTGCTTTCAGCCCTTTAGTGCTGTTGGAAGAGCCCTCCAACGGACTGTTTGATTGGTGTCCTGCTGTAAAAGGCCATGCTGAAAGATGAGTCGAGACATCAATCCTGGAGTCAAACACACATTTACAGACGGCCCGTGCAAGCTAGCACCTAAGGCCAACATAGAATTACTAATTAGTTCACCCTCAGAAGCTCTGGACAGCAGGAGGAAGCGAGGAAGCTGAAGAAACACAGTGAGGAAGGTCCTAGCAGCAAGGAACCAGTCGAATAGCTGTTTCAAACCGTAACCCAGAGCTCTGCGAGATTCCAGCAGCAAAGATCAGCAATCATTAACACCGATGTTTGAGCAGAAAATATTTTGTCCGTTTTGCACTTCTGAAACTGCAGGCCAGAGCCTCCCTGTGGAGCCAGAATAAACGGAGGAGTTTACATGGTAATTAGGATTTGTGAAGCCGTTTAGAATTTTGACAAGCCACTAATTTACCTCTAAATTAGGCAGTAAAACTTGAAACTCGTGCACCATGTGCCTCGCAAGACTCTTCTGAGATTCTGGCATTTCAGTCTAAGCTTTGACAGAAACAGACAAGCTGAGCCAATGGAAGGGATTCAAGACAGTCTGCATGTGTTAGCAGACTATGGTGTTAGCGTTGTCAACCATCCTCATGCACACGGCAGAGAAACGACTCATTGTCGCAGGAAAACTCTCGGTCTGCTGTCGTCGGCGGCAATGCTAACTGCGTTGTGTTCTCCTGAGGACAAATGAGAATGCATTGAACGTGACAAGTAGCCAATCAGAAGTTACGCACTTATGCAATTATTATACAATTATCAATAATAATTTTCTTCCTTTGACCTGTATGGCCGTACCACTATACCTGCAACATAATGATGCATTAATAGATATTCCAATAGCACTTCAGTATTGTAAAAAAAAAAAAAAAAAAAAGAAGAAATTTTAATATGTTAGATTGCTGCTGCTGTGGGATGAGAGGTTTTTCTTTAAAAGGTGATTATTTAAAGTAGGTGGATGAAAGGTCAGGTCTTCATCTGTGTCCTGAGATCACAGATGAAGCAACTTCTGGCAATAAAAGCAGCCAACTATAGAATAATCAAGTTTTATTGCGAGAGCGATTCGAACTTCAAGTCCCTTCATTTCACTCCCGGCTCTTTTAAAAAACACATTTTCATTTGAGGATGGCCAGTTGGAAAAAAAAAAAAAAAAAAAGGGGGGAGCAACTGTAGCTCAGCAGGAGGAGGCGATAGGTTACAACCACAGGGTGGAGGAACACAGGAGGATGAGAGAGAGGTCCTGCTAGTGGATGGGTTTGGGGGAAAGAGTGGAAGTGGAAGAAGAAGAAGAAGAAGAAGAAGTGGACTGAGGGTAATGAGAGAGATGGCGCTGGAAGGGTGAGTGAGGGAGAGAAAGGAGGGAGGAGGGGAGCTGCGATGTCTTGTTTGGGTGATAGTAATCTGACAGCTATTAGAGAGGGGAGAGTTACAGGGGGTGGGGTGGTATCACAGCGGTGGGGTTGTAGTGGTGGTGTTGGGGTGATGTGATATATGCTCTTCTTCACACTGAAACCTGCGTGTGAATGTGTGTGTGTGTGTGTGCAATCTCTGTGTGTATGTCTGAAATACTTAATTCTTCAACATTCAATTCTCTCTTAGCCTCCCTCCCCTCTGTCTCTCTCTCTCTCTCTCTCTCTTTCTCTCTCTCCTCTTCCTCTGGTGAAGTGGGTGCCACTGTACATTTTCAGGGCCCCGCCGTGTTACAAGGCTTGCCCTTAATTTGACAGTGTCACAGGGATCCATCTTCATTCTCTTACTCTTTTCATAATCCGATCCTCTTCCTCCAGCATGCAATTAGTGCCCCTCCCCCTGTCGTCCGTCGAACCAGCCGTTCCGTCCAGCCGGTGCCCTCGTGGCCCCCGAACGGCACGCCGCTGCCCCCTCCGAGCGGCCTGGATGATTGCTACAGCTTTCTCTGTGCAATCCATTTAGAGGCATGGCCCTGTAATGAATATGTACATTGAGAGGGACCTCGGCGGGGGGGAGTGCGGGGAGGAGGGTCACGAGCAATCAACCTTGAATTCAATTATGCCAGTGAAGGTTAATGACTGTGCTCGGTGGTCAGAGGCACGCGCCACATCGCCCATTAAAGTTGCTTGTCAGAAGTGACAAGGTGGGGGGCAGGGATGCAGCGGCTTGGAGGGAGGGAGGGAAGGAGGGAGAGGGTTGGTACGAGAGGTGGGAGAAGAGATAGGTGTTGGTGGGAGGGCCGGAGGAGACAAAACAAGCACGGATGCTGATGGATGCTGGGGTGGACGAGGGGATGGGCCAGACTGGTGGGCAGGGGGGAGGAGCCATGTGGCGAGCACATCCAGATAGATGGAGAGACAGATAAAACAGCATCAGTCAGAGGTGCTGGACTGCATTGAGTTCTCCTGGATGTATCAGCCTGTAAAGTTCGGCAGACTCTCTCTCTCTCTCTCTCTCTCTCTCCCCTCTTCTTCCTTCCTCTGTCTCCCTCAGGGTGAAGCGGAGCGCGCTGGCTGTTATATGATTAGTCTACATAGAGACGTGTCTGGAGTGTAATTCACTGCTCACTAATGAGGCCCTGTCTGAACTCAGGACTGATGAATCCCCCTGATGGCAAAGACTCACCTGCTGCTTGAGAACCCCTACCACCACCACCACCACCACCACCAACACTCCTTCTACGCTGCTTCACTCAGAGCCCTTAGTGCCAGACCCAGTGCTTCACCTTCACCTCATAAAAGTCCGAGATGTGCATTCACTTGGTCTCATGCATCAAAATACTGATGTAAGAAAGCCACGCAATTTCCTAAACTTTTATGGTCAGTGCTCTTGGTCTAAGAAATGGTTTGGCTTACAGGATTTACAGGAGAGCTGCTATTATTTACATAATAATCTGATATATGTGTCACTTTTTCTTTAAAAACAAAGCTACCCTTTACAAAAAAAAGAATAGGTGAATTTTGAAAAAAAAACAAAAACCGCAATTTGGGGAAAAAAAGTAAAGACATTTTAATAGGCCTTCAAGTATTGCAGACTTTGTTGTTGTTCTATGCAATGGTGTGCATGGATTTTATTACTCCTTTTCCCTCTACCTCCAACACATATGCATCCTACCCAGAGTGTTATTGACTTTTATACTAAAATATGTTTTTACAGTGTCCCTCAAGTCTTAAAAAAACAAACAAACTTCACATGACAAAAACTTGATAAAATCAGAAAATCCTATTTTTGCCTAAATATTCTATGTTTAACTTTACAGACTCTTCATTTACCTTTGGATAAAAAACAACATTGATGTGGAATTATAAAAAAAGGTAAAAAAGTCCAACTTTTGACTTTCATAATCAAGAGGCAAAGCAGAGAAACATTGTTTCATTCGATAGTTAAGTCTCGGGACAGACAGTGAATGTAAATCAATGGGAGGAAACTTCAGGGTCACGCAGAGGGCTACGTGAAGTCGAGTTTGTGTGTCTATGCTGCACCCACTACCCAATATTTGTATCCCTCCTGCTCCGGCTCCCAAAGTATCCATCAAAAGAGAATATCTAAAAACTAAATTTAAGGATGGGAAGAGAAAGTTTGCCACACCAGCATCACTCTTTAAATAGTTTATGTTGTTCCCTGATGAAGAAAATATCGAATTCTCGATGAAAATTTATGGAAATTAGATCAGTCCTATTATGGCAGCGACTTTTTAAAGCAATATATTCTTTCCAGTGACAGTCTATCCATGGATGACAAATAGAAGGTAGTCAGAGAGAGTTGCAAGGGTCCTTTTTCCTGTGGAGGGGACCTACGTTATCTGTTATTGCATTTCAGCCTAACAGAATCAACATGCATACTAAAAAATGCAGCTTCCCCAGAAAACCCCCATCCCAACATTCCTGTCATCCTCCCGCTCTCTACCTTACTTTCTTTATTTGTCATCTAGAATCTAATACCATTTCACCACAGTGGAGTGCCAGGTTATTGTAAATAAGATGATATTTTTCTGCAATGTGTGTGTGAGTGTGTGTGTGTGTGTGTGTGTGTGCGTGTGTGTGCGTGTGTGTGCGCGTGTGCATGTGTGCGTTTGGGAAGTATGGGTTTATAATGTTGATTTATCAGCTTGTCAAAATCAAGTATCTTTTAGACCCTAATCTGTATGTGCATATTTGTGTGTGTTTTGCGGCACGTGCGCGGCAGTGTGTGTGACAGTGTGTGTGACAGTGTGTGTGACAGTAACTCATATGCGGCCGTTGTGCTCTTGCTTTGATTCTGTCACAGTCCCACAGCAGGTCCTGGCTTCCCATCAGCTTCTGCTGATTGGTTCAGTCACATCAAACCAGCAGTAATTCTGCTCATTTGTTGGACTCTCTCTTTGCTCTCCAGCCGGTTGAAAGTGTGAGTGGTATTGGCTTTCCAATCAATGCATTTATTGTTATGGGGTGTGGAGGGGGGGGGAAGTATGTGTGATTGTGTTATGCATTCAAAGCTGAACGCCATTTTGGTGCCTTTGCTGCTTCCGTTAATAGCACACGTTATTGATTTGATATTCTTCACAAGAAGCCACTGAGTTTCTTCTTCCACAAACGATGAGCCGTTTGGACGAAAAATGATCTGATCAGCCAGCGTTAGACGGCGTCCAGCAGTATGTTCCCCCTCTTTGTTCCTGTCGGATCACATTTACTTTACCAATGGAAAAAGGTTTTTTGATCTTCACATCCTGTCGTTGGATCTCCACTTTTACGAACAAACATGTCCAAGTATATCGTTTGAGTCAGATATTCACATGCACTATACAAAATGACATATAACACATTTTTTACATTGTTTTAGAAAAAAATCTTTTTTGTTTTAGGTCAGTTAGCTGATAGCTATGTAGGCGACGTTGACAAATTCTCTCAGAAATAGTACAAACTGTATTCAGTTTGATTATTTGTGTTCTGAAGCTGTAGCAGCTCATAAGAAAGTGCCTCAAGGATCCGTATTAGGCCATCTTCTATTCATAACTTGTACGAATGAATTGGAACAGAATGTGTTAGATTTTTTCAAGATAGCTGTATTTAATGTTTAGTACTGCATGGACACACAGTGGTCAGCACTTCTGGTCTCAAGTAAGAATGTCCTACTTCAAATCACGGTCTGGGTTTTTTTTCCCTTTAAGTTTGGACTGGTTAACTGGTAAATGGATGGATGGATGGATGGATGGATGGATGGATGGATGGATGGATGGATGGATGGATGGATGGATGGATGGATGGATGGATCACTACGGCTATCCCTTTTGGTATTGACATCTTCTGTAGTTTATGAAATCCTCAGCTTTTCGTGATCATTTTGGGCCCCATTGAAATAAATGGAAAATTTCATAGTTTCAGAAAAATTCGGCTAACTACTTCCACTTACTTGAAGCTAAAACCACCATTCTGACTTTAAAATGTAGTCATGTCCCTCAGTTGCTTCTGTTTATTTCAGCTTTTTCATATCTTTTACAGATTTCATAAAATCCCTTTTAATTTTTGCTCATATTATGCTCAGTCTTAAGAAAAAAAAAAACAATAAAAAAATGGCTCAATACTGCAGCGAATATTTTTTTCACCAAAAATATTCAGCTGATGGCATCCACACCGAATTTTTCCATGCAAAATGTTCCCATTGATTCTGGATTTGAAAAGAAAACGTTTTTCATTTGTTTTAAGGAGAAAAATAGCAAATTTGAGAGTCTGAGAGGACATCACCTCCCCTCCTCCCCTGGCGGGCCGTACGAGACAATGAGTTGCTGAAATGAATGCAGGGAAGTGTGATAATTACTGCTATTCTGAGAAGCAGACACAGAGAGCAGGAGAAGGAGGGAATTATTGTTCTGCAGTTAAAGAAGGGAAATACATGTTTCCTTTTCTGGACCTAAATATTTACCCTCCAGGACTCGCAGCTGACTCATGCTCAGACAGAGGCTCGCACGGATCCGGAAAGGCCCCTCGCAGCCCTAAGTGATGCCTGAAAGTCCGGAGTCCACTGTCTCCTGAAAACATGACTGCCATTAGCGCTCTCATGGGTTCACATGCCAACCCCCCGACCCCCCTCCCTCATCCAACCTCACACACATACAAAAAAAACACACACATGCTTTCTCTCTGCAGGACACACACACCCTGCTTCCTGATCTGATTAACAGACCGTGTTGCCCTGTTAGCCTGATAACAGCTCATTTCCCATTTTCCCATCAGGCCACTGTTCTGCCTCCCTCCTGCCATCGGCCTCAGCTGCAGCAGGTGACAAAAGGTTGTAGGAAGTACGGCGGCGCGTGCGCGCCGTGCATGCTACGACCCCGTCCTGTCGGGAAAACGTCTCTGTAAAATAAAAATGTAGTGAGTCCCACCATTTTTGAATTCGGCAGAATTAAAGCAGAAGCAAATGTCTTTCACATTTCACTTATTAAACTTCTTTATTTAACTAATTGCGCATACGCTTTTTCAAAAAGTAAACGCATATTTTTGCATTTTGAATAGTCCCTAACCTTCAATTTTAGACAGTTACCAGAACAGGTGGTCAGAGTTTCCACACAATATAAGGCAACCTTTAAGAGCTTATTTATTGTAATATTAGTAGGTGGTGACTGAAGGAAACAATAGAAGGGGGCCAAAAGAATTTCATGTTGACCATCACAACCTGAAAGCTGGAGTCCTTCTGTCACCTGTGTTTTGGTTGTTCTTGTTGTTTTCCTTGTTTCGTCCCCCAGTGTATGGTCAATCTGTCTTCGTGACCCCGACACAGTAACACACCGGGTTTGCTTTCCAGTATTACAAGTCCCACTCCTCCGCTAATCCTCTGCAGTTAGCTGAGACACTCGTTTTGCAAAGAAGGAGCTGTAATCCGACACTAAGTGCACACAAACACTTAATATTGAAACGAAGAAAAGGTCAATGTTTGCGGGTCAGTGAATTAGAAAAGTGATTTAATTAGGAATAAAGTAGTCGTTCGTTAAAGAAGGAGCATAAAAAAGTAGAATAAGTTTTAAAAAAATGTCTGATCACACTTTTAGTTTGAAAGTCAAATGCAGATGCTTCAAGCTTATTTGGACTTGAATCACCTTTATTTATGTATTTTTTTGTAGTTTGGACAGAAAATTGATATTGAACCATAAAACATATCACATTTTTTGCTAAACAGAAAGTAGGCAAGAGGGAAATAAATGCTAAAGTATTCATCCTCCAAAGTTGCCTTATAAAGGATTCTGATATTTGCCTGATTGCTTTTCATCTACTTGTACAATTATTTGTTTTCCAATTCCTACAGGAGACTCCTTCATTTTCTATTAAAAGGAAAAATGGGTCACTTGAAAAATTATTAGCTGCGAGCAGGAAGTCATTCTTTTAATTAATAATCAGTCACAATCTATTGTTTTTTTCAATGAGTTGCCCAAACTGAATAGGAATCAGAACCAAAATCAGCTGAAACAGAATAATTTAAAATCTCCAGAAAATATTCATATACATTTTGTGTGATTTGTATGACTTCTTGTTTATAGTTCTCCATATTTTCTTCCTTTTTCTTTTCTTCCCCCCCTTTTGTTTACCAAAGAAAGAACCTCCCCACCCCCAAAATGATACAGAATGAGTGCATGAGTATGAAATTGTTTGTTTTCAGGTACAAAATGAAAGCAGAAATGAAAGAAATCTGTGATCTTTATCAGGAATCCAATGAAAAGAGAAATGGCTCGCCAGTTTAGCAAAAAAAAAAAAAAAATTAAATTAGCGTTTGGTAAAGATGCAACAATTAGTTTGTTCAGCAACATTTTTTGGTGCTTCATTCACAGCAAAATGACAGGAAATGGTAAAGAGAGTGAAGAGAGAAGACAGAACGCATAAAATGAGGAAGGAAGAAAAAAAAAATAGAATAGCTTAATGAACAAAAGCAAAAATTTTAAACTAACTGTAGTTTCCTGAAACTACAAAATCCTTTTGTTTTTGTTATGGACCATAATATGACGGTGACACCAAAAAAAAAACAAAAAACAAAACAAAAAACAAAACAATAAAAAAAAAAAAAAAAACCCACACTGATAAATATGTAAATCAATCGATTTAACTTTTGCATCAAGAGCCACACTTTGTTTCAAAGCACAGCAGCTTTACGGAGGCTCGTGGCAGAGACAGCAATGTCATATTCATAGCTTTAATCCCAAGTGAAAACAAAAGACAATAAATAATAAATGCTCCTCTTTAAGCTGTGTTCCTAACATCAAAAAGTAATGGCTCTAATATGCATCTAATATCCCATATTTTGTTCTCAGTGGAATCTAATGAATAACAGAGGCAGGGCAATTAGTTGCAGGGAGTTTCTGTTAATTACATTTCTAAGTTTTATTATGTAGTTAGCATGCATTAATCACAATGTTATTTTTCCAAATCACATTTATGGTTTAAGTGGAGTCAAAGTTTATTTGGAGTGGATTGTTGCTCAGAGATAGACCCAGATAGAGCATGGCTGTGCTTTATACGATAAAAGGGGGAGGGGGGAAACAGGACACATTTTTAAGAGCTGTCGAGTTTAATAATATATATCCAGTCACAGTGGGGGCTCATGCAATATATCATAAAATCACACCAAAGCAAGACCAAGGTCTTTGTAGTTCCAGAAAACATTTTGTGCAATTAAGGTGTGCGAGTCAGTTTGAAGAAAAATGTTTTCGTTTCCTGCAAATGGTTAAAACAAGCAGCTGTTCATTCCTCTAAAATGAGTTGGACTTGCCAGAAATCGAGGAACAAAACCCAGCAAAAAAAAAAACTTTTAACAAACTTGTAACAAAATGTAACTCTTAACCACATTCAAAAACATCTAACAAGTCCAGTGAAATCTGACAAAGTCAGTAATAACAGAGGACAGTGTCACTTAATGTTTGATAATCAGTTTGCTGGCTTTCGAATTGGTTGCCAATTCTTTCTATTCTTGGACAAAACTATGTTTTCAACACATTTGTTTTAACTCAATTTGGGTTGTTGAACTATCTAGAAGAATGGGAAAGTGGATATGCTTACAAGAGCAGCTCGCAAGAGCCAACGGCGTAACGCTGGTTGCGCAACCTGCTGAGCATGCAAAGGAAAGTGACAGAGGGTCGAGAGCCGAACGGAGACTATTATTGCTTTCCTGAGGTCAAAAAAGAGAGTGCATGGAGATAAACTTCCTTCTAATCAAACCCAGAACAACAATTTCCTCCTCTCTGCACTGTATGTGCTCCAGCTGGAGGAAACACAAATCCAAACAGGAAACGTCAGATTATAAAACCGGGAAGTAAGAGTTAGATTATCAAATTGCAGAGGAAGAGAAAGTTGAAAAAAAACTCTGAGATTTTCAGCCAACACCGTCACACATCCGTCCGTCCGTCCGTCCGTCCGTCCGTCCGTCCATCCATCCATCCGTCCATCCATCCATCCATCCATCCATCCATCCATCCATCCATCCATCCATCCATCCATCCATCCCCTTTGCCTGTCTTTCGCCTGCCAATTGAAAGCGCTCTTCTTATCTAACTCTGTGGTCGCACTGAGTCATTTTCAATGGGACAAACAGTGCAGCCAAACAAATGAGCGAGAGCCAAACGGGGGAATTGTTTCAAAGATGATGAACAATGGAGCTTGTCAACATTCAGCCTGCTTTTAGCCGAGCTGCACCTAAAAATAGACAGAAACATTCGGAGAAAGGGAGAGGAGCGACGGTTTCAGACTCACGCCGTTCCTCTGACCTTAATCCACTATTCAGCCAACCAAGAAAACCTATTGACATCTGTTAAAGCCCGAATTGGCTCGAAATCAATGTTATTATCAATTCATTCATCGATAGCCAAAGGTCGATGCGGGTCTCCGTGCATCGCCTCTTCATCCCTGCTGCCTTTTCCGTGGCTCTGGGGATGCCAGTGTCATTCAGTTAAATGGTCCATCGATGTATCTGAGCCCAAATTACCTGAGAAACGTAGGAGAGGTTTCCTCAAAGCCTTTCACAATTTTATAAAATTCATGAATTGTAATGAAGTGACTTTCTGTTTTTTTTTTTTTGGAGCTTCGTTTTTTTTTTTTTTTTTTGTTTTTCTGTGATGGCCTGTGGATCTATTTTGAGTCTTTATTCTGGACTTCCTTCCAACCAAAAAAAAAAAACAAAAGAAAAAAAAAACAGCACCAGGTGCATGCTGTGATATAATGTCGCTTCATAAATGTGACCTCACCGTGATGCGACGCCTGCGGTAACCCCCAGCCGTGTCACAGCTCATAACCTGTTACTTTCACAGGAGGCGTCCAGGCACGCGCCACTGACGCGTGATCCGATAACGGCGCTAATGGGCGTGTCATTGTGCACAGAGTAAATCAATTAAGCCAAGAGGATCTCGAGGGAGAAGGCGAGGTGTTGTTTGCAGACCTCAGCTCCCCAAAGACCCTTGAAGTTTACATATGATTTATAAAAGCAATCTGTATTTCTGTCATGAATAAATAGATATAGTCACCTATGCTTATTTTCTTTGTTGTTGCACCTGTTGCCCCAAGATAGTTTGGGTGTTTCCTGCTCTTACACATGAGAATGATGAAAAACAGGTGCTGAGTTGATATATTTGTTCAAATTAAGTTCGCATAAAGTCTAAAAATGTAATAATATAATATAAATTATTGATGCCAAAGATCTTGGGTATTAAAATGACTCTGCGGCTTATATATTAATATATATATATATGTAGATTATCAATAATTTTAAATAAAGACAAGCACTTCAGTGATCATGTCGACTGCTTGTGGTGTTGCACAAGTAAAACTATGGAGGTCAGAGGTCAGAGGGTGGATTCATGGGGAACCATCAAGGGTACGGTTAGCCTCTTAAACAGGAAGACCCAAACTCTGAACCCCAAAGGGAGGTCCACAGGGACAATGCTGCTCCTTTTTAGAAATTAATGATTGAATCTCCAAGCTTTTGTTCTCCACCTGCGTGACCAGAGTAAACACATCAAATAAATCAGTGCACCGTTTTACGGCAACACGGTTTCTAATTGGATGTTTACGTCGCAAACAAATTACCACCAACAGGTCGGCTTCACTGGCGCATCCTGGAGCGGCTGAACCCTCAACCCCCCCGGTTCCCCACCTCCATTCTCAACCCTGAACCTTTTGCTCCCGGTGAGGAAGAGGGAGGGTGGAGGTCTGTGGGGTTGGGGTTGGGAGGGGGGGGGGGGGGATTGGGGAGGTTAGGCAGGAGGCGAAAGATGAGGGCAGTGGAAAAAAAAAAAAGAGATGCGTTTTAATTGACACCCTTTAAGTTATGTGCAAGATAATTATAGCCAACAGCTGTAGACGGTGCAACATGCAACAATGGGACTTATTAGCATGCCGGTGGAGGTCTGTCAGGGAGAGCCAGACTACATGACTGACACAATGTTGATGTGCATGTGCAAATTATTTTTTTTATTATTATTATTATTTTTTTTTCTACACATTTGCAAAGAAAAAAAAAAAAGAGTGTAATAAGCGCGGGAGTGAACCATCCTGACACGCAGCAGCTTTGAAAAATGGCTCTGAAGATGCTGCAGCTGCTGACTTTTGTGGTACGGCAACACGGAGGGGTCACAGCTCTATTAGAAAAAACTTTGCATTCTGCCTCAAAGCGGAAGAGGATCCCACCGAGCTTAAGAATATGTGCTCTTCATTTTAGCTCTAATATGAGAATTAATTATGAATTAATTACCATCACACTCAGGAGAGGCTACTTTTAAACCTCTTGCTGCCTTTATTTTTCCTTTCTCTCTCTCTCTCTCTCTCTGTCTCTCTCTCTCTGTCTCTCTCTCTCTTTCTCTCTCTTTTTTTTTCTTTTTGCCCAGTCAGGAATAACTCAAGAGAGAAAAAAAGGGGAAACAAAGAGCAGGAATCGAGATATGGACGTATTGTGTTCTTACGTCTAAGAGTGTCTCCAGGTTATGAATTACAGAATGGGTGTGTGTGTGTGTGTGTGTGTGTGTGTGTGTGGAGTTTGTTTCTCCCGGCGAGCCATTAAATATTTCATGGTGGTGGTGGTGTGGGGGTAAATGGTGGGAGAGCACCTCTTCCCAACCTGATCCGCACCGCAATTAGAGGCCCATTATCCATCTCTCAGCCCTTTACAAGCCTGGGCCTCAAAAGCTGCGATAAGGAGAGGCTGTGATGAAACATGATAACAGAAGACACTTATTTTTAGAGTCCGCCGGTTGAGATTTACACTGTTTTTGCTAAACGGTGCCCCTTTTCGTGGGGGTCATCTTCCTCCAAACGCACATCACCAAAAAAGAGTGGCAACAACAACAACAACAACAACAAAAAAAACCCTCAAGCTTTACAAATTTGGGTTCCATTCATTTCATTTGATTTGACATATCATGCTTCTGTGCCTTGGCAATAAGGACACAGCATTGCAGCATATTGGCAAGCTCATTTGCTTTTCATTGTGAGCGTTGAGTCCTAAAAAAAAAAAAAAAAAAAAGGAGAGAGAGAGGGAGAGAGAGAGAGAGAGAGAGAGAAAAAAAAGGTGCCCCCTGGGATAAACACGTGTACAGGGACCGCAGGCTCGCCGCCCCAGCAGCAGGTGGCCCATTGCTGCCTAATGAACACCGCAATCTGTTACTATCGCAGCGGTGCTTTTCAGCAGACAATTAAGCGACTAAGCATGTCATTATTCCGGGCCAACAAGAAGAGCCTCTTCTCTAATTTCATCTTTTCATTCCTGTTTACTCACCCACACTCCCCTCATTAACGAGAGATTTTCCAGTCCATGCTAATTGGTTTCAATAACATTCATTTTAGTTGAAAGGAAACGATTCCGTTAATTTTTAGTTGAAAGGAAACGGTTCGGTTAATTGAGGAGCGCGGAGAGACAGAGAGAGAGAGAGAGAGAGACAGAGAGAGAGACAGAGAGAGAGAGAGAAAGTAAAAAAGAAGAGGAAGAAAAAAAGAGCTGCTTCTTTTCATTTTCAAGTGCGTCCATGAGATGATGCCTTTGAAACGGCGCTCCGCAGGTTCAGAGCTAATGAAATTAAGTGATGCCGGCCATGGCAAAAGAGGGAAAGCCCAAATTAAAAGCAATTTAATTTCATTGAGGCATGTGGCACTGTTCGGCTACAATTAATGGGCTGAGCTCAGACGTGGAGATACTAGGGGGAGAGAAAGAGAGGGTGAGGCTGGGGGGGGGCGGGGGGGGGGCTTGGGCAAAGATACAAAGAAATGACTGATGGCACAGATGAGTCAAAAAAAAGAGAGCAAAGTCTAGACCTGGACAGATTAAATGTAATGACTTTTATTATTGTATTTTCATCTCTTTTTTCCCCTCCTCCCTCCTGCCCACCTTAAACTGAATTGGAGTGGATGATCAAATATTTAAAACAATCTCAAAAACGCACCAGATGCTTGTCTAAAGTCTGGCACAGAGATAAAATAGATTCTGCAAATTATTCATATGATTACAAAAAAACAAAACAAAAAAAACAAAATAAAGGTTTGCATCAGGCGACCTTTATCACCTAAGAATAAAGTCGGATGGGGAAAATCAACACCACATTATCTCTCTTGATTAACAATAAGGGGCTTTTTGTACAAAATAACTCAGAACTTGGATCATATTGCAACCATATGGTGAAAAGGTGGAAAGCCTGCCTCTAACTTGTGGTTTGTTTATTCCGTTAGGATTCAGAAAAAATAATTTAAAAATTGAAGTCTTCGCTTATTGTGATTCTTTGACTTTCTTTTTTATACACGTGTATAAAAGTGTTTATTCAAGATTTTCGCAGTAGCAATCATGCATAAATCAGTGCAAAAATCAGTTCTTTAGCATTTACACTGGAAACCAGAATAGTTTCAATAGTTCTCAAATTCATTGGAAATGATTGCACTTAAAAACTTTACTGTTCCAACATATAAAAAAAAAGATTTGATGAAACTGTTTTGAACTTTTATTTGTTGTTAGAGTGATGTTTCTTTATTTAAAATATCCCCGTGGCCATGATTTTGATCATATTATCATCAGCAGAAAGATGTAACAAGTTTGATCCCTTTTTCTTTTAGGACAGGAAACACACAAAACGATTCAGAGAAAGTCTTTTTGAAGTTTGAATCTCCTTTCTAAAAATGTTTCAGGAAAGAAGTCAGTGCTGCCATACTTGGTAAAGGTAACGCAGTTCATAAACCAAATAGTTTGTGTAAAATCACTGCTGGCAGAGGCAAAGAATATTTGCTGAGGAAAACAAAATGAACTTTATCTTGATTCGCTTAATAATAAAGTGTTTATCGAGTCGACAATCAAACCATTAAGCATGAGAGGATGACGCTGGCTGCTGTTTGTGAGTATTTTTTCAAGAAAATGCTCCTTTTTGCTGATCATCGGCTGCAGTAGCGAAACTCTTTTTCCGCTGAACTGCAGATGCGACCTGAATGTTTTAAAAAAAACTCAATAACGATTAGCTTGAAGGGACTTTTCAGGGATTTACAACCAGCTACTGAATGACTCCATACCTTAGCTCTAGCCATTTTCTTGATTTATATTAAAAAAAACAAAAAAAACAACAAAAAACACTTTATTATTAAGCGAATCAAGATAAATTTCATTTTGTTTTCCTAAGCAAATATTCTTTGCCTCTGCCAGCAGTGATTTTACACAAACTATTTGTTTTTCTTGCCATTATGTTATAAGCTTCATGATATTTTCAAGCCAAAACTGGATAATTTGACACTTTTTTCATGACAAATGAGATGCTATTGGGTAACTAACAAGAACATTTACTGCACTGCATATTTTTTATTTTATCATAAAGTAATAACGGCTGAACTCCTCAGCAAAATCTACACCCAGTCACTCCCACTACCCCCGCATGACATTTATCATGACTAAATGATAAAAGTTGAAAGATGCAATAAAATACATCTGATTCGAGATCTATTATGGAAACACTTAAGGCCCAAACCAAGGACACTTAAATTTAAGAAATGTTAATACTGTGGAGAACTCTGTAAATGATCAAATTTGTTAAAAACCTCCTGTACAAATTCAAAGCTAAGATGTCTTAAAGTTTCTTCCAAGATCCCTCTGGATGCTAAATCAAACAGCTTAATGACATTTACCAAAAGAAGATCCTCAGACATGTCAGTAGCTCCTCAGTTACGGTCAGCCAGCTGCCTAACCAGCCTTCACATGGTTGTTTGGTGATGGCAAACTGAGCGTGTCAATGGTCTTTTGGTCGGGGGGGGGCGGCTGCTGTAGGGGAGGGAAGGCCCTCTGGTCCGCTCTGCAGGCTGGAAGTGTCGAGAGTGAAGGCATCTCCAGAATGAATGAACAGAGGGGATTACTCAAGCAGTTTTAATTGTTATTGATCGACACGTTGACAAGCACAAAGAAAGAGAAGGGAAGCTGTGGGTGAAGAAGTGGGGAGGTTGGGTGGGAAGTCTTGAAAATGTAAAACAAATACACACATGAATTTCAGGCTCCTGTGCCGCCCGCTTCCTCCTTCACCACCGGCATATCTGCCTCCGCCTGTGTTCGCCCAATGAGGAACTAAACTAGTCTAAAGTATGACTAAATGCCCCGCGAGTCTCCGAGGAGCCTCCGAGTGCGGAGCTAGAGTGAGATCAGTGCAGTTAATTTGCATAGCATTTGCATTATGTCAGGACATGAGCTACAAATAGGTATGAGTGTGTGGCTTAATTAGAAATGAGCCAAGCTTTACAAAAACACCCTTTTGCATCATAATTGAGTCAGCTCGGCGCTGGATAAACGGCAGCAAGTTTAAGTGTGTGTGTGTGTGTGTGTGTGTGTGTGTGTGGGGGGGGGGGCGCCTATTTCTGCACACTCTTACAGATTATTGGTAATTATGATACACACACGAGCTCACAGCTACTTGTGATATACATGCATTAGTGCACATCTTATGAGGGCTGAAAGAAACCCAGTTCTTTTATTAAATGTGCATATAGCTGGGTATCGTCTTATTGCTCGTGTTTAGATATTTGTGTGGGCAAATTGGATCAATAATGTGCATGCTGTAATTATTTATGTATTTAAAAAAAAACAAACAAACAACAAAAAAAGCGAAACATATATCCTGCCATTAGCGGATTCAAACTTAATCACAAAGTTCAAAGTCAAAGGTCACGATAACCCTTTTACATTTTAAGGGTTAACGGGTTGTGTAATGCGTAAATTACAGAAGCCAGCACAAACTTATGTTCTTTCCAACTTCACTGTGGACTTGATAAAACCTTCCTGCATATTTAAAAGATGAGATGAAATTTAGCTTCTCTGTGGCTTAGAGTGACATCAACACATAGAGTTTCCAAAGAAAAGAGTAATTTAATAACAGAAGAACATCATGCAACATTACCAATTAGACCAGTTATTCACAAAGATATGGGATTCTTCACTGTTGTGGAACAACAAAGGTGAGTTCAAGATATTCTCTGTATTGAAAAAACAAAACTGCAAACTTAAACTGGCAAACGTTGTATAGTTCTTGACGAGGCCGTTGTGTTCGCATCATGACCTTCTTTCACCGGCTTCAAACCAACGTCTGTTTCACTGCTGAAAGGTTCACAAACCAATAAAAAAACATCTATTAAATCAAACATCTTTCCATCTGAAAAAAATGACCATATCACCTTTATAGGGAAGCCAAACTATGAACTCTACGAACATTTGAGAGACTATAGGAAAGAGCATGCACATTTCTTTCTGAAGCACAAATCAAATCAAAACGCCTGTCAAAATTACTCAGAAATTGCCAGGTTCGTTAAAAAGAATTTCCCATTTCTTTTGGAAAGGAAAAATTACATAAATATTACCATTATGGCCTTTGAACTGTGCTATCTTCCATTACTGACATCCTAGCTCTATGGCTATGAAATGTATTTGTTGATATGTTATTGAGGTTATGCACCATCATAGGGACCAAAACAAAGTGATGAAACAGTCAAAGTCTAGTCACCAGCTAAAAGATCTTATATTTGTGTAGAGCTTCCACTATGCATTCTTATTGATGTTTTCATTCATTTTGCTTTCTGCGCTCTGACTTGTTTATTTCCTTTCTGTGCACTGTTTGTGTTTATATAGTCGCTGGTATGTTTGAATGTATGGCACACAGATTGTGTTAATGTACTGTGTGCATGCATAGATGTTTTTTTTTTATTTTTTTTTTATTGCCTTTTCCAAGTAATGTGCCAAAAATCGGGTGATTTGTGAAGGGGAGTCTGGTTGTTCTGAGTACCTGGGGTTACCAAGGTTACCAAATTGAATCGTCCCCTCAGACATGGCTGATTTACATAATTTGGTGGTATCATTCACAGCGTCTCATGGCCCGGGTGATGAATGGCACCCGCAGAAGATAATATTTCTGCTTGGATGTAATAAATCTTATGTAAAGTGCTTCACTGCTTATATAAAAAATGGCAAATAGGTGATGAAAAATAATAATAATAATAATAAAAAAATCACTCTTTTTGTTTTTGTTGTTGTTGTTTTTTCCCTCCCACAATGTGAATTTTTTTTTTCCTTTCTCAAACACAAACATGGAGTCACCACCAATATTTCGCAATCAATTTTGGCCAGATTAATTTATATGCTACGATCGCAACATTTTTGTACTTTATCTTTTCACTGCACACTTGTTCATTAGCATCAATGTTGGTCTCTCCTCAGAGAATTGTTCATTTTGCTGCTATCTCAGCTGCTTCCCATACCTGTTGTATTGATTGCAGAAAGCCTTCAGTGTCCTGGCATTACAAAAGATGCCGCCGGCTTGTGAACTTATGACCTTCTGCTGCTTCGCTCCAGTCCAGCGAGTGTGGCAGGGGGTACGACCCCCCATGAGAGGCCAGATGCTCTTTGGGAGGAGTCTGTATAAGTTGGTAATGGCTCCGCATTCATCAGGTGTTTGCATGTGTTTATCATGGATCAACACTTATTAAAAATACTCTAATCTCTGAATACAGTTTACTCACAGAGTGGCTGGCAAAAGTCTTCAACGCTTCTTGAAGGTTTTTCACATTTTGTGAAAAACTGAGATATTTATTAAGGTTCAATGTTTGTGATTTGTTAGTTTGTTTACATTCTTTGAGTGTATTGGAGTACTCACAGCAAATGCTGATTTACACATTCAGCATCTTGATGCCAGTAACTAACCAGCATCAATTCTAGTTACTTACATCGTCTCCTGTGGCCGTTGGTTCATTCCTTCTGAATCTGTTCACCACCAGAAATGCTTGATAATTTCAGCCAAGGAGCTCAAGCTGTATCCTGATCCCTATCCCCTGTTGACCTCCGCTGCCCTTGCTTCTACATCCTGTCACCTGCTTGTGTTTTTCCTCCGATGCTTACCTGTGGATTTATCTGGGCGGAAACTCCAGCCGCACCCAACCACTTTGGTTTTCATCATTCCTGAAAACAGGACAAGTTTCTCTGTGGACTGTTTACTCCACCATCCAAAAAACTTTAAACCACGCATCCTTTTTCCTTTTGCGTCATTCCTACTTTTTGCTGGTTTATCACATAAATTCCCAATTAAATACTGTGGTTTCAACATGGCAAAATGTGGAAAAAAAGGTTTAGGAGTTTGAATAGTCCTACAAGGCATCGTGTGCCTTGTAAGACGCAATAAATCGATAAACTGTTATGGAGGCCAGCGTAAACAGTTTTAATGAGATGCATATGCAAATGAAACCTGTAGCTTAATCTGACATAAAGCAAGAAAAGGGCTCTGTAAGTCAGAGTCACAAAATGTCTATTTATTCTGACGATTACTAACCACAATTGTTTACTAATTAAGTTTTTTTTTTTGTTCTCCTTGCTTCTATTAAGCCCGTTTTTTAATAAGCTGTGAGTCAGGTGTACTTGACAGTAATGAATGACTGATTTTAGCTGATCGTTATTGCTGCCCTCCTCCTTGCCAGCGACGCGGCGCGGTGTGTGTGTGCACGCGCCCGTGCGTGACGCGGCTGCCTAATAAAAGGGATAATTGTGCCATCTTTGCTCGCAGACACATAAAGCAGTGTGTATTGACTCCTTGACAGGCTGTGATTCCAGGGAAGCTAATGGCTTTCTCAATTCTCCTGCTCCATCCATCAGGCCCCGAGAGCACCCCGTCATGTTTTCAATTAATGAAGAGAAAACCATAAAAAGTTAAAAGCCGCTCTCACAAAACCAGACGACAGCAGCTGCACGCACGCAGACGAGCGCGCACGCGCGCACGGACGTCTAAAACCTCTAATCGCAGACATACGTGTGCACGCAAAGTGGAAAAAAAAAAAAAAAAAAAGAAAAAAAAAGGAGATGTTAGAGCTTTTGGTTGTTGTAGGTTTTGAAGTCGGTATGTGTCTCAAATCACACCTTCAGCTTGTTATCATAAAATATATGTATTCTGGTGCTGGGAAGGCTTAGCACAGGTGCGCCACGGACCCTTTATTTAGGAGATAAAGGGAAAACTTCCGATCTGCCTGGGTGAGCGATAGTTAAACCCTTCAATTCAGGCAGGAAATTGTAGAGTAAGTGGCTCGGTGGCTGATAGTCAAATGAATCCCGGGCGGCTGGATGTCTGCTCTAATTAACTGGCTGTCAGGTTTCAGCAATATTAGGAACTGCAGTGACCAGTTTGATACCGGGACAAAGGTATGCACAGGACCACAGGCAGACACGCGTCCTCTATCATTCATTTTTTTTTTTACCCTGGTCATTTCAGGATCTGGTTCAAAGCGTTATTGCTTGTATAGAAAGATTTTAATGATATTTCTCCACTTTATTTACCTGAACTAAAAGCACGAACCAACTGCTGTTGGGATATTACAAGTTTCAGGCATCAACCTTCCTTTATAGTATGAAGTCAATGATCTATTGATCACTTTTAGATCTCTTTTAAAATTCTACCCATTCACTTTGGTTGGTATTATTGTGTTTATATGTAGCATGTGACAACATATTAGATTTACTTTCATATATATTCCTGAAGGAAACTTCTTTTGTCTAAAACTCTGTGCTAATGAAAAATGCTTAATGGTTGAAGTGGCCACAGCAGAGGAGTTGGATCTTTTCTTATTATTTCATCTGTCAATAATTTCGAGCGCCTGGGAGCACACACAGTGTGTGTAAATATTGCCAAAGTCCAAAGTGGTCAGGCAGTCATGAGGTGTGGAAAAAGAAGATTTTGACACCAGCGATAAATACACCTTAACAAACTCACTATTTGTGAATTATACATGGTGCACATGCATTCAGCCCTAATTCAGTTGTACAGTTGTTTATGTTTGGATCCATACAAAAAGCGTTTTTGCACCTTTTGTGTCAAAAGGAGACATGATTACAAAGCAGTGCTAAAGCAGTGCTAATCACAGTGAATGTCTGACAGGTTTTAGTCATTTCTGTTTTTCTGAGAGAGTCAGCTGTGCTGGTCATCCATTGTTGTTTTTGAAAGTAACCTTGACCAAACAATCCCAATTTTGACCTAGAAGAAAGATTTTGTGTTTTAATTTCCTGGAAAGTTACATTTTTGGTGATACAAGGCTTCTGTCCAGTGGTTAAAGAAAAACAACAACAACAACAACAACAAAAAAGAAAAGGCCGAGATAGTTTTTTGACTAATTACAGAGATAAAAATATGCCATAATATAAATGTCACGGTGACGAGTGGGCCTGCTGGGAAATGTTTAACATGTCGTCCATGTTCCTGAAACATGTTGGCAGTGTTTACTCCATTCAGACAGCATGCAAAACATTCATCTTCACTGCTAATTTCGCAGAAAATAATCAAGGGGATCACTTACAGAGATGAATCCTTTGAAAGAGAACATTTCCTAGATTTTCATTGCACGCGTCGTTATGTGTTTGACATTTGCCTTTAGCAGAGTGAACATGTGTCTTTCCTTCTGACTTGCCTCTGTGGGAGTTTATAACTTACCCTGCAGGCACCTTTAGTTTTATGACCAGTAATAAGTTCAATATGATGGATATTTAAAGCAAAAGGAGAAAAAAAAAAAAAAAGAAAGAAGAAGGAAAAAAAACAAAACACAAGTTAACTTGATGTGATGGACTTGATAAGAATCACATGAGCTGCGAGTGCAATGCCTTGCACGCCTCCTCACTTTAACCAAAACAGAGCTGAAGGTGAGAGTGCTACTGGAGGATAGATCAGGATGGTGTAATGGCGCGTAGGAGGGAGACACAACCAATGCTTGTCAATCATCATCTAGTGCTTTTCCTTTTCCTGCCAGTTTGACTTTCCTCATCATTCAAGATAACTTCCCGCTAGATGTGGCTGAGGCTTCTTAAAACATTTATTATTATTATTATTATTATTATTATTATTATTATTATTATTATTATTATTTTGATTTTAGTTTTTTCTCACTTTGCGCGTGGATGCTCAACGTGACGTCCGCCTCATTTTGCCTCGCAAACACACACTTGCATCTTCGCCGCAACGTTTCTCAGGAAGCAGGAAAGCAGGCATGGCAGCTGAGGATAAAATGCATTTTTCATTATTATGGATTCTCTCCACTTCTCTGCTGGCAGTGAGAGCAAGCTCTTGCTTAAACATCTCCTCTCTGCCCCTCGGCACTCCCCCACGTTTGGACGCCAGCCAAGCCAAAAAAAGAAAGAGAAAAAAAAATGATAAAAAAAAATTAAATGTTAGAGGAAATTAAGTCTCACATTTTCAGTTCTTTTTTTTTTTTTTTTTAACCTTAGAATTTAAGTGCAACGAAAGTGTCGCCCATGACTTGTGGAGTCGAGCTGAATTTCTCCCCCAGCTTCTGCACTGTAACTGTAAGCACTGGTGACAACTGGCTGCAGAGGTGGAGGCTATGCCGCCACCTCTCTCTCGAATGGGGGTGCTACAACCAATCAGAAGCAAGTAAGTCAGGAAGTACCCATTTTTAAGGGATCAGATTGAAATAAAACAAAAAAAACATGAGATGAGAGTGTGATTTGCACTTTTTCTCATATTGTAGCATAAAAGGTTGGCATTTATACTTTAAGGCAAACTCTTGAATCGAGAGCTGTGGCTCATAATAAGACACCACAGCAGTCTCCGGTGTCAGGAGTTATCCCGATCAGCAGCTAAAACGTGTCTGTGTTGCGTTTTATTCCTTAAGCACAGCATCACTGCAGAGATAATACATTCACTTCATATGTCTCACACACAGACCAAATTATATTTACTGCTAAATCATATTTCTGATGGTGCAGCGTTATTAGAAAATTGCATGTTGTGCGTTTGATTTATGTCTCAGTGTATCTGGAAAAGAAAAAAAGAAAAAAAAGAAGAAGAAGAAGAAGAAGAAAAGCCCTCCCACCTCCCACGCTCGCAGGTGAGATGAGTTCCTACAGATTGCTGTTAGTGTCATCCTCTGGGCTAAGTGTTGTATATTAAAGAGACATCGCAGTGGATTGTCATCCAGGCGCCCTGCCGCCTAGCAATGGGCCATCTTTAATTACGGCCCAATGGAGGCGAACGCGTCAGAAAAGGCCTGACAGAGCAGCGAGTGTGTAGATTATTTTAATTTGTGCCACGCCTCTAGGTGAGCGATGCGGCCGGCCTTGACCCTCCTCTGACTGCATGGATTAATGCATGGCGATGACTGCTGAGGCTATCATTGCAGCGGGCATCATTAATTATCCTTATTGATTATTACTCTCAGAGATAAAGCGTTCTGCTGACTAGAAAATACCCTCCAAGAACAAGGTCAAGTTTAAAAAAAAAAAAAAAAAAAAGCAGGAAGAGAGAATGTAACTTTGGTTTTCACAGCTGCGCAATTACAAAAAATTATTTGATCATTTTTCAGTTTTTTCCCTCCTTTTCCGTATATGTGCAAATACTAATAATGCATAAACGAAGGTGAGGAGGAAGGATGAAATGGGAAAAGGGAATCTAGGTGACAAAGAAGCACCAGTTGGGCTCAGTAAAGGAGGAATTGAGTTAAAAAAGAGAGGCAGGATGACAGAGCAGCTGTGGTGCTTGGGCAGATTATGTTACTGTGGCTGCCATAATGGAGGAGACAGCAGGAAGTCAGGGTTTTATATTTACACTACTCTACATCACCCTGGCCTCAAATACATCTCCAACAGAAACTGGAACACATGCTGATACCTTGACAAACATCTGACCCCACTTCACAACAAAGGGTGCAAGCTCACGGTGGTAATTTACCAAAACAGAGAAAAAAAAAAAGAAAAAAAAAAAATACTGGCATGTTCCAGTTTTGCTGTCAGAAGTCAAGAATCCGAAGTTGAAATTGTAAAATCACAAGTCACTTTAATTGTTTCCACATGCTGCACAAATTCGCATCTAACTTGTAAGCAGCAACGTTATTGATCAGATCAGTCCAGTCATACAGGCTGATTTAATTTCACTCACATTTCTCAGTAGATTTCTACTGGTAAATTTCTACTGGTAAATTTCTACTTGTTAATTCACATTTGAGTAGCAAATTTGAATATGTTTTAAACAGTATCATAAAGGTTATATGTCAAACAAGACCTCTGGATGCCAGAAAACGATCTCCGTATGATGTCAATAACAGAAAAGATGAAGCTAAGGGTCAAAGGTGGCAACATAAAAAAAAAACAACAACAACAAAAAAAAAAAAAACGTGTGTGAAGGTGGCAAAGTAGCTGAAAAGGTTTATTATAGAAAACCAAAACATTAGGAAGGAGGGAACAAACCAACAAACTATCAAAATAAAAGACGTTTTCACACAAAAAAAAAAAAAAAAAAAAAAACAAAAAAAGACTAACCCAAAAAATTTTATATTGCACTGAGTTTTAGAAAATATCTTCACCTATTTCTGTTTTATTGTGGATCCTCACACAGAATCATCCTTGGGGAAAACCCTCTAAGAAATAAGACCTTAAGGTGCTTCTGTAAAGTGACCATTCACCAGATAATAAATGAACCATTGATCCCTAATATCTAGATAGATTTGATATTAAATTGAGTTGTTGCAATGCACAAACTACTTTTCTTACCCTCAACACAATCTGATCGGGACGGTAACTTTAGGCCTCGCTTTTGTATCAGTCTAAAAATAAATAAATGTCTCTTTTTGTCTTTTTTTTTTTTTTCTAAAGTCTTACAACGACCCCTTCAAGGAGCGGGGAAGACTGTGGCTTTCACATGTAAACACGAGTTTAAATTGACAGTCAAACAAACTTGATCTGAGACAAAATGTGAAATAAACAAGTATGTGTAAATCCAGTATGAAAATATGTGTCAAAACAATGCCAATGAAAAACAGTGAAGGACTCTGATGTGGTGAGCAGCTGAATTCCTTTGCTGAATTGAAACAGTGCAGAAATATAATAAAAAAAATAAAATAAAAAACAGAAAATTGTATTTAGCGTTTGGAGGGAAGATGAGCAAATGAAAAACTTTTAACCAACAGCAGAAAATCAACTGAGATGTTTAATTTTACATCTTTTTAAATGTTGATTTAAGATATCTATCTATCTATCTATCTATCTATCTATCTATCTATCTATCTATCTATCTATCTATCTATCTATCTATCTATCTGTCTGTCTGTCTGTCTATCTGTCTATCTATCTATCTATCTATCTATCTATCTATCTATCTATCTATCTATCTATCTATCTATCTATCTGCAGCAGACGACAACTGACAGTGACAGAAGAATATTTTTTTTAAAAGCCGGGTGTGAGAGCTGCCACAGCATCACTTTTGTCCTCTTGCTTCTCTGCCTCTGCTAAGAAGGTGATTGGCACGTCTTCATATGTGTTTCCTGTTCTCCCTGCGATTCACTCTTTTCTACAAGTAGACACTGTCAGACATTAAATCCATCCGAAAGCCAGAGGACGAGGAGCGGGGGAGACACTCTGAAGAGGTGGAATACGCAGAAAGCCGCTCCTCTAAGGCCGACGTAAATGTACGAAGGAACCTAAAGGCTTTCGTGTTCCTAAAACTGGAAATTAGAACACAATAAAGTACAAAGATTTCTTCTTCTTTTCTCCTTATGGTCTGAATTCACAAATGCCCTTTGTCTGGGTATTATGAGGTAACAGTAGCAGACAATGGAGATAGGGCGAGATAAAGGTATGGCTGTCTTTTTGTGTTAGTACCTATTTGAAGTGTATCAGAAGGAGCTTTCCAAATTCTAGAAATTCATTACAGAACAGGAGCTTTGACAGTGGGTTGCTGGATAAGAGTGTGTATGTGTGTGTCAGACTGAGTCCATTGTATTCAGAGAGGAATTCCTGAGTAGTTGCCCGAGGCCATGATATGGAGGCAGCCATGGACACGTATGGCTAGCTGTTCCTGCAGGGCATCACAGTCTATCAGCCTCTCTGGAGAGAAGATCAGACAGGCTCATTCACAATCATATATAGGTACAGTGTCTGTGTGGGGGTGCGCAAAGATGGACATTAGAAATAAAAGGGTGTCATATGTGGTCAAACAATAAAGCTTTTAAGGAAATCCTTGCATCGGCACATGACATGATTGCATAATGACGTCTTTAATCGATACCGGCCAAGGCTGCGCCGTGTTCAAGTAGGGAGGTTTGTCTGTAAATGGGAAGGCAAGGTAGAAGGAGGAAAAGCAGAGCAATTGGCTTGCGTAACTATTTGCGAATCAATAAATTACCACAGCGCGTCCAATTTTGATACGCATTCACATGAGGCATGTAAACACACAAACATTTTGTGTTAGGATTACCACATTCATCAATATAAGCACAGTTTTCTTAAAAATGTACTAAAACATGCAAATCACGTGACATTTTTTTCCCCTCAGTCGCTTTGATGCATTTCTCAAAACAATTTGTACAAACAGCAGAACACCAGGGATTACCTGCTAAAGCCAGACTCTCGCTCAGATTTCTTAGTTCATCTCTCAGAAGTACATACATGTGTCAATGAATGACATTGTGTCTGGGTGAGACAGTCAAATTGCTTAGTCATGTTATCAATATAATAAACTAACTCTGGAGGGATGTTAGTTGTGGTGAAAGTTTTGATAAGTATTGTAACTGAGATGGCAATTGGCGAGAAACAATTATGTTTTTACTGTAATTTGTGGACAGATCACGTTATTATGACACATGTATTAAATGCTGGAAGAATGACTTACTTTTTTCCCCCCTCTGTTGTCTTCATCAGTGAGTTTAGGAGCCTGTTCGGATGCTTCGTCCCTTTGTTTGCCATCTTTGACTGAGAACAGCCCCGCATTAGATTACAGCTCCTTTATTCAGCGGAGGAGATCCTTGGGGATCCCGCGGAGGTAAACGGACACACTCTCCTCCAGGACAAAAACCAGAGGGATGTGTTCAACAGCTACTCATGCTCCCAAAAGCATCCATCACCTTGGCTGGTTTGATATTGCTTAATATTTGTGGATCTGGTGACAGTCGCTGCAATCTGGCATTGTACAGCGTGCATACGATGCTTGCTGCGGATGCTAACGATGTTATAAAAATGCACATCTATGCAGGACAATCGCATTATTCTTTGTGATACGAACTTCCTTATTTCTTGTTTCTTGTACTGTAGGAATCTCTTTAAAATGTTTTGGATTCATATGTGGCTGGGTGCGATACAAATGATAAACACATATATGCAAAACAATTTGAAGGGTGTTGCAGAGCTGAGGTGTTGTTACACTCTGCCCATCTATCTTTCTGACATCTCCTAACCCAATCCCGTTGGGGCTAACTGAATTCAATCCTCAACATTAGATAAGCACAGGCGCCCTCCACCCCCTTTCTGTTTCCTCTCAACATGTGCGTCTGCGTGTACGAGCGTGTCACACATGGAGCAGCGTGTTCGGATGGTTTCCACAGCCGCGTGTTCGCGTACCAGTGGCAGTGCAAGGGAGGTGAGTCATAATTCAAGAGAAAAACAAGCCACTAGACTCAACAGACAAAGAGACGGAGGTTTGTCCAAAAATAAAAACAAAAAACACAGCGCCGTTTTACCCAGATGTGCTTAACCCACACACCCCCCGCCAGCCGGCCTTTTCCCCCCTCGGCGGCTGATTGTCCAGCCACTTCTTGCTGCCTCTCAGACTCATCACACCATGTCTCCATCAAACACAGCATTTATGCTATCATTGCCTTGACAACTGCCTAATGCTCCAAAAGAGTCTGCCCTCTCCATGTTTCTATGTAGATGACACGGTGACATTGCCAAGCAGCCATAAACCCCCTGCTGAGACTTTCCGAGCCCTCGTCCCCCTGTCTTCCTATTTGCCCCGGTTTATGACACACACCAGCCCTTTCTCTGGAGGTTTCGACTTTTATCTCTCAGTGTGCATATAATCATGTACATTTATGCTAAGTAAATTGAAATTGGATTCCTGCATATGAATATGCATCATGCATTCATGTAATGTGTGTTGCTCAGGTAGTGCTGAGTTTAGTTACGTCACGTGACACTAGTGATCTCAAAAAGCCGCAGAACAACACAGAGCATCATGATTCATGTCTTCATATTTCCCTTTCAAGAAGCCAGATTTACTTTGAAGTTTTTGAAATTGTCTTTTGAAATTGTCCTGAGGTCTTTTAAAGAGGTCAGTCTCTTTTGTGGCTTTCTGAAGGCTTTCAAGTTTTTATTTAGACCTTTATGCCACATGTTTCATCAGGACCTGAAAATCAAGCAGGTAAATGTTTTGTTTGAAACGATGCATAAGGTCACCAGCTGGTGACCTTTCATTCTTCTTCAAGACTTTCTCTCAAACCCAGCAAGTTGCTCTGTCTCTTTCTCGTTGTTGAATCATGCACAGACTTTGACTGAGGCGAGTGAGGAATGAAGTGGTTTTAGAAAATGTTCTGGGTTCCTTTGTGAGCTATTTGCAGAGATGCTGATACGCTCTTGGGATGATTTTGCTGGGTCAATCATTCTGTTTTAGGTTTTCTCCATTTGGCTCTCGTCGTGGCTCTCTGGAGTCCCAAAGCCTGTCTGTTTAATGTCAACTGCCTGCAGTTACCTTCAACTCAGTCTTTTAGGATTTCTTTCAATCTGTGTGTCAGGTCTTGCTCTATGGGATCTCACTGCCTACTTCATGTTGTTAGACAGTTTCAATTTAAATGATTTTCGGGCCTTGGTGTGGCTACTACTGAACCAAAGCAGGTGATTTGCCAAAGTTAATTTATGATCTAAAAAGGTACAGCAGCTGCTTTCCTCCCACTCTGAGGAAAGCAGGTTTAGAATTAAATGTTTACTTAATAAATGAAAATCGCTAGACATAGACAAACATGGAAATAATGGTTATATTTGTCTGGTCTGAAACATTCAGGAGTGACAAGAAAGCAAGAGCAACCTGTAAGTGGGTGAAAAGTTTTCACAACACTCTTCATTATACCATCCATGGCAGACTGACAGTCTGATACAAAAAGGCAACAACAAAGAACCGAGAGATAAAACTTTCATTTTCACTCATGTTATCTGAGTAAAAGAACAGACTTTTTTGGGGTTCACTGACTCTTTTCCCGCATAGTCAAATGCAAGGAAATGCAGCTATAAAACTGTAATAATAATGTAACTATTTAGGTTTGATCAGGGATTACAATCATTCCTGTTTGATGAAGGTCAACTGATTTAAAAATGGATGAAACACCGGTATGTAGTAAAACAGGGTGTGAAACAACTTTATGGGAACAATAGACACTTATATGCAACAGTTGAGATATATTTGAGTAAAAGCAATTTGCTAAAATGTAATTGCGACAGGATGAAATGTCACCTCGTGAGTAAGAAGTAGAGGCACAAAGTGGCAAAGACGCAAATGGACCCACAGCCCCGCCGGTTTTATTACATAAAATGTTTGTTTCTGCACAATAGCATTTCTTTTTAATCGGAAGCAGATGACACATATAAAACTATGCATTGCATTTGGACAACTACTGATGAAGGAGACAGGTGTTTGGGGTCCATCAAACATTGTAATTTAATCTCCTATCAGTGTGTTATCTGGTGCATTAGCTGTGATCTGTGCTCTGTCTCTGTCCACGCTCTTGCTGGATCTGGATGAGGGAGGAAAAGGGTCTCTGGTGGCGGCTCACCGGGCCCCCAGCTCTAATAATAGAGTGCAAATCTTAGTCATTACTTCTCTGACTTGACACTGTGTCATCATTGTCTGGTGTAGATCTCAACTTGAGTGGAGGGAGCCAAAGTTAACTCGCTTTAATTACTGGCTGTCCAGAATCCTTTAGTAGCATGGGAGATGACAGAGTGTGAAGGGAGCAGGGGGCGCTGCAAGATGTTTGACTCAAAAAGTCACGCGTTATATGATGTTAAGCTGTGATTTGCTTTATTGATTCAGATAAAAGACGTAAAAATAGAAGAGCAAGGAGACAAAGATTCAAACGTTTATATATATATAAACGACATTCCACATTCTTTGAAACAGGAAATCATCACTGATCTCAACAACAGCAGGCTGCAAAATTACATCTTTTTGCATCCATTGATTTTTTTATTTTTTATTTTATTATTATTTTGTTATAAATGTCAGGAAACAAACCGTAGAGCTGCTGAGCAGAGCAGGGTAAATGTGCGTCTGATAAACAGTTAAAGAAGTTCCTCCGCTCTGTTGAGCTGCGGCTTCGTGGCAGAAAAATCAACACTAATCTGATGAGAGGCAGCAAAACAAATTCTACTGTTGTGCTCTCAACACGGGCCTCGTGGGAGAGGAGGGGAGGCAAAGCAGAGAACAAGGAAGAAGACGGGGGAGAGGAGACAGAAGGAGTATGGATGATAAAAAAAAACAACCAAACAAACAATAAAGCAGAAAAAAATAGGATAAAATGTCTAAAGTAACATAAAACAGTAAAGAAGAGAAATGGAGAGAACATTATAAGCTTAAGTTAGGAAACAATCTGGGACTTTATTATATACCATCTCATTGTGGCATTAACTCGTGGCTGTTGCTCTATATTTTCAGTTGAAGTATTGAAAATACGTCATTCGATTTGTTTTTGTCAAACTGAGTTTAATGTAGACTTTTTGGCTACTTCAAACCCTGGAATACAGGAAATCATAACATTAACTTAACTTTACTGTTTGCTCAACCTGTTCCTTTTCAAATCATTATTTGTTTTATTCAGACATGCAACACGTTAGATAACTCGACAAAACAAATGTCCATGTACTGGGAATTCAATAGGATAGTGAGTTATTTTTGAATGATTGAGAGACAACATTCAAGCTAGAGGTGATGCATCTTAACGCCAAAAGGTTTATTTATCGTTGTCTTAAGGAGCAATGATACGGAAAACTAATGTCTTATGTTTAGCACATATTTTGGGGTTTCTTAAGCCAACGCTCAGTCATTTACTCTGAAAAATCATGGCCGTTATACTTTGACTGTCACAATCTTAACAGATGCCGGTCATTTGGTTCCTTCACCATTTTGTTCCGTTTAGTTTTTTAAATTGCTGGCGATGGGAGAAATTGCACCGGTACGTATGTGTCTGTTTAAAAGTTCCTTATAGGCTTAAAAAAAAAAATAAAACGCTGATGGTAATAAACTATTAACGAGTCATGGTCTTACCGTGAAAAAAGGTGGCTAACAAGTGTTTACCCAACAAGAGGTCATGCAAAAGTATCTTGGCTTGTTCAGAGGTCATGATGATTCTTTTGCCCCACCTGGAAAAGTAGATTTGAATAAAGATTATTAATCAAACGTAAAATGGGCCAAACACTAAATGTGCACTTACTCTTAAACCTAATTCTCGTGGCAGATCATCACTGCATTTAGGCATCTGTACCTTTGAGGATGACCTGACAAATGTCAATGTAAGCACTGGAATGGGGAAGAAAGGCTAAGTGGCACCTGTTGTTGGATCTATGCCACAAAGAATGTCCCCGGATTAAAGTGTTTATATATTAGATAACAGTGGACTACAATATGTGCTTCATGAATTACAGCTGACATTTAAAAGTCAGCTTAAGAACAAACAAAGCAAGCTCATCCACTCAACAAGATCTCATTAAAGCTTTCATGACTGGACTTCTCCAGAAACTCTTTCATGTTCTTAAAGTCAAATTGACTTTGTTACATCAGTTTTAAAAAGCAAGCGAGGTTTATCTATGCAAACCTTCTCCCATATTTTGCATATAGCAATTGTCAATTAAGTGGCACGCTGTATGAATCCAAGTGAGGAAGGGCAAAGAGCAATGAGCATGTTCACCACAGCTGATGCAGAGTTTAGCCTTGTCAGCATTGGGTTCTTTCTGGCTGGTTCAAGGCAGAAAAACTGGGATTTAGCTGCAAATGATCAACTGTAATCACTTTAACTGAGGACAGTCTCAATCAGCCCACATTTGAATTGTTTTAGAAACTTTCGAGTAATGAGTCGAGCCTCGGAATAGCTTCCAGTTTGCTCGAGCTTGTTCTTTACTTCCTTACCCTTCACTCTCCTTCATCTCTGTTTTCCTTTTTCCTTGCAGACTCTCTTGTCTCTGAGCTCTTGTTAGAGAAAAATGCCCGATCAACAGAAACGTCACATCCAGGATACGGCCCTTACTTTTGTATCTTCTAATTGAAGTGCCTTCCTGCTTTAGCGTCTGACAGCACCTTTTGACAAGTGATGTGTTTTTTGAAAGTGAATCAGCTTTCTTCAGCTCTGAGTGCAATAGACAGCAGAGATCAGTGAGGGTCAGGCTGAATGTTGGTCTCTCCACCGAGTTTCTGTTGCCTCATGTCATTACAAAACATGCCATTCATCTTACCGTTAATCCTGCCTTCCCCTTTCAGCGGATACAATGAGTTTATGAGCTTTTGCCCGCAGAAATACAAAAAGAGTCAACCAGGCAAGCAACAAAGCCGACCAAGGTTGTGCCGAAAATGTTTTGGGATGCACGAAGCATCGTTTCATCAGTCTGTTCTTGCCTTTTGAGTATTTTTCAGGATGAAAATGATTTTGTTTGATGACCTGTAGCTACTTGGGTTCTTCAGTGTCATGCCCAGTAACGGCAGAAGTTGCAGCATCAGCTGTTAAGGCAGGCAGCAATAAGTGGAGTACACTTTCCCCCCTTTAGATGATGAGAGGTTCGACAGTCTGCTACCAACCAACAAACATGATTTCAGACAAGAAGAGATACAGCAGAGTGACACAGTGACTAAAGGAAAAATGTTATGATTTTAAAGTTACTTTGCACCATGTGTCGAGTATTCAGATGGCTAAATACTAGTAACAACATATGATTGTGAGAGTGTTGCTACATTTTGCATCGAATGCAATTAACCTGCTTTCTTTGGACTCTTTCCTCTTGCTTTCACCCATTAGCTCACCATTCTTTGTGGCATTTAGCATCTTCATCATTCAAATGGTGGATCTTACCAGTCCTTTGCAATGGTGTTATAGGACACACTGTTACTGTGACAAGGTTTGCAATTTTGCGAGGCGCTTGTGAAAACTATTTAAAGTAACTTCATGAGAAGTTATTGATTGATTCTCAAGGTTGAAGTGTCTTTTTTTTTTCTATTCTAGAAAACTTCAGGAATTGATCTCAAAATTTTGGAGTTTTTTTTTTTGACAGAAATTTGCAGACATCATGGCTACCATCTGTCAGAAGGCCAGTTGGAAGGTGCACGATTTTTGCCAACAACACATTAGCATGCGAATTCCCAATGTAAAACTGAAACCCAGCATGTTACCTGGGTCATGTGTTCAAATGTTTGGACTTGGTATCATATACATTATAAAGAAGAAAATAATTAACGCCACAATGTGGGAAAGAAGCAAGAAAGGAAGCGAGGAAGGAAGGAAAGAACCAAACAAGCAACCAAAGAGGAAAAAGGAGGAAGTAAGGAAGGAAAAACTAAAAACAAAGAAGGAAGGGGACTTAAAAGGAATGACAGATGATTACATTGTACACACAAAGATTTAACACAAAGGAACATTGACGGATTAAAGTCTGGAAATGAAAGCATTTTTCTATAATCTTATTTTCTTTTTCCAGGCTCTTTGAGACCGTGCAGGAAACCTGCACCACTAAAACGACAAACCATCCCTTTAGCATCGCTACATCAACAGCCTCAGTTGTTTCAGCTAAGCCCTTGCCCAAACACAGACAATGAGTCGTCCATTTTACCATCAGACCGCAATCGTGTTGGAGGAAATACATAAAGAATCAAGTCTTTCTGTCTGTTTTTCCACCACTACCTCTTCCTCACTCTCATTGGCATCTTCTCCCTTTTCGCAATCCCAACTTTTTGTGTGTGTGATGTTATAAAGAACAGATTTTGCAGAGAGAAAATGAAAACATTTCTAAGCAGATGAGAAGAGAAGGGTAACGTTGATGCTGACGACGGACTCGTTTTGTTTTTTTTTTCTTTTTTTTCTTCCCTGCACTTCCAACCCACCCACCCAGAAGCTAGGTAGCCTCCACAGAGCAGCATAAATCCTCAGGCAGGTCACATTACTGCTTGCCCTCATCAGTGTTTACTGGCATGTTAAAGATTGTAATAACATTGGTCAGGATGCAGAATTTTCATTTAGATGTTTTCTGAAGGGTTTTAAATCCAGCTGTGAGGAGGGGAGAAGTAGTTGAAAAGAGACAGATTCTGGCAGGGAGGAAAGACGCGAAACCGCATTTGGACCGAGATGAGAACGAGGCCGGCAAGGCCGTGCTCTATAAACACTCTTCAAATCAGACGGCTGCGCTTTTGTTATACATGCTCGGTTCAGTCAACAATTTGTTAATGTCTTCATGTTTTCAGTGGTCGTTTGAGGTAAAATAATAAAAGCACTTTGAGTCATGGCAGTAAACAGTCAGCTGCAGCAAGAAAATAACCAACAGAAACAAATGAGCGGAGGGAAAACCAGAAATTTTCCTCTTTGCTGATGCCACGTTTCTCTCCCTCTCTCTCTCTCTCTCTCTCTCTCTCTCTCTCTCTCTCTCTCTCTCTCTCTCATGTGCTCAAACGGCAAGCTTTCGGGTTTGCAGCTGAAACCCTGTGTATCAGTGTATTTTCTTTAGGTAGTGGGCCATAACTCTGCTTTACTTAGATATATTGGATTTTGATCAAATACTCGAAATGTGGCACTGGGTTGCTGTGCTTATTTAAACTGTAATGTTGAATACACAAATCAGAGCAGGGAGCCGTGATGAGATGACACACACACACGCATACACACGCATACACACGCATACACACGCACGCTCCTGCACACATTCACCGTCTTCCTTATAGATGGTTGCTTTGGCTGGGGCATGAAGGGCCTTGCCTTGTTCAAGGTTTTACACCCACTGTTCTGTTCCACCGAGCTGTGTAACCATAACAGTTTAATGACATGCTATTACACGGCTATCACACGTACGGCTTCGTGTTAACACCATAACCGCTGTCTCAGCCCATCACAGACAGGAGGCGGTATCAAATGTAGGTCCGAGTTTCACACATTTTAGCCCTTTCTATTGCATGTTTGCATTTTTTTTTTTCTCCTTCAAGAACACATTTGTGATTAATAAAATAATCTGCTGACGTGCTCTTCCAGACGTTTTGTAAAGATGAGCCGTTCGATGACATTAGATTCATCTGCATTCTATGCTTTATGCATCTGTGCTTTTTCTGAGGCGCTTCAGTTTATTTGCCTCATTTCGCTGTAAGGCGATAAGGAGGAAATGTTGCCCGGCTGTAAAGATGGTCACGGTCAAATTTCACACATTTTGAATTAAAACTGTGACTAATTACAGCTATGGCGGTTTTTAAATTGACTTTCAAACATGTCACTGTAGATCTAGGCTGAAATCAAGCAACGCGAAGCTAAAAAGTCAGACCGGTTATATATTTTGGGTGTTTAGGTTGTCCAAGAAAGGCTAATTGAACATGTTTTGACATCATCACATGCATGATAAAAATGGTACAAGTGGTTCTTTCTTTTGTGCTGTTCACAGCTTCACGACAGCAAATGGATTAAGACGCCACTCCCTTTACTCAAAATAAAAGTCTGGAGAATATAAACAACGCACACCATCCTCTCTTTTCATAAAAGCGAGAATATGGAAGGCTAGGGATTATATTTCCTCTTAAGAAAATAATTTAAAAATTGTCAAATGTGAGCACTGAGTTTGAATAGGTTTAAACTTTAAAAGACCCTCCAAACTCCAAGAAAGTCTTTCTCTTTTGAAGAAAAATGCTGAAATAAGATGACTTGAGAATTTTTCCTCATTTGTTTGTGTATTTATGTTTTCAAGGATTTCTTGCTTCCCCATTAGCAGCGTTACTAAATACCTCTCTTTCCACTCTTTCTCCTCTCTCTCTGATTCATCATCCACGCAGCAACATGCTAAAAAGAAAAATCTCTTGTATAGTCTGGCGTGTACAGCAAACAAAGCTGGTCTGAGCTGTTTATTTTGATGCATCAAACTTGACCCTCGGTCAGATTTGGCCACAGCCGAATGCCAACCCGTAAAGCCGAGCTAATCACTTGTGATTTATTTCATACCCCCGTTTGATTTTGGGGCTGCGGGTAATCAGCCTCTGACAGTGAGTCCTGTGCTGTGGCTGAAATGTTTACGTAACTCGGCTGGAGTCATGTTGACCCTACGAGGAACAGAGAAGAAGAGCCCGACTCTGCTTTACGCTGTCTGAGCAGCATCAGGGTCCATCTGTGAGGAGCGACAGGCCAAAGAGAAGAAGAAGAAGAAGGAGTCAGTTGAAGTGGAAGTGCCCTCCGCGATTATTGACACCTCTAGATAAAATGGATTAAAAGCTTGAAAATAAATTCATTTTTTATTTCTGTAGTATAACCTTACAGTGAAATATTGCTGTAGTTCCTTTACCAGTGATCAGGCTGAATGTGGAGGACACTGCATTTAAGGTGGAAATCTGTTTCCTGAAACAACTGTGGCGTTGTCAGTAGCAACAACTAGAAAAAGCTTTCTATTTAGTGGCACATTTTATGAAAAACACCAAGAACAGATCCAAATAGAAAATGAACAGAGGTGTTATTTTCCCTTGTCTCTCAGAAGTAAAATGAACTTACCAAGTCATTCATTATTTTGACTTTTTTTTTGCTCTCATGTCTCCACAATTCATTTCTTTTAAGAGACTTGTGAACACAACTCAAAACAGACAGACTTAATAATAATAATAATTATTATTATTTAATAATTTTACATTATTAAATAATAATAATGTAAAATGTGCAAACCCAAGTGAAGGCATGCATTAAGCTGCTGCAAAAAGTTACCCCTCAAGCAAATTGATCAGAAAAAGTAATGTTATCTTATATTTAACCAAAATTTGCAGTTCAAGGAGAAAAGACATTCAGATCAAGGCAGACAGTTGATCTCTAACTGTGAGTGATTTGGAGACAAAATCTCAATTTCAGTTTCATTGCAATTTGTTTTCTGAGTGTAAATCTTGAGAGCTTAGTCAAAATCTTGCAGACTTGAAAACAGCCAGGGAAGCAAAAAAAAAAAAACAACAAAACAAAACAAAAAGTCAGATGGGATCCAACAGGTGCAAAGCTCAGGTTTTTATTTTATATATGTGTTTTCTAAAACATCGTTCTCACAATTTCACAAGAGGACATCGTTTCAACTTTTCCCAAACATCAACAAGAACATGAGAGATTCTTCCTGTCATAAACCACCTGGCTGTTAAATCATCAGCTTGCACCATTTCTAATTACTGGGTGGAGACAGCATCTACATTTCTATATATAAAAAAATATACATTCACGCTTAACTAAGTTTCTAGAGCAGCAATCAGCTTGAACAACTTCAGAGATGAAGCTAAAACAAACCAAACCCAAAACAGAATCCAAACACTCGGTGTGGATGTATTTCCCTGTGAGGCTGATTGAAAGCACCAGTTCCTTGACGGCGCTGCTCATGGGCGCGCTTCCATGGCAACACGTGACCAAGTGACCGCAAAGAGAAGACAGCAGGTTCAAACCTTCCCCCAAACAAACAAACAAACAAACAAACAAACAAACAAACAAACAAACGAAAAAATACATTTATGAATTAAGTTGTTTAGAATATAGAAAGTATTGTTATGAGTCCATATGTGAGTAAGTAAGTAATAAAAATAAGGAAAAAAATACCCAGGTTCTCTACAAAATTCTAAATTAAGGCATACAAAATGAGATATTTTTGGAAATGATATATGTTTTCTAATAATATAAAGCTTTTTTTTTTTTTTTTTAAATCAATCCCTACTGTTGGAAATGTGTGCACTGTTGAAAAAAATCAAACTCCTACCAATCTCAAGATACACTTACTTGCCCTCAAAATAGTCCAACTGACTCAGCAAATGGGAAACATTAGAAGAAGGTTTTGTCTATATGAGAAGGATCCCATTACGGTGTGGGTGTGTGTCTGGTGCATATTTAGTTTGAGAGTGCTCACTCAGTGAAGTGACAAGGTGTGGGTTAGTAGCCGAAAATTGTACTCAAGTACAAGTGGTGTAACTTCTGAATGACATTCTTCAAGTAAAGGCCTAAAGTGTAGAGCAGTAAAGCTGCTAAGACAAGTATTTCTTTCAAACCTTTAATTCAAGACGATGTATCGAGTATGCAGCCCACCTCTACCGGGCACACAGATATCCCTCTACTGTGCGTCCATTTCCAGAACGTAAACTTGAATATTTTAGCAATATTTCTTTGACGTTTTGCTCTATCGACGCAAAGAATGTTGGGGAAAAAAATATGTAAGGGCTGCATAAGGATGCAGTTATTGAGGCTGTTTCTAATGAACTCTGGCTTCCTCTCACAGTCAACAAACTTGACGGTTAACTTGCCTCATAGGTAGGTGTGTGTACACGCGTTTTTGTTTATTTTTGCATGGAGCTACTGCCACAGTTTTCTGTTTTACAAATTGACTTAATGTTTCATAAACCAACAAAACAGAAAATTATGAACTTATGACCTCATTTAACATCCTGTGAAGAAGTGATTGACAGAGCTGCCCAGATTTTCTCACTCACATTTCTTACCCAAATCTGCCTGTATGTCTTGATGACAGAACAGTTCTGAGAAAATATCAGTCATCGTTGTTTGGGGATCAAAAGAGAAGTAAATGTTTGACACATTATGTATTTTTGTATCACTTTGTAGTTAGCAACAACTTGTATGCAGATCTCCATCAGGGCGAACTTGTACTACTAGCAGTACTCAGGTGTTTTATGCAGTATTACAAAGGCACTGTGTTAGTTTTATATAATTTATTAATATCTGTATCTCTTGGGGGGAAAACATCTGTACTGTTACCTATTATTGAGTTTTGGTGTTGCAACACCAAAAATATGGTATTTATTTGTTTCTAAATGAATAATTAATAATAAGAAAAATGCATTGGTCTCGTTTTTGTAAGGTTTCATTGACGAACCGAAAATTGTCCGCATATTTATTTGTCACACTACTGATGATTGTATGGTATGTTAAAGGTGTTGTAGGGAAAACATAGTGACCCACACCTCCAGACGCTGCTAGGATAACTAGGCATCGATGGTGGATGAAGGAAAATCCCCAAAATTAAATGGTTTCTACAGTAATGAATGCATAAATGTTCATATCCTTTAACTAAAAGGTTATGCACCTTTGATTCAGATTTGGTACAGGCATTCTTGAGTTTATGTTCTCAAACACCTTCTGAATGTGATGAACCCGGAAAAAAGTTTAGTTATCTTCATTCCTTGATTGCATTCTTAGTAGATAGGTTACGGAAAATTTTTCAAAATCCAACCGAATCAGTCTGGAGAAAGCAGTGCAAGGTGCAGTGGCACAGTGAAAACAGTCCCCCTGAAATGATTAGATATGAAATATTACAAGAAACTGGACATTTTCCTCAAAATAATGAAGAGAAAATGTGACTCAAACTCCTAAAAGGCGGTAGGACAAGACTGACAGCAACACAGTAAGAGCTGCAGGAGATTTCTACCAACACTGGTAGACTGGTACGATTCTCTACATGCAAAGTCATAAGACAAAATGCTTTGCTTCCAAAGAAAACATGAAAGCATGACTAAAATGTCCCAATTCCTTCAAAAGAATGTGTTGTACTTTGATGAAATTGACACTGAGATTTGTTTTTGTCAAGGTGAGTGAAATTACGACTTGTTACAAATATGAACCTTTTTTTTTTTTTTTTACCCCAAATATATCAGTTAGAAAACTGAAAATGACAAGTAAATTAGTTTTTCAGAATCACAAAAAAGAGTCTATATATCAAATCAAACCAACAAAATGCCTTTAGACAGCTGTAAAAAAAAAAAAAAAAAAAGTACATCTGGTGTTTAGTTTTTTTTTTGTTTTTTTTTGCATGGTGAATTCTGGAAAAGTAACAAAAAACAAACAAAAAAAAGTTTCCAAAACTAAAACAAAATCAAACGATGCTAAATCTACAACAAACACATGTTGCAAAAAGTTTAAATCAATGGCAGATCCTACAACTCCAGGTGTCACAGAAGCATTTAGTGTTTTTTTTTTTTTTTCCCCTCTCCTCCCAGAAGCCCTCTCTGCACCTGCTTGAACAAAAGGCCCCGGGGTCTCCGACTGGAGAAGAAAGGAGAACAAGACGTGGTTTGTGAACTTGCCAGTGGAAGGCAGGCAGGAGTATCGAACAATTCACATCGAGTCATATCAGAAAACTGAAAAGTTTAGAGCCTAATCAATTTACCAAAAAAAAAAAAAAAAGAAAAAAAAAAAAGGCTTTTATTTGACTGCAGAGCTCGAGTCAAATCTTTGAAAAGCAGAGGCTGACGTTCCTGGAAAAAAAAAAACAACAAAAAAAAAAACTTTTTTTTTTTTTTTTTTAAAGGCAAGTACTGAACCCACGCCTTTGTGTTCCTTTGGTCTTTGTTTGTAGAGGCTTTGAACGTGGAGGAGGAGGTAGTTGGCTTCGAGAATCAACCTCAAGTGATGTGTACTCACACACACACGCACACACACACACACACACACACACACACACACACACGCGGTCGCTCAGCGTTTAAAAGAGACGTAGAAACGCTGTTAGATATTATTTTAAGTCAAGGTACTGATTCCAATGCCAAATGTCAAATCAGACGTAGATGACTAGGAGGGATTTTCATGCTAATGAGGTGGTTAATATTCTGATTATATGTCTACATAGTGTGTATTTTATTTTTTATTTTTTTTTTTTTTTTTGCATCCCTAACAGAAGGTGTGTGTGTGTGTGTGTGTGTGTCTCCCTCTCCGCACAGACAGACACGGGGATGGCGCACCCAGGGGCGAGCGAGGGGCCTGTGCTGGCTCGACTGGAGCGCGTTCACCGTTTTATTTATTTTTTTATTTTTTTATTTTTTATTTTTTACCGCAGGAAGTTGAGACAAAAAAGGAGCAGCGGCAGGAATGTTTATGAATACCTCCAGTCCCCGAAGAGCTGCGGGCTGACCTGATTATCACCTGCGTGTAATTCCACAGTCGGGGAGGAGCTGCGACTCCTGGAGGAAAAAAAAAAAAAATGGGGGGAGGTTGAATGAAAGGTGCGTGTGTGTGCGTGTGTACTCCATCACTGATAGGTATCATTAAACATCATTAGAGGGTTGGAGGAGTCTCCTGCTGCTTTTGTTTTGTGCGCAATACTTTATTTTTTATTTTATTTTTTATTATTTTTTATTTATTTTTTTCAGACGCACTCCAGGAAGATCACACGCGGCACAGCCCCGGAAGATAAACACAGACATTAAAACACACATGGGGTAGAAAACAACAACAACAACAACAGCAACATAAAGAAAGGCAGATAGTTATCAGTCAAGCTTGTTTCTTTCTTTTTGTTTTTTTTTTGTGTGTCGTTGCATGCATTCTTTCGACATGAGCTCTTGACTGCGGCCTTTTTGTGAAAGAGGAAATCAAACGGTGGGGCTAACGGGAGCGAGAGCTCCAACCCCCTGCAGCATACACAAACAGAAATAAACCCAGGCCGCCTGGATCTAACAATAGGACAGCAACTTTGTCTTCAAGGCCGCGGCGAAGTTTGAGGAGTCGCTTAAAAAGGTTTTTTTTTTGTCTGTGTGTGTGTGTGTGTGTGTGTACATTTTGTCTTGGCGCGTATTCGGAGATGGCTGACGTTCCCCCCCTCTCTGCTCATTTCCCCCAGACGGGGCGTTTTGCTGGGGGTTTGTGTTCGGCGTTCACTGCTGATCAGCTGTGGGGGTTTCGAGAAGCCACAGTTTAACGGGTTCAACGTGTTTCAGAAAGGGAAACGCAGTGAGAAGAACCAGATCCCCCTCCCCACCCCCCACCCCCGGTCCGATCCAGGCGTCCACGCTGGGTTGCAGGGCGCAGCCACAAAGCGGCTCCATCGTTACTTCAGCAGGGGGGCGCAATGTATGTCCATGTCCTGACCGGTTGGCACAATGGATCAGAGGAGGACACAGCGTAGCTGGGTGCTGCCATCTTCTGGACAAGTCTCACAGGAGAGGAGCATATTCATTTATTAAAGATGTTCTTGATGTTTCACTTTATAAATAAGAATCACCTGACTGACCTGGTGTTGTGTCAATATGAACCTATCCAGCATGAGCTGAATAATGCATAGGGATAAGTCTGCTAAAGAGTTAATTGGAAGGAACAAATTGTAATCTGAATTCTTAAGCAGGGAATATCCATCCATCCATCCATCCATCCATCCATCCATCCATCCATCCATCCATCCATCCATCCATTTTCCGTCACCCTTCTCCCTAACGGGGTCGGGAGTTGCTGGTGCCTATCTCCAGCTGCGTTCCGGGCGAGAGGCGGGGTTCACCCTGGACAGGTCGCCAGTCTGTCGCAGAAGCAGGGAATATTTGGGTTCAAATGGAGGATTCATGCAGGAGCAGTCGGTGTGGAGCGACAAGGCACAACATTGGCTTAAGAGCAATTTAAAGTGACATACATGCTTCAGGATGTGCCCGGTGGGAAGCCGGAGGACCCTGTTTGGACGTTCAACGTCCAAACAGGAACCCAAAGTGAGGATCCATTCAGCCGTCCTCCTGCCCCAGCCTGAATGTGTTTTCCTTTTGGCTTAAATCTATATTTAAAATGAAAGGGATTTTAAAAAAAAACTAATACACTTCTTACTCAAAATACACACTCATTGTATGATCCTGAATAAAACATTGCATGTGTCTATTAGGCATGGAGTGTATGGTAACCTTAAAGGAAATACTGTAGTTATGGTTTTTTGAAAGGGCTGTTTTAAATGCATGTTAATTATGTCTGCAAGTGGTATTTGATGTTTTTAACATGGACAGAAGAAATGAGGAGAAAAGCGCTCAGAACGATGTTTGATCGGGTAAAGAGCTTTAAAATATAAAGCGTTAAACTCTATTTCATTTAAAGGTTGGGCTGGTGACAGCAGAAACAATTTCTCTTGGCTGTTTTTGGATCATTTAATTAATTACTGAGACGTATTGGACACATTTTTTTCTAATGTTCTGGGTAAACTGTTTAAGCTTCATCGTGAATTGTTTTAAGCTGTTAAGCTGAGTATGAGGGGGGATCGAGCTCAAAACTTAAAATAAGTATATAATAAAAAGAAACCTGAGTGACTCCCCCAGAATATCTCTTCTGGATCAGTTCTGTCAGACCCAAACCCAGATAAAGGAGGAGAGTCAGAATTCTGACGTAAAATAGAAGTAATATAAAACAAACAATGTTTTTCACTCGCTTTTTGTTCAATCCAGAGGCTTATTCTGTGTCCCACAGTTACATTCAGCTAATTATGTAGTTAGGAGGTGATATCAGTGGCGTTTTCTCATGTTTCGGTCAGGAGTTAGAAACATTGACCTGCACTTATCTGCTTCAGACGTGCTGCTAACTGGACAGGAATGAGACTGACTGTGCGCGTTTAGTGTCCACGCATTATTTTCCAAAAAGATTACTGTGTTTTAATACAAGGAAGAAAAATGTGAAGAAGTGACTGGCGGCAAGTTAAAAAAAAAAAAAAAACACGGACGCCTGAATTTGGGTCATTCAGCCCCTTTCTTTCTTTGATCTCTCATTAAAAGCAATTTGAACCTCAGAAACTGTTTGATGGATGACATGAGAGGATTTAAAACCTTAAAGTTGATGTCAAAAGCCAATCAATTGAACTTTGCTGTCGTTACAATGCATTAACTACTCAACAGGTAAAAGGCCAATCAGCCAACTTAGGTTCAAATTATTAACACAACCGTCCAACTTAGATACGTAAATCTTAAAGAAGAGGGATCTCAAAATCCCTTCAGGTTGTTGTTCAGGCCTAATTGACCGTCTGTGAAAAATATCAAGGCTTCTTTTAGTCCCAAGCAACACGCGCCACAATTTTTGACCTGCGCTTTGTTTGAAACTGCCAAACTTCTTTCCTGCCAGCAAAAATCAGCATCTTGGCCATAGAAACGACCCAACAGCTCTCCTTTCTGCAGTCTGAAAGCACTTTTCAGTGTCTGAGATTTGCAATTCTTTAATCGTACGTGGAGAAGACGTCCCAGGTGAGCAACTTATGAAAGTTGAAATTCGAAGTGAACCGTGTTTCTTTACAGCAGAATTATCCTGTGTGTCCTCTGGTGATTGTACAGTAAAACAGCGCGGCGGCGGCGGAGAAGAGCTCCTGGCTACCTCTCTCCACCCCCGGAGTGAACGCATCAAGCTAATACATGGCGACACGTTGTGAGTTATTGCGCTGAGTACCAGGCCGCTGGTTCTGCTCACAGGCCTGGTTTGATCTTTTATTTACACTCCTTTTTGCTCAGGATTTCAGGACAATTTTCTCAGCTCTTTGCCGTCAACAAACTACAAAGCAAGGCGCCCATCTCTGGGAGGCATGTTGAATAGAGAGAAAGAGGGGAGAAAAAAGGGCCGCTGTTTTGGCTGCGTGCTTCAAAAGTAACCATGAAAACAGAGGGAAAAAAAAGACCTAAAACGGTGCAACCCCTTTGGACTATGTGCCGCCCTTGAACTCAGAGCCGTATGGACGTGACATGTTGGAGACGGAAAGGTCAATGGATGACATGATTGAGGGAGGGCAGCGGGAGGAGGAGAGGCTAACAGGCTGGGAGACCGTTACAGGTGTAGGACAAGCCGTCTTGACTGCCAGTGCTGTTGCATATTCACTCAAGAGGCTGTCAGAGAGACAGACCCAGTACCTAAAACTATTATTCCGCCATTAGTTTTCTGCAGGTCACGATTGTGGCATAATGCAATAGCATTCATCTATTTCATTCATTTTAGTTCTTAGAGAGCGACACGCAATTTAATTACCCACCCTGCTCTTTGGCGACGGCAGCGGCAGCGAGTGCCTCACCCCCTCCCCGCGGCTCGCTCACTTCTCGTAAAGGATCGAGGGTGCCGAAACAATGATGGATAGAGTCTGAAAAGTGCATTATTTCTGATGCATTTTTGATTATTTCTACCCTTTCCCTTTTTTTTTTTTTTCCCCAGGTAATGCAATAAACCTGATACGCTCTGAGTTCTGTCAGAGACATGGATATTGCAACAGCTCAGCCATCACTTTCCATTGGCAGGAAAGTCATTGTTTCTGAAACAAGGGTTACTCTGTTTTTTTTTTTTTTTATAGCTCCTTTACTCTTTTTCTCCCTTTTTTTTTTTTTTTTGTTGTTGGTGCGCTGTCTGTGTGTCTGTCTGTCGGCACAAGCCTTTGTGATTCTGTCTGTCTCTGTGTCTCCAGCTTGGAGACATTCTCATTTGGACTAGTGCCTTGGAAGCCCCCACAGACTGCCACAATAGTTCCTCATCAAAACAATTTCAAGGACCTCTTCAAAGTGAATGAATCAATAAGTGCTCATATGTGGGGTTAAAGCAGAGGTTACGCTGATATTTTTTAACTCCAGACACTCCCTTAACCCCTGCATGGAATCCAATGCCAGCAGCTTCCTGTTTGGTTAATGCAATTCATTCTGTAAATAGAGAATATCAATCTCTCTAAATATAACCCTACCTTCTCCGCCCATACACAAAAATATGTACCTAATAAACAGAAAAGCATAAAGTCTGGAACAAACCTTTGGGCTAATACTCTTACTGTACGTCTAAACTTGGTTTAGCCACAATCAAACAATGCAAATGTCTCTGATGTTGGAGATGTAGATGCTCCCAGCAACCATTGATCCGCATGGCCCTCAGAGCTCCTCTGAAAACAAATAACTGAGTGCAGTTCCTTTTTGTACGTGTTATTTATCCTCACTCTGTTAGACATACCATTTTTCTTGCAAATTACTGGAAATTTCTCACTTTGGTTTAAAAAGAGAGAAAACGGTGTACTGTTCAAATTCGCACAGAGTATTTCACTATATCACAACACCTATAAACAATAGGGATTATTTAGTTTTAGGGGAAGTCAATATAAGATCCTATATACAAAGACAACTTTCTGATATTTGCCCAAGTCCAGTAACTTTTAGTTACTGCATCCATGCAGATTTCCCTCATCGGCCAGTTTTGCAGAGGCCATACAATGAGCAGGTCATTTGATTCAGGTGTGATAGGGAAGGGATGCAAGTTTCAGGTTGGTAGCTCTCAGGGACTGGACTTGCCTTTAACCCTAACCCTACCTCTAAGCTTTGCCTTAAGGGTCAGGCATAGTTCCACAAATCTCTGTGCATTACATGAAAATGAGTCACAGATTAGTTCAAGTATGTTTTCTTTACTGGCCACAATTTAAGGAAAATAAAATCTTTTTAAAGAATTTTCAGTATCTTCTGACCTTTCTTTTCTAATAAATGTGGAGAAAATAGAGAGGAGAGAGAATGGGAAGACATGCAGCAAACAATTGGAGAATCAGAGCCAGGACTACTGTGTTGTCATCGTTTTTTACTTTTTATCAGTCGTTTGATCTGACTTCAGCTCCAGCTCCGGCCAGTCGACTCCCATTAAACATGGAGGAAAATGACCTCTGATCAAATCAACATAACTCTTAAGTGGCCTCCCTGATGGGGGATTATTGTGATCAGCTTCACACGAATGCACTTCCATCACACACAACAGCCAATAGGTCAAATAAAATCACATGAAATCATTCTTTGTTGAGGCGGGTACAAAATGCAAGATACAGTGCATGTGGAAAATAATGACCACGTCTCACCTCTTCCACACTTTTTGTTTCAGCCTTATTGCAAATTGCATTAAATTGACCTCTTTCCTCCAAAGAGGTCAATTTGGAGGAAAATTGACCTCCAAATTGACCTACCCATAAATATCCCATAATAATAATGAGGAAAAGGGTTTGAGTATTTTGCAAATTTTTTTCAGTTGTTGTCTGGTTGCATGTTTCGACACCTCCCCAGCTAATGTCCTGCAAGTCAATGATTTGATGCAATCTGCTTTCTTAGACAGAAAACCTTTTAGTCTAATCTGTATAATAATCCAAACTTAATGAATTTTTGATAACTAGAATATATTGAAATGTATGTGGGATTGAGTTGAATGACTTTTTTTTTTGGAAAGTACTGTTGAGATGACATGTTGTGACTTGGCGTCATATAAATAAACTGAATTGTTGCAGCACCCAAAATTCATGTTCAGCTAAGCACCAAAAACTCACCAAAGTATCAACGGCGCTGCTCTTATTTTCCGTTGCAACTTGCACCTTCTTCTCAGTTGTCTTGTCTACCAACAGTACCCCACAATTTGCTTTGATTCAGTCGAAAGCTTTACACGTGCAGAGTTGCTCTCCACCACAAGGTCATCGGCATAGCTGAGGCAGTCCAGGTGAGCTTGGCAGGAGAACGCAGAACGACGACTCTTTAACAGGTGAGACGTCTCGCCTTGGCATCCCACTTCACACAAAAACACAATGTCACCAGGTAAGGCAGTGATACGCAGCGCACAGCTCTGGCCCGGCTCCACCAAACTGGCAGCAGCCTCTTTTTTTTTGTGTGTGTGTAATTTACTCTGGAAAAACGATGATCAGTCATTGTTTAATTAGTGCTCGTGAAGCATAATCACTCAGGCTAAGACCCGAGTGCGCAGAATGTAAATTGATTTCCTGATGTTTTAATGAAACTTTATGATAGCTTTATTGTGTTGTCTTACATTTAGTTGACTCTGTCTTAAATCAACCGCTGCCCCTTCATTTATTCATGACACGACGGCATTATCTTCGGGGCTTTAGAGGTTATCTGTGCAAACAAGGTTGAACTGAGATGATTCGGGAAAAGAAAAGAGTCTAAATTTCCAGTTCCTTAAAGCCCTCATCTGCTTCTAAATCGGTTGTGTATGAATCGCAGAACCTATTTTGGGTGATATTACTAACGAACCTCTATAGGGGTGTTTTCTCATAGGGTGATTGCGGTTTTCCATATGTGTACCAGGATGGAAAGTGGAGGTAAAATTTAGTTTGTTTATTTTCAGAGAGACGACAGGCTCAAAAGGTCATGTTTTCTTTTTTTTTTTTTTTTTTTTACAATGATACCTTTAACATTTACTCCACATTATTCTCCCTGGAGGGTTTCTTTCTACATGTCAAACACATTTACATGTTTTCTCATTCCTTATTCACAAAGACTCTCACCGATTAATTCTGCTGAGGTTCCTTAATGCAGCCAGAACCGCCGGGGGCCATATTTGCTTTGTCCCAAAACAAAACTGATTACTGAAAATCCAAACTGAAGCTAGAATCCACAGTCTAACAAGGAAAATCCAAAGTATGTTGAAAACAGTGGTTAGACTGATGAATCTTGAGGAGTCGTTTAAAATAACATTTTGATAACCCATGATTACAATAAACATGATTACACGTCTGGAGAAAACAGCTGATCATGTTCTTCTCTCTGCTCGAAAATGCTTGCAAACCAGTATATTTAATAAAATGGACAGGAGAGTGCTGATCACAATGAAATCTTTGTTGTACTGTTTTGAGGATGCCGATAACGCATTGCTTAGCAGGACGTTAATCTAATATGACTCCCCCACACTGACGTGTTCAAATCGTCTCACTGTCTTATGTAGTTCAAAAGTTCTTATCCCAGTCATTGTGGGTTATTACTTTTTGCAATTTTCCTTAGTAAAAATATATATTTGCTTTCTTCTTCTGCCACGATGAGTATATATGACAAGTGGAGTCATATTTTCATGTGTAATACATACCAGCAGCGAGATGCATAAATGAAAACAAAAATGGCGGAAGGAGAAAGATGCATGTTTTCTAGTTGGACAGATACTTTTCCAATGTGTGTCAGCTAAAGATGACAATATTAAGAGTCTTTGTACACTGTGTCGTAGTCAATGTATATATATATATGTATATATAGAGAAGTATTTTTTTGTATTAGTATTTTTTCTTTTAAACTTGAAATGTCAAGACAAGCATTGTTGAAATTACTGTTAGGAATGCACTTCACAGGAATCCTCCAAGATCCCTAAAATATCACTACAGCAACAATTTTCTAATATGTTTTTATTAAAGAATTGCCTGTACAATTAAAAAGAGACTGCCCAAGTTGACTTGGTCTGCAAGAAAGTCTCACTGGGCCACATATCAGCTGCTGAGTAAAACTAGGAAGTTATTTATCATTGGGTTTTTTTTTGTCTGTACCTTAAAATATTCTTTAAACCTTTGGACAAACATTTGCTTGAGGGAGCACATTTGCTTAAATCCAATCAGATCAAATGGTTGAGACAAAACAGATTGCATTTATTTTTATATCATCGACCTAAAGTTAAACGTGAACAACGACCACCTTAACCTCTAAAACTACATGTCTTATTGGGTTTCTGTCTGCATGGTTGCTAGCACTGTCTCTTTTGACATAAAAAGAATTTAAAAAAAAAAGGATTTAAAACCTCTGTCTCCGTCAGCCTTTCTTTGATTTTGTTTCTTCATTTCTTTCTTTGCCCCTTCCCAGCCGTCTTTCACCGCTAGTCCGCATGTTTTCACCAGAACATTTCCCATCATTGTTCCTCACTTCGCAGCCCAATGCCACTGCGCTTCCTGCCCCGTCTCAGCCTGTGCCCGGGCCCATTCGTCTTGTAGCCACCTGGCAGCGAGGGCCCGCCTTTCAGCGTTTCCTCGTTGGACGCCGCTCAGCGGGCCCCGAGCCGTCTCCCTTTAATGAGCCCCGTGGACAGAGAACCTGCTGAGCTAATTAAACAAAAACAAACTCTGAGCTTTCCACACGCTCTCCGCAAAACACTGCTTATTAAGGAGCAAAAGTCAAACTTCATGATTCATTAACAAGGGGAAGTCTAAGCAGGCTGGACAGATCAGGGAAGCTGTGGAGCAGCGGAGAGATGGAGCGAGGGAGGAAATAGTGGAGGGTGTGGGTGCCTTACTTCATTTAGCAGCGTGGCAAGGCGCGACTCAATTTGTGTCTGGGTTTGGACTGACCACAAGGAGATCTTTAGAACTGTCAGCACTTTAGGGATCTTTGTGTTTATTTTGGCATTACAGGACAATTCTGTGATTTTCTTTCCTAATTCTAAACCACTTGGAGTTTCTTCACAAATTTGCTTCTGCCTTTGTCTTCAGCATCAGCCCCAAAATGTCATTAGCAAAGCACTGAATGAAATATCGAAGTGGGTGTTCAGAAACGGGTTGTTGCAAAGAGATGTGAAGAAGTCACAGAAACATGAAACTTTACTGCAGCATCAGCACAGGTTCAATTTGAATTCTGCCTATTTTGCAGCGTTGTCCTTTTATTTATTTTTTTTATTTTTTTGCACAACAGTATGTCACATTAGAAACAATTTAGGTTGCTGCTTTTCACATAAAAGGTTGTTCTTCTAGATCTGGATCTGCTGACCGGCTGGTGCCTTTCTGTTTGTGGGATTCTCCACATGCCTTTGGACATCACTGGATGTTTTTTTTTTTTTTTTTTTTTTCCCATTCTTTAACTTGAATGCTTAAATTTTGTTTTAATTAATTCTATTTCAGCTTCTATAACAAAAAGACTTTGGGAAAAAAAAACAAAAAAAATCTACAACAATATGTTGAGTACAGAATTGTATATTTCAGGTTTCAGACACACTTCAGATTAGAAGTTTGTTGACCTCTAGAGAAGCATTCAAATCAAGTTGCTGTACTTATAGGATTCTTTTACGTATGATACTTATATATGACTTTATGTGTATGTCTGCTGGCAGGGATGTTTACATTTTTTCCTAACAGACGGAAAAGACAAAGTAATACACACATTTGTAGATCTGCCAGCTTGCGTGAGTCTCTCAGCGTGCGCTGGGATGATAAAATGTTTGAATGTGTGTGTGTGTGTGTGTGTGTGTGTGTGTGTGTGTGTGTGTGTGTGTGTGTGTGTTGTGCTTCATTCCTTCTTTCTCCCCTCTCCTGCTTTCCTCAGTTTGATGTTTTCCTTTGGCTCTAATGAGTTCTAAGTGGCCAATACTTTCTTCTGCAGGAAACTCGTGTCAAACTAATTAACTTTTAATGAGAGGAAACCCACTGATTAGAGTGTTTTTCTTGGCAAACGAGCTTATTAATTCTGTTGGTTTGAGGAGTCGGAGCGAGTAGAAGGCCTCTCCTCAGCGGTCTGCACCGCTCCCTCCTCACACAGTCACACACAGCTTCTGCGTGACTCCCTGCTCACTCTATTTGGCCAGCTGCTGCAGCCTTGCATTTGTGAGTCCAAACACGGCTGCATACGGGCAAGTTTCTCTCCCACACACACACGAATACGCTGACCCTCTTCCCGTTCATCGCTGCCCAACACTGCTCTCTAGTGACTTGGAGATTATATGCGGTGTAATTTTTGCACAATCTACAGTTTTGTGGCTTTATAACCAGCTTAACATTTAACCTCACTTAATAAAACTTATAAAACACACAATAGAGAATAAAACAGATCTTTTTTTTTGTATTAGTTTAAAGTGTAATTTGCACAGAGTTGTTGTTTTTTAAAATCAAGCAACAAAACCACATTTCATTTTTGCACTGTGAAAAAATAAGAACACCCATTACATTACAACTTTCAGTTTTACTCCCATTCAAAAAATTCTATGTTGGGAAGGAAATTATGAAATTAAATGATACATGTGTCTTTTCCTTGTTTCATTGAATCACTAGTTCCATGCTCTATTGCAACCTTAACATGTCCTATAAAATTAATTGCAATTAAATGATGTTTATATTTATTTATTTACTTATTATTTTTTAAGCTGATCAGTGTCAAGTAGGATTTAATTAATGATCTGCTATTGCTGAAAAATGAAGGACTCCCATCATTTAAAATTTGATATGCAAAAAAGAAACATATCGCATTGCCTCTCTTCAGTGTGAGAAAGACGAGAGAGCATCCCTTTCACAGATGTGTGTTGAGGAAAACAGCTACTTGCCTGAAGCTGTTAAAGTAGATTTTACCCTACCATCACAAACACAAACATGAATTTTGCTAAGCAGTTCTGGAGCTTTGACTTGAAATGGCACTGGTAAGAGTAGACACAGATTTATACATGTATGGAAAAGTATCTTATGCCTTTTGCTATTCTCTTGCAAAGATCATGTGAAGTTGAAATAGAAATTCGGCGGCCTTGGCCAGAAAATTAAACATTCGCCACAGGAGTAATTCGGATTTTGATCAAGAAAAATTACTTGAAAATGTTCGTTGATACCGCTGAAAGTGGTTAGTTTATTTATTTTAAGTGCTTTCCACGTTTAGCAGGGTCGCCGATAAATGTGAAGGATGTTTCCAGTCAGACATCGTCGCACAATGTATTGTGACTTTACGATAATGATAGACGCAGCTGAGGTTGCACATATGCGCTTCGTTTTTACTTGTAGGGGGCGTCCGTTTAACATGTATTCCTGTGTTTCATTGGATTTATCTTCAAATTGATGGCGCTATGAAGTGCTAACGTCCTATTAGCAGCAGAATCTTGATCCTGTGGGAGCAGAGCACGGCTCCCTGTCAATCCGCCAGAATCCCAAGTGAGAGCATTTGATGTGCCGATCGGAGTGGGCTTCTCAGAACCTGGAAAATGTGTCCGTTTCATCTCTCAATTACTGTCAGGGTTTGAAGACCCGATGTTCTACCTTTATCTGCCGCAATATGGCTCAAGTTTGCTGAAGTCTCTTGGAGGGGAAAAAAAAAAAAAAAAGCTGAGCCAATGAGTCCAGAAGAGGGAGTGAAAAAAAAAGCAAAAAAAAAAAAAAAAGCAACTGACAAGCAGGCCCGGCAGCTGGTGCCGTTTCAAAGCCCACTCAAGCCCTTAAAGATGAAATCCATTTTGTTTAAAGCTACGCACCCAGCTTGCCTGATGTGGGCTCTGGGGGTGAAAAGGGATAGAGAGTGAGATGGAGAGAAAGACAGAGAGCGAAATCTGTTTGATTTGTCAGAAGTTCTTTAATTTAATCTACAGCTGTCAGGATGCTGAAGATCCAGACCTCATCACTTCCTTTTATCTGCCTGATTTCACCCCAGGCATCAGACACTCCTTTAAACACACACACACACACGCACATGCACGCACACCTAAAACACACATATACACAATTTGCTCCCCCCTCCTCCAAAAAGGTAGCTCATCCAAGTAGAGAACTAATAAGAACATGATGCTGCTTAATATCCAAAAGCTCAGACTTAATGTCCATTTCAGCATTTTACCATAAATCACTTGTACAAGCACGAAAAATGCACAAAACTGGAGCGAACCACCATCAACTGACTCTGACGACCCGATGATGCTGAAGTTACATAGCACCTCTGTGTCGAGACTCATTCGTGTGACTTCAGCTCAAGAATCATAGTTAGAGATTCAATCTCTCTCGATGACTTTCTCCATTGATGAAAGGATCAGTAAAATAGCTTTCCAGGTGATGGGTGTCAGTCATCATTTGTAACGTTAGACAGTTTTGTAGGGACTAATCAGATGCACTTCAAAGGCTTTTATAAATTTCACAGATAAATTCAATTTAGTTTAAGCTCAAAGGAGTGAAAAAGTTTTCTTTTAAAATTTTAAATAGACAAAATAAAAAGAACACACCCTATTGATAATGTACTAGCAACAAAGTTAGAAAATTTGCTTCCTCGGTGTAGCTTGACTAGCCACTTCTTCCTTAAACTTTATACAAATTTTAACTTCAATTCTTCATTTGGAAAGATTCATGAAACATACTTCAGTTGACACTGGCTTGTCTAAGTTTACTAGAAACAAGTATTCAGAAAGCTCCCAATTGTTTTATCCATCCATCCATCCATTTTCCGTCACCCTTCTCCCTAACGGGGTCGGGAGTTGCTGGTGCCTATCTCCAGCTGCGTTCCGGGCGAGAGGCGGGGTTCACCCTGGACAGGTCGCCAGTCTGTCGCAGGGCAACACAGAGAGACAAACAGGACAAACAACCATGCACACACTCACTCACACCTAGGGAGAATTTGGGAAGGCCAATCAACCTGACAGTCATGTTTTTGGACTGTGGGAGGAAGCCGGAGAACCCGGAGAGAACCCACGCATGCACAGGGAGAACATGCAAACTCCGTGCAGAAAGACCCCGGGCCGGGAATCGAACCCAGGACCTTCTTGCTGCAAGGCAACAGCGCTACCCACTGCGCCACTGTGCAGCCCCCAATTGTTTTATTTTAATGTTAATTCCTACTTTATGCCTTTTTGTTTATTTTTCAATATCTCCAAATTTCATTCTGCCTACATAGCAGTCCCTCTGTGGCTTCACGTCCACCATCAGACCGATTCATTTCCCACAAAACTCAAATCCCTGCATCATGCCTGCAGCTTTTTAAGAGTTTTCTAACACACACAAACCCTGACCTTACTAGAATCATTTTTTTCTGAGCTGCCAACAGGGATATGTTAACTGCAGATGGACATCCACTCCTTGTTGTGTGAGAAAGAAAATTAAAATTAGACACTTAGTCAAAGTTCTGGTCAGAGGAAATGTGACCCTGTAGTCATCCCTAAAGGCTAGTCATCCTCAACCCTCGAGACCATCTTGGATTTGGAAACCTCTGGATGTTGAAGAGGACTATCTTGTTATTGAATCTGGGGACTTGACAAGAAATATTGCCTGGCCAAAGCTGCACTATGTCCAATTTGTGCCTGAAGTGATCCAGCATTTCTCTCACTCTCTAAACTCCCTCGTTTTGCTGTCTTGGCCTTGCAAGTTTTTCTTCTATTTTTTTCCGCATTATACATTTCACTCTTCACCTCTCAGTTACCCTCTGCTGTCAGCCATATAAGGTTGGGATTATGGGGGGGGGACTCAGTGCGCCTGGCTAACACATTACGATTCATCATGCTCAAGCATACCAACAGGCGTTTCTTGACAACAGGACGTTGCTGTTCTTTATTTTTTGCAGGTTTTGCATCTTCCATCATAGATCTGCCTCTATGATTAACTTGTTTGGCTTTCTGGAGGGGAAACTTCCTCCAAGTCTTTTGCAACCGCTAACAAGCGTTATTTCGAGACTGCTCAGATTCGCCCGACTGAGCTGTGAATCTCTGCAGCTCCTCTAGAGTTACTTCAGGCCTCCAGGCTGCCCACCTGTCACTTTAGGAGGACAGAAATGTCTTGAGACGTTTGCATTTCTCAGTCAGACTCTTTGCAGATGATGGATTGAACTGGTTTGTGGTGATTGTCCTATTTTCGATTTTCCCACAACTTCAACTGTGACCCGTCAGCAGAATTCCTCGATCTTGATAACGCTGTTTAGTCACTGATGTTATCTAAAAGACCTCAGGGGTGTTCATCGAACAAATGGATTTATACTAAGATTAAATCACTCACAGACAGACTCTATTTACCACTGCATGCCTTCCAAGAGGGTATCAAAGTAGAGGTTTGTATTTTCTGGTCTATCACATAAAATCCCAGTAAAATGAAATCTATATACATGGCCAAAAAAGGTCAGTTTTCTTCCTTTTTATTTTATTTTGCTTTGGCCAAGCCAGATTCAAGAAATACTTCCCAAGGTTTTCTGAAGAGCTTTTAAACTTTTTTTCTTTCAAAGCTTATTACATATTCTCCCTTCAGGGTGTAATATAGGTGTTGGTTTGTACGTTGCAAAGGAGATCATGCACCACAGCAGACAGCACCTCAAAATCCTCTCGTTTGTAGTCTAATCTTTTCTATCTGTATTTGTCCATATCAATGCAACACATTTGCATAAAGTCTGCAGAAATATTCAGAAGCCACTTGTGAAAGTTTTACAATCAGGGTCATCTCATTTTTAATGGCAGGATTTTGGAATTAAACCAGTCTGCAAGACCTTCGAGTACAAAATCTTTCTTTCTGGGCTTGCTTGATCTTTTCTCCCAGAATGTGAAAGATCTGTACCATACAGGTGTGTAATTTAGTAAACTACACTATTGTGATCTTGTTCTGTTGGGTTGGATACTGTTGTCCATGCCGCATCAGCCACTCGATGTTTGTTGTCAGACATCATGTGTTTGCATTCGTGATCAACAGAAGCAGAAAAATAAATCCTTCCCACACGACAAGAACAGACCTGGAGCATGAACACTACTTCCAGTCAAACGAAACATATCTGTGACAATAAAATATTTTTTAAATACAAATCTGAGGAGGGTATGACTAGTGCCTCTGTGTGTTTTCATTTACAGCTTGTTGTGGTTTAAAATCAGTGAGTGTCTTAAATCAATTAAACATGGGTACAATGACATAACTTGTTTTGTGGACGTTGTGGTGCTATGCTGCCACCCAGAGGATCAACACCGACGCACAACTGTTTTCCCCCTCCGCCCAAAAAGTAGCTTCAGCTAAAAACATCAATGTAATTATTTCATCCTCAAACTGAGGTGAGATATGGTGGAGCTGCTGAGCTTTGTGTTCACTGCATCCGTAAACGTGTTGATACATTGCGCTACTCAGCTTCCGCAGTAAACTGACAAATTCGTTCTTATAGCTGAAATTTTTATGTTGACTCAAATTTAAGCTCCTTGTAATACATATAGAAATGGATTAATTAGATGAAACAAAGTGAAGATGTAGAAAAGCCTTAAAATTCATGAATATTTTACGAAAGCAGCATCAATTCAAAAAATGGTTGAATTGATCATATTTACTCAGCATTGAAAAGAGTGACGTGCTTTGAAATTCTCTTTTAGCAAAATCTGTACATCAAATAATGTTACCCCTAAACAAACGTACATGGCTTTGTTTTAAGTGATTTCAAGTGCTTTGCGTCTATATTATGTTTGTTTTTAAGACGCTTGGTTTGATTGTTAAGATGTAAAAGAAGGCAAGTAACTGAAATCCCCGTGATTTTTGGGACCTGCTACAGCAATGCATAGGGAGGGCAATGACTGACATGCAATGTATGGCATGCATCTATTGTTCTGCACCTCAAAACAACTGCCTGATCCCACTACCTGATCGACTCGTACCGCTGCGTGCCCCCTCACAATATATATTATACCAGGCGAGTCTCCCTCACCTGAGAATGTAAAACTGCACTGGGCTGATTTTGCCTTCAAATAATTTTAACAACGCTCCTGTAGAAGATTCATAACTTATAAGTCTGAAACAGGAACAGGTCTGTAAAAACAGCCTGTGTGCTTCACTCAAGAGAGATTCATTTGGTGCATCAAAGAGTGATGTCATCACTACTGATATCATTGTTACCAGTGGAACTGAACGTTCTACTGGTCCATTCACATCAAACACGTTTTGAGCGTCAGGCGAGTTTGGCTTACATTCAAAGTCTATGTGGAGTGTTGGATGCGCTGGATGTGTCAAACGCTTCAAACGGTTCAAATTGCACTGAGCTAGACGCTCGAAGCGCACCGCAACAGCACCTCGACACGCCCTGACATAGACCATGAATGCAAACCAAACGTGCCTGATGCTCAAAACGCATTTGGTGTGAACTCACCATTGTATGTCCAGTGTCACATTAGGTACATCATATTAGGACCAAAGCCCGGTCCTAATATGATGTACTCATTGCTTTGGGTCCCAGGTAACGTTTAGAGGTAAGATGCAAATTAGGTTTTAGTTAAGGGTAGGGCTAGTAATAGACTAGTAGTCTACTACTGACGAGTTTACTAATCAGTAGAGAAGACTAGTCAACTGACTAGTAGTCTACTAATGACTAGTAAACTAATGACTAGTCATTAGTAAACTAGTCATTAGAGACTAGTAGACTACTAGTCTACTACTAGTCTACTAGTCTACTAGTAAGTATTCTATTAGTCTAATGTGTTGAATGTGCTCAGACACATTCAACACATTAGAAACCAATCAGAACCAAAAGCTTGTATTTTGTTCTGATTGGTTGTGGACAGTAGCAGAGCCAAATGCATTTCCACACATTCTCTGTTTCATATTCTACTGTCAGACACTTTTAACAAATATTCATCCATCCATCATCTAACACACTTATCCTTGCACACACACATTCACACCTTAGGACAATTTAGAGAGATCAATTAATTAATTACTGAGAAATTAATTGATTAATTTAATTTAACTAATTTGAGAAATGTGCTGCAGCATATGAAAGTTTTAAAAATGTTATGCTGCGTTGAACTATAAACTGATCTTGTATTTTCTCCATGGTAGAAAAAAAATTATTTGGAATTTTATTCCTGACTCCAATAAAATTGGAGTCAGGTATTTTATTCCTGACTCCAATTTGGGAAAAAAAAAGGCCTCTGTCTGTTTTTTTAAAAACAGGCCTCTGTCTGTTTTTATTTCCCAAATTTGTGTAAAGCCTCAAATTTCCATAATGCCCAGTTTTAGCAAAACCTGGGTTTAGCAAAACCTGGGTTTTAACTAACCCTAACCTAGGTTAGGGTTAGTTCCACCCTGGTGTCGGTCGGCGTAAAGGCCGAGCTGGGCTTAGTTTGCCCTTCCTGCCAATGCCAACATGAAGGCCCTTCATGCAACCACTGGAGGTTGGTTGCATGGATGCCTGTCTTTCTTCGGCCATCCATGTTTGTGTGGAGGTCTGGCTTTGCGTGGACTGCTCTCTTTGCAACCTGGGTGTTGGTCGGTGCAAAGGCCAAGCCAGGTTATGGGTGGAGACCCCCGGTTGATCCAAGGTCTGTTTCTCCTCTGACCTCCCTGGTGGATCGGAGGTCTGTCTTACCTGGGACTCCTCTGTTGGTTGGGAGCGTTGTCTTTGCAGGGGGGCCTCTGGTTGGGTGGAGACTTCAGGTTGAATGTTTTCCAGAGCAAGTTTTAACTTTGTCTTCAAGTCTGCCACCTGACCCCGCAAAGACTTCACTGTTTCCTCCTGTTCTATATATTTAGAAGCTTGCTCAGTGTGACGCTTGAGCTGCTCCTCATATTTCAGTCTCACTCGATATTCTTCAACCATTACTTCTATGAGACCTTTATTGTGAGAGGCGCATTTTGCAGCCTCCCTCTTGAAGTAATCGAGCTGTTGAAGAAGGCTCCTGTCGGCTGAAACTTTGGAAGCACAAGAAGCCTTTGGCACGTTTCTGTCATAATCTTGTTTGACTTGCAGGTGACGTTCCTTTTCTAACAATTTTTGCAGTCTCTGAATCTCCTCCTGCTGTGATTTTACTTCAGCCTGATATGCCATCCTTCGGTCTCGTTCCTCTTGGAGATCAAAGGTCTTACACTGCAACTCTTTTTTAAGTTCGTCCACCTGCTTTGTGAGATCAATGACGTGTTGGCTTGTCTTGTCCACGACTTCCACTGAGGGGGTGATCTCAAAGCCAGCAGACCGAGTTGTTTCCTGCTGGACTTCTGAAGATGTTGAACTTTCAAAGTTGCCGGAAGGACTCGATTCCCCCTGGATCTTTGTTGGTACATCTTCCGGCTCAATGGGGCTGTCGTTGCCATCCTCGAAAGGGAAAACGACAGCGTCGTAGTCGACTTGGACGTCGAGGTCCATTATGTCGACCCATGAAAGCTTAGATGGAAAAGCTTCATGTTCACATGCAAGTTGTTGTTGCTTCATGTCGATGTTCTTGCTCTGATAGGCGTGTGATATCTAGAATCGATATGCCGCTTGCTTCAATGACTTTCGAACGTGCTTTGTAGAGTGATCTGCCGCAATAGAACTGAGGAACAGGTCTGACCAAACGCTCTCTGTGAGCTACATTCAAAAGAGAGATTCCTTTGTGGTGTCATGGAGAGATGTCATCACTGCTGGTGTCATAGATACCGTTGGAACTGAACATTCTAGAGGAGGGCTGAGCAGGCAGTAAAAAACTAGAGTACCATCTGACTCATGAAACCTGATACCCCTTAACTGACAACCACAATGTCAAGGAATAAAGTGACACATTTAATGTCAAGGAACAATGATGTCACTAAATTATTTTGATTCTTTCTTTGTCTTGTTGACAAGTTGGACGTTGCATTGACCCTAAAAACATACCACCAGTGGTAGTAATAATCACAATTGTAATTTTTTGGTTTATTGGTGAGGCAATTCGACTATGAAATACACTTTCACTTGTTTTCAAGGAAAAAATGCACTTGATGCAACAATTTGATTTCATTTGCATTCACATTCATTGATTTCACTCAATTGACTCGTTAGAAATAAAAATATGAAAATATTTGTATATTCAATAAAAACTTTGGGAGCCTCTTTCGTTTTTATTTTATGGATCAAAAGCTGGAAAGTTTGGGAACGACTTCCCTAGACATGTGTGCAACTCACATTCCCTTATTAAAGTAAGAAACTACAAAAATACTAGTTCACATTCAACAATTCTCCAGCTCTCCTCTGGGAGGCGCTACGTGCGCATTAAAACGATCATCAACAGAGACGAAAAGTTTCTCTCTCAGACCCATAAATAAAAGCCTCCAAACATGCCACGATCCCCACTTGACTGCACTGTTATCACACAATAGGTCAAATTAATTAAGCTAAATTGCAATGAGATTAACCTAATACAGACTGAAACACAGACATGTATTTTTGTTTTTATTGCTTGTGTTTACCTTGCACTTTAAACCTAACCCATCAATTTGGATAAATGTAGATTCAGCTGGTAATAAGGTGAAGAACCCTTATTCAGAAAGAAAAAGGGATCGTAAAGATGGGAAACGACAGGGCTTTTAGAATGTCATAGCTAAGTACTTCCACCAGGGGTCAGTGTTGGCTCGTGTGAGTCCTTCGTCTGCAACCTAAACTCTAAGCCTGCCTTGATCGTGACTGGACTGCTAAAGGCTGTCTGACATTTCCCAGCCAATACATGAGCTGTTTCTAATAAAGGCCTGAGAGAAATATCAAATGAAATTGAAGTGAGAGTTTTATTCCTCTCAAGTAAATGTAGAGCACCCATATAAAACATTTTGATTCAAAATGTGTTAAAACAGGCAGCTAAAACAATTTAACGCGGAATAATACATATATATATATATATAAAACGGAATCTTGTGCAGCACGGAAATTTAACGTGCCCCTTCAAAATAAAAGCCGCGATTGAAGGCAGCGAGTTATTCATTTCTGGGTTATGAATCGGACTTTTAATTTGAAAGCCCCGTGCGATGAGTAATGTCTGAGAAAGCCACTGACTTGATGCCGAGCGTATCACCGACCACTCGCGGCGGTGTGCGTGAAGCGTATGTGTGTTGCGTGTGCGTGCGCGTGCGCGTATGCGTATGTGTAAACAGACCTCAGAAGGATCGGGTTAGGTGCGAAGGGGCCAGGAACCGACTGGGGCTGTCGCAGAGATCACTCGGTCCGCTCAGATGAGGAGATGGCAGCCGAATCGACCCGGAGATTCACCAAGAACCTGCTGAAACCGGGGAGCGCGGCCGAGATACGGCAGACGGCGTGCAACGCAGTCAGACACTCCGCAGTGACGGTGAGTGGACCTCCGTGGATTGTGAAAGATATATTTATATGGTGGTGGTTGGTGGGGGAGTAAAAAGGGGGAAAGAAAACCCATCAACACCTGTCAGGTTTTTTTTTTCTTCTTCTTCTGCTTCTCCTTCTTTTTTCTTTTTTTTAAAATCGCAGAGACATGAATCCCTCTGTAGCGCTTGAACGCAAGCGATTCTGGCCGAACCGCTGCACCGCAGCTGTATATATAAAAACCTGACATTGACATTCACGTTGCATAGTGCAGCGGTGGAGCGCAAGCAGCAGTGCAGCCGCAGCAGAAAGCAGAAAGCAGAAGCAGCAGCAGCAGCAGCGCCTGTTCAGCTCTATCGATCCTGCAGGGGAAGCAGCTCAATAGAACTACAATCGGAATAAAGCAAGGATTATCGCGTTACATTTCTGAATGGATCGGGATAAAATACATGCAAACGTTGATATAGAGGTTGAAAGCCTGTTGGATTGGATTAATGCTGGTGCTTTCAAGTAATTGAGAAATAAAACACACACACACACACACACAAAAAAATAATAATAATAATAAAAAAAACGGGAAATAAGCGATTTATTTGCAGAAGAGAGATGCGACATGGCAAGCAGCGGTTTACATCTGTACATCTGTGCGAGGATATACAGAAGAGGGGACACGGAGGGTCGAAAATGAGAGGAAACGATGAAAAATGAGTTCTGCCGAGCCTCATTTACGACCGATTATATTATTAAGATATTATAGTGGGAAACGTGGAAGATACGCTGCGGTGGGTGTGTCGCGCCGTCTAATGAAAGGCTTTGATTGACAGATAACATTGTGGGAGGAGGGGGAGGCACAAAACACACAAGAGAAACGAGAGGATTTGAGTTTTTACATTTGAGTCATTTGGAAGGAGACAAATGAATCCTGCGTCTTCTTCGGAGCGTTTTCAGCCTTCGGAGATTAGCACAGGGAAAAGGCCACTCCACTCCACTCCAGTCTTTTTTTCTTTTTTTCTTTCTTTCTTACTCCCACTCCACCAATCTCTTCACTTCGGTGTTACTGTGTCAGTAGGACAGACGAATTACGGGAGAGAGAGAGAAAGAGAGAGAGAGAGAGAATATAGGTTTGGATAGGAATTGCGTGACAGAGAACGTGATTTAAATGACTGTATAGTGCATGGAAGATTTAAGAAATGTCACTTTTTTTATTGCGGAATAGGCTATTTGCTTTCTGTTTGTCTTAAACATTAACATTAATCATTAAAGAGAAAATACAATATATCAGCCACTTTATTAGGTGCACCTTGGCTACCTTAAATCTGCAAGGTACATATTCAGCATTGCGTGGGAGCCATTTCATCAGAGGTTGGTCCATGTTGACATGATCTGCGATGCAAATCTCCCATTCAAAAGGGGCTTTTATTGGATTGAGGTGATTGGAATGTGACTCGCTGTCATGTTGAATTATGCTGCTGGAAGCATCCGTGTTAAGTTGGAACACTAAAGGTGTAGACATAATGAGGAAAGCTGTGGAGATTAAAAGATGTTCCACTGGTACTACGGGGTCCAAAATGGGCCAAGTTAATATTCTCCAGACTATATCACTGCTGCAGACTGAAGCACTGATGCAAGTCAGGATGGGTCCATGCTTTCATGTTGTTTCAACCAAATTCTGACCCTGAAATCTGAACGTCGCTGCAGAAATGAGATCCATTGGACGAGGCAACATTTATTCAAACTGTTTTGCCGTCCAATTTTGGTGACCCTGTGCGAATGGTAGCCCTTTGTTCCTGTTCTGAAAATGTGCGAGGGTAACCAGTGTTTTTTATTTAGAATAGAGTAAGAAAGCACTACCTCTCCCCCAATTATTGCTGTGTGCTGCAAGTCTGCTGGTAGAAAGAAGGCTGCTACATTATCTAAACCCTAAGGCAACTCTGTCTTAAGAAGGAACAAATTGATTTTTCTGTATTAAATTGAGCAAAGTAGACTGTAAAATAGAGTCACAGAATTGTTCCTGTTTTTTTTAAGATGCAGTGATGCAGTGAGCCATTTTCACTTAAGGTTACCATATTTTGAGAACTTTCAATGTTTAATCTAGAGGATAAAGAAATGCAAAAAATTGTAACAACTTGGGTCTTCTAAGACAAAGACGTTTTAATTCCGTGTTCAGTTTTAGTTCAAAATAAACACAATCTAAGATCACTTAAAAAGTAAAATAGTAAAGTGACTGGCTTTGCAGTCACTTTACAATTTCCTGAACCGGCATGTAGCCAGCATAGAGTTTATTGCAGCAAGTTAACCTTGCAGCAAATAATTATGCTGAGAAAACACCAGTAGGCAAAAGAGAGAGCGAAACACAACTTCCCATTGTGCTCTCAACATTTTTCTCCAGGAGACTCTGAGTCAATTGTATGAGCAAAACTGATGAAGGCTCAAACAGGTAGTCGTTACCTTCACAAGGTAAAACCAAAGGCCTACCGACAAAGCTCCTTATCCCACCTGCTTCTAGTGAGTGAAAGACGCTGGGAGAAACATCAGAGACAGGCAACACTGGAAGCTCTTTATATTGATAAGGGAGTTATTACTCCTGCTACCAATGCTGAATGTGAACGTTTTGGAAACCATGGATATGGAAAGCATCACAATGTGGAGTTATATTTATATGTACATTTTTATCAAACATCCCAGTGTGAAAATGAGTATTTTCAAAAACTTCTTTATCTCAACTCTTTCCTCTATATCAAAAATGCAACTGTCAAAAAGGGACGAAAAAGATCAACTTCAAGATATATATTGTGCACAAAGATGTAAATAGAAGCATGGAGCTAAACCTGAGTGGAAACATGCCTGTGGACCTGCACAGCCCACTTGTGAACACAGGCTTTGTTTAAGTGGGCGTGCAAATCTCCAAATGTGTTGTGTGCACGTGTGGAAACGTTTCTGGATTGTGCAAAAGCTCAGCCTTTGTTAGCGAAAGAAAGCAGGTCAGCAGAATCAGGCCCTATGGCATGACGTTCGCCGAAGCGTGAAGACTCTCCCTCTCACTAACCTGGACTCGTCTCTCTTTTTATGCTCTCTAGTTTCATTCATTCATTTAACATCAGTTCCCCCTCTTCCTCCACCGACTTTCCTTCTCTCCTCTCTATGCCGTCTTTCCTTTATGTCTCTGTTGCATGTGGCGTCTGTTTGCGCTCCGTGTGTCTCTAGGTGATATCGGTTTTTGGGAACAAGAGTGAAAGGGGTTTTCTTTTGTGAGTGCAACCAACAAAATACTTGGAAAATTCAGCTTGTTGAAGCTGCATTTTTCTTCAGATGAGCAGCTCTGGGAAAGCAATCAATGCTTTCAGAGTGTTTCTCAGAGTGGTCAGCCCACCCATTCCTAAATATGCAGAGAGTAATGTGCAGGGAGAAGATAGATGCAGGATTGAGGGATGTATGAGCCTTGGTAAACCCCTAAAAAATGCGCTTTTTGCTTCAGGGATTTATCAGATCTTAGCAGAGACTGTCAGAGACTGAGCTGCTCTACATCAACTACCTAATGAAGAAATTAAATATGAGTTGTTTGCAGAAAAGAAATGAGGTAGTCGTTATATCAAACAGTCCTCTAGGGCAGCAATTAAAGCAATTTAACAAGAAACGCTGTTGTATTGTGGAGCACTGACTGTTTATTATGGCTCTCAGCTGAACCGAGCAGCACAGCGGCGTGCACACAAGTGTCATTCTTGTGACTCCGGCTGCCTGGTGGGATGAACCACATGTCGTACCATGCCTCCATGCTTCCATGGAACAGCCGCTTAGCCAGTGACTTGGGCCAACATGCTCACCCTGGCATCACCGCGGCTCATAATTTGTTTAACCAGCAGAAAAGGCTTGCTTGTGCATGCAGTCACCCTTGCACTTTAGGTCATTCCTTTGGTTTGCGGTGTTACATCACCATGGCTCTATCTTGGCTTTGACAGATAAATGCCTCTCGTTGTCTTCGGCATTCTTCGTGTCCTTCTCTGGTCATCTTCTGTGCCAAGTTAATTCTGGATTTGAGCATTTAATTACAAATCAGTGTCTGTTATACAGCTTTAAATTGTAAAACTTGTCTGTGTATCTAGTTTGCATAATTGTTATCAGACTGTCTTTGAATGTGCTATATTTTTTTAAGATCTTATTTGGCAGTCCATGCCTACTTTATGTCATATGATAATTACAAATGTGAGGTCGCAAAGATCCCGTGCGGGGCTCCTCAAGGCTCCATTCTCGAGCCACTTTCATTCATCATCAATATGCTCTTTTCAGATCATAAATATGTGATATTTTACACAGTTCCTTTAGGTAATTGTTCGCCCAGTGCAAAGCGTCAACTATAAGCCTCGCTTAATCCGTTATTGGTGCTTAAAACACATATCTAAAATAAACAGACAACACTTAGGCTTGTGGGGAAGATAAGGAAAACCTGGTGGCTCGCTGGGCATTATGACACACTGGGGGAATCCCTGAAATGTAGGCGTTACTATTATCTCTGAAATAAATAGTGATAATAAACGTGAAGTCTATTACTTGATCTGTCCTCTGCTATCATAAAACATTACCAGAAGAAAATATTTCCTTTTAAAATAGGACACAGAAATAAGTGGTGCGTGCTTTTATTTTCAATCGGTAATGTTATTGTATGATTGATGTCGAATTAATAAATCTGCCGTAGACATTCTTTTAATTTCAGTGAGGGAAATGAACCAATATGGAAAGCATTAATGCAGCTGATCATTACATCTTATTTTTAGCATGTCTCAAATTTGGGTTAAATGTCACAATTTCCGTGTAGAATCTAGATGGATAGTCTTCGTCTCTAAATCTAAACATAACACCCCCAACACAGCAATAAGGACTTTATAAATGAGTTATCTCTAATCAGGATGATTTTCTACTTCCTTGTTGCATGTTTCGCCGTAGATGTTTCAGCTTTCTCTTCATCTGCCTGTTTTCATTCATCCCGTGGGATGGTTGCTTTGTGTCTTTTGCCATGTTTTCTGCTCCAGTGCCCTGACCAGGCTGCCCTGCCTCCCGTAGCTAAAGTGTGCGTCGCCCACTGTGACATGCACATTTGTTGCTAGTGGGCCTCTCTTGGTCGACATGTCCCAGTGATATGTTGTGGCTGTCTGTGGTCAAAAGGACGTGCTGTCAGTCTGACTCTGCTTCCTCTTCGTGACACTTCCTGTCGACCACCTGGGGTGCATTGCATGTGACTGCTGACTTGCCTATTTGCTCAATACGCAAAGCAATGTACGTGCATTTCGTTCTATGTGTGTGTCATGCAAGGTTTGGGCTTGCTCTAGATCTGTGTTGGTCTTGATTTAGCTGCAATGTGCCGTTTTGCTTCAACAAAAAAAAAAAAGATACCAACACAATTTTTGGTTTGCCATGAGCGGTGTGCAGCATCAGCTATTGGAACCCCTGCCTTGTGTTTGCTGGACCAGCCTGTAATCCGTAAAATCAATCGTGTCAGAGGAGAGAAAGTGGTTAGAAGTCAATTAGGATGGAACTCTAACAGGAAGCGTTCCTGTCGATTTTTATGTATTATCTTTTTTCCTTCCGACTTTAACATTTCTGATCTTCCGCATCCCTTCGCTGTTCTCACACTCCCTCCGCCATGATTTAGGTTATAATTAAATTGTGTGAAATTTCCTTTCTATAACCTCTTTACTATTCCACATGTACCCAGCCTCCTACATGAGCTCTTTGTCCACTTGGTTAATTTGTTCATCGTATTTGATATGTTGTTTTAAATAACTATTACTCCTAAAAACTAAGTACAGAGTGTATTTCTGGTCAAGTTGCCAGAAATATGCAGTAAATCTATTTCCATTCAGATTCCGACTCTTTGTATTACCCTTCATATTTAACAACCTTGACTGTAACGATGACACTGGTGACCTCATGGGTTCATTGGCTTACATTACGAAGGCAGTTAAGAGGTTAAATAATATTGTAAGGATGGAGACGGAAAGTCTATAATTGGTTCAGACATCACCTGGTTTTATCGTGTTTGAGAGCTCATCTGCGTGAGGAGGGGAAACCCAGTGAGAAAATTAGGGGAAGACCGATGAAAGAGGAAGAGAGAGATTCAGTATCTCAGTCACCTTTGACTAGGACTCTGCTACAGAGAGTTGCTCTAAGCACGCCATAATAGTAGTTTATTGTGTTTATTATGCTGCAGCTTTAGTGATGTCTTGAAGTGCTTTATGATAGGGGCTTTTATTCTTTTGAATGTATGTGTTAAACAGATCATTGAGAAGTGAAAGAAATTCTTGATCTAAAGATATTTTTGAGAGATTAAATATAGTCCGAAGTAGATTACCAATGATTAACATTTAATTTGAACTCAATTGAAATCAATGTAATTCTTTCCAATGCTTTCCAGTCACATATAGATCAATTGCATAAAGTCCAGTTAAATTCTGATTATAGAACAATAAGATCAAAATTTATTTGTTGATCATACTTTATAAACCCAAAAAGTTATTTCTGTGCTGCATCCATCTGCCTCAGCAAGGGTGCAATGACACAGTTGAGTGGGTTTAGTCATTGCAGAAAAAAAAAAAACAAGACCATCAGGGAGGTCTGTTAAAATGTCAGAGTGGTGGAAATACGATAATCTGGGCTTCTATTATGGCTGCAGTACCTGAATATAAAATAATAATTACTTTTACCTTTAGATCTCCTGTTTGTTAAAGCAAATGTTGGTTTGCTTGAACTTATACAAACTTAGATTATTCAACCAAAACGACTTCATGAACACCAGAAATTGCTGTGAAAAGGTCAACTTTGTCAGCAGAGTGTGTAGCGGTGGCTCAGACAGAAAACACCTGAGCAAAACTGAAACTATGGTTAAGATGTAGGTTAATGATAAACTTAAAATGAAGGAAATATACAAGGTCATGCAGATATAAAACCTAAGAAAATTGCAGCTAAGTTTAATTCTTTTGAATCCTCAAAAATGATCGTTTGGGATTTTGTTGGCTGTAGACATTTTGTGCTAAATGACTCAAACAGGTAGCAAAAAAGAAGATTTTGAGAAATATTAGCTGTTCATCTTTTTTAAGATTTCCTGTGGTAAATGTATGGCTGCATAAACCTTCAAGATGTGTCGCAGAGTTTTCTGTTACACTGAGGGTAGCGACTGTGCTGAGGCAAATAGCACCTCACGCTGTGCAACACCCAACTCAATTCGCATATATTTGATATCAAACTCCATACCAAATGTCTAACCAACATGTTGGGGTGTAAACCTCATAGAAACTATTTGTTTCATGCATGCCTGTGTGAAACAGGATGTCTTATTCATTCCTTCCCATCAGTGAACAACTCTGCAGAGAATCTCTAACCTGCACAGTTCGTTTCTGCATCGCCGTCAGGTTTAAACCTTCCTATAATCTGGTGTTTTCCATTCTGTTGTGGTTCTGCTCATATCTTCGGATTTTAAATGCGCGTCTTCTTCACGGAGATGAGTGGCCGGTTGGAACTTTTTCCAAATCTGATCCGCAGACATTTGTTTTTCCCCCGCAGCAGAAGGAACTTTGCACTGCCAGGCCTTGGTGTGTGTAGCAATTTTCTCAATGTTTCATTCAAAAAAGGATAGAGAGAAAATAGCTGGAGCCCGAGCCTGTCACTGTCACTATTAACACCGCCTCCGACTGAATTACTCCACTGTCTGGGACCTGCATAATGCACTGCACAGTAATCCTAGTGGTGTGGCTTTTTCGCTTGGACGTAAACACAGGAAATGCTCTTTTCGGAGACGCTTCTTCTAAGACGGTATTACGTTTCCATTTGCTGGATTGAATTAAAAAGAGAAGAAAACTCTGTTTGATCCATGTGGGAAAGCCGGAGTGAAAATGTGTGTCTGTCAGTACTGCAGTGCCTGTGAGAGGTCACATGAGCAGAGGAATGACACGGAGCGAGCGAGGTCCCCGGGGCTCCAGGCATTGTGCTAATGTACGTCCACAATAGGCTCTTTGGGCAGAGAACTGCTGCATTTATATGCAGCTGAGCAGACTTTGCATCTGTGAAGGGCTCAGCTTCAAACGTCCTTCCATGCACTTTACTGGGCCGCAGCATGCACTTGTTGTCTACCCCGGTTCTATTCACAGTGGAGCGATTGCAGGGCCGGTGCTGAAGGTCCACTTCATAAAGTGGACTAAGAATAGTTCAGTGACTGTGCGAGTGAATCGCAGTCTTGTCTCTCTCCCTCATACTGCATTCCAGAGTAGGAGGGCTGAAAATGCTCCTGCCATTGCTGTCTGACCGCGATGCCCTGCAAAAACCTTGCATAGTCATTCTCATGCCATATTCACGACAGGAAGATATGAATTTTTCTTCTAAGGCAGAACAGGAAGCACGCAGGTGCAAACTAGGAATGCCTAATTGTAAATTTGAAACACCATTTTTGGATGTGCAAATTCGTAATCCTTAAGTCTCACAAAGTCCATATGTTTCTTTGAGGAACTAAAATGTTCTTCCTTGGGACAGCCGATGCCAGTTTGTATCCAGTGACCAATAACTAAAAGTAATTTTTCCATCTTATGCTGATAATCTACACTTTTAAAATGTTTCACTGTATGTCCAATTACTTGTATCTACCAGCAGGAGGTCATTTGGTTTTATGGTTTGTCGATTAGAGGTCGTAAAATGTCAAATTGTATGGAAATTAACTGGGAATGAGGGAATATACAAAGTATTCGGAAGAAAACATACAATTATACATATAATTATAAACAAATTCGAACATTTCTATGCGCATTTATAAACAATACTTTATATTGAGGCGTAAACTGATACTCAATGGCAACCTTGGGTTAACATTAATCACACTTGATGTTTTGTTTTTTTAATGCTGTTAGTGAAAGCAGGTTAGAAGTCAAACGTGTCTGTTTAGCTGATGCTACTGATTCAGTCCCTGAGTAAAGTTGTTATGCTGCCAAGTCTTATTTTTTCAAGACTGTTTTCACCAGTGGTGTCTAGTATTTTTGGTATCGACAAATGCAACGATGCCTTTGCACCAGTCAGACAAAAGTAAAATGCAAATAAAGAACAACAAGCTTCTTTTTCAGTGCTGAAGGAAATCATGACAGCATTTTGACTGTCAGATCATATCTGGAAAAAAAAAAAAACTTGCCACAAAGTTTGCTCATGTGTCGAAATGAGATCCTCAAGATATGATGACCTTGAGTAAACAATGATTTAGAACAAGAATCTCCAACAAGAGGAAACTTCTTTTTTTTTTTAAACAGAAATGAATAATCTTTTCTGCTTCCCAATGTCCCCCTAAGGTCTTTTTTATTTTCTTCAAAAAGTACATAGATAGACCATTGTGAGGAACAACTGAGTAAATGTTGAATGGAGAGCAGAATGTGCAGTGCATCAGATCTTTACATTGAATCTTGGACCACATCACCGTTTGCTACTTTTAAAGGTGCAGTCAGCTTTTGGGCAATGCAACACTGGTAGCTGTCAGTGCCATTGCATTGCGGGACATCAAGACTCAAGTGTATCGTTGTGGGACATAAGCTAAATTACAGCTGGGAAGTAAGTGAGAAAAAAATGGATTGTTTTGTCTGGTTTCTGGAAATCAGGACCAGAATAACATAAAAAGTATTCATAAAATAACAAATTCTTCTCAGGATATCAATGTAATTTTGATCAAAGATGGCAATGCCTCCTAACTCATGCTAGCAGAGTCACATTGGCGATGAAAACCTGGTTTTCCTATAGCTTGCTTGTGCTGCGAGGAAATGGGTTGGATGGTTGGGGTCATGGAGAGCTATTTGGGGGTGTTAAGGCAGGACAAGTGTGGATCGGGTTTGGGGGGAGAGAAGGGAGACAGTAAAGAAACATTATGCTTATTAAAACACATGAGGAAAAGTCTTCAGAGCAGCTGCGTCCTCAGCCTGAACTGAGACCCGAGGGAGACGGAGCAGAGCTGAGTGGGAGTCTGGTTAGTAGACATGACTGGTGTGGAGGTTACATGTAGGCTTTGTGTAGGTGTCATGTGTAGGAGTTGTGAATGGATGATTAATGCAGAAATAACCGTCTCAGTAGGCTTTTTGTTGCAGCGAAGACGTATATAAAAAAAGAAGTTGTAAAGAAGCCTTCCTGCAATCAAGCTGTTGTTTTTATTTTCATAAATATAGCTCACACATTGTGCTGGTATGTATTTCTGACTGGAGAGGACACAATTATGTATTGGTGGAGAATGAATATGTCAAATTCAAAGTTAGGACACAATATTCAAGCATATGGAGTTACAGGAAAAAGGACTGAATACGAAGAAAACATTTGTGGAATAGAGTTTCTTGGTGACTTGGAGCATTAAAAGTAAAATTAAGATTGAGAAATTTCACAAGCAGATTTGGTGTCGTGTTGGTTGGAGAAAACCTAACCTGTAAATTTTCTACTAGAGTAGCCTCCCATCTGTGTAAATGTCACAGATATGATCTTCAAAATACAAAGGCTAAATGTCAGCGCTGAAAGAAAGAGGTCATAAACATCATGCTAGAGTGATTTTTATTATGCCTCTCTGATGTTCTTTCCAGCGAGATGAAATTTTGATGTGCAGATTAATATTGACAAAACTTCCCCTTTCAGCCGAGAGGCTCCATTTTCTGTTTCTGCGATGGAGAATCATATTAAATGAACAGCGGCTTTCTTTTTAGCCATTGTTATTTTGTACTTCTACTTCTGATACCTTCTTTTTACGAGAGCTTGTGCTTCATTTTTGCAACTAAAAGCGTGTTTGTTGCACTTTCAGTGCAAAGGCAACTGAGCATGCCAATAAAATTCTCTTTTCTTTTTCTCAATAAAGGCAAATTTGCAGATTTACAGAGTTTTACAATCAGCACTTGAACGTTTCCAGATTTCGTCCAACAAACTGCAATTTATTTGACTTTGTGTGACAGACAAACGCAAAGAAGTTCATAATTGTGAAGCGGAATTAAATTTATATGGTTTTAAAAAAATCCTGAAAAGTGTTATATATATTCATTTGTATTCAGGGTCTCTTGATTATTTGGTAAACATGATTTCTTTTGCAATTTTGGCTTTTTGGTAGTGTTTTTAACCTAAATCTGTTTTAAACTTCCATGATTTTTTTCCTGATCTGTTTGTTGTGTTCCTCGTCTTCATGGTGTTGTTCATCAGTGTTTTCTAATAAATCCCCCAGGCCGTCATAATGCACCCGAATTTGCAAATGGAGCTTAATACAAGTGACTGATCTTATTTGCCTTATGAGTGACTTGCAAATTATGTAGGGGTACTAGAGGAAAGGGGGTTGCCAAGAATACTTCTCTTTTTTAGATCAATTAGAGTTTTGTAAAAGTCCAAAACCATACGTGCTACATGTTCCAGGTAACGGGTGTCTGCTGCTTTTATCTTGATCTGTCACGTAAGTTCCCGATGGAAAAACACGAAAGATGTTGGTTGTAATGCGACAAAATGTGAAAATGTTGAGTAAGTGTAAAAAAAAAAAAAAAAAAAAGCTTCGTAAAGCATTGTGTTTTGAGAAAGAGCAGTTTGTTGCAAAAATTCATCTACAATCAGCGACTTCAGCTGTCTGAGTCAGGACAGGAGGAGAGACAGCGGGGAGATGAGGGAGAGAGAATTAATGAAGGTCTCCGAGAGGAGCTGTGCGTCTGCTTTTTCTGCTTGGCTCTCCTTTTAATACTTTACGTGTGTTTCAGAAATCTCTCTTCTTTCACAAACGAATATAGATTCTTTTCAAACTATCCCAACGCAAATGTCTAAAATGATTTTATGTTCTGTAAGTACTTGATTTACCGCTGCCTGACGTTGTTTCTAAGGAAACCTTTGCAGCAAAATATGTATATAAAACCCATTCCACAATAATAAGTTCAGTTTCTTTTATAGTGGAGTCCAGTTAATAGCCAGGCATCAAAGACAAACTCCCTTTTACTTGCTTTCTTTCTCTCTCTTCACCACTTTAAACAATGACAAAGTTATCTTTCTATCATGTTAACGGCGTTCTGTTCAGATTTCACACGTGCAAATTTAAAGTTCAAAGTCCAATCGAAACATTTCTATAGCAAGGGACTAAAGTAGAAGCGCAGTGATGTTTTCCTGCTGTCAATTTTGGAATTAATTTTAGTCGGAAAATGAAACCAAAAGAGGACGACTGGAAAGTTTTAACAATGCCCTCCGTACCCGGCAGCAGATTTTAAAATGCCCCCCCACCCCCTTCCAAATTCTCCCCTCTCTAGCCCCCTTCCCCCAACATCCCTCCTGCCTCAGGACTCGAGCTCTAGTTAAAGACTTTTTAATAGCTTCCTTTTCTAAACAAACCAACTACCAGTGAACCAGATAGCATCTCATGCATGCAGTGCCTCCTTGAGGTCATTCGTGAAAGCTGTAGCAGCGGAAGGAGAAGAAATTCAGACGGGCATAAACAGAGACGCTCTCATAATGTAGTGCACAAAATGCTGCTGTGTTGAGTTCCCGGCACTAGATGGCATTGGCAGTGTGCTGTATCTCTGCTCTTCAAGTTAACAACCAACATAAACAGTGTCCCAACACAGACTTCTTGCGTTGTGTGCAGCCTGATTGCATGAAAATCTATGTTTAAGATCATTCTTTTGCTTAATAGCTCTGCACGGTTACGGAGATAAATTAACATCGGTCAGTTGTTTTAGGCAAGACGTTTTCTGACCAATTTTGCAAGTACATTCAAGTTTCTGTTGGCCGCCTGCTGAGAACGGAGAAGCAAAGCTTAGTTTGTACATCTGAAACAGAATCCTGCTTTTGGAAAAGTTCCTTTTAATGAACCTTTTATGATTTACAAACAGAGAAAAGTTCAAAACACGTCCCTTGCGAACATTCGTGCAGAGTAACATTGCATGTGTCATGAAGCGGCTTTGAAGCAGACCACAATGTAAAACAAAACTAAAGGTTCTGCAAATTGTCTGCAAGTCAAAACCAGAAATTACTGGCCGAGAATAAAATAAGCAACAAATGTGACCTCACAGCGAAGCTCACCGAAGCGACAACGTAGGGACAGACTAAAGAGCAAGAAACCCTAAAAGCGCTGACAAAATGTGTTGCAAAAAGGTAGTAAACCAGGAAAAAAAAGGGGTCAGCTCACAAAACCCACACATTCTGACATCTGTAACCTAAAAATAATTATCACCAGATGCATCAGGTAAGTGAAAGAAATTTACTCAGTTTACACCTTTTCTGCCTTCCTGTTTGTCAGCGATGGTGTGCTGTGGTAATGCATCTGTATTCTGTGGTTTTTCTGAGAAGTGCATCTGAGAAAGTACTTTGAAAAATTATCACTAGTTATGGGATGGTACTGGAAGTGTCTGCACGGCTTTTGGTAAGTCGTGTTTGGCGCGAGCTGATAAGGTTTCTGCAGACGTGGTGAAAGTTCTCGCGTACTTCAGTCAGGAAAAGTTTAATGACGGGCCTTTTCGTTCCTTTGCCCTCTGCAAATGCTCCAGTGAACTTAACTCGTTTCTTGAATAGCAGCATCCCTCACATTGCAGCTGCCATGGTAACAGGGGCGTGTTTTTCTGAATAAACTCAGTGGAGCTCCACACCACATCAAAACATGTTGCCGTGATTCAGCCTCCAGCTCTACAGGGAGTCTAACTATAGCAGAGCTTAGCTGCTTACAAGGCAGTGTTTGCACGAGGTTTAATGAATTCCACCTTCCTGTTTGGCCTAGTTGGATGAAGTTTTTCGAGTTTTACCTTCAGGGACTTACCGGCACAGACATGCGCCTGCAAAATGTAGAGTGCGAAGCGTTCGCTCTGTTGGTTGTAAGGACTGCTCGTCAGAGTAGCGGTCCTGCTGGGGAGAGAGGGATTACAGTGATGGAGGCTCCACAGCTGGAACACATTAACTCCACGCATGATGAGCGTACTCGGCTACACACAACATGGTGATGTCATTTTCCTCAGAGGTTCGGTGCTCACTTGCAGTTTAAATCTAGTTACTCACATGCAGAAACCGGTAACCACATTCACATCATGTAAACACAGTAAGAAAACGACAGAGCTGTGTTTTCATGCTCATTGATTTTGCTCATCTCGTCCTTCAGGGGGAATTTAGAGGAGCATTTTTTATTTTTTTTTTTTGTTATTATGTTAATGTTTTTCTTCAGACCGGACAGGGCTCAGACTTTTTTTGTTTTCCTTTCTCACACTTACATATTTCCGATCATCAAACGATTTTGGATATCGGACAAAGGCAACCTGAGGGAATAAAAAAAAAAATCCATTTGCAAATTACATTTTTTTTTTTGCAAGAAAACAACTATACAAACTAACACGGCCCTGTGTGAAAAAGTGATTTTCCACAAACCCGATGAGAGGATTTGCCACCGTCCGCAATCAAGCTCTTGTGATAAATGGCAAGGCTTCTTTTTAGATTCCTGTTGAGGAATGTCGGCCTTTTATTGAGTTTGCGGCACAAATGGCCTTGACTGAATAGCAACTTGACAGAAAGAAAGACGGAGAGATGGATGAAGACATGCTGCAAACAGGGTGGGGTCAGGAATCAGAGCTAGTGCTCGTTCACTGAGTGCTGTAAATGCAGAATTGTTTTACTTCAGAGTCATTGTATGAAATATAATGTACGAGTTTCTTTTTTTCTTTTTAGCACCTCATACTGCTGTTCATGTGAAAATATGGAGTAAGTTTAAGGTTTATATTGCATGTCGTTCTTATCACCAGTGGTGGGTGGTAATATACTCACGGCCCTCACTGACAAATGCTCATAATCAGCATTGGTATTTAAAATGATATATTTACTACTGGCAGTTGAATGCCTCAGGAAGATTTATAGACGTCTTATAAATCCTCAGCTCTAACATTAAGTCATGCCCCTACTGAATCACTGATGTCTGGGAAGGCGTGAAGCGTGAAACAGACAAGTTGACATCCTTTTTACTTCCTTCTGATCTGGCTTTGCTCTGTTTTATGCTGCATGGAGTTTTAAGGTGGGGCGTTTCTGTGCCTGTCAAAGACTCATCATTGTAAACCCATCCTCTTTTAACTACAATTACTAAGAGAAGAGTTTTTTGGGGTTTTTTTAAGGGTTAAAGTTGAAGCTAAATAAACAGAATTTCCATAAGTTAAATGTTTGACGTAAAACATACCTTAAACAAGCAACAACACTTTTCAGACACATCTGACAGGATTGCCATGTCAGCTGGTCTTCTGGATGTGCTGTAAAGTGATTTTGGTTTCTCAAGTTGCTGTCATCATGATTTAAAAGTGCTGTGTAAAAGCACTTTTAGCACTCTTCCTCTCGGGATAAGCTTCTTGGTAATTCTTTTAAAGTGGCCATTATCAGTCATTATCCAGGCTCTGATAAAGTCTTTTTATAGTTTTCCTTTGGATAATGGCAGTCTTTTGTTTCTAGACAAAAGTGGCAAATAATAAAACTTTAAAATTCTTTCAGAAACAAAAAGATCACTTACAGTAAATCTGGTTTAAAATGTCTCCACTCTCTTACGGTTTGAGCATTTCATGACATTTTCAATTCTGGCCAAGAACATACTTGCAGCCGATAATGTACCATGTGTTTGGGAATGGTGCGAAGGCAGACGGGGTGAATCAGTGTATGAGATCAAGACAGCTGTGTAACATGCGCACATTGCTGGACACCGGAGGGCACGTTGGTGTGGGCATGTCTGCATGACGGGACCATTGTGGAGACCTGGCGTAGAAACAAAGCCCATTTCTGTGGCTCCAGTGTGTAAACGCTGCTGCTATGAGGCATGTTGCACTGAGTGGCTCTCAGTGACAGCCAGTGGATGTAGAAGGAGGAGAGGCGATTGGTGGGAACAGTTAATGTTTGTCTTTTGTGCACTTCACAGGCTGCGCGGGACATGTTCTCTGTCATCTCCTGCTAAGTGGGCCGCGTTTGTTAACAGCACTGTGTGGGAGGAAGGGCTGAAACTCTCAACGTCTACACTTTGGTGCCTCTTTCTGTTTGTCCATTTGTGTTTATTTGCCGTTTATATATAGCTGTAAAGTATTATAATAATGAAGATGTCAGTGGGTGGTGGGTGGGATTTTGCACTGCACTGTCATGGAGCCGAGGAGCTCAATAATTACCCAACGGCATCTCCATGGTTACCTCACTCTGTGTTGTGAGGCCAAGAAAGTGCAAAACTCAGGAGCTCTTTAACTTTATTACACATATAGGGAGTTCAGTTAAACATAAAATAGTGACTCAAGGGTTTCATCGAATAGTTTTGGGATGACTTCATAGACACCGTATGTAGCTATTTGCAGTGGAAAAGTTGTAAACAACTCCCAATTTCTTACAGAGTCTGTTGCTGTATTATGATTTCTGTAATATTTTACATTTCCAATACCAATTGTAGCCAGTTCGGATTCATATTTAACATATAAACATTCAACATATGGGTCTCGCTTTTTGCCCATTTATAGTTATTTATTATTTATGTTTGGATCAGAGTTGAATAAAGGAACATTTAAATATTTTGAAGACAATGGCAAATTATAAGATTCCTGCTTTATCTATTTTATGTAAGCATTTAGTTCACATGATGAGCCTCAACGTGGATATTGTAGAGGATGTATTTACTTGCTCTAAATCTGAGATTTTCCCCCAAAATTGCTATTCCTTCAAACATGCTAAAAGCTTTTCAGCTACCATAACAAGTGTTTGATTGTTGCCTTGTCAACAATCACTCTGTGCAGCAGATGAACAGCATCTGAAAGCATTGTATTCAATTAATGGTGTTATGCATTTGAGGCACATTTTCAACCCAATCAAGTAAGTATGTCACCTTCAGTTGTTATAAAAATGCTGCATATGTCAAATATAATTTGGTCTTTGTCTCTTTAAGAAGCTCCTACTCTTTCTGACACACCATCGCAACAATGTCCACTGTATAACCATTCTTAGGAGGATTGGACAGAGACAAATCAGCAGGTCTGTGAAGAATCTTCTGTTTCTATAGTGAGCCCTCTCTGGTGTTTTCCCTTTTAGCTGCTTGCAATTTGTTTCATTTTCACTGATGCAACTCATTTTGAGAGTTGTTGCAATAAAGTAATACAGTCACTGAAACAGAAACTCTTTGGTAGTTTTTGGCCGACTGATAAGTGACTCATGCTTTCTCCGACAGTCAGTTGAAGAGCTGCTCTGAATCTCATTTCCGACTAGTCCAGAGACGTTCAGTAGGTCGCAAAAATATTCATATCTACTTCAATGTCACAACCGCATTTTATGTATTTCATTAGGGTTTTATGTGATTGACCAACGCAAAGTGTTGCATAACCATGAAGGGGAAGTAAAATGACACATGGGTTTCAACAATTAAAAGAAAAGAAAATAAAACCCTGGAAAGCGTGAGCTGCAGGTCCACTCCTTCTATCACATCTAGGCGTTTTTATACATATCCTGAAAATTATGGACATATATAATACCACTTCGCAACTGCGAGGCAAGGCAAAGCCAGAGTCAAATGCACAAAAGTGGTAAAAAAAAATTTTAATAGCGGCAAAAATACAGGAAAAGATGGCTAAACTATTTGCTGATAGAAACAAAGAGAAACTGGCATTGAAGGAAGAAAACACACTCACTGAATACTCGCAGGAGGAGGAGATGATTGTAAGCAGGTGCTTCCAATCAGGCTGGCTGGAGACGCAGAGAGAGAGGTGGAGCAAATCAAAGCTGCCATGCGGCGTCATTTTAGATCAGGGGTCTACAAATCCAGGCTCTGAGGTGTCCTGCAACTGTTAATGTGTCCTTGGTCCAACACACCTGAATCAAATGGCCGAATTGTATCCTCAGAATGTAGTCAAGATCTCCAGAGTCCTTCTCATGACCTCATCGTTCAACTCAGACACGTCCAAAAGTTGCAGGACACTGGGCCTCGAGGATCGGAGTTGAGAACCACTGTTTTAGATCTCGGTGATTTAAGCAAATACATCAGGGCCTGTTAAACTAAATTCAAAGCAAAAAAAAAAAAACCTGGCTTGCATTAATCCTTTAAAAAAAGAAGTCTTTACTTTGTTCTGTTTGTAGTTCAACAAGGACAACTGGCGTAGAATAAAAGGGGATTTTATGATGACAGATACTTTCAAATTGAGAAATGCTTTCTTCTGGGAACGCTCCTCTTTTCTTTTCGTTCAGCCACAGTCGGTGAAATAAAGCAACACCAGATGTTTTGAAGACATGAGAAAAATCAGAGTAACTCAGCAATATCACGAGTGACGCAATGGAATTTGAACACATGCGGGACGTCGGTCTTCTGCGACTTGCCTTTATGCTCAAGCAAAGTCTGAATGATTTCAAATGTCGACTCTGCAGGACTAACACGCCACATGCTTGCCTCATCTGTAAGGCCACCCACTCCACTCTCTCCATCCACTTTGTGTTCCTAAACTTTTCATTCCCTCACACTTCACTGCAACAGGATTGCGGCGAAATCATAACACACATCACAATCAGCCGGGACACGCGTTATTTAGCCGAGCAGTCGCAGCTTTGCAGAACATTTGCTGGAAGCTCTTAAGAGCAAAAGCCACAATGGCCCCAGCACAACAAACAGAGCTAAGACTGAAAAATGTTGGTGTAGTTTGGGAAACAAATGGAGAGAGTCGTAGCTGCAGCAGTATGGAAATCAGAAAAAATAATGTTGGCTTGGGTGTGTGTGGAAGTCTCCGCTTGCATATGCGTGTGGCGGCTGGTTCTGGTCAGCTGACGGGTTTTGCTGAGTGTGATTTGTTGGATGTGTCTGGCTTCGGCTGAACCTCACACAGCTGCAGTCAGTGTGTGTGTGTGTGTGTGTTGGAGGACGAAAACGAGAGCAAGAGAGAGAGAACACAAGAAGGGAAGGGAGAGAGAGAGGAGAGGGAGACATGCAGGGCTGCCAGTGTGTCAGCTCAGCAACAGCAACATTAGGAGCTGCAGGCTGAAGCAGAGCAGCTTTGGGAAAACCTCCCCAAGTTTTCAGAGCGGGACTGCTTGACGTGACGCCACTGGGCCTGATGGAGCTCTAGGTGTCACACTTCTAGAGGAGAACGCAACACCTCTGGCGGGACCAGAGGCCTGAGCAGAGGCCGGTTCCGATAGAGGCTGAGCTCATCCGGAGTGGATCAGGGAGGATTCGGAGGCCACGGCATTGGAGAATGGGGTGCTCGGCCAGCGTGGTCTTGCTGCTTCGCTCAGTGGGCGGAGCCGACTGCGGTCATATATGTTCACGGCAGGACCAGGCGTCAGTGGAGGCTGCAACTCCCACTCTGGAGGGTTACATCTCCACCAGTTCACCTCTGACCATCATTATAATGGTAACCAACACGGCTGCGTGTGCGGCTTCCCATTAAGTACGAAATGCATGTGTGGATGAGCGGTGGGTGGGAAAAGCAGCTTTTACAGTTCTTTTAAGGTTCGTTGGCATGCACTTTGAAACATTTAAAAAGTGCGTTAAAGTGTGCAGGTTTGTGTTGAGTTATGCGTCTTGGCTTTCCGCATCTTGTTCTACTTCCCTTGTTGAAATTTAATTTTTTTTAGTATTGCTGAGACTGACAAATGAGCAAAGGCTTTGGGAGGCCATTAAGTTTCACAGCTGAGAAAGAGGGAAAGAGACGGAAATGGAAGAAGGCGAGTAGAGTGGGGTGGTGGGGTCAGACATGAGGAATCTGGTTTCTGTGGGAAAAAAAAAAAGTATTTTCTTTGCATTTGGCCTGGAGTGAAAAGAAAAAAAAAAGAAAATGTCATTTGATTTTAACAGAAGTATTTGGTGGATGAGAAGTGTTTCTCATCCACCATATGAATGAATGGTTTGCACAGTTGATGAATGGATTATGTAAAAGTACACATGTCTCTCCTTACTATCTTCTCTCTCTTCCCTGTCAGCCATCTGTAACAACTATTCTTAGCCAGATTTTTTATTTTTTTTTAATTCCAAGAAATCCTACTTTCTGTAAGCCAAGTGGAAAAAATGTTTGAATCTTGGCAGTAAGGAGGTCTTTACAGTCGCCCCTTTTGTTTCCCCCTACTCCCCTTCCTTCCCTCCTTAAATCTTGTCGTCTTTGGTGCCCAGTTATTGGCTCCTGCGAAAGGCAAGAGAGCGAGATCCTCTCCAAAATCATATTAGCATGTGGACTCAGCTGATCCATTTAGCTCATGGAACAACTGAGCACAAAGTGTCTATCTTGCAGAGTTCGTTTAAAAAATAGGCATTTCCTTTGCAACAAAAAGTGCATCAGTCAGTGTTTGTGTCTTGTTTTAATTGTGTTGCATTTTTAATTCAAACAAGATGTTCTATGATTTCAGAATATTCTGATGTGCAGGGCGTCTTAAAGCCGTGTGGCAAAAGTCCTGGGACTTCCCAACAGGACCTCCGTGGCCAGTATGAGGTCAGGACTTAACAAAAATCCCACATCCTTCTTGGATGAGCGGGGCGATCCATTCAAGGTGGAGCTTGTCATGTTTCATTCAAGGCGTGTAAACCTTTGGCTCAAATATGAAGCGAACCAGTTAAAAAAAAAAAACTCTTTGGTTGAATCAGTGCAAGCTGTGTGCATGGCGGCATACCAGCTGTTGCTCACATTTTCCCTCAAAGGAGAATAGAGATGCGTTGGATTCTAAATCCGTGGCTTCACAAAGCACCTCTGTGAGGTGCCGCTCTAATGCACGGTTGAGTCCTGCAAGCAATTTTCTCACTAATTAACTCGAAAACCTCGTTGGCCTTTTGAGGGCTCACAAGCAGTGGTGATAAATTTTATGTGACTCTATTAGTATCGGTTTAACTCATCCTCCCTCCACATTTGACCACCAGATGTTCCTCTCGGCTACCTTGCTTCACACACATTCGTTACAGTCGTGTGCACCCACAGTGCTGCGTGTTGTAGTCTGCTTCCGGGATCTTGTTCACTGGCAGAGAGTCAGCAGCTACGTTTTTGGTCAGAGAGTTTATTTTTTTGATCTGAACCCAAGTTTGTTTGCGCTTAAGGTCCTCCGCAAACAAATCAGACTTTTTGGCCAAATATCTCGAGTCTGACTCAACAAAACCAGAATAAATGCACTCTGACAATAATTGTTGCGTCATCATTAAGAGTTTCTTGATGTTTACTAACAGAAGCGGACTGTAAAACTGATGGATGGTGAACAGGAATTTGGTGGCATCAGTGGTTTGTCGCTAGGTGTGAGCAAAATTTTCCCTCGGAAAGTTTGAAGATTGCGTGACTTATAAAGAAAAACAAATGTAGCCATTTGAAGTTGCTTTTGAAGGAACGCGGTAATGGTTTTTCCAGCATGTCGCATTTGAGGCCTCTTACTGCGATTACAATTGACACGTTCAACCACTTGGTGAGGCGAAGTCACATAATGACCTTCCAGTCAAAATCAAACCTTTAAAACATTTCAAATGCGCATAATTTATGACCATCCTTGTAGTTTGAGTGTGATGGTTTAAGTGGTTTGTGTCGCAGGCGTTCGTCTGGTTGATGCTTGATGGCATGATGTGAATTCCCCCTTCAGCTTGTTGAATATTAAAAAAATGAAAATGAAATGCAGCTGAAAAGGTCATTCTAATAAAATAAAAATGAATAGTTAAAAAAAAGATTATGAAAGATTTTTTTTTTTCTTTTTATCACATCTGTCAACAAGGTGGACAATAAAAAAAGTCAACCACAACCTCCAGTGAAACATAGAGTTGAATACACGTCGATAAACTGATGTGCAGGCAATTTGGGGTGAAGTGGCTTATTACCCAGCAGCACATTGACATGTCTGAAAACAAGCTCATGACTTTCAGATTGAAAGATAGCTTATTCTGGAGGCTGGAGAAAACATCTGAAAAAACAACAACAACAACAACAAAAAAACCACGATGTTGTCCAACATAAACAATGGATTGAGTGACAGTTTCTCAGTCAGCTCAGGTTATGTTTCCCTGGAAACCACTTATTAGTTGTTTGCTGTTAATTGTGACGGTCAGATAGGTAAGGCGCCATGATCTTTGTGGAAAGGTCGACGTCATTGATGGTGACTTTTGTAATAATTTGTTTTTTTTAAGCCAGGTAAATGCAAAAATGAATTTGCTTTGGCAAATAAGGGAATACCAATTGAATCTATCCTGCTTCCAGATGAAGTTTTTGTTGTTCTTAATTAATCAGTTTTTTTGTTTGTTTCAGTTTTCTTAAATAACTCTTGCAGCCTTTTGCGACTTTATTTGCGTACGCATCATAATTGCCTTTGCCTTGCTGGTTTTAGCAATTTCAATTATTCAAGCTCATCGGTTTATTTCTCGTCTGTTAGTCGGGAACTTCAGGCGTGTGACTCTCCATCAGTTTCAGAGTTTTCACCCTGTGTTGCTTTCATGATATGAAGCAGATGTTTTCTGTCTGGGATCTGCTGATCTCTGCTGTCTCAGCAGCTGTCTTTGCACTCTTCTGTCTTCCGCTATTAGTCCACATCAGTCTGCAATATTTGTCTTTTTCACGCTCCCTCCTTCCCTGTGTGACCTTCATTTTTTATGCTCTTATAGGACGTAAAGCTCCTAAGTCTTTGCTTGAGAATGACGAGTCTTTCTTTGCTTTCTGTCTCTGTGTTTTCCTGACTTCTGTTTAATCTCTTTTCTCTTCTAATTTCGGGCAGACTGCTTTGCTCCCAGCTATCCTTGTCAATAGTGGCGCTGTGAGCCGACAGTCTGCTGCTCTGTTCGTGTCCTCCATGCAGCTGGAGCTTAGCATCAGCCACACCCACCGTGCCTCACCCCCGCTGGGAGGGAGGAAGGACCACAGAGGGGAGACGGGACGGAGGAGAGAGGATAAAAGGGGATGTTTAACAGGGTGAGAACAAGGGAGCGGGGTGGAGATGGAGAGAGGTATCAAAGAGAGAGAGAGAGAGAAAAAACTGAAGGCTGCTGAGGATGTTTGATGAGATGTGAGAGCTGCTGAGGAGAGGCAGAGGTGGGTGGAGCCAGCTGGGAGGGAGGGAGTGGAAAGGATGGAGCGAAGGGAAGAGCGGCTACAGATACTGAATAGATGTCAGTGGCTGAATTGATGAGAGAACAGTTTTAAAAGACGAGTCTTATGAAATATATTCTGTCTGAGGTTTCACTTGATAAATATAGATATATATTTGCTGTTATCATTTCCCCAGTTGACAAACGTTGGTATATAGTTGAACTTTCTCATCTTGAATGGATGTGAGTCGTGTTGTGGAAGGCTGAAAATGCACCACACATTTCATGATAAAGATGCATTAAAAAATGTGAAATATCTTGACTTTCTCTTGTGTTGTCATTTAATTTTATGTTTAAAAGTTTGATCCAACTCTCTATCTGTCAGCTGGTGGGGTTTATTAATCTCTCTTACCGCAGATACGGAATGTTTAGGTTTAATTTTGCTTTCATTTTCATCTGGCTGCTAATTAATTTCTTTAGCTTTTGTGCACTCAAAAGGTCACCAGTTCATCACAGAGCCTCATAGAAAGAAAATGGACAGACAACCACATACATGAAGCTTCTATATCTTTTAGTTATTGTTATTTTCTGCATTTGAGATTATATTACATCGGACCGAGGAGAACTAATCTGACAGATGAGCCTCATCAGAACTCTTACTGAACTAGACTGCAGCTCTGAATGTAATCTAAATGCACTCATATGATGGCCACGGTCTGAAAATAAATACATGAGCATTTGTTGTATCATCAAAAGTTGTTTCCTCTTGTATATTTCTCTGTTCTGCTCAGTGTGGGGAAGTGGGTGCTAGTCTCAGAGCAACCAAGCATGAGACAGGCATTATGCTAGCTGCTGTAAAGTATATCTTGCTGTAATGTGAGATATATATGATTTTTATTATTTTCATAAGCGCTCATGAGCGTACTGATGTTTATTTTGGCTCACAGTTGCTGTGACACATTGCTTGGTGCAGGAAGGTGGTAGTTTGTGGGCGTGTCTGTTTCTGTGTTGTTCCGAGCACCAAGAAAATGTTAAACTATAAACACCAAAAGAGATAATCAGTGCCGCAGTTATAGCTTTTAAACTAAAGCCTCTATGTATTTTTTTTTTTACTCTGCGTTAAAACACCGGCTAACTCACTTACATTTGAAAAGCGATTTATAGAATCTCTACGATCTGATTGGTTTATGTCTCGCTCAATGGGGACTTTCTTGCCATCTATGCGTGTGTGTGTGTGTGTGGTGTCTGTTGGACAATCACACATCCACTTCCCCTCCATCCACGTGTGCTGAGGCAAGGTTGCACTGAGAGTTAGTTCTGCTTCTGAAAGAGCACATGCCCACAATGTGCGTGTTGTGTAGCTTTTCTTGACTTCAGGTTCTGGAGATGGTTCTCTGAAGGCAACCGGCAATGAGTTTCAGGAGCAAAATCACCTTCAGGAGGAAAATAAAAACCAAACGAGCACGGGCGGATTTCACCCGGCTCAGCATTGTATGTATTTATGTTTTTTGTTTTTTTTCTACATCTTGTGGCATTCTTCCTTATTTTAGATGGATCGAATCACTATTCCAGGCTGGTAGTTAAACGGCAACTACTCATAGAGTATGTCAGTTGTATATTTTTGCGTTTTACATTTTGTGACTGTACTATTTGATTAAAAATCTAGGACCATAATACTAAGCTTGGTTTGTACAGAAACCTACAAGTAGCCCTCTTGCTTTTCTTCGGAAGACATGCTTGTACCAGTCAATTCAGCTCGACTGTAATTCTGAAATAATCTCCAGTTTTTGAGAGGAGAAATCTAGACTTGTCCCTGAAACATTTCCTGACATGTCACATGAGTGCCACTAAAGTCATAAAATACAAATAAAATCCTCAGACTTCAACTACACACCTGCTTCTTGCTTTTGGATGTAATCTAATTGCTTTTTCTTTTCTAAGGGAGATCATTTCAAATAACGGTTGCTATTATTTTAGAAAGGTTAAAGGTCTTCAATAATTGGCAACAATTATGAGTATATTAGGCTAACGTTCAACCATTTTTATAGATTAACAAAGCTCAACAATCAAACAGAAATGAGGAACAAAATCCCCAGAGACAACTGTAAGCGATCACTGTTTTCTTTTTTTCTATGATGGGAAACAAAAGAGGTTGAATTTCCTTCCTTGCTAAAAACGCAAACTATCTTAGGGGCAAGAAATCGTTTTCATCCACGGTCACATTTGTGCAGAGAACTAAAACAGCCGTTTCCATCATTCTGTAGCCATCTGTTTCACTTTTCGTGCCAGAGACGGCCGTGAAAGCAGCCAGGGTGTTAAACCTGGCGGTGAAGCCCGGGCCACGGCATCGATGTGAACTGAACTAGCTATCATAACTTCCTCTGGGTTTCTGACCACAACCTGCTGCACCTCTCACTTTGCTGTTGTTGCTGCAGGGCTGCCGCTCCCTCAATGACAGAAGTTGCCATGCGCTGCTGTAAACATGCCTGCAATGCTGTTTTATTTTGTCATGTCACAAGTCCTGGTGGGCAGCTTTCACTTTATTTGTGAGAAGGTTGATTTGACCTGTAAAAGTAGCAGAAACTGTTGAGTGGCTAGTTCCTTACTGTTGTGTGGTTCAATGCACTGCAATATTAGGAACTGTCATAATTTATTTAGTGGGAGAAACACATAATTAGTTTGACTGGAAGATAAAGGAAGCTGTCTAATGTGCTAACTTATTGATCTCATTTGCTTTCAAGCTTCACACTTTTCAGTGGGGTGTTTCAAAAGCTGCACAATGGCAGCCGCTCCACTTCCTCTGCAACTTGTTTAGGTCCCTCTGATGTCATGGTAAAACACCTAAAATGTCATGTTCCTGGCTATTTGCCATTTGCACACACACACACACACACGCACACACACACACACACACACGCACACACACACACACACACACACACACATTTCTGCTTGAATCCAGCTGGTGTATGTATATCAAAATAACATCACAAAGTGGTTTGAACAGAAAAATAAATGTTTTTCGTAAATATGTTGAGAGCTTTACTTTACAGAATACTGCATTTTGTTCCCAAGTGGAGACATTTAGTCAGTTCAGCCATGACGGTGTCAAACACTTCACCATTTATTAACGGATGCTCTTTTGATTATTCCATGCAAAATCAGGAAGCAAAGAGTAAAAATAAAGAATGCAATGCTTGACTGAGGAGTTTGCAAGGTTTTGTAAAACGTCTTTCTACTCTGGTGAAACATTGTTGCTTGGTCATGACTGAACATAATGGCCTTCAAAATACAAAAGCATTGCACTTAATAGCTAGTTCCATCCCTGTCTTGCGATGTGTTGTGATGGTGATATGGCACATGCTATCTGTAAAATGATAACTCTGATTTATTGTAATGATCTGTTGGTTATTATATATATGTTTTACAATACGTTCCCTTTCTTGTGGTGCTTTGTCACATTGTATTACGTTGTGTTAGCGCCTTACAACAGCAATGCACCCTTGAACCTTTTCAAACTTGTATTGTTTTGTACTCGATTAAAGTCTTATGTGAAAGACCAGCACAAAGTAGTGCATTACTGTGAAAACAGACACTGTGTATTAAGTTTTTTCCCTAAGAAAAAACAAAAATCTGAAAAGTGTGGCACATATTTATATCAAGCTGAGCTGAGTGTTAGTAAGACCACTTTTTGCTGCAATCACTGCTGCAAGTCTTTTGAGGTATATCTCTTTTTTTTCTGTGCTAAAAGACTTCATGTGCACTCAGATTGGTTAGGGAGTGTTTGTAAGCATGATTTTGTTTGAGTCTGGCCACGGTTTTATTAATGATTGGTCTTTAACTGGGCCATTCTGACACATAAAGAAACTGTGAGTTAAACCATCTCTTGCTGTATGCTTAGAGTTGCTATCCTGTCACAGTCTTTTGCTCACAGGTCTGGACTGCATCCAGCTGCTTCCACTTGACCTTGATGCTGCCAATACTAGTTGGCTAGTAGAGGGCCCAACAAAAATGCGTCATATACTTTTCATATATTTACATTTGTAAAAACATTTCCTCTTTCTCCATTTGCAGCAGGAAAAGCCGAAGCTGATCGATCCTCTTGACTATGAGGCTGTCATCTCTGAACTTTGGGAGGAGCTGAAGGAGGACCCGCTCAGAGAGCTGCTCCTCTTCCCCGACAATGACTTCTCGGTAAGTGAAAGGTTTCAGTGGTTTCTGCCGTTGTGGAGAAATCAATCTATAGGTTCACAGCTGCATTCAGGCTTTATGGAGTCATTGACACTTACAAGACAACAGGAAACCTTTCTGTTGCGCCTGACCTTTTTGGAATGACGATTTGGTGTTAGAAAAAAATTGCGTTTGTCATTGGACATTTGTCAAAGCTGAATTCCGGCTAGTTCAACTCAGCATTTCCCGACAACAGAACAGCAAAAAAAAAAAAAAAAAAGATCTTGGCTGATGGAGTGAGTCAGTTGTTGAGCTGGGCCTCCTGGAAGAATTCAGGTCTGCTTCATAAAAAGTTATTTACTTATTTAAAATTAGCATTAAATATTGCTAGGAATTGGCAGGACGTTTTGTTTGTTTATGGTAATGAAACCAAAAGATTGTAAATGAAATTGAGCGTGATAGACTTATTATTTAAAGGCACTGTGTGTTACTTTGTAGCTCATTATGTAAGCCAATCATTTACACACTCTAATCATGCATGTAGAGGCTTACAGTCTTTTCAATCACTCAATAGCTCATTCTCTTAGACTCTACTTAGCTCTTTGTTCATTAGCGCCTTCATTACTATGCTAATGCTTTGCTGCAGATGTGCATCCACTGCACAATAAAATGGCCTCGTTGGATGCTTGTGTTTCAGGGATCTATTTGCTTTTGACCCCAGAACTGAAGCTTTTCTTTTTTTTTTTTATGGCTTTTTCTGGTTGCCAGCTTCATTTGGCAGCAAAGCAATCTTCTCTGATTTTTATGTCTGCAGTGTGCTGTCAATGTTCTTTCTTATAAGTCAAAGCGGCTTGCCAGAGTATTAATCAAGGAGAAGGTATTTACTAGCTCTGCTCTTTTGCTAAATCATTGGAGAAATAAAAATTGTTGCCAGCTGACGGCACAGACATCTAAATCAAAGTCTGAATGTTGGTGCTGATTGGGTTTCATTCCGTTTTCTGCATTCGTGGGTTTGTAAAAATGGATCAAAGCGATTTAATCTGGTTATTGATGTCTGTTTTGAAATGTGATGTTTAGTTTATGGATAAGGAAATAGGCTTTTTATAATTAAATTTGTGTAATTTATGAGTTAAATGCATCCAATTATTGTTATTGAACAATCTTCATCAATCTTTTGATGAAGTTGCTGAAGGATCTGAGGAGATTTGTGGCCGTTTTCCTGTCTCCATCTTTTTGCAAATTTTGAACTGCTGACCTGTGATTTCTCTGTGACACATTAAATCAGAACCATGAACATTGCGGTGGTGTTCTTGAGCTTACAAGGTAACACCAAACACCTTTGTCCTCTAATATGCTCTCACAAAATGTTTAAATTTATAGTAATCTTAGTGGATGTAAGCTCATAAATTTGATAAAACAGAAGAATGATTTTTCAGGATCAAAAGTTTGCCATGTAGAGTAAAACCTTTGAAAACATTTTCTCTCATGCAGGTTTGTGAAAAAAAAAGTGTACATTTTCTATCCATGAGGCGTATTTGTTGTCAGATACTCAGCATCTTTTTTAAGGTGTAACTTAACCAAGATGGTATTAGACTAAACAACATTTTGAATTGTCAGCTTGTAACACTAATTGTTTGTTTGTGGTTGTAGCGGATGATTCACATTGGTTTGATATTCACCCAGAACTTCCACTGACCGTAGAAAATGAAATCAGGTCTCTTTGATCTCGACCCAGAGTCTTGAAAAAAGCTGAATGAGACACATTCACGGACATAATTTGGGCTACTAAGGATTAAAAGTCTGAACCAAAGTTGTCTAAAGGACCACCAGCACAATGAAGGTGGCGCCTCCCACAATGGCTGCAGCCTCAAGCACCTGTTTTTGGATGGGCTGTATGGAAATGAAGTCCTGTGGTGCTTCATCTGTACAATGATAATAAAGACGTCCTGATTAAAATGTGTGAATCTATCAAAAAAAATAAAAATAAAAAAACACTAAGGATTTTGGGTATTTGTTTCATCTGCAGTAGTGTCTGTAGAAAATCCCATGGAGGGAGATTTTTAAGACAAATGTCTTGGTGTCAAAATATTAGAGAGTAACTTTTAGTTTTGAATTCTGAAGTATTCGCTGCAGGTGTCAAACTTGATTTCTGTATCTGAAAATTTTGTCACCTTTTCTTCAGCTGGTGTTTGGCTCTTATCTTCAGTTTTCAAAAAAATAGCATGTCGTCGAACAAGTTCTGAACTGATTTAGCCACTGTAAAATCTGCACTGTTGATTCCGTTTTTGAATGTGCTGCATATGTCAAGAAGGACCAGATGTCCTAAAAACTATGAGAAACTATAAGGAGACAAAAAGAAAACGGGAATAAAGTCAAGAAAACGACATAGCTTTGTATAATTTTTTATGTTATGAGTAACCGTCTGTAAAAGTACAAATATTTCACTGTATTTAGAAGAAAAGCCTCACAAAATGATCTAATTGTTTTTATGTCAAATGCAAACATTGTTAAAAAGCTAAATAAAAGCTAACTAAATGCCAACTAAATTTTGCTGATGTAGATTTTAAAAAAGAGTATCCCACCCAGTCAGTTGTTTTGTGTACAGTAACACCAGTCTAACAAGCTCGCACCATCTGATTAAGTAATTTTGTTGTTTAGTTCTGATTTGGAGTCTGCTGCTTAACCAGCATGTTTCCTGCATCTTGCTAACTGTGTCTTTAAAACATGATCCAATCGCACTAAAGGTTAGTGCTTCTTTGGTTTCCAGGCCATGGTTTTCTTTATGTGTAACTGGGAACATTTACAATCCGCTACAAATAAGGCCAAAGCATATTCACACCCCTGGCAGATTTAGCTTTAAGGTATTTTATTATTATTATTATTATTATTGTTATTTTACTAACCTTCTTCTCCAGTCTACAAGACATGTCTACGCTTAAGAATGGTGCAGTCAAAGTTATGCTTGAATCTGACAGGCAACAGCTAAAGATTATGGTGATGACAAAGAGGCCTTCCAATGTCAAGGGCTCATCGCCAGACATTAGTTACAGAAACAGTGAAAAGAAAAGCAATGACAATACATTCTTTTATCACTGATTTCTAATAAGGATAAAAGTAAGAATAAAAATAAAAATTTTATTTATATCTATATATTTTCAGAAAACGTAAATGAAAACATATCTAAGCTGTGCCTGTAAAATTCATTCATAAATTTACTCTTGGACCCACTATCTTTAATAAAGGAATATTTACTTATTTATTTATTTATCTATTTTCATTTTTATGTGTTATCAGATTTGACCAAAATAAGACTTGGCAGTTTAGACCTGTAAGACAAATCTATGCCATTAAAATGAGACTTACTAGATTTTAGCACCAATAGCGATTAAGTCAATCTATTGGAAATTTGAAGGGGGAAAAAAATACAAGTCTAACTTTAACTACACCTTTAATCAAGTTTGAAGGCGCAGTTTTCTAAACAGGTGGGGTTTATTTATTTATTCACTTAAATAAATAAATAAATAAAAACAAGTTTAAAGAAACTTGTTGTTTCAGCTTTTTTGCAGCTGGAAACATTTGCCTTTCCAGCTGCAAAATTAATTGCATACAAGCCTTCTGGTTGAGTTCAACACTACAGCATCTCTTTTTTTAAAGATCCATAAGAAAATTCTTAAACAATGTTTGAGAATAAACTAATATAAGCACATATTTAAAGTATCTCTCAATTTGGTAATTGACCGTCATCTACGCGTTTGTTTTTGCAGGTATCCACGGTGCCTCAAGAGAGACGAACTCTCAATTCAACTGTCCCTGAAGGGGCAGAACTCCAGGCTGAGTGTCTGCTGGTCAGACAAGTAAGATGCTTTTACTGTTTTATGCCCATTGATTTAATGCTTTACTTAGAGTCTGTTTTAAACCCGGTTGTTTTATTTTGGTTTTTGTCTCCTCCTAATTGTTCAGCCCTTTGTTTGACAGTGCTTTATTGCTATTGCTGTGCAAGAGCCTTTCACTGAATTCAATGTGGTTTGAAGGGGAAAAGAAAAATCGGTTTGGTGGTCGACTGTCAGTTTAACCTACACTAATTTTACAATTTCTTGATGCAAAAGGAAAAAGTTCTTTTGTGTTTCTGCGACAAACTAGCGGTGATGTACATGAAATGGGGTTCAGCTTGGAAATAATATCTGAGATATCAGATAGGTACAACTCAATGATCATATTTTTTTTAATATGAATGTAACTTTCTTATGGTTACATTTGAATCTAGTAACCGTTGGCTTGCTAGGGTTTGTATCTTTGGCAACAAATTATTTATGTTGCTGTGTATAAATGGATTAAAGGGAAATGTAAAACTATGTTGACCAAACAAGCAGGATGTGAAACTTCCTTGGAGCCTCTGTGACTGCAGATAAACCGCCTGAAAGTAGTCATTTAACCAGTCAAGCAATCTCTGGCAAGCTAAAGATGTCTCTGGTGACAAAATCTAAATTTAGTTCCCCTGCATGAATTTAAATATTCTAATGATAAATAACTTCTCTATTTATTTTTTGATTTAGAGTCAGTTCATCTACCCTGTCTTTCTGACCTGTGAATATTTTTTTACCTGCTTTATGTCCACGTTTTCCACAGAAATGGTCTCATTAAAAGTAAAAAAAAGTAAATATTTAATTCTCACCCTCTTTTTCAGGCCTGCAAATATTATAACTCTGAGCTAAATGTGGTCCAGTTCAAGTATGACGACTATGCTGGAGACTATCGCTTGCTGCCAAGGTAGTAACATGTTTTCCCTTGTTTATGTAACATTTCTTTGTATATTAATATGAAAAATTAATGCATTTTTTGTGAATTATGAAGAGTGAATTACTCAGTATGCAAAGATGAAGCTTTGTAATTTGAGTAAGTATTTGAGTGTAGCAGCTGGTTGTTGTACAGAAAGTTGTGAAATGACAACTGTTTAATTGTTTCGTGTTACGCTGTGCCATGACTATGTTTTTGTTTGCAGTGATTTTTTGTTTATTACACATGTTCAAAGTTTTCTCTCTTTCCAGTTCAGGTGAATTACATATAAATTTAGGACTCTTATTGCACACTTATGTGCGACATGAACATGGCGAAGGTGAATTGTGTTTCTGCTCAACCATTCCTGTGTCAGTTCGACAATTTTGAAATATTATCCTGATGAAAGGCCGAACTAGTTGCCATTTTTGGTTTTCCCTCTGGTGTCACCAGATTTCTATTTAATTTCTAAGGGGTTGTGATACAATGTAGCCACTCAAACAAGGTTCTCGGGGCCTTTGGAAGAGAAACATCATCACCTATCCTACCACCCACAACAGTGAACATCAGGCGCTTTTCCACATAGGCCTGTGTGTCCTTTATTTCATGCCAAATCTCTCTTGTTTTGTTTGCTATCTGCTCAAACTTAGCCTCGTTTGACCAAATTCCTGTAGGGATTGGCAAACTCCACTTGTTAGAGAAAAGCTTTTCCCCGAGCTACACGCCCAAACAAGCAGTCAGGATGTAGATAACGTGTCGTGTTTGTCATGCAGTCTTGATTACAGAAGATATGCTTGCCTCCTGAACGAGCCTGATTTGTTACAGTTTCAGTTGTTTCGTTTTAAGCTGTAGACATGGGTGAGTTAGATGAGCAATTATTTTCTTGTAGCGTGTGTCTGCACATCCTTACTTGACTTACGTTTTTCTCCTCATCTTCCCGTTTAGAAGATTGACTAAGAGAAATGGGATCTTGTGTCATGCCATATTTATACCCCAAGAAAACAGAAGTGATGGTTTTCCAATTAAAGGCTGCTAGATACTCTGGTCAACAGAAAAAGTAAAGCAGCTTACACGTAATGTGATTATTATATTTATTTTACTGGAATTAATAAATTAATACAGTTTTTTTCACTCAGTAGGTGTTCTCAGATTAAAGGTGGAACTTTTAACGTTTAATACTGGAGAAAATGCTCCTACTTGTTCTGTTTTACATCAGTAGCCATCTTGAATTTTCCAAAGACCTTACGTTTCTTCTACTATCCCATTCTTCTGATGTCATCACTCTGTTAGATATGGATTGAATAATGTAGTTTCTGCCCTGAATCAGTTTTGTCAGTCAGTTAACTTTAGCTTAGTGCGTCCCAGGGAGGCTGACCCAGAACAACCCTTCGGCCACAGGAATGTCCCTCTTCTGTCCCCTGGGTTGCCACTATATTCTTTCAGCCAGTTCACATGACCTTTGATATGACATCGTGGATGAACCATATACTAAAACAGAGGCATAAAGACAAGTTAGAGTCCACTTGTAGAGCTGTAGTCCCCAAAGTGCTGTCATTTAAAACATAGGGCACACAAATTGTGGGGTTTGTGTAATTTACATGTAAACATGTTTGCTTCCGGGTTTATGGAACAATCTGAAGTGAAATATGCTCTAAAGACCACATGACAATGAGGAATTATAGCTTGTTGTCGCTGCTGTGATTTGAGCGAAGAGGCTTCCCATGTTTTCCATCCAGCAGAAGTCTCCCCATGTTGGTGGCCAGCCCGCAGTCGCCACAATTCATCTAAACGGAGATGTTTTCCCGGACAGCTTTTACTGCCTTTAGACCTTTCGCAGAGGTTGGCTCCAGGGCCGTCCTCCACAGACTCCAGCCTTTCAGTCTGCCCCTCACAGCACGCCGCACACACACAACATTTCATCCCATCGCTCAGAAACAAAGACATGTCCTCCTGTAAAAATTAGTGGAGCGGGATCCAGTGAGGGCTACTTATTGTTGACTCCTGGCAGAGATCGATGGAGCGCAGGCAGCCACACACGGTTGTTTGCGCTCCTTCCAATTGAGAGCAATAATCCAACACAACAAATGATTTTTTTCCCCCTTCTATCAGATCAAAGATGTACTGATTCAACTACTTGTTTGGTTTTCCATTTCCTTTCAAGGAAACTGTACAAACCGGAGAAGCTGCCATCCCATTCTTTTGAGATTGACTATGAAGATGTGGACAAAGATGAGGTTTGTAATCACCATTTATTTATTTTATTTATTTTTTTGGTAGAGTTAAGACTTTGCTTTCATCTTGCTCATTTTTCATTATTATTATTATTTTTTTTTTTTACAACTATGGCTCTCGTGTTTTGCAAAAAGATCTTGGTTTAGTGTCTAGCAGTCGAGTTTCGATTGAAAAGAGATTATTCATTTATAACTGATTGTGTTCTTTCTACAGGACACCACATCTCTGTCCTCATCCAAAGGAGGAGGGGGCGGAGGTGGTGGAGGAGGCGGAGGGGGAATCGGTGTGTTTCGGTCGGGCTGGCTTTATAAAGGAAACTTCAACAGCACAGTTAACAACAGCATCACTGTCCGAGTGAGGAGAAATGCATTGTTGTCTTGTTCTTCTTCCGCTTATCGCCACACTTTTTCTTTCTTTGCCCAAAAAAAAAAAATGCTGTTGTTTGACGCTGACCTTAACTCTACACAAAAGTTTCTCAAATAACAAAAGGGATTAATTATAAACATGTGCTTACATTATTATTTAAAGTGCACACTATTGCGTATCTGGCTTTAGTTTTATTTTATGTTCTGGATTCTTATTTGTTTTACGTATAAAATATGACTTTCTTTATTACTCTTGTGAAACATATTTTATGGTTTTTGTGCAGTCATTTAAGCGGAGATACTTCCAGCTCACTCAGCTCACAGATAACTCCTACATCATGAACTTCTACAAGGATGAAAAGATCTCTAAGGAACCCAAAGGCTGCATCTTCCTCGACTCATGCACAGGTGTTGTACAGGTAGGTCTCACCGAATTCATGATTGTGACACGGTGTTTGCTGTGCACTTCATTGTGTAGGCAGCCGTCATGCTTCACCAGGCCAGCTCAAGTTCTGCTTGTCTGGTCGCAAGACCACAAAATACCACCACAGATTTTCAACTAACATGTCAGGTTTCAGATGCAAACATCTGGTGCAAGATAAAACCCCCGTTAGTTGCCCTACTGACAAACTCAGCTTTACGATTAATTGCATATCACAAAAACGCCAGGTCCTCCGATTTTCAAAAATTGTGAGAAACCTTCGATGAAGGAACTGAATGAGTGGAAAATGTACTTGTCTTCGTTCCTCAAAGAACAACCGTCTGAGGAAGCACGCGTTCGAGCTGAAGATGAACGAGGTGACGTACTTCGTGCTGGCCGCGGAGAGCGAGCAGGACATGGAGGAGTGGATCAGCACGTTGACGCGCATTTTGCAGATAAGTCCCCCCGAAGGGCCGGCTCCCGATCGCAAGAGTCTGGAACTCACCACCGAGAAACAGCAGGGTGAGACGTGATTGTGTTCTGGAATACAAAATTCACTGTGAGAAATTTCTTTCTTTGATTGCATCAATTGAACAAATCCCCTAGGAGATGTAATGCTTCTCCTAGTTGAGCTAGGAGAAGAATTGTCTATCATCATGCTGTTGTTGTAATGGGGAATTTGTTTTGAAGGGTTTGGAGGTTGTTTTTTTTTTCAATTTCAGGAAATGAGACCTGACAGTGACTCCACCCTTTATTTAGTAGTTGTTTCAAAACCTCTTGTAGGCCCACAGCCTCTAACTGAACATAACAGACTGTCAGCCTCTTTAAACCAGTGAAAAGTGAAGGAATGATGTAATGGCTTCAGGCTGCATGGCTCTGTGGTCTGCTGGCATGCCTCTAAATCAGGCTGTGGGTGTGTGGTGACCTATCATTAATGAGCCAGCATGCCTTTTTGGAAGAATAGCTCCAGGCAACATAAGAGGTATATTTCTTCCGAGGCCCGCTTGCGTTATTACCCATAAACGGTTCAAATGGTGTCATATTTTATACCTAATTGGATATATGTCTGCTGGCTCAGGTAACGGAGTGTTTAGTTTAATGCAGAACCTGTTTAAGAAAATGTTTTATGGCCTCGTATTTACGTAATATGAACCGCTTGCGTAAACATTCCCATCCGATCGATGACGGCAGTCTTCGTTTATGGACAGACTCCAGGGAGTCCTCATTGTGTTTTCTTCTCTCCGCAGACGTGTTTGACATGTCACTGAGTGACAGTTGTTTGCAGGAAAACGAAGCAACCACAGAGAATGGCATCCATCCAGATCTGGCAAAGGTTGGTTCCACTTATGGCTGCCTCTTACAAGAAGTCCCACAGCTCTGCTGTTCCAGCAAAGACTTCAAACTATTCAGCTTCAAACTACATTTAGCTACTGCTGTTCTTGTTGCAGGGTACATTGCAGAATGTACCCTGATTTTTAGTCTTCTAAAACCATTTAAACCATTATATACCAACTTTTAAAAGTTGTGTAGAAATGAATGAACATTCTTTCATGAGTTTTCTTACGCCAACGCCTGTTATCTCGTCTTCCTTGACATTCTGGGAATCAAACAAGTATTTTATGATGATGTTCAATCTTCCTTGTCGTATAGTATTATGCTCAGAATATTTTAATTTAAAAAATGGGCCCAAAGAGGCAAATTACAGCCCAAAATGTCTGACATAAGTAATAAGTTTATTTTTCTTTCTCCATGGCAACAAAGAGCACAAATTGAGGGTTTAGGATCTGTTTCCAGCCAACAGACTGCTGTGGGAAACCGTTTTCCAGAGTTAAGCTAAAGCATATCTGGTTCAAAGCATATGATTAGAGTGGCCTCTTCTCTGCCTCTCCTTCACAATATTGACCCAATTTTCAATATGGACCTGTAGGCCCCGTGAATTACCTTAAATTGTGAGAGGTTTGGGTGGATTTACCAAAATAAGCACCGTATCCCAATTATAATCAGAGCTGAAGCTCCTCATAGTTTATGATCAGTAATGGAGATTAAACCGTTGCATGATGGTTGTAAGAAATAAACTCATCGACTGGTTTTGCATCAGGGAACCTGAAAAGTTTGACTACTTGTTTTGAAGAAAATGAGTGAACTGCAATTATGTAAGAAATTAGTTTCAGGAAGAGTATGCTTAACATACAGTTGCTCAAAGAAAGGTATTTTTTATCGGTATAAAAAAAAATTCCTTATCTGTATAAAAAAAATTCCTGAAAGAGAATAAGACCTGATGCATGTCAAAACTGAAAGATTCTGTCCAAGCCGGAAGGTGAGTTACTGGATGCTATCGGGGTATTAAAAGAGAAAGTGCAAGGATTCCAATGTTTCATGACCTCAGACCAAAACTTTGTCTTGGGTTACTGGATGAATTATTGGTACATCAATAGATAAAATAAGAGAATAACCTACTAAGAAGGTGGCATAAATGCAAATGCACTGAACAGAAATTGGCTCTGTCACCAGCCACAAGGAGTGGAACTCAAGGCCTCTCTTGTTAGCAACCAGTAGTTTAAGGAATGCATACTTGCTGCCCAGTAATAAAAACAGAAGTTGGACCGTGCCAGTCCACCCTTTGTTTAATAGCCAGGGGCATTTTCTCTGCCACATATAAGAAGACATTGTAGAATTTTAAAGAATTTAGTATAGAAGATAAATAGATGATCAAATAACACCAGTTGTAGTTGTCGTAAAAGATTGCAAATGTAATTTTAAATTGTAAAAGACAAAGCCTTGCTTCCAAATGCAGTTTCATTCATTTTAGTTTAACATAGCACCGACTCAAAATACATGTCTTCTCAAGGTACTCTAGAAGATAAATTGATGCAAATATTATACAGAAGTAAATGATCAAGGTAATCCCATCTTGCAAACAAATAATTTTGTCCTAGTCATATTACATCGGAGCCAAGCACAGGTTCATCATGCCAGGCAATTGGTAAAAAGTCTTCTATCTACAACCAAACTATAGCTTTGGGTCTCCTACTTTTGGTGGAGCAATCCCTCCAATGGGATTATGTCTTCCAACACACTATACTCTATACACTATTTCTGCAGCATAACTGCAGAGATAGAACAGGATAACTTATAATGACGATCAGCTTTATCAAACAGGAACATTTATAGCATCGCCTTAAGAGGAGACAAAGAGTAAAAGTGGTTCCACAGGAGAAACGCCTGATAGCTGAAAAATCTGCAGACTTAGAGAGAAATGTCCTGTTTAGACAATAAATAACAATGAAATCTCAATTATATACTGGAGTTTGATCATTGTGAGGATTTATATGTAAGACTGATATTTTTTTTTATTCTGAATTTAACAAATTAACCAGAATCAACTCATGAGGTCTTTCGCTGCAGCATTTCAGATTTACTAGTGTAGTACTTTCACACACTGATGTTTATTTCCTGTCCATCTCTTTACAGTATATTTCAGAGACAGATGAGGGAATTCGTTCTGTCAGAAGAGAAGGCAGATTGAATCTGTTTTCTCTTGATCCAGACACACCTGTAAGATATTTTTTTTTTTTTTTTTTTTTTTTTTTTATGTTTTTGAAAAAATCCTCACTTGTTTTATTCTGAGCTGTTTGCGTCTGTGCTCACAGTAAAAGTGTTTATCCAACTGCAGGTTTTGAGGAGCCCACGGACTGAACACTCTTTGTCTGATGGTGCGCCGGTCCGTCCGTTTGAGGAGAAGCTTGGCAGAAGATTCATGATAACTTGCAAATCCCTGAATCTGATGCTGCAAGGCTGCGTCACCGAAAGTGAAACTGGGCCAGTCACAAATGTGAGGATAGGATATGTTGACCTTTACTTTTTTTTTTTTTTTTCCAAATTTATTTCAGCTAGAGGACAAATTAAGGCATTTGATGATTATTGGTTATTTTTCTCCTGGTTAAGTAAATTAAAAATGCAGCGGTTTTAAGACTGCAAATGTGCAGACGCTGACAGGTTAAAATCTCCTCCAGATTGAACCCTTCTTCGTCTCGCTGGCTCTGCTGGACGTACGAGAGGGAAGAAAAGTTTCTGCGGACTTCCACGTAGACCTAAATCACGAAGCCGTGCGTCAGATGCTCGGAGGGAGCGCCAACAGGGCGGTGGGTTCCGGTTCGGGGGTGGGAGCTCAGGAAAATGGCCTGTCCTCTCCTGCTGAGAGGAAGCCAGGTGATTGTCACCTCAGCCCGGAGTTGGAGCAATGGCTCTGCTTCCCCAAACAGGTACAAGTTTGTTTGTTTGTTTTTTCCTGTTGCGCCTCTCACACCGTAGAATGAGTGTAGCAGTCAACTGTTTCGTGGTTTACTTGCAGGCCATTTTCTCAGTTACCAACCCCCACACTGACATTGTCATGGTGGCAAGAGTGGAAAAGGTGCTGATGGGAAACATTGCGTCTGGGACTGAACCCTACATCAAAAACACAGACTCAAGCAAGGTCAGTGGTTTATTTACACTGTTCAGATATTAGATTTTTCTAAGATTTTATCGCCTATGTTCCCTTTTTCTTCTCCCATGTTTCATACTGCTAAGCTAATCAGCAGACATTCAATAAGCTACCTTAGGTTTTGCATCTAACAACCCCCCTGATTTAGTCTGTTAAATATTAGGTTCACTCTAAGGCTGACCACAAAAATGTAAGCTGTTACATCTTACTGAAGTGCCCACTCATCCACTATTTTTCATCTGAACAGACTGTGCAGAAGACTTTGAAAACCAACAAGCAGTTTTGCAGCAAACTGGGGAAGTACCGAATGCCATTCGCCTGGTCCGTCAGGTGAGTAATGGCTCACTGAAAAATGTTTCTTCATAGAAGAACCATTTCTTCTATGAAGAAATGTTCATAGAACATAGAAGTGATTTATTTATCACATAAATCACTGATTTATGTGATAAAGTCACATAAATCAGTGACTTTATGATTTATGTTCCATTTTGTCTTTATTAGGCCGGTGTTTAAAGACAGCCATGGCGGGCTGGACCGCGAGTCCCGTTTCTCACCTCTCTTCAAACAAGAGAGCAACAAGATTTCTACTGATGACCTGATAAAGTTGGTTTCTGAATACAGGAGGTGAGATAACTTAAACGCGAAACGAAATCGACCTGCTTGTCTTCAAGACAGGACATGCAGGTCCTATCTGCAGAGTTTCCACCTCTGCTTTTTTTTTTCCTCTGCAGAGCTGAGAAAACCAGTAAGCTGCAGACAGTCCCCGGGACCCTGGACATAGCCATAGAAAATGCTCCAATGGAGCATCCCAGTATGTATCCCTGTACTTCTCCACTCTCCGCTTTTGTCAAGTGTCTGATCTAACCCGAAGCCCTATCTTTCAGACTGCGTGACGTCCTCATATGTTCCGGTGAAGCCTTTTGAAGAGCTGAGCAAACACCAGCCTACTGTTGAGATGGAGGAGTTTGTACAGGACACCACCAAGTTCACTCAACCGCACCGGGTCTACAGAAACCACATCTATGTCTACCCGAAACACCTCAAGTACGACAGCCAGAAGAGTTTTGCCAAGGTGGGGTTTTGTTGAGCTAAATCCTGACGTAAAGTCTGTAAAAAAGGGATGCAAGTTAAATGTTAAATTACTTCCAATAATCCTCCTGGTATGCATATTTCTAATGCCCTTTTTTATTGTGCGGTTTATGTGTTCACTCATTAGTATTACAATGGTCCTATTGTTTGCAGGCTCGTAACCTTGCAGTCTACGTTGAGTTCCGCAGTTCAGACGAAGAAGTTGCCAAACCATTAAAGGTACAACATTATCCCTCTTAATATATATATATATATATATTAAAAAAAATTCTTGGATTCATTTCTTGCCCAAAATAAGTTTTCTCCAACATGAGGGGATTTCTATTTTAGTGCATCTATGGCAAGCCTGGAGGACCAGTCTTCACTACAGCGGCCTGCTCCACCGTCCTACATCACTCTCAGAACCCTGACTTCTACGACGAGGTGAGCCGGAAAAGGAGATGTCGGGAGTCGGCTCTTTAAGGGATGAATTGGTTCTTGGAGAGGGTTGCATCTTTCCGCCACTCATCTAACATTTGCGTCTCCGCAGGTGAAGATTGAGCTTCCTATTCAGCTTCATGAAAAGCACCATCTACTTTTCTCATTTTACCACGTCACATGCGACATCAACGCGAAGACGAGCTCAAAAAGGAAAGAGGCCTTAGAGACCCCAGGTGAGAGTGTGCTAAATTCTGAGTCGGGTTATGGGATAACATTGCTTCGGTCTTTCGCATTAAAAAAAATATATGTGTGTCCTATTTGTCAGTGGGGTATTCTTGGCTGCCTATACTGAAAGAAGGTCGAGTGTCATCTCAGGAGTTCAACATTCCCGTCTCCTGTAACCTGCCTCCTGGATACCTTGCCATCAAAGAAGCCAGCAACACCAAGGTAAGAGTAACAAATGGATGTTAAGAAGATTAGATAAACCACATACAGGGATTTGAAGTGTAATGTGTTTATTTTCTAGAGTTCACAACTCAAGCTGTTTTTATTTCCTCTTACCAGAATGGAGCTGACATGAAATGGGTTGATGGAGGAAAAGCCATCTTCAAAGTGTCCACCAATGTCATTTCAACTGTATACACTCAGGTAAGACAGTGAACTGTAACTGTGTTTTTCAGTATCTGCCTATTTTCAAATTTCACACCATGTTGACACGTTGCAAAATGGTGTTGCAACGCGTCTCCTTGTCATGCAAATGCAAGGAGTGACCTTCTAACGCAGTATTTTACCAACCCCTTGGTGAAATAGACTTTCTTGAAATGTCTGCTTATTATTGCAAGTCCTCCTAATTTATTAGCACAGCGATTACCGCCTTCACACTTTTATACACGTTCCTTTGATATTTATGACGTATGAAAGCGGCGCAAAAACGCTCATGTGTGCAAACCAAAGTAAAGTTAATATAAATGCACGTTTCTATTCAGTTTTGTGACTAAAGCCTGTAGGGCATGCTAATAAAAAATAAACATACAATAACAAAACATTTTCTGTTGCATTGGACGTTGAACCAATGACTTCAGGTAGGTAAGGTGATTTACATAGTGCTAGGGAACTATATCTGAGGTTTTGCGTTCTTTTAAGACAAAAGGAGCTCTCTAAGTAATGTTTCAGCTGCTCGCTGCTGCTTTTTATGAACCCGTCTCTGTTTGCCAGGACCCCCACCTGAACCGTTTCTTCCAGCAGTGCCAGAAGAGAGAGCTGGACCTCTCTCAGCCTCCTACCTCCAACTTCCTCAACTGCCTGAAGGTCAGAGGAAGGCCAGCAAAATCTGCTCTTATTTCAAAAAGCTGTAACTGAGACAGAAACTAAGCACATTGGCCTATAACTCCTACTTTTAATGAATATGACTGCAAATCAGAATCTTTTCTAAGCCTCTTTTTAACTTATTTTTATTACCTGGCTCATTTATTTTATTTTTTTTTACTCCTTATACATCTCCAGGGCCTGCTCAGCATGGAGAGAATCCCAGTGATTGTTCGGTTTCTGCCTGTTCTTTTCAACCAGCTGTTCAAGGTTCTGACTCAGAATGACAATGATGAGGTCACTACTGCCACCACCAGGTAAACAGTGGCGCTGCAGGGCCACTGTGCACGTTGAAGGCATTGGTGTTGATTTAGTTAAGAAATGAAAAGCTTGCAGTAACAATAATAATAATAATAATGAGACAAATTCTCCTTAGTTTTTGTGTATTTTATAGATAGTAAAATTATTTTATGCCTTAGTTAAAAGAAATTACATCTTTGTTTGTTACTTGCAGAGTGCTGGTTCATATTGTTGGCAAGTGTCATGAAGAAAACCTGGATCATTACCTGCAGTCTTACATAAAGGTAAAGTGTAAGAGATGAATGTGTGTGTTATGTGGCTTTCTGGGAACTTAGGAAAGTTTGTTTTTGTACTCGTGTTGTTAGTCATTTTCAGGAAGATCACACTATGCTTTTAAAAGCTCTCGATGAAATAACGAAGAGAAAGAGCTGCAGATCTGGGACACTCATCCCTCAGCGAAAAACACAAAATGATTATTATTTTTATTTTTTATTTTTTTATTATTTAGTGAAAAATAAGAGAGAAAATTAGACAAAAGAGATGGACCCACTTCATGTTGGCCACAGAGCAGGAAGACTGCAGAGTCTGAAGAGGCAACAGCAGAGAGGGAGAGCTGGGAGAGATGAGGAGATGACCAATAGAGCTAATGAAACTGAGGTTGCCATAGTAACAGACTGGCATGATGAAGTGGTGTCCAATTTAAAATGCTGAGTGAGTCTGTGAGAGGTTATCATGATTATAGCCGTTTTCCTTTTTTTTTTTTTCTAGATTCCCTTCCAATATAAAATGGATAAGAAATATATTTAATTGCCTTTTTAAATATTTCAATTTTGATTTATTTTTTTTTCAAATATCAAAGGCTTGTTGTATTGAAACTGTTTCATTGTGGCATAGCTTTCTAGTTAACATCTCAGTCTATTCTAAATGTTTGTGAACAACAAAATACTCTTTATTAAACTGTCTAAAATTGAGTTACTAAAGCATGAGGTTTTTTTTGTTTGTTTGTTTTGGGTTTTTTTTTTTTTTGCGAGACTCTGCTGCCCTTCTGGAAGTATACCTGCAACCTGAGTTTTTAATCTTGATTTTATGTTTTTTTCAGTATGTGTTTAAATCAGAGGATCATGGCTTTCGGACGGTTCATGAAGAGCTGGCTAAAGGGATGACCTTTGATCTAAAGAGCAATGAGCAGGCAGCAGTCAGGAATGTCCTCAAGGTTTGTCTCCACTCACTAAGCCAGATATATTTGTATTAATTTAAAAAAATAGTTCCTTGGTTTTTGTTTACGCAAATATTTTATAAATATTCCAAATAGCTGAAGCCTTACATTGAATATTTCATGGTTTCAGTTCTCCTGGTTCTTCTTTGACCTCATCGTCAAGTCCATGGCTCATCATTTGGTCGACTCTGAAAAACTAAAGGTAAATTGTCGCCGCCATCAAAAAAAATAAATACATAAATAAAGGCTAATATAATCAAGAGAGATATAACTGCATATTCAGGTTCATCTGATCATTTGCTGTACCCACAGCTTCCGAGGCCTCAACGTTTCCCCTCGTCCTACCAGAGCCGCGTGGAGACGCTGGTGGAGACGGTGTCCGAACACATATTTTGGAAGTATAAAGATCTGGTGGAGGAAACCCGCAGTGCCAACTCAGCTGTGGCATCTTTTGTCAAGGTGAGAACAAACTATGGGGAAAATTGCTGCATACGGCACTGCTCTGAATATTTTCCATTTTTGTGGTTTTGAAGTAGTCAGTGTATAATATAATCATCCTCACTAGTAGTGCACTGTAAAGTTTTACCCTGTGGATATTGATTTATTTCCTTTTTCACCCTAACCCTTTTCTCTACCCGTTTTGTTGTCGTAGTCAATAATTATTTATTTAAGGAAGGAGGATTTACATAGCACATAATTACTGTGAAACTGAGTCTTAATATTATTTTAATATCTCCATCTGAATTCTCTAGAAAACTTAGCTCCTTATTTTAACTTAAAAATTTTCCAAAGGCTGCCAACATTTCTGAATCCAGCCTGTTTCATGGTATAAGCAAACATGGCTGATCGTCTTTTCTAAGTAACAGCGTCCCTGCCAAGAGTCTTGATGTCAACATGACCTCGTTGTGCTTAGAATGGTAGCCTTACTCTTAGAGAAAACTCAAATTTTCGAGCTTGTGATTGGCTTGTCAGTGATCTTTGCCAATGAAGCTGAAAAGGGTCTGATTCCAGTCACCAGCCAATCCCTTGGTGCATCTCTGTTCCTTCCATATCAAATTCCCTCAATGCGATTTGTATTATCTTCAGCGGGTTTTTGATGTGACTGTCTGTGCGTTTGCAGCGCTGTTTCACACTGATGGACAGAGGCTTCACATTTAAGCTGATAAGCAACTACATAAATATGATCACTGCTACAGACAGCAAGGTAACAAGAAATCCTTGCAAACACAAATATCAAAAGCGTGGAGATGACTCGTAAGTACTGTAAGTAAAGACATTTTCTTATTATTCTGTGATTGACAGGTCCTCTGCGAGCTAAAATTTGAGTTCCTGAGGGAAGTGTGCAACCATGAGCACTATATTCCTCTCAGTCTGCCTCTCCCTTCTGCTCGCATCACTGGTAGGAGGCCCTGCCGCTCACGGCCGCTTCCTGTTTATGTGGTTAAAATCATTCATCGAGTAGTTTTCATTTTCATTTATTTATGCCTATTAACATTAAGTCCATCTGTCCTTCTCTTTGTGCCGTTTTTCTGTCGTTTTATTTGACCATGTCAGATCATGTCTCCCCAGAGCCGCAAAACACTCATGGTAAATATTTCCATTCAGTCCTTTTTATACTGTTGTCTGTCCTGTTTGTCTTCCCATCATTTTTTGGTTCAGCGGTTATAAAGCACACAAAGTATATTTTCTCTAGAAATTGTTGCACTGTTCAAACATGCATACATTATGTACTGGAGGTGCTTATTTCAGATGGTTTATGTTATGCACATTCTTTATGTGGAAAGTTGTCTTTTTTGCTTTATTTTTTATTATTCTACTGTTTAATAGCAGAACTTGCACATGATCTTATTTACATTCAATTTCTGTCTGTCTGATCTGGAAAATACATCAGATTTAACACTGAAACAGTCACTCAGTGCTTTTCTCAGTAGTTTTCACCATTTTTTTGTTCCAAAAGTATTTCTTTGGTGAATTACTTGTTAATAATGTTTGGAAGTGATGCTGCTCTTACTTAAATGCAGTTTTGGGCTGCTCTGCCTTCCTCTAAATCAGGGGTCACCAACCTTTTTGAGACTGGGAGCAACTTCACGGGTACAGAGCAACACGAAGAGCTACTTGTTTGATACAGTCTTTATAAATATATATATATATATATATATATATATATATATATATATATATATATATATATATATAAGTATTATATAATACTGCCTGATCATATTAATGTCAGGACCACTCACAATAGTTATCAGTTATCAGTAATAATTTACCATGGCAGCTATGGTTAATTGCTATTATGTGATCAGAAGTTTTTAGCTCACAGAGTTTTAACTTTGATTCCCTTTTGGAGTTTTTCTCTGTGATTCTAAACTGGCCACAAGTGACTGAAATAAACAAAAGCAAACTGATGGATTGTTGCAGTAAATTTTCCTTTAAATAAAGAAAAGAAGAGTTATAGTTTTATTATCTAACTATCTGTTCTATTAGCAAAATTTTGGTAAATAAAATATCTTTTGTGTCAAAAGATATTATACACATACAGCGGTGTCAGTCTGATGCGGGGAACCCCAAAGCCCAAGTCTTATTGGTCAGTTTGCTTTTGTTTATTTCAGGCTTTGCGTTTTTCTGCAAGCTAAAAATGAACGAGTTGGGTTTGAACCTCCCGTTGTTCTACAATCAGCCTGAGCTTCTGACAGTCTGCGCGGTTCTGGCGGGTCGCTGGTTTATTCGCTTTTTTCGTGGTTTTGTGAACCGAACAGCTGACGGGTCACCCGCTGGCTGACCCCAGCAGATGTGGAAAAATAAAGGTCTGACATCTGACCTGCAAGAGCACAAGCGCCTCTCCAATGCGCAAAAATCAACACAAGCCTAAACAAGAGCAGCTGACTTTTTTTCCAGACGATGCTAAATAATAAAGACATGAAGCAAAGCCTCTCCATGTGGTTCACAGAAAGAGGACGGTGCTGGTTCCCAGGTTCAAGTGTTGCGATAATAGGGTTAAATAATAAAAACTAAAGAAGTTATTCTTTTCTTTGTTTACTTAAAGGAAAATGTGACGGTACGCAGAGTGCAGCTGCAGGCGCTGCTGCGCGCCGACAGTTTCCTGCAGGTGCCTGCGCGCAGTTCTGAACTTTAACAGCAGGAAAGAGTTTTGTACATAAAGCAATTTATTTTAAACGTTTTTATCATTTCCCTCGTTTGAACTCTAAATATAAACGTCAGACGTTATTACTTCAATGAAAAAACATTTAATTTAAATTATTTTTTGGTAGTGCTCCCTAATAATAATGGCTATTTTTAGGAGTAGCTCCACGGGCGACTGAAAAGGTCCCTGCAGGCGACCGGGTGCCCGCAGGCACCGGGTTGGTGACCCCTGCTCTAAATAATGTGAGCAGCAGACTTCACAATGTAAAGAAGTTCTCAAACTAACTCAGGCTATTTCAAACATCCTCACAAGCTTTTTGCAACTCAGCAAATTTCTAATTTCCACCTTGATTTAGTTTCAGTGCCTGAGTACAACCTGACTGGAGAGTTCTGCAGGAAGCACTTCCTCACGGGGCTACTGCTCCGAGAACTGGGATTGGCTCTCCAGGACGAGCAGGACCTGAGGCATCTCGCCTTGGCCACGCTCAAGACTTTGATGGCCAAACACTCTTTGGATTCCCGCTATGCCACCAAGGTTAGATGCGTCTGTTTGGAAGAAAACTCTAAAGGCATGGAATTGCCTCATGAGCACACAGCAGAAATCGTTCAATTGTGACTCATCCATAGAAGAACACACACACACACGCAGACACACAGACATGATTCTTCATGGCAGCTGCAACCAACAGTCAGGATTTCTTAATGAATGCTGGGAAGTATCTAGATCAGATTAAGTCTATAATCTGCCCTCGGATAAGCAGTGCCAACCACAACAAACGGTCTGGACCCTGAGCGAGTCTCCTGAGGTCTGAGTCAAAGCCCAATGTGCCACAAGGGGGAGTTCGTGGAAAATGGGAAGGTTGTCATTTGAAAGTAATTTCCAGAGGGTTTTTTTTGTATTTCCTTTAAAAAGCCTAAAACATTAAACATTTGTTAGTCATTCAAGTCATGTTAATATGAGAAAACGGGCTGTTCTCCTAAACCTAAAATTGATTGCCAAGTGGAGATTTCCTTTCATAATCTTCATGTGTTGATCCTTTTTCACCGGGTGATTTTTTTTCATTTATTTATTTTTTTTCTTCCAGGAGAAGCAGGCGAGAATCGCATCCCTCTACCTGCCTCTGTATGGACTGATTTTAGACAACATGCCTCGTTTCTTCCTCAGGGACCTCTTCCCCATCTACTTCACTTCAAGCGACCAAGTAAGTCAGAGAGATCGATGATGTTTCTGAGTTCCTGCACATGTAGTTGCACTTTTTTAATAGGTTTTAGTTAATAAAAGAGAGGACAGTACAAGCTCTTCTCTAGGACGAATATGCAGCATTTATTCCCTAGATTATTTTTTTTTTATTTTTTTTTTTTGTCGTTGTTCAAGTGGGATTTTCTCTGCATTTGCTTCAAAAGGTCTGTCAAATGAATGATGAATGAGCAGCTTCCACTTCTTTGAAGGTTACTGTTGAATACCAATAACCCTGACATATATCTTCTACATATGTGAATTTTTACTGATATCAGCCCAAGGTTTGGAAAGCCTTTAATTTAGCATAATTGTTCAGCTTTTTTTTTTTTTTCTGGTTTATATGTTCAGGTTCCTGTTCTTCAAGGTCTTATTTAAAATTATTCATGTCGATGATTAAGTTTAGGTTTAGAAACACTGTGGATGACAAGCATTTGATCTTTTCCTCTTTGCTTCTCTGCCTGCTCGCCTTGCAGGGCTCTCGGGATGATGTAAGCGTTAGTGGGGGAGTGGCGGGCGGGGTGACTCGCCACGGAAACTCTGTGGATGCCTCCTTTTCCAAAGAAGTGCTCAATTCAATTACAGGTATGCCGGTGCAGTATGCGCCTGTCTGCATAGCGAGCCGATCTTCTGTAAAAGCATACAGAGAATCGAGACAATGATACCGATTCCCTCCAATCCTCTTCCTGCTCCTCCTACCCTGCACCAGCTTTTTCATCCTTGGCGGTTGCTACGGGTAACCAGGCTGACTCCCGAGGTTCTCTGATCAGCGTGGACTCCAACCCTAGCAACAGTGACAGAAACAGTGAAAAGATGGATGGATGTGAGAAGGTGAGAGAGGAAACATTTGAGAGAGCTTTCACAATTTCCCTTTGTTATGAAAAGCAGATTTTTCTTTTCTCAGACGGTGCGAAAGTCATTTAAGTAATGTTTGTATTTGCATTATTCTATCCTCAATCTTCCAGAATAAATAATGGATATGTTAAGTTGTTTTTATAGACTCCTCATGGTGTGTGTCCTAGGATTGGAAACATTTTGTGAAAAGTGATTTTTTCATTATTTGACCTGCTGCTCCCGAATAACATCCAGACAGAAAATAGTCTGATTCAGATCAGATTATTTGATTCTTTTGCACGTTATTAAAAATACAATTTCTGTCTTTTCTGAATGCCTACATTGTCACCTAAAAGCAATTGAAGAGGAGATGAAAATGTCTATCATCACATAGCTGACAGATTATTTTCGACTAACTTTCTTTTTTTTTTCTTTTGGTGTCTTTGTCCCAGTTTGCTCGTCCACAGTCTTTAATTGGTTATGGTTCTCGCTGTGACAAGCTGGACCAGGCAGAAACCAGAAGTCTCCTCATGTGCTTTCTACACATCATGAAGACAATATCTGAAGGTAAGAAACATGTTTTTATTATTATTATCATATAACTAGAGCAGGACAGCTCAGTTCATGACTACGATGAATTGTGGTGGAAGACTTGAGATTTAAAATTAGCATTTCAACTAAACCGTCTTTGACCCCTTACTTTTCCCAAACTTTTATCCATCTATTTTTGCTTTTTTTTGGTGCTGGTTTGTAATATATCCCAAGTCATGGGATAAACACAGATCAAGCATCACATTATAACCTATGATTGTCATTCTATGAGAACTTTTTTCACTAAAATAATGCTGAATGCAGAAAAAATAAAAAAATAAATCAAGTTGTTCACCTCCAAATTAGCCAGATCTCTCACCGTTTTGTAACTGGACATGGAGTCCATGGAGTCTCAAATCTGTTAAAGTTGCATACTTCCACAACATTTGGCTGTTTTTCTTTCGTTTCGGAATATAACACTGGAGAAACAATATGACATGTCATATTTATTGGGTGTAAGGATATTTTCTCCTTTTCCCAAAAAGCTTTGTGAGCGTTATTTTCTGAGCTGCATGAATAACTGAGCAATAACATTGGTTTTACAAACAGTACTGAGCTAATCAGAAATGTTTGTGACTTGATCCATTTTTTTTTTTTTTTTCACCGTTTCCAGATGTGCTGGTATCCTACTGGCACCGGGCCATACACCAGGAGATCTCTGACTTCTTTAACATCCTGGAGTAAGAGCTTGTAATTTATTTATTTATTTTTTTCTTTTTCTTTGTTGAAGGAGCAGTATCACAGGTCATATTCGGCTGATTATAGAAGAAGCCTACAGGCAATTCGAAATAAATCTGAGACAACCGAGGGTGGGGAAAGGCAAATGAGAAGGGAAGGGAACATGGCCAGAAGGGAACAGATGAAAATAATGACACAGCAAGAGAAGGAAAGCAGCTTGTGATTTTAGTCCAAGATCCCAATCCACAGAGGAGTGCATTAAATTAACTTTCTATGCTTCCTGTGTGTGTCAGCATCTATGCTAGTTCGCGTCCTGCACAATTTTATCTGGGATACTTTCTTTTCCCCGTTTAACCTTTGAAACACAAGACATTTCCAGCTGTTGTTTTTTTGTTTTTTTTTTCCCTCAGGCTTTGTCTTCAACACTTCAGGTTTCTGGGGAAACGCCACATAGCCAGGTATGTCCATGTCTCTCTTTGCTTTCTTCTCAATTGATGCTGTTCACATGCTTTCTTCACAAAGCTACGGATATGGGGGGGAAAAAGAGAGAGAGAAAAAAAAAACTATTACCTGCTGCAGCTGAGAGTTTCCACACCCTCGACCACCTGATACATAATTCATATAATCATGGTTGCACACATGCATAAATGCAGCCGCATTCGGACGTGTCGGAGCACACACAAATAAATTAATCGGGCACGGTCGGGCAGAAATACTAATATGTGCTTTGCATGCGTGCGCATGCACGTGGATGAGCTTCACGAGAAGAAGATGGATAAGGAGGGAATAAGACGGAAAGAAGGGGGGGAGGTGAAACTCCTGGATCGTGCTGCGAGGAAAGAATCACTGCTGGATTTTGCGCTGTAGGAGTTGGAAAGCTCAGGATGGGGGTTGAGATGTGAGTGTCTGCTCTTGTTGGAGCAGAGCCACTGGCACGGCTAGACCCTTCCATCTTTTGGTTCCTTGCAGCTAATTAAATTAACCGTGCTTTTCCTTTCAGCAGTAGGACTCAGACGTGTAAGCCCTACAAAAAAAAAAAAAGAAGACTGAATGAACACGCTGATTTTCTGTATGCGGAGGCTTTTACTGAGTATGGATAGCTGTGAAGCTGATAAAGGCTCTCGGCTAGCTGCTTAACATTCGTCTGTAATACCAGGCCATCAGAGGATTCACTGCCATACGCCTGTGTATGTATCATTGTCTACCTTTCGAAGTGCTTTTCTGAGTCAGTGTGGGCTCCGGTTGTAGGTCAGGAGGGGTGAAGTACATGAGCAGTGTGTAGCCAGCCTCCAAGCCAGACAACAATATAGGCTTCAAGACTTGGCTCATTGTATTAAGTCATCCAGAGGAGGAGCTGTGTCCAGGTTTGACGTTATAATCCTTTCATAATTCTCACATAGTGCAAAATCCAGCAGTTATAACAGATGCAACAACAAGAATTTTATAGCCAATTTCTAAACCTCCTATTTTTGTAAACCTTTGACCTTCAGATGGATTTTTTTTTCTTCAGTTAAACCTCATATTAGAAGTCATTCATTCCTTAGTTTCAAAGTGGATGTTACATTGTGACTGATGCAGAAACAATCACTCTAAAACGGCGTTTTACTGGTCCTTTAAAGAAAGACAAAAATCCATATACCTTCTGTTGAGGCCAGCGTGGCTAAAACAGCAGTTTCCATTTATACTCCAGAGTGTTGATACTCAGCTCTGACATTTCCAAGTGGTCGCCAACATTTCCAAATTCAACATATTCTATAACAGACAGATGTTGGAACAGGAAACCAGAGCTTTTGTTATCTGCTGCAGTCTTTCTCTCAACTTGAATGAACTTCAGACGATGACCCGAGAAGGCATAGAAAGTACAGGTTCCTTTAAAATGGCTCGTCCATATCTTACCCTTTTGCGTACCCAGACTTTATTTTACACACCATGCTGACACTGAAAACTACCTCCAATATCCCCTTGATGTTCACATTTTGGAAAAGAATTGTTTGCTAGGTTATGCTTTCCTAAACAAGTTAGCTAAGTCCCAATCCACATCATCTCGACCCTAAGGTGACCCTCGTAGTCAAGGCTCACCTTGGCTATCTGCACTATCTGACACATTAATAGAGTACGTCACTGTTAAATATTGTACTGTAAGATGCATCATATTGCATGCCTCCCACCATCTGTGTGCATGATGACCATCCATATTGGTGCACATGTATGATGTATTGCGTCAATCGAGCGCTTGTCTGTGTTTACTTGATTGCTTCTCCTGTGTTGGTTGTACAGTTATGTTTGTTTTATTCTCACCGATGGTGCATGGAATCCTCTGTTCTGTGAATCCATCTGCAACATTTCCATATCCCTTTTTTTGTCTTACAAAGGCAGCAAGTGTTTACCTAGACAAACCTACGCTGAGGTCAGGTATCTGATTGCTGGCATTCAGCATGATCAAATCCATATGTTTTAATTCTGACGCTGATATTTGCATTACATTAATGCGAACTCTAACCTTTTGTTCATCACTTCAGTTCTGCAGGATTATACTAATAGCAAACTAAAACAATTGATTTCCCATCTGGCTGACCTTCCACTCTGTACGAGCTGAATTTCTTTTTCCGACTCCAGCTGCTCTCTCATCCTATCAAGGTCAATTTTGCAGATCTTGAATGCTTTTTTTTTTTTTGCGTTTCATTTTGCTTTGCTGGGGAAAAAGAAAACGCACACATTGTGAGGCAGCTGCTAAACCTATGCAAGGCCACAGAAGAGCTAAAACCTCCCTGGTGTGCATCTCGTTCACATAAAGGTCTTCGATTGATTATATAAGCATGCAACAACAGATATTAGCTTGCCACTCACAGTTAGGATCACTGACTGATAAATGATGGACATAAAAAAAAAACATTGACTGCTTTAATTACAGTAACTAACGTTAGCTGTGATGTGGTTGGCTTGTGAACAGGAAGCTAGCAGCGGCAGTAAAGCTGGCCCAGGCAACCCAGGCCAATGGCACCCTGAAGGGCTCTAGCAACCCCTCCCAGTCCTCTCAACCCTCGAGCCTCTTCCCACAATGGTAATCATCCTCCACCTCAGCCATGATGATGATTTTGATGATGACGATGAGCTAAAACGAAGATGCTGAGTCTTTGGTTACTCAAAGTGCTCTTGGTCTTAATGATCTTCAATAACAAGAAACCATAGAAAATGCAACTATAGATGAAATTTACAAGCAGATAGAATTTTTAAAAAATATTTTTTCGCTTTATGTTTATTCATTTTTTTTTATCACTGTGTTTCCATGCCACATGTTGTAGCTGTGTTTTGAGCATGCCCCTCCTCATAGCTATTGACCATCATGTGTTGTTAGTATTTATTAAAGTTTCCTATTCTCTATAGGTTAATTCCTTCAGTTACACTTGTTTAATTTCTAAAACATGCCTGGTGCTGTCATCCCCAGGATGGCCCCTGGCGGAGAAGGCCACCGACATGCTCGCTCCCAGACCATGCCCATCATCAGGGGCAAGAACGCTCTCATGAACCCAAAGCTGCTGCAGATGATGGAAACTGGTAAAACACAGACCGAAAGGGTTAAAATGCTGCTTTTGGTGGATTGAAATCACATCCCGCGCTCGATTCTGTTTGTAGATGGGAGCATCCAGGACGGCGACACGCTGAGTCCCACAGACATCGAGGCCAACTTGTCCACAGAGGTGGCTCTCACCGTGCTGGATGTGCTGGAGCTCTTTGTTCACCATCATAAGGTCTGCATTCACGCTGCACAGCCAAAGCTACAACATATTTGCTTGTGTATTTATCAGTTTTCTTTGTTTGGTTATGTAAAATCAGATGACGTTTTGTACAAAACAGAAAAAAAAAAACGTTGAATTGTAGTAGCAAACGCTTAAACTATAAATGTTGAATCCAGGAGGGATTGTGGTGTGAGTTATGGATTCAGCAGCATATTACCTGACCTTTTACTGCCACCTGGTGGCAAGAAAAAAACCTGCTTCGCACTCTCTGCATGTATGTGCTTGAAAGGTCATGTGTCGTGTGGCTTTTTTGTTTTCACGTACTTCATTAGTTGTTGGTGCAATGTTAGATCAAGCCAATATAGAACAGAAAGAATAAAAAGAATTAAAGATAAAAGTAAACCAAGGAAGAAGTCAAAGTTTAAGAATTAGAGGACTGGACAAAAAAGGAATACAATTTTTATCTTGAAACATACTTGATATTAATTATTTTTCTTCCTACTTGGAAGATGAGCTAAATAATATATATTGATACAGAGCCACAATTCACAGCTAAAATATTGAAAACAAGACAATAGCGGACCAATCAGAAACAATGTCAGTTATCGCTCCAGCCAGAAAACAAAAATAATATTCAAATAAGAATCAGCATTTGAGCAGAAGTTATGACACGATGCAGTTTTTAAAGGATGATTTTTGTTTGTTATGGGCAATTATATCACAAACCAACCTGGTTGTGCTCCTGCCCTCCCCTCAGTATAAAATATTGCTATCGAGCAATAACTGGCACAATTAAGGAATGTTGGCCCAGATTTTGTTGAAAAATTTCTTTATTCAGTCCCACTGAAGGGTATTTGAGCATGAACAGCTTGTTGAAACTCATGCTTTAGCACCTCAATCGGATTAAACACTGGCCTCTGTCTAGGTCACTGCAAAACCCTTCTGTTTTTAGTTTTTTTTTTAGCTATTCAGACGTTGACTCGAGAAATAGAGCCAAATACACAATAGGCATTGCATGCTGCTCCAAAACAGTCAAGTGGGATTATTGTTGATATTTTTAACTTATAAAATGAATGCATGCTGCAAAATGACAATTAGGTATATTTAATTTTGAAAATGTCATTATTTTTTGCTCATTACTAATTGGGTTTATTGCACTCTCTTTCTTTTAATTCCACAAATCAATCATTTGTTGCTGTTATTTCTAACATTTTGTGTCATATTGGATTTAATTCCCCACAAAATTAAAATATCTATAATTACTTCTTTGGGTTTCAATGATATTGATTCCTATTATTAAATGTAACTACCACAATAACCCACAGTTATTTCTCCTTTATTCTTCTTTCTTCATACAGAAGCAGTTGCTGCAGGACGAAGGCCAGAACACTTTGATGAAGAAGGTGCTGGACACCTACTTGCTCTTCTTTCAGATCAACCAATCAACTGCGACCCTGCGCCACGTCTTTGCTGCCCTCAGGCTCTTTGTGCAAAAGGTCCTGCAAGCCCCATTTAATTACACAGAAGTGCATTCGAAGACTTCCGCTAGCTTCTCTCACGTGACGTTGGGTGTGACGGTCCTTTCGTTCCGCAGTTTCCCAGCGCGTTCTTCCAGGGTAAGGCAGACCTGTGTGGCTGTCTGTGCCATGAGATCCTAAAATGCTGTAACCATCGATCCAGCTCCACCCAGACGGAGGCAGCTGCTTTGCTCTATTTCTTCATGAGGCAAAACTTTGAGTTTACAAAAGGCAAATCAATCGTCCGCTCACATTTGCAGGTCAGTGACCCCCGCACCCTCTTGATTCACAGTAATGGAAGTACAAGGTTTCTTCCAGAGCCACGCTGAGCCGCTGTCTCCACTGTAGGTTATCAAAGCAGTGAGCCAACTGATCGCAGATGCTGGAATTGGAGGCTCGAGGTTTCAACAGTCCTTGGCCATCATTAACAACTTTGCCAACGGAGACGTGCCGCTCAAGGTAACGCAAGTTTATGGTCATACGGTTTTTGAGAATCATCAACATTTTAACATGAGGAATGTTCTTCTAATTCCTTCAGAACACATCATTCCCTGCTGAAGTGAAGGATTTGACCAAACGGATCAGGACGGTCCTGATGGCTACGGCCCAAATGAAGGAGCATGAAAAAGACCCAGAAATGTTGGTGGACCTGCAGTATAGTCTGGCTAACTCCTACGCCAGCACGCCTGAGCTCCGGCGCACCTGGCTGGAGAGCATGGCCAAGGTTCACGTCCGCAACGGGGACTTGTCTGAGGTCAGACATCTCAGATTTTCTTTGACTGATCTCATCTAAGTGACTTTTGAAACATTTTCAATCTGGGATGTCTCGATTAGAATTTTTAATGTTTTTACCAATATGAATATAAGTCATTCAGGGCAATGGTCCCCAACCTTTTTATCACCGTGGACCGGTCAAGGCTTGGCAATTTTACTGCATTTGTTCTTATAATTCTCCATAATTCCCCATGTCAATATTTGCGTGAATTAATGGATAGTAAGCGAAAATGTTAAGCATTTTCGCTTACGTATCCATCACGTCCCCGTGACAACGTTTTGCTGACTTTTATCATGTTGATGTCATATAACACTTATTCTCAACCTTATAAGCCTGGTGTCACAAGGCTTTTATGCAGAGGGGTCAGCTAAAAACCTAGGCGTCGTCTACATGATTTTTCTGTTTCACTCATTTGTTACATTATTTTATCTATTTTATTTATTCTTTGGGACCTTTTACTGCATGTATGGTGTTTGATTTTACCTGAAAACTGGATTTGTTAATGTTTTGTTTTTTTTTCTCAGGCTGCTATGTGCTACATCCACATCTCAGCCCTGATTGCTGAATCGCTGAAGAGGAGAGGTTAGTCCAAGCCTTTGGCCACTTAAATTTAACAAGCTTTCTTTTGCAGCATGGTCTGCCTGTGTAACCTTTTGCCCAAAAATCTTTGCTTACTAAGCATCTATTTCTGTTCATCTCTGCCTACATGATAAGTTCTGCTAGTGTATTAGCAGAACTTGTATAACAATATAGCTGTATACAAAAATATACAGCTATATATATATTTTTTTTAATCTGCAAACTGTTGTTCACATTGAACACGATAATCGAAACTTTCAGACATAATTTCTTTCTAAAATTGTTGAAAATAGTGGAATATGTGCACAGTGGCTTAATGCAGATGGCTAATGAATTTAAGCTGATTTTACTTTACTGCACAGCTGCAGTGACGATATTTAGCTCTGAATAACAGTCTCTTGGTTTCTTGTAGAGCTCTAGGCTGATCTCTACATATTCTCATTTGCTTCTTTGTCTCCACTCGCTCCTTTCGTCTGTGCATCCTCATATAAAGCCTGCATCTTCCGCCGAATGTGCCTGGCATCCATTTGCATGCGCTTCACTAACCGAGCCCATAGCTACTGTTGCTTAGCCGCTTTGTGAGTCTCGTCCTCGAGAATAGATGATCAAAGCAAGTGGACGCATATTTTTATAAACCTGCTGCTCCTCCCCCCCTCCTACCAAACAGGCTACTGGAGAGCCGACAAAGCCGGAATGTCCTGTGTGTCCCCTGAAGAAAGCCCTGTCTTTAACTGTAGCTCCTTACTAACTTCCTCCCGAGATCAAGACAGTGAGTGTGTGCGCCTGGGGGCCTGCTGGGTGGAGGGACTGGGAGTTCACATGATCTATTCCAATGTGTTGATATTGAAACAAGAGCTAGACTTAAACTATGCAGTCAGGTGTTCTTCTTAACATCTTCTCTCCTGTAGGTTGTATAATTTTTGTCCAGATTAGGAATGAGACCTTTTAGCTTTGATGTCCGGTAGCTTGTTTGAGGAAATAAAATGACGGTCAATGCCTGCCCGGTGTTGTTTACACCAGTTTCGTTTGATAGCATGTATCACCAAAATATATTCTAGCTCACAATTTACACTCAACAATGTTAATTTTGTGTAAGGCAGCAAAAAATGGATGCCTGACTATGCATTATATTTTATGCACATGCTTCACATTTTGTCCTTTTTATAACCACAAATTTCATTTTTGAGACCCTAAAAAAAAATACATTAATGTTTGTGGTTCTTAGCAAGAGAAAGAACCACAAACGGTTCTTTCCCTTGAAAATGTTCAAGGGCTTTAAAAACCTTTGCAAGTGGAACTGACTTCAACACCATTAGCACAAAACCTAAGTGGAAAATCTGAAGGTCTGTACTGCATATATTCTGAATTGCATGCCCTAATGTCAGTTTTACCTGCCTGTCACTCTAGCATCATTCTCCATGGGCTGGGCAGCATTTATGTGCATTAGCCCCAATGTTAAGGAGGAAGGTGCTATGAAGGAAGATACAGGTACACAAGATACGCCATACACTGAGGTGAGTGTTCTCCTTTACAAAAAAAAAAAAAATCCATGATTGTAATTTATAGATAACAGTGGTTTAGTACAAAAGACATATATTGGATTATGCTTGTAGGACACTTTGGTGGAGCAGCTGGAGCTGTGTGTGGACTATCTGTGGAAATCTGAGCGATATGAGCTTATTGCAGACATAAACAAACCTGTGATTGCTGTTTTTGAGAAGAGGAGAGACTTCAAGGTAACGTTTACATCCATTTTCTGATTTTGAGAGTTTCACTGTATTCAAACAAAATGCAGCTACAAGAGGACTGCATCATTGGATAGAAATGATTTGGACTATGTTCAGCTTTGAATATGCATTAGAAAAGCATCATCATTTTAATGTTCCTTAAAATGATGTTTGTTGTGAATTGGTTCCATATACATAATCTGTCTAAGTTTGTGTGCTATTCCACTTTTTCCGCAGAGGCTGTCGGAGCTGTACTACGACATTCATCGCTCATATCTGAAGGTGACGGAGGTCGTCAACTCAGAAAAGCGGCTCTTCGGACGCTATTACCGTGTGGCTTTTTATGGACAAGTGAGTGACGATTAATGCAAATGAAGGCACACACTGCTGGCCATGCTAATCTAAACAGAATCGACTATAAAAACTCAGCTCTGGCTGGGAAAGTGTGGTCATGATTTCACGAGCTGCTAATGGGCACCCAACTTCCGAAGCAGAGACTTAATCTCCACAGCTACAATTAGTGTAATTTAGGTAACATTTAGGTTACACTTTGCTTTGATTTGGAAACAAATCGAAAATTTGTTTAGACAAAATTAAATAGCTGAAATTTTCTCTGCAGTCAGAATCCTTAACCTCTGTTTGCTCTTTTCTTTCCTGTTTATCGTATTTTTAACTCAAGATTGCGGTAAGTCTGGAGTGCCCTTAAGTTTTTATTTCCCCTGGTGCTAATCTTTCGTACCTCTGTTGTCCTTTTACCAATAATAACATCTGCTGCTCTGACCCTATGAAAGGTTGTGTGACTCTTGTTGTGGTCCACCTTCCTCCCCGTAACGCCTGACGACGGAGTTATTTTTTCCCCCTAAAAATTAAGACAGGTTGATGTCATGCACCCACATTCAACACATTCAGCAAAACCTACTCACCTTTGACGTCTGATCCCAACGTTGCTTTGAAAATGATCTTCCTAGTCTTCCATCCAAAACTTAACAAACATGCTGTTGGGACAGAGTGAAATGCTTTAACACGATCACGTGTGTTTATTTGCAGCATCGTTGACTCAAGAAATTTGAATGAGGAAAGCATTATGGTTTGTCTATACTTTACTAATTATCTATACGTGTGATTTTAGGGCTTCTTTGAGGAGGAGGAGAGCAAAGAGTTTATCTATAAAGAGCCAAAGCTGACGGGTTTGTCTGAAATCTCCCAGAGATTACTCAAACTCTACTCTGACAAGTTTGGACCTGACAATGTGAAGATGATCCAGGACTCTAACAAGGTAACGGCAGAGTTTTTCCATTGAAACAACGGTTTATCTACTTGGTTTTATTACATGTGGATGTGATTGGAAAGAAATTGAGCAACCTCAGCAAGTATTTGCACAGTTGGTAAAGATTTGCAAAATGCTCTCGCATAATTCTGTGTTGAGCTCCTTTCCTGAAGGAGCTCAACGATATATAATCAGTTTCTTATGATGACATAGAAACTGTAACTAATTCATCTTTGGACCAATTTAATTTCTGTTATCTCGCTGCGGTCATAGCGAGATAACAAAGGTTTGATGAGAAATCAATTTTTTCCACCACCCACAGCAAGCATGATGATAAGAGAAAAAGGATGACGAAGCCCAAATATCAGTGTGAGAGAAAGTCAGCAAAGAATCATTTCATATTTCCCAGAGCTTGCTGAACACAACCGGAACAGCGTGATTTGGTCTGTTTGACTTTCCTGGTAACAAACCCTCCATCTGTGGTTGGCATGAAGCAAACAATGACTGTGTAATAAAGAACCTCATGCCTAATGTTCAGCATGTTGGAGGATACTGTGGCCATGTTTCTTTTACAAAGGTCCAGATAACATTAGAAGAGTACATGGCATCATAAACTCTAAAATATCAGAAACATTTGAATAAAATATGACAGAACCTGTCAGTTTGCTGAAAAGGGGGTTATTATTTGATCTTTATGGGTAATAAAGATCAAACAAATTAACACTGGAATAGTTTAGCAGGCACACGATCCACCTTCCTCCGTGACCATGATGGCTTCCAGACCTCAATGCTATTGAGAACCTGTGCTGTGAGCTGCAGGAAATGGAGCATAAGAACAGACCAGGACTCTGGATGACATAGAGGTTGTGCAAAGTGGAATGGTCAAACATTGTGAAATTTCATAGGAGGAAGCGAGGTGGAGTCCTATCACTAAAGAGAGTTGTATCAAGTACTGAGAATAGGGTCCTGAAAATTTATCTCAGATAAAAAAAAGTAGGTTAAAAACATTCTCACATCATGCAACTGCAATGAAAAAATGTCAATGTTGTACTAATATTTATCTTTACTAGTTTTGCCAATAAGTAGGAGCCATGTTTTTTTTTGTTTTTTTTTCTTCTAAAGTTTCACATTTTGCGCCTAATTTTCGTCCAACTCAGGTAAATCCTAAAGACCTGGAATCCAAGTACGCCTACATTCAGGTGACATATGTAGTGCCCTACTTTGACGAGAAAGAGCAACAAGACAAAAGAACAGATTTCGAGAGACACCACAACATCAACCGCTTTGTGTTCGAGACGCCCTTCACCCTGTCAGGAAAGAAACACGGAGATGTGGAGGAGCAATGCAAGAGACGCACCATACTGACCAGTTAGTATTTGTGTATCCATTTGCCTATTTTCTGTTTGTTTGATGGCTGCTTAATGCTCAGAAATCTTTAATTCTAATAGTGTGCATTGAATGAAAAGCAACTATGCCTGAAATCTTAGTAAAACTTCTAAGTTTGTTAAACCTCAGATACTTTTTTTTTCTTCTTTTACATCTTGTTTCATTCTTTTTTTCCAAACATCTTTTCTAGTTGTGCAAATGAGAAGTCACATAAAACACTCAAGTCTTTTAGTGAATTTGGTGAACGTCGGTGTGACACTTTTACATTTTTGCAGCAAGTTCCAGCTTTCCCTACCTAAAGAAACGCATCCAGGTGATGGAGCAGCAAAGCACAGAGATGAATCCAATCGAAGTTGCCATTGATGAGATGTCGCGTAAAGTTTCTGAGCTCAACCAGCTCTGCAACATGGAAGAGGTGGACATGATCCGGCTCCAGCTAAAACTTCAAGGCAGTGTTAGCGTCAAAGTAAGTACTCCTCCAGGAAAAAGACAAAAAAGATACAAATACACCACGTTAAATATTTGGCTTCATAACTGCTGATTGGTCCTTCCTAGGTGAATGCAGGACCTATGGCTTATGCCAGAGCATTTTTGGAGGAGAAGAATGCAAAGAAATATCCCGACAACCAGGTCAAACTCCTAAAAGAGATTTTCAGGTCGGATTTTCCTGTTTTCTACTTCCCCATAGTGAAAACAATAGTCTAGAAGAACATATTTTTGTAACACCTGATTCATGGAAATGGTTAACTATTTTGGGACAAGCAAGTCACAAAATCACAACCTATTGTGAAATGCTAACTTTAACAAACATTCTAGTATTAGTATGTCTGTTTTTTTATCATCTAAAGTTAGGTATTATAGTCACAGTAGGGACAAAATGCTAAAATTAGACAGTTTTACAATTGAGTAACATGCTATCATTCCTGCTCATTTATGTTATCATTTGCTGATAAGTCAAATGAGATGCATTTGAGATGCATTTGATTTGTCCTCTGCAGGCAGTTTGCAGAAGCCTGCGGTCAGGCTTTGGACGTGAATGAGCGCCTCATCAAGGAGGACCAGCTGGAGTACCAGGAGGAGATGAGGGCTCACTACCGGGACATGCTCACTGAGTTGTCTGGCATCATGAATGAACAGGTCTCACATCACAATGAGACGTAGCTCCACTGACTTTTGTTACCATCTTGTGCCTGTTCTGAATAGGTTTTCGCTTCTTTATTTCGATTTGCATTTGCACTGCATCTTTTAATTTGCATTACTTTTATCAAACATCCTGCATTTTCATGGACTCCATGGACTTTTTGTTTAAACTGCAGCTTTTTCTGCCTTTTTTTTTTTTTTTCCCTCCCTCCAACTTTTGTAGCTTGACAAATGCTGTCGTCGCCTTCAGTGCCTCCTCTCTGTCCACTCCTCCTAAAAACCGCTGTGCCATGTCACCACTCATAAGCCGCCTCGCTTCATGCTTACTGAATTACCTGTCGAATCTAAGCGCTGGCTTTTAAAAAGCTGATTTTCTTGTTCCAACTCGAGCTTTCTTTTCTTGCCTTTGTCCAGATTCCCCACACAAGACAACCAGGATCGGAGCGACACAGCACCTACTGAACAGTCAGAAATTCCTTGTGCCAGTTTGAGCCTGAGCGTTGCTCATTTGATTGTTTTCGATTGTGATCTTGTTTTTGCTGCTGCTTGGAGCGGCAGATTAGTGGAACTGTGACTGCCGTGTTTTTAGAGAAAAGACAAGCAAAGAGAAGAAGTGTGTAGAGCGTGGTCGTGGTAGTCTGTAGTCCCATTGTTGAGTTTAGACTGTCTACAAAAGAGGCCAGGCTCCTGGACTGTTAGCTACTGTTTGTGTTGGTTTGGTACAGATTGTGCCGCCCTGCCAGCTGATTTAATATGAACTGACAAACGTACAATGTATTTGTTCACACACACACATGCGCCTTCTCTCCCAACGCCCCTTTGCCCTTTAGAGTACGGTGACCTTACTGAGACGGAGGTGCATTTCTGGTGCACGGTTTTTACATTTTTATTCACGTATGGAATCCCAACGTATTTCAAACTGTCTAAAGAAGGCTGATGTGAAAAATAAAAGCGGATTTGAATGCAGGTCCTAAGAATCTGAGGTATTAAACAGATCTCCAGCTACTATCTTGAATGTAGAGCAGCTCCACATTGCTTCTTTGTATCCTTGAAACATTCTGAACGGATATCGCCGTGCCAATTTTCAAACAGAAACAAGAAAACAAACAACAACAAAAAAGAAGAAAGAAAAGAAAAAAGGAAGAAACATGTTTTGTAACATTTTTATAATTGAAATGGCATTGTTACGGTTATTATTTCATGTTTTAAATTGTAAATAAGAAGTATTGCTATTTAAAAAAAATGTTTGAAATGTCTCCTTTTATAAAGTATACAGTATATTAATATTTGTTTAGCTGAATTTAAAACAGACAAACAAACAAACAAACAAAAAAAAAAACTAAAGTTTTATGTATGAGATTTGAATAAAAATTTGTTAATGTTAAAATAATGTGAGTGTTGATTCATTTCACTTCTGTCTTTATTTATTATTTGAGTGTTTCAATGACAGGATTCCTGTTCATCCTGCAACTCATCTTGATACAATACAGTCAATTTAATATAGTAGTTTTAGTAATATTTAATGAGATAAATCTTTTCAAACTAAATTTGTGCCTTATCCCAAATAATGCTGCTAATAATGTGACATCCTGTTCTAATATTGTCCTTTAGTATCCATAAGTGTTAATGGTTTTAAGGGAGTGCTCTTTTTCCTGTAGTTCTCTTTTTAACAGGTAGCGTTAGAGTCTTAATTCACTTTCTTATTATCCTCTGATATGCTGGTGTATGTTGCCCTTGTCTGATACATTTTTTGTTGTTTCAAGCTGTTTGACTGGTATTATTTGCACTGTTTTGCTCCTTTATGTTGACTTTGTTACATTTGAAGCCAATTTAAACATTAGACATGCTGAGGTTATTTTTCACTTCATTTTCTTTTCAAACCTGATCATATTTCATGGACAGTTAAGCTCAAAATGAAACTCATTCCTTTTAACCTAGTTTATTATATATTTTAAGAATCTAAGTTAATTTTAAGAGTTATTTTATTGGCTTTCTGTTCTGCGTTTGGCAAATTAGGCTCGCAAACGATTTTCCCTCAGCTTCGTTTCTGTTCCCTTGCTTGAACAGAAACGAATCAAATGATAATAATAATAATAATAATAATAATCAAATAATATTTGATTATTTGATTCTAAATAGTCAAAGAAGTGAGGAAGAGCAGAAAGTTGTGTTGAAGTGATTTTGTCGCCGCGAGCGGAAGTTGAGGCTTCACTGAAAGTGAAATGACATTAAGCGTTCTCTTGCACTCCTACAGAGAACAGTTTCCATGGGATCTAATGTCAGTTTTTTCCCCCTGCAATTGTTGGGTATAATTACTGACCATGCAAAGAGAAAGAAAAGAAGAGCAGTTGTTTACTTATTGATGCTAATCCTGAGGTTAGGACACTGCACATAGAAAGAGGTTAAGTGGCCCTGATCATAATGCTGTTGATAACAGGCAGCCTTGGGACTCGGGGCCTCGGTTTCTACCACTGTCTGATAAGACAGCTGACACATTTATATCTCCGCCTCCTCACCCTCGGTCTGTTGAACATCTGAGATGAAGCAGATAGAGTTGCATCGATCTCCTTTGACACATCTTCTTTACAAACCATTGTCCTTCCAGTCTCATCCTTCCTGCCTCCTGAGAGCCCTGCAGCCTATTTTGTAAGCCTAAAATTGCGGGTTGGTTGGGTTTCTCTCCTCCACAGACTGGTTTGTCTGTGTAGCCTGGACTGTGATGAGTTCAGGTTGAACATTTGCTACAGTCATTTATAATTTTAGTTTCTCTAGTATGATGTCAAAATACGGTGAAGTCTGCTCTGCACTGATTACTTCAGAATTGTTCATATGACTTAAATGTCAAATGTCATACAAATTTTAAAAAAATATATTTTTTTTTTAATTTAAAGGTTTTTTTAAAATATTTTCTTGAGATTTTAAAGCCTAATGACTTCAAAATTAGCACCGTTTAGCAAAGGCAAAAACCTGCTTTACTTATCTAGATTTAAAAACAAAATTGGTTCTTTATCATTTTGAGACGAACATATGAAGAGACACTGAGAGTTTGGATCTGGAGCCCCAGATGTGATAGATGAACACAAAGTAGAGAATAATCGGGAATTGAATGGAAATGATGAATGATTTTCAATTTTCTTTAAAAACATAATTCTATTATTAATAACAATAATTTCTTCCAGGACTTTCCTGTGTTTAGCTCCATTCATCTTCCCATCAACTCTGACCAGATTCCCTGGTGAAGGAAAACATCCTCACTGCATCATGATGTGCCTTTGGTTGTCATGACCCTGAAATTTTAATTCATTAAGTGACTTCTTCATTACAGTTTCAATTAATGGATAATGGCCACCCAATAAATTGCAATTTATTAGGTGATTTCACAGGGAGTTTGGATGGGTCTGATGAATCAATTCACTCAAAACATTTTACTTATTTTTATTTTTAAATCTTTGAAAAATCTTGTCCTTCTGCTTCTGCCTATCATAGAGGTGCTTCCTGAAATGCACTATTTGATGCTAAACAAAACAAACAAGCATAGTAACCAATTTGAAGAGCAGCAACCTCTTTGGATTCATATCCGTCTCCAATAATGCCATTCCAGAATTTTTCTTTTCTATTGTGGCCAGAACAAGTCACTAAAAATTTTAGGGTGGCGCAACTAACATAAAAAAAAAATTACTAGGTTTTTACTTGTATGTATTGATTGCAGAAGACGTCTGTATGTGTTTGAGCTGAACATGATTCTCAGTGGGACGCTCAGCCCTTTTTTCCAGTGCCCCCCTCCGGGGGGCGCCACTGGTCTCCAATTAAAGCTATTGTGAAGAGCGCATTTCATTTCCGACCCCAAGCTTGGCTTTCATGAAACCAGACTCCTGGGCTCATAAATAAAAGATGCCCTGCGCGGTGCTGGCTGATCACCGGGAGCTCTTTCAGCTGTTTAAGTGGTGAAAGGCGACATAATCTGCCCACATTAAGATCTGGACTGAGATTGAGGCGCGCACACAGAGAGAGGACCTGGAGAGACGCTCGTCTGGAGGAGCCACATAAGTCTCCTGGCGGCAGCATGATGAACCCGCGGCGGCACGGCGAGCCCTTCCTGCACGACCCTCCTCCGGTCTTCGGGAAGCCCTGGTACTGGCAGCGCAGCAGCAGCACCATGGAGAGCAGCCGCAGCCTGGCGCAGGTCATCATGGAGATGCGCGACGAAATCAAGAAGCTGGAGGCGGAGAACAGAGAGCTGCGGGGGGACAGCGGCGACCAGCAGTCAGGGACGGCAGGAGAAAGCAGCGCTGGATCGGAGCAACCCGCGATACTGGAAAACCCCTATGGGAACCTGAGACGGAACGCGTCTGCGCCAGTCCTGGAGGGACCGTACAAAGGCAAGAGCAAGTGAAACTCGCAAAACAGTGTATTCTTTAATATCTTTCAGCTATAATGTAATAATAGTAATAATAATAATTAGTAGTAGTAGTAACTATTGTAAATAATAATGATAATGGGATTAGGCTTTGGGTATGTGGGTACTTATTATTATTATTATTATTATTATTATTATTTTTTATATTATTTTTGGGTCGAATATTGACTTATTTAACTCAGCAAGTATTTTTTTTTTCTTAAGGAAAATTCACAAAAGTAAATAAATTAATACAAAATGAATTTAGGCCTGGACATGAATATGATTTCATCTAATCCGTCAAGCATTCATATATTGAATATATAGTGAATTCTTCCTCCTATATTATCTAGGCCACCTTGGATTATTTTTAAACTACCATACAACTTTATCAGAGCTTTTTTTTTTTCCCCGAAGATGCATTTGTCTTATCAAGTTAGTCATGTTTACACTATTCATGACTAAAGAATATTAGTCATAAATAATTTTGTAATAAAACAAAATGATTGTTTTATTACTAAATAACTAATGTGTGAAATTAAAAACTGGATACATTTTAAAATGTTTAAAAGGTTTAGTTCCACTTCCTAGAAAACACTGCCATGACTGTGCGAAGGTACTCCACGAGCTCCAGCCTCTCCGGGTTGACGGTGAGGGAGGGAAGAATCGACAAGACCAGGCAGAGTAACTCAGGATGGGACAGACTTCATGAAGAAATCCAGCATGACAGCGATGTGTCTGGAGAAGCAGAGAAAGCCAACAACCGCCACTCACTGCAGGAGTACGTCCATAAAAACAGGTACAAAGACATTCTTTGAGGGGTGGCGTTAAATCGCTGACCGTGTTCCCACTGAGGTGAAATAATTCCTTTCATTTGTTTTTTTTTTTTTCCCTTTAGGGCCAAGGTAAAAACTGTGACCTTCCTTCTACCCGTTGATGACATTTACACCAGTCGACCTGTTCTGACCAAACACCAAGAGGAGCCCAAAATCACCGGTCTGGCTTCCATCGCCGAGACCGAGTCCTGAGAAAAAGATGTTGAAAGACTTTGGACATGTTATTGGAACAGGTTGAAGATCTAAACTGGGACTTTGCATCCTCATCTGGGTTTTTTTCTTCCCTCCTAACTAGGTCAATCTAGATCGGGCTCTTAATGAGTAAGCAAGCAGACCGATTTTTATCACACCTGACCAAGAAACTGGAGTCTCTGATTACAGGTGCTCTTTTCATTTGGCCACGGCAATCTATGCCTGGTCAACAGGGATGAGACGCGGGCCTCTCTGATCAGAGGATCGGGTATCTGGACTCCTCTCCCGGGCCGGGCTGTGGTTTCAGGGTGACACATGTGGCAGCCTTTATCAGACTCAGCTGTGGTCGCTGGCTCAAGTCTGTGTGAGCTGCATCACAGTCATTATTTATTCATCTCTTGTTCTCTTTACAAGGCACACTGAAATGCATATCCACAACCCCACGTCAAAGCGGCATCCTCGAGAGGATTTTGCTTGTAACTCGTGCAAAATGGGAATTAAAGGCATCACCAACAGCATGTGTCCGTATTCAGTTTTATTTAGCCACATTACCCAATATCTCACAACCACACATTCTCCTCATTAAAATTTAAAAGTAACAACAACAACATCAATTTTTACCGCCTGATAGCCAGCAACTTGGTTTAGTAAACTTTTGCATGAACACGATCTTTTGGTGTCCTCTTGTGAACTCTTTTACACAGCAATGAGATAAAACATTCGTTAACATGTTTTGATATTTATGGAATGCACCGAGTTTATTGTTAAAAACGAAACACAATCAAAATAAACACTGGTACAAAAGTAAACATTTTCCTAAGTGGGAATGGTTATTTTTCAGGATGTCCAGTGAGTGAATGAGTTACAAATAAAGCTGTACTGTCAAACTCGAAAGCAGAGTAAGCAATCCAGAGTCTTGTATGGAGTACAGTGTTGCACCTGTTAAAGACCATTTTACAGCTTCTACTGGACTGAGTAAATGGAGCAAAATCAGTGACCTGCTACATTTGCTCCAAAGTTCAGCACATCAATAAAAATTTTGCACATTTTGCGCTTTGAAACAAATTTTGGTGACTTTAGATACACAGACATAGATAATTGTGTCATGAAAGAAAACTTAGACATGGTTTCAGGATATCTTACAAAAAAAAAAAACATTTAAATGTGTGGCATACTTCTGTATTCAGCCCCTTTTAATCTGAAACATTAATTCAAGTGAAAAGATTTAAACTTATAGCAGCGCAAATAGAGACATGGTTTTCATTTCCTTCAGGTTCTTATGTGCACTGTGTTGCACTAATTACTGTTTCTGGTCTATCGCATAATAACTGATCATAAAATTATGATAAGGTGGTAAAATGTGAAGAAAATCCAAGTGGAATGCTTTTGCTAAGGACTACAGGCTCAAAAGAAAGTATCACAAGTCTTCCACAGCTGGAGGCCAAGTAAAATAAAAAGTTAGAAATGATTACTTGATGGTGATAGTTTTATTTAATGTTTTTATTTATAGGTTTTGGGTAATTATGAATTTAATTGAAGACAAAAGCAATGGTATTTTGATATCTGAACCTATGTATATATAAATATATATATTATATAATCTTCTACTCTGTTCAAAGAAAAAAATCAAAGCACTGGTTTGCTTCACCCTTGTACTTCAAAAATCACACCACTCTGACCTCTGCTGGTCAGAGTGTGGAAAGTTGAAGATTCTCAATGGAAACATAAAATTTCTGTTTCAATGAAACTCTACATTTTAAAAAGAAGAACCTGATCACAGCACAAACTGAGGAATGTGATTTAAAAATCATAAATTATTTGGTAACAGGCAACTTTCATGATATCCTATATGAATGGCAGCCACCTCAAGACACTAAACTGCGGGCTACTTGAATATCTTGGACTTTCCTTGTTGGGCTTTTGACTTTAGTCGATGTCCTTGTTCTATTACTAAATAAGAACTCAGAAAATCCGACTGCCGAGGTACCGATAATCTCATAAAGAAGATGAAAGCAGTGAATCTTCCGGTTGTGTGTAGTGGGTTTTCAGCACGAGGCTAAGAGCTGATAGTCAAGAGGTAGAAGAATAGCGCCAAAAACAATAAACAGATTATGTTATGAATATATTGTAGCGAGTTTCAGATCTGTAAAGAGTTTTGCAGAGCTTTCATTTCCTTCAGAAGCGTCAGGTTCTTCTTGTTCCTCTCAACTAGTTGAGCTTTAGTGGATGGTTCATAGCGCCGTCTGGTGGCAAGTCTTTCTTCCGTGAAGCTCTTCCCAGACTTCACCTGCTTTCTTAACTTCTTTATCTGGAGCACAAACAAAGACACTCACACACAGATTTTGTCACACTACGAATGTAAAATGATCATTCTTGCGAAGGCCCACCTGTGATTTATGCTTGCAGAGCTTACTGATCTGTTCTTCTTTACTCTCCATTCTCAGCAGTAGCCTCGCCAGCTCCCTCTGAAGCACTCCCCGTTCCTTTTCAGAGGTGCTCTCCTCAAATTGCTTCATCAACTCACTGTGCTCCCTGTATGCGACGGGACGCGCCTTAACATTTAACCAAACGGGACTCCAAAATTGAGTACATTCACAAGCTTGCTCACAAACTCATGAGGCACAGCTCCTCCTGCAGGGCTTGCAGCAGCTCCGACAGTTCGTCTCCGCAAGTGGACGACGAGGTGGAGGAAGCGTCTGACTGGCTGCTCGTTTCCGAGAGATCTGCGTTGCGAGACAGGACGCGTTTGTTGCAGAGATGAGGCTGGTGCCGTTTCAGGAGGGACAAGACTGCCTGAACGTTGGCTCTGACCGAGTGGCTGCAGGCGACCGACTGCAAAACCGAAAGAGATTTAAAGATAAACACTGAGGGGGAGAGTGAGGAGGACTTATCATCAACCAGAAGTGTATGAGTGCAAATGGTACCGTTCCAGTGACAAATGGTATGTCTCTTAGGCTCAGTCTGTAGTGAGTCTCTGGGGATTTTGGAGAAGGTTGCTGGGGAAGAAAAATTGAACAATGATTTAGCAAACAAGAGGTGAAAAAAGCATACAAATTATAACAACTCAACATATGTTTTGAAGCCGCAGCATCTAACTTATTAAAAAGATGCTTTTTACATATTTGTTACGACTGTTGTGACAGTATTATACGAGACAGATAATTTGTAGAAAAAAAAGAGCTCCTCTGTCTTCCCTCAGTGCTAACTATAGAAACAACTAATCAGAGCCAGTAGGCGGGTCTTAGCGCTGTTATGCTTGCCTGTGTACATGCTGCTCACACTCCCCTCCCTTGCTCTCCGCTACACTACAGCGTCTTCCTGATAACAGAGTGTAAAGCTTAGCCCACTGATGACAGCAGGTAAACAATATGTACGCAACGGTGGGTTGTTTATCCGCCATTACCACATTGAACAGTGTGTACACCAGCATGATTTACAACACTTTGATCTTCCTCCAGGTTTTTGACAGTGCATTTCTGCAGATGTCAATAGTAGCACTAGGAGGCAGCAAAAGAGCTGGATTTTTTTTCTCTCACAGATTATCTGTCTCATGTCACGACATGGTGACAATTTTAACAAATATGTAAAAAAAACAAAACATGTTTTATGCAAGCTGCATACTGCAGGTTTAATAACTTTTAATTGAAATCTATGTGTGAGACTGTAGTGCAACATATAACATGGTTAAATTGTGGTGAAGTGTGTGTGGATGTGTGTGTGTGTTTTAAATGTCTGTTTGGAAAGCTTGTAAATTACAACATTTAAACAAATAAAATAAATAAAAATCTACAATGCTGCCATTAAAAACTTTTTCATTAAATTATTTAAATAACAAATGTTCAGAAAAGTAGTTTTTTTTTGTTTAGAAACAAATTTTCCATTTTTTGAATGCACCTTTATGTATGTAATACATGTACAAAGTGCCACCTCAAGCAAGACTAAAAACAAACAATAACATATTTATTATTTATGTATTTAAACATCAAAGCCTTTAATATTTTCAATGCTATTAACATTAAAATTGGTCTGAATGAACTGGAAAAAAAAAAGTAATGTGGCTCAGTTTCCTTCTGAGTGCATCTCCAAAGAACACAATAATCCGTTAATATAAAACTAATTACTGAAAATGCAATACAAAAAGACTAATCTTTCTATGTATTTCACAAGTATATGGTTTTCTTTTTATTTCACAGCACTGGATTAATTATGAGAATAATTGCCCTCTTGAAGTGCAAACATCACAAACACTGTGAGTCATCCACTAGAGGTCTTTACCTTTGGGCTGGGTTTCTTCTCTTTGGGTTGTCTGATGGATAAACGTGGAGAAACGGACTGCAGCAACATTCTGTTGGCTTCCAGACCTGTCTGTAGCTGAAGGTTGCAAACACAAAGAAAGCATGAAAATAACAGTCTTTTGGCTCATCAATCCGAGTGAAAAATAAAATATAAAAATTCAAAAATAATTAGAAGACAAAGTTTTTCTACCTGATTGGCTTTATCCAGAATGAGCATTCTCTGGTGCTCCTCTTCTTGTATCTTTCTTTCCAACGCAGAGATCTTCATCTGAAATCAACGACAATCATCATCATCACTGTGCTGCTGATGATGACAATATTGCAATAATAATATGACAACAATATTATGCGATAAATTCTATATATGGTTATTGCGAACTACTTTTTTTTTTTTTTTTTACCATTCTATCTGTAAATATAACACTCCAAAAAGCACTTCTGTGAGACTGACTTAAAATTCGGTTGGTTTGTTGATATTTAGTTGTGTTCTGAACACTTCCGTGGCCATAGGTATCTAAAAATACAGTTTTCCAATTAGATCAGGGCCAATGCATAAGCTCAAAGTGTCACTGACATCATAAAACCACTAACATGACTGAAAAAGATGGAACTATTGTGTGTTCATTCTGTGTAAAAAAAAACCCCTCAAAAAACACAGCTTTTCATAAATATTAGTGTTGCAGGTTTTGTAAGTGGGTCAAACAATGGTGCCATCTTGTGACGTAATCAGGGTAAGTCAAATCATAAACAACTAAGACTGAGTACAGGTGTCACCAAGAAGCAGAGGAATTGTGAGCAATGTATTTGGAGGAAGAAGCTGGATCTTGAAGGATTGCAATCTTATATTTTGAGCCAGATAACTCAGGAAGCAACAATGACTCTAATCCCTCTGGGGAGGAAGGGTCGGAGGAGGACATCTGTCGCCTCCAAATCATGGAATGGTAATAAACAGATCTATGCATGTGGTAATTATTCATCTTTTATTCTGGTTTATTCCAAATGAGCCAGTTTTATGACTGTTATTGCAAGAAATCAGAAGCGATTATATTCTGCGCCACCGTCATCATCACCACAGGTTTCCCTTTGGGGCCAATAAAGCATCTCTGAATTTTTATTTGAACACTATTCCTTCTTATGATGCTGAAAATGGTTAATGGCTACATTTTGCTTTTAAAAAAACAACAACAAAAAACATGTTTGTGCCTTGAACGTACCTCCGCATATTTCTGTGTGCGAGTCAGCTTGAGATATTCCTGCTCGAGTTTTTCCAGCTTTTCCAACTGAGCATGATCGCTTAGTCCATCAGGCTGCTGACTACTGATACCAGGTTTCTCTTTTAAAGCCTACGAAGGAAACGAATAGCTTTGTTTGCGTTACAATGTTTTGTGCATTTTAAAGCGTGAGGTGTTACCCAACTCTTCGAGAACATCCACACCACTGAGTTCACCTCCTGACTGGGCAAGCTGATGCTTTCTGTCCTTGGCAACATCCTCTTCATCTGCTCCAACTGTCCCTCCAGCTTCTCACAACGATTCTCTGCAGCAGCAAGGTGGGTGATCAGCACTGCAAATGAAGGACAAAACATGTGATGGGTTAACTTAAAACTTCCAATTCTATTTGGAGGTAATTTCTTACCTTCGTTAGAGTTTGACTGCTCGCTTGGTCTTCTTTCCATGTCCTCATCAGTAAGGCGTCTCTGCGCAGGTCTGTCACTTTGCAGACATCCGTCCTTCAGCAAAGTGCAAAGGCTCAACTCTGCTCGCTCTTTCTCTGCCTCCAGCCTCCTAATCTTCTCTTGGAGATTCCTCAAGGCAGATAAGATCGCTGCGATAGTACAATTAACAACACAAAATTAGCAGGAATCAAAGGATGCTGTTGCGGCTGAGACATTCAAGTAGTGTGGCATCATGTTGCACGTGTAACCATGGAGCTCCAGCACATTGTTTGAGTGGAAACTTTGTCAACACAGGAATCACCTGCGCTGCTGCTCTCTGGCAAAGTTTTGATGGGTGATGCTGGACGATATGAATCCTGAGTGAATGTTTGGGGCGTGTGATGTGCAGGAGTGATGATGGAAGATCGACGAGCAGGATAGGTTTTGTAAGACGACATGGACAGAGTGTCAGACACCATCCTGCTGGGCGATGAATAAGAACGCGATGGCTGCAGAGAGACAGGATCAAGAGCATCTTTCAATTAATAAAAGCTTGCAATTAAAAGAACATAACAAAAAAAAAGTACGGCAAGCGTTTATATTTACGACTGAAGTAAAAACAAGTTTATTCAAACACACACTCGTAAGCTTAGCAAAGGAGCTGTTTTGAGAATGTAGCAACCACTGCTAGCAGTTTGGATAATACATATAACCGACAACGAATACGTTCAAATTCCTTCAAGTTAAATGATACAAAAGAGCGGAGGTACCTTATACCGATAGGATTCTGCTGTGGGTGTTTTTGAAAGTATCTCCATTGATGCACAGCCGACGCTGTCCGCCTAAGCTAAGGGTGTAAACCATATGATTTGATTTAAAAATTGATCAAGAAACGCCCTTTTTGATTATGACAAGCTAGCCAAGCTCCGCTTTTTTTGTGTGCAGCCTCTCTGTGCAAATATATTGTGAGGGGGAAAAAAACGCTTTGGTGTTCGAATGATACCAAGTCCGGCTTGGCCCGTTATGCCAAGCCGGCAGGACTGACATAGACGTAAGACAATAGACGTCGCGTTGCCCCGTAGAAACGTACGTCAGTTCTTCCGCCATTTTGTGAGTGGCAACATCATATCAGGAACATAACGCCTTAAAGCACTGCAGTCCTAGATTAATGTAAGTGCACATCATAATTTATTATTATTATTATTATTATTATTATTATTATTATTATTATTATTATTATTATTATTATATGCTGTTGTTTTTGTATTATTGTAGGTATTGCATAATTACACATCGTGATTTAAATGCATTTAAATTTATTTATTTGTTAACCGCTGAAAAATGCTAACCAATTACAAATTACAAATTTACGGTTCTGAATTTGTAATTCAGAACCGTGAGCTTAATGTACAGCTATTATATTCATTTCTTGAAAAACGAAAGTTGAATTTTACGTCACTCTACTTTGTGTGTGGCGTTCACACACAAATTGATGATGTTTTCGTATCAAATGTCGCTTTGCGGCGTCTAATTCTTCAATGTCTTTACATTTTAGCACACGAGGTGAAGGTTCAGCGGCGCTCCAACGCGGATAAACCAAGCGACCCGCTAGTTTTGAGGAAATGTAGTTCACTTCTTCGGAGATTGTCGTAGATCGCGTTGGTGATCACCTGGAATAAAAACTACAATAACCGTGAGCAATCCACAGGGGGGAAATGACGTTTTGGAAGCGTTACCGGGATTTTCAGGGTAAATAGAGACTTCATGGGAGGTCGGTGGTAGGACTTACAGTTTTATCTGTGTTTTATGTGTTTTGTGTATTTATCGAGCCAATGTTACGCATGCGTATTAAATGTTAACTAAAGCTAGCTTATATGCAAAGAAAGCTGGTGCATTGCACTATAGGATTGTTTAAAAATACAAACTTTACCATCCCCACGCTAAATTACCATTGAGTTACACTCTTCTATCAGCTATGGCCGCCACTTTAGTTATTGTTAATTAGCACGGTGTCAATCCATACGACACTGAATAGCTATGTTTTAGAAGCTATTCTTACTCTTTTAGAAAATAAATAAAAAAGACAAAATGTAACCATTTGACACTTTGTTTTACTTCATGACTGATGGTTATTAAAAAAAAGTTAGAAAAGTTTAAATAAATCGTGGGATCTGAATGAACAGGTAAAATCTTTTAGCATGACTATAATGTAGTTGTTCTGGATTGTCTTTGCTCTGCTCTCCACAGGGGAACCATTTGTTAACGTGCCAGATTTTGAATAGAGCCTCTTGTGTCGTCATGTCTTCAGAAAACACATTGTAAGTTTTCCATCCTGACTGGTTTCCCTTTAACCTTTCTGACAAATGCATCTCCACAGCATGATACAGCCACCACCATATTTCATGGTGGGTTTTTGTGCTCCAGTTTAGTTAGATTATACTCTTTCTCCTTTCAGATCATTCTTTTATCACTATTATGCTTCAGACCTCTTTGCACTGGTCATCTGTTGATATCACATTAAAGGTGGCAAAATACAAATTAAATTTATTCATACAGCGCCGATTAATGAGAGATGTTGCCTCAAGGAACTTAAAACACAAATAGGATTTCCAATGTATACAGATTACAACCGTGCTGACTGATTTAAAGCTAATTACATACAACACAATTTGGTCCTAGTTGTTAAATAATGCATTCAAGCTTATTTGAATTTTTCAACTTGTGGAGGCCACGTCTCCTCCTGAGGGTGTAGCAACAATGGAGAGTTAATTGTGTTGTGTCTCTCTTATAGATCAAATGTCTGAGTCGTGTTTATCATCACATTTCATTTCGCTTTTCCAGGGATGACGAGGATACATTCAAGATCTTGATTTCCACTGATATTCACCTCGGTTACCTGGAGAAAGACGCGATTCGTGGCAGCGACTCCTTCAACACGCTGAAAGAAATCCTGGAATGTGCCAAGGAGAATCAGGTATGTGCGAATAGCTGTGATCCAGCGTGGAAGTCGATATTCACATCTTGTTTTGTCTGAGCAATTTTATTTCTCTGCTGTTCATCTGCCTGATTGGTTTTGAATTTATTTTTCTGCAGGTAGATCTCATCCTGCTGGGTGGGGATTTGTTTCACGAGAACAAGCCGTCAAGACGATGCCTCCACACTTGCATCACTATGATGAGGAAATACTGCATGGGAGATTCGCCTGTGACCTTCAACATCCTCAGTGATCAGACTATAAACTTCAACACAACACAGTCAGTTTTTTTGTTTTTGTTTTGTTGCTTGCCTCTGTGGGTTTTCCATCAGTGTTGCATATGTACTGAATGAATGAATGAATCATTGTGTTCTAGGTTCCCCTGGGTGAACTACCAGGATGAAAACCTGAACATTTCCATCCCTGTCTTCAGTATTCATGGCAACCACGATGATCCAACTGGGGTTAGTTCCTTCTGCTTGAAAAACAATGAGTACATCAAATACAAATGAGTCCTGCACACATACTTTGTTTATCTGTGTGTTCATCCTTAAAATGTCTTTTATTCCAAGGCGGAAGGTTTGTGTGCTCTGGACCTGCTGAGTGCTTCTGGTCTCGTCAATCACTTTGGTCACTCTCACTCTGTGGAGAGGATAGAGATTAGTCCAATCCTCTTGCAGAAAGGCAGCACCAAGTTGGCCCTGTACGGTCTTGGTAAGTTTGGGTTTTCCTATTGGTTCCTATTTGTTGATTTCTCATCCACGTTGTACCTGAATTTTGTATGAATGCATGTCAAGGTTCGATCCCGGATGAGCGCCTGTACAGGATGTTTGTCAACAAGCAGGTCACCATGCTTCGACCCAAAGAGGATCAAGATGATTGGTTCAACCTCTTTGCAATTCACCAGAACAGGTGTGTTCTCAAACATGAGTGATGTGAACAATTTTAAATGAGTTGGTAGAATTTGTATCGTAACAAATACAGTGTCTTGCAAAAATACTCAAACTAAAAAGTAGTGCATAATTGGAAAATAATTTATATTTTGTGTTTGTATTCTCTTAAAATCTGTAGTCAGTATTTTAGGTTTGAACTTCAACTGGGCCATTCTAACATGTGTGCAGCCTTGAACCTAAATCTATATTGCTGCTTTAACTGATTGTCCCACATGAGCAGTGTTACTACGGGTTACCATGGGCCCTTTGGCTACTTCTCTGATAATGGGTTTCTTTATTACCAGGCCTGTCAGATTAGGTTTACAGCCTTATCTTGCATAAGCAAGCACCACTTTTGATTCATTCAGTTTATATTATCATGTGATATTGAATTTAGACACACTCTTACTTGTGTGTCTTGTATAATGAACATGTTTTCACCTTATCTTACTACTGTTTATGTGAGGAGTGGCCATATTGAATGGCAATGTCATGTTTTAAGAAAGAATGGCCAATTGAAAAAATATGTTATTTCTGCTTTTTTTCTTATGTTATTTATTACCATAAAGATAAATAACCTTTATCTTTATTTATCAATATTTTGATGCGCTATTTTCAAAATGATCAGTATTTTTGCCATTTTTAAAAAATGTATCCTAAATTTGTTTTTTGTTTTTTTTTTCTGTTTAGGAGTAAACACGGTCCCACCAACTACATTCCTGAGCAGTTCCTGGATGATTTCATTGACTTGGTTGTGTGGGGCCACGAACACGAGTGTTTGATTACTCCAAGAAGAAATGAGCAGCAGCTTTTCTATGTGACGCAGCCAGGAAGCTCTGTCGCCACCTCCCTGTCGCCAGGAGAGGCCATCAAGAAGTAAACACACTCACTTCAGGAAATTTTTTATTGTATTTTGAACAGCAGGTTTTCAAGCGTCTGCCGTTGTGCTCACTTAGGCACATAGGACTGCTTAGAGTCAAAGGTCGGAAAATGAACCTGCAGAAGATCCCTTTAAAGACAGTCCGTCAGTTCTTCATCCAGGATGTCGTGCTGGCTGACTACGAGGACCTCTTCACACCTGATACTCCTCAGGTTACGAAGAAGGTGGAGAACCTGTGCTTTGCAAAGGTAGTGATTTTCTTCTTAAAATGCACTGCACGGGTTTAAGATTTCACTTCATCTGTCTCTGTTAAATCTTTTCCTTCTTGTCCACATGGAGGTCTCTGAAATGTTAGAAGAAGCTGAGAGGGAAAGACTCGGCTGTCCACTCACACCGGAGAAACCTTTAATCCGACTGAGGGTGAGTTGACTTCTGCACTCATCTTTACGTCATCAGCTCATCAGCACATGAATTCCCCTTGTTGTTGTCTCTAGGTGGACTACAGTGGAGGCTTTGAAACGTTCAACACCTCTCGCTTCAGTCAGAAGTTTGTGGATCGTGTGGCTAACCCAAAAGATATAATTCACTTCCTCAGAAAGCGTGAGCAGAAGGAGGGCGTCAAAGGTCGGACTTCGCCTAAATATGCTTCTGCTGACTTTTTTCTTTTTGATTCCAACGCCGATTGGTTGAACCAAACCAATACAGTGTCAGTCAGAAGTCTGCATCCACTCATCATGGACATAGATTTTATTATTTTATGGATGCATCTTTGCTTTCCCTTTTCCAGGGTATTAATGTCACATTCATTCCAAAAGCTTGATGTTAACCTTCTTTATCTCTCTGGGATTGTCATCTTGTTGGGAAACCCAGTTATCTCAGTTCGTTTTACAAAATCTGAAATGTTGCTAAATGAAGGCACAGGAACCCAGTTTGACAATTTTACAAAAAAAAAAAAAAAAAAAGTGAAAGTCAAAGGCTTAAAATCTAAGAAATAATGACATTCATGTGGATGACTAGTTTCCAAACTTCTGACTGGAACTGTATTCAACAAATTCAAGATAATTAAATTTGAAACAAAATTAGGAAATAAAAAAATTGTGCTTTTTTTTATACCTTTAGTGGATTCTTTCTTAAGACATCCATTTATTTTAGATGTTAAGTATGTATTATTTGTTTTATGTATTTATTATTCATTGCAAATTTTAGATGAGTTCAATGTCGACTACAGCAAGCTAGTAAAACCAGCTGCTGTTGAGGGACTGAGAGTGGAGGACCTGGTCAAACAGTATTTCGAAGCGGCTGAGCAGGTGTGTGAACATCAAATGAAATGCTGACATCACTCGTAGGATTTCATTTTTTCCCGCGCTTCATCTGATGTTGTCACTGTGTGTGTGTGTGTGTGTGTGTGTCTTCACAGAAAGTGCAGCTGTCCCTGCTGACCGAGCAGGGCATGGGGAAAGCCATTCAGGAGTTCGTGGACAAAGACGAGAAGGACGCCATCGAGGAGCTGATTACCTACCAGTTGGAGAAGACGCAGAGGCATCTTCAGAGCAGAGGAGTAACCACAGAGCAAGACATTGATGCAGAGGCAAGAGAGGCTGGCGGAGAGATAAGCAAACCGTCGTGTCGTGTGGCGTTGGGACGGGTGGTTAACGGAATATCTTTCAGATTCAGAAATTCAGAGACTCCAAGAAGAACACGACTGAAGAAGAGGACGACATCAAAGAAGTAGGGAAGAGCACCAACCGGGCTTTCAGATGACGTGAAGAGCTTGTGTTCCATTACGCGTTTTGTGTCTCAGGCCATCAACAGAGCCAGAGCCCACCGGATGGAGCGAGGTGATCTCGATTTGTCTGATGAGCCCGCAGATGTTACCATGGACTCCGACGAGGATTCAGGGGCGCTTCCTGCTTCGACCCGAGGCAGAGGACGAGGAGGCGGTAGAGGGCGAGGAAGTCGGGGCGGGGCTCGGGGTCGAGGTGAGAGTCCCACGTGGATGTCAGGAGGTGCTTTTGTGAGATGCAATTTTTTATTCATCAATTCTAGGGTTCCAACAATTAAAAATTTAAACGCATCCAAATACAGAAAAGACATTTAAAGAGATGAGGCTGCTACTCAAAGTGTCCATGTCAGTCTAATGTCTCTCTGCAAATTTGATCACTTACCTCATATAAATAAAGTAAATCTGGGTATAACCATATTGGTTTGTGATTTAATCTTATTTGTTGTTACTCTCTCTAAATTGAGGTAAATGGCTGCTGCCATCCAGTCAAATACTTAACGGGTTCCTATTTTTAGCAGACACAGAGAAAGACTGATATTAATAATGATGGTATCTGATATCTTCTGCTCACTGTTATCATAGAGGTGGACACCTTTCTGCTAATTATTCACCAGGCATTCAGTGAACTATAGCAGTTGCAGCCAATTTGTTATTTATGTCGGGCCTGATTTGCTGAAGAAGTCTACGCAGCCGGAAAGCTAGTTTCTGGTTCCCGCAAACCAGCTGGAATTTTCAAACGTGCTCTCAGTACGTCATTCAGGCAGGAATCTGGGCGTCGGCCGACCTGGAAAGTTCTTCACAGTTGAATTCGGAGCGAAGGGCTTCAAAACGTCACCTGAGTTGGTGGTAAATAAATTAGCCACCACTGACAGCCTTTTTGTTCATTTAATAAAGCGTTTACTCAAATTGTCATGAAGAATTTTCCATCTAATTCTGCGTTGCGGATGTGTGTGTGTGTGTGTGTGTGTGCGTCTTTTTGTCTCAGTAAATCTTATGCTCCTTTACCTGTCCAGGTTCTGCTGCATCAGAAGCAAAGCCAGCCGGTCGGGGTCGTTCCCAGAGATCAGCACCAACATCTCAGACCAGAAACATATTTCAGGGTAGAGGGGACTCTTCAATCATTAATCATTTTCCTATTCTCTCAATATTATGTCTTTATCTCTTCTCATTTCTCAGCTTTTCAGGCTACGTCCCAAAGACCTCAAATAGGAGGATCCACTTCTTCTGCAGCCGATGAGGTAAATTAACAAATAAGCTGCAGCGTCCGTTGAGATTTTTGTTTTATTCAGCAATTCGAATGGATTTCAACATTTCCTTGTAGCTTATGTCTCAACTCCACCAATTTTAGAGTTTAGATTGGGGCAAAAATAAAAAATAAAAAAATCCCAAGCCAGTATCCAAGCCCAATCCAACCCATGTAATTAACTTATCATAAGTAATTAACTTTAATTATAGGTGCGAGCCTGAAGTCAACGCGACATATTACGTCAAATAAGATTTCATTGCTCTCGCTTTCAGAGTATAATTTGAGTAAGCAGTGTAACTCTTGCCATTTTTAGCTTTTGTTTAGCAACTTCCAGCTCCATTTTGTCACTTGTAACCGCAGGCTGACTCACATGCAAATCATCTGGGATGTGCTATTGATAGGAGCAGAGCAGGGCGGAGCTGTGTGTGCATTAATGTGCGGTGTGCTGCATGTTTTACAGTCTAACAAACATCTGCACATTACTGTCTTTCTTTCCTCATCATTGTAAACTACCTAATCAGTTAAATAGGCCTTAATAAGTAGATTAAAGCAACTTTATATTGTGCATTTACATTTGGTCTATTCTTTGATGAATGTACTGTAGGGTGCCACAGAAGCCCAAGCTAACCTGACCATCGAGCTACTAATTTTGTCCTGACCTGGCCCAAAATTTCGGTTCGTTGTCAAGTTCGGACTGTAGAAATGATCAAATGAAAATTTAAAAAAAGAATCACAAAAACGTCATGAAATGGAAAGTTGTAACAGAGAACCTGGCAAGAAACTCAAGTGACTAATTAAGTCAAAAAGAAACATAAAACATTCCGACAAATCCTTGTGCAGCTTAATTCTAGAGCTTATCTGTGACTTGGAAAATATTTCTGCTACCTTCATAAACGTAACACATAATCCCTCTCTGTGCCGTTTGACTGACTTCAGGTGATCATAGAAGACTCAGATGAAGATATACCCGTAATGAAAGCGATCAGGCCTCCTCCAAGGTTTGTGCTACGGTTACATTTAGCCAGAGAAAAGCCAGAGAGATGCATGTCGTTTTTCTTCTGCCTCTAAGCTGAATTTTGTTCCTGTCAAACACAGATCATCATCATCATCATCATCATCCTTCCCCAGGTACGGTTCTCAGAGCCAGAGTCAGACGTCTCGAGGAGTGGCTTTTGATGACAGTGATGAGGAGGTATGAAGAAATATGGGAAGTTAGATTACTCATAGACTTTCCACATTTCCATCTTATTACTTTTGCAATATACAAACTAATCTTGACTCTTTTGTCTGATTTGTTTTCATATGTTTGCAGGACAACCCATTCAAAGGCCACAGTCGTGGTTCAAGAAGATAAGCACATCCATCAGTTGTGTTTAATTCAGAGAATTTACTGACTGTGTTCCTGCACTGTTCTTCTGTCTTCTTAAATGGTGATAATGATTAATTCAAGTCTACAACCAAAACTGCATGGGGTAAAATAATGGAGTTTCCATTATTGTGGGGATTAAAGAGTTTGAGCAGAGGAGTTTAGAAAATGTCAAGTTTGCACCTTCATGTTTGCTTTCCATTTCCTGGAGGGCTCCTGTTGTTAATCTTTTTTTCACTGCCCTTTCTAAATATGAAAAAATAAAGAGTTGTCATATAAAATTACAAACATCTGTTTAAAACATTTTGTTTAAAACCTCTGCCAAGGTTTTCATTCCTGATTTGCAGTTTATTATAATTGACCAGATATCCAAAGAATCAGTTTGACCTCAGAACTAAAGTCAATTGAAACTTGAAGTATTATCAAATGTTTAGAAACTAATTCATTTTACTAGAAATTATAATTTAAAAAAAATGTTTATTTGTAAATCAAAAACTCCTTACTAAAAGGAATAAACTAATGTTGAGTGGTTAAATACATTGGTACAAAGTGGTTTGTTCACATTTGTGAAGCAGACAAAATGAAAGACGTTAATTTCCCAGTTTTATTTTCACTTCAACATAACAGCCTCCAAGGTGATAAAAAGTTTATCATATATATATTTACAGACTATTTACAAGTATATGTTAAAACCAAATAAATGTTAACAGCAACAACATTTAATTTACACGGAAAGGCAAAAATTATTTGACCTGCACTTTTAAACAATCCATAATGTGACTTAGGAGTCACTGTGATACAACAAAATGTTTTTTGTTTTTTTTTAATTAGTCTTATCCTTATCTGTAAAAATCGTGCATTATTGCCACTTAAGTGGAGAGCACCATAAAAGGATCCATTATTGCAAAAAACACACATCACTGAATCTGACTGGCTTGTTTTGCCAAAAAGTGCTTTCAGAATAAAGAAAGAAAAAACACAAAAGCTACAATACTTTTTGAGACCTTAATCAGGCAACAGAAAGAAACAAAAGCAAAAATGTTCCCTGAGGTAAATCCAGACACAAAAAAGAATTACAAAAACATTCACTTTCATTTTCACATGTTCTGTGAAAATGAATATGTTTGCATCCATACTTTTGCGGCTCGGGGTAATGCAAATGTTTCATTGACAGCAGATGTGCTGATATCGTGCTCTTCTCCCTCAAAGTCCTCTTTATTTCCATACAGCAGTGCTAAAACAAAAACTTCGAGTTTCACGTCTGACTCAGGTAAAAATGCCTGAAATCCACTCAGTGGCTCCAGTCACATTGGAACATCATGGGTTTTTCTGAAAAAAAAAAAAAAAAAGAAGAAGAAGAAAAAACAGATGTAATTGAAGCCTGTAAAAATGGAGGTTCCTTTGTTTGCATTGTTTGCATGCAGTACCTCAATGACTGTATAGATCCAGTTGAGCATGTCATCCACGTTGCTGTAAACGCCAGGCCGGTTTTCCCGCGCGCAGCCGTCACCCCAGCTCACCACTCCCACCAGATGCCACTGAGAGGAGGAATAATACACCAAGGGGCCTCCGCTGTCGCCCTGCAGTTTGAACCACAATGCAAATGGCTCAGTATTGAAAAATCTTGCAAGAACAGCAAGATTTAGACATTTAAATGGACCCTGACTGTAACTCATTACCTGGCAGGAATCCACACCTCCCTCCAAGATGCCAGCACAGATCATTCTTTGCGTTAGCGAGGTTCCATAAATACTGGAACATGTTTGTCGATTTATCGTCTCAATATTAGCCCTTTGCAGTATAGTTGAAGTTTTCCCTGAAAAGGTAAAACAAATCTGCTGTAGCATTAGATTACTAAAGCAAAACTTTTGTTTTTTTTTGTTTGTTTTGTTTTTCTTTCCTCCCTTGGTTCGAGAGTCTCACCGTTTTCTCTCAGCAGTCCCCAGCCTGTAACAACCACAGGAGTCTGGTCAGGAAGGAGAAGGTACTTAGGAGGGAGACACACCGGCTTGCGTTTCCCTGAACGTGAAGAAAGTCACAAAGATGAGTTGAATTAGCTGCTTTTCAAGCATGTACCATTACCACGACCAGGATGCGCAAGAATCTCTACAGAGAAGCAGTCAAAGAACACAAGTTCATCAGCTTGTTGATTTAAATTTTCAAATTACATTGCAGTTTAAAACACTGAGCAGTAGATGTCAGTAAAGGGCTCTTGATGAACGTTCAGAAAACTCTTAAAGGTCTTGACCTTTAAGAGATGGATCAGAAGGTGTGAAGATTTTGTGTGTTTTTAGGTGCACAGCGTTAAGGCCTAACCTCCCACTGAGATCGGCCTGCTCAGCCTCATCATTGCCAAGTCGTAGTCGTTTCTGCCTTCATCGTATTGATCATGGATTATGATCTTGTCCACAGAGGAGCCTCCTGATGTCATGTATGTCTCTCCTGTCATCACTGTCCACCGACTCAGCTCTTTGTTGCTGCTGCAGGGGCCCGAGAATGAGGTAGGGAGAGAGAGAAAGACAGGTAGGAGAAAGGGGGTTTAATATTTCCTGGTGGACCAAAATTCACAAGAAATGGCCAACAGCGGAGATTTCACTAACCTAAAGCAGTGTGCAGCAGTGACTATCCAACGTGATGACACCAGTGAGCCGCCACATCTGTGCCCGCCATTCTGCAGGCTGACTTGCCAGGGATAATCCTCTATACGGGCATCCTTGCCACCAACGATGCGCTCCACATTGCTCCCCTCTCCACAATCTGACCAATACAGCAATTTTTATGAGAAACGGTTAGTATCCTGGTCAGTATCCTGGCAGCAGGAATAAACACAATGTGTCATGAGTTTCTAGGGGTTGTTTAGGCCTGCATGTGTGAAGCTTGTCACCTCCAATGCTCTTCTTCACAGAAACCTATTTTATGTCATGAAAACCCTGGAAACAATGCAGTCACACGACACACTGGTTTTCTAAAACCACGAACTCACCTGAGCACTTCAAAGAGACCACAGATCCCGTGTGGCACACGCTGCTGTTTGTAGAAAAAAAAGAAAGGGTGATAAGCCAAGAACTGTATATGCTAATGTAACCGAAAACAACTTAAATGACGGACACAATAATCTTTCCCCTGCTTCTCTAACTTCAATCCAGTTTTCGTTCCGTTTTGTTTGGGTAAAGTACCTGTTTGTTCACTTTCGTAGAAAATACATTTAAGGAACAAAAACTGGACTTTTTTTCTGCATTACAGGAACAGAAACTTTGCAAAGAAAAGACAACGAGAGTCAAAAAGAAAAGTGAAGCGAAGGGGAGTTTTTGTACACTAATAGCAGATTAATATTTATAGTGTGTTAACTTTCGTTTGTTATGGGTTTTTTTTGTAGGGAGATCTTTTGGCCTGCTCAGATGGCTTGAAACCACAATTTGGCCATAAATAATCCCTGCAAGTGCCACAAACAAACAGAACTTTTTAAAAAAAAAACCATTAGGAAAACTCTGTTGTTCTCACCGCTCAACGGTTGCCTGATGTACTGGTGTGCTTCCACTGTCACTCCTGACTGCCATGAATGGTCCAGTTTTTAAAGGAGACGGCAAAGCGCTAACATAGACATTTTTGCTTGTTGGGGATCTGTTCACCGAGAGTAAAGGAGAGAGAAAGGTGAAGCTCTTTGTAATCCAAGACCCAAACAATCAAACAGTTTCTTAAGTCGTGACATTATTGTGAAAACTCACTTTGTGTATCCGAGTTGTCTGCAAGCAGTCTCGGTGTGCTGTGTGCTCCAGTCGTCGGTGCAGACGGTCCCCCAGGTTTTGCCGTTGAAGACTTGAAGGACATGCTCAGCAGAAATTAGACGCACTGAGAGGGATCGAGAGTCACAATTTTGCTTCCAAACTCTAGTTTTGCTTAAAGGATAACATGGGAAAAGGCCAGGTGTTTCAGTTGTACCTGGAAATGTGTCGTTTGCTTTGAATTCTGACAAACAATAAGCCTCATCTTCTCCGTCAACGCAGTCAAAGTTCCCTATCACAGGATTGAGCGATTGATGAACTCGCTGAGCGTGTGCAGTAGTAGTAATGGCTTTCGATTAGCATCTTAACTGGTGGGGAGAGGAGTCACATGTAAGAACAGTGGCTGAGAATATGGGTTAGAAATGTGTGACACTAAATTCTGGAAATTATTCTTTACATAGAAACATTTCTTCTGCTGAATTGCAAAGGAGAATCTTGTTTAAAATAGCAAACTTATTTGATAACATATAATGTTATCAGGAATTGGGACTTACTGAGAAATCCTGCAGTGGCCAATATGGCCAAAACCACAACTACTATCAGAATCCAGATTAATATTGTCTTCGTCTTCAACACCTTTTGTCTTTGAGGTGTTGAGTTCGTCATGGGTTTGTTGGAAATAACTTGTTGAGGAGCTGCAAAAGAACAAAGTAAATAATAATAATAATGAAAGAAAAGTCAGAATATCAAAAGACAGAAAAATGAAACATAATGAAGAACAGTGGTCCTCAACTCAGCCGCGTTGAATGTGCATACTGAGAGAGGATGTCAATTTGGC